>JAGPOW010003395.1:35796010-35890493 GCA_030014935.1 Caiman crocodilus
CACCACCCCTACAGATCCCTACTCATGGCTATCCCACCCCTTGCTTACTTGTGACTGCTTGCACTGTCTGTCCTAGTGTGGGGAGCAGGGAAGGGTTAACCTGCATGATGGAGGGGCCCCAGAAGTGACTGTAGTCCACATTGACCTCATTGCTGGTTGCAAAGGGGCCCCCATAACAGTTCAAGCTTCAGGGCCCCAAAAATGTAGGTCTGCCACTGACCTGCACACCCTTCATGGGGCACCAGCTTGAAGTGTCCCCCAACCACATGCATGGGGCTGCAGGTTTAGAGCTGTCAAGATGTCACATGATGGGGGAGAGCTCCTACCCCTGTGGGGCACATGAAAGCCACCATCTACAGCTAGAGTTGCACACTCTGTTTGAATCTATTCCAGGAGGTTTCTGGAGCACCATTGTGCCCATGACACACAACACAAGTGTGCCCATGTACTTGCGTATATTAGTTATGGATTAAGGTGCATAGACTTATCATCAGGAAGGCGTTGCTACTAATTTTAAAAACCCACTGTATAAATTGGATTAAACATTTCATATTAGTTGTAATGAACACCCTATCATTTATTTCCCAGGTGACTCTCAGCAGTCTCCTGGAGATTTATATCCTCAAGACTCCAGGCAATAATGGAGGGTTGGCAACCCTCTCTGCAGGCCCTGACACGGCACACCAGGGGCAGACTTTTAAGTGCCATAGGGGAACAACTCTTCCCCCTTCTGGGTTTCAGAGCATGGTGCCTGCCATGGGCAATTGCTACCACCTTAGTCATGGGTGTGGGGGAGGCACATGGCCCCCAGCAACCAGTCAGCAACCGGGGGGGTCCCCCATGTCAATCTTGCTGACCACGTGGTGGGGGGCTACAGCCAAGTGCGAGGTGGCATTTGCAGGGCAGGCACCAGCCTAAGCAGTGAGTGCAGCCGGTCAGGGAGTGCACGTGCCACTGTCCTGTCACCACTGGTGCCTGAAACCCCTTGTGCAAGGTTGTGGGTGATAGTATGAAGCGCCTCAGGGGATAGATTCCCCTTTCCCTCACAGGCGCCTGTTGCTGTACCCACAGCCTGACACCTGCAAGCCCTCCGTGCATGGAGCTGCAGATGCCAGGCTCTTGAGTGTTGGCAGCGGGGGGAGTGTGGGCAACCCTTGCAGAGCACAGGAAAGCCAGCACCTGCAACCCCATTCTAGATGCAGGCACAGGTCTTTGAAGTGCCATGTGAGGGAAAATTTCCATCCACAGGGCTTGAGAGCCCTGAGCAATGGCCCAAGCATAGTCCCTGGCCCCCTTCCCCCTCCGCCCAGCTTCGGACCCGTTCTGAGCCTGGTGTCAGCCTGCCAGCTGGCAGTGAGTGTCCTTAGAAGGTGGGGTATGGTCCCTTGGGTCGTCTGGTGCCCTGGGCTGCTATCATCTGTTTCTGGGTCAGTGGGAAAGCCTGCAATGCACTCTGGGCTGTGTGCTTATGGGCCCTGGGGCTGGGTGCTCAGTGATGTAAACTGTCTACAGAGCCTGCAGGTACTGCTTGTACAGTTTTCATCCGGTAGGGTTTTAAGTAGCTGAATTTACATCGTTAAACTTCAACTGGTTGATTTGAACATTTTTATATACCCCAAGATTCAAGTCAGAATGTTTTTTTCAAACTGAAATGCCAATAAAACTCATCTAAAATCACATCTAGATAGAAATTAACATTGGAAACAAAGACTAGTCCAGAGTGAGTTTTGATCTTGCAGAAGAATGATTATTTATTGTTGCAGTATATCAAGTGTAGATGTGTGACAGCTGAATTGTATTAAACTGTTTTATTTAATCAAAAGAACTCTTTAATCAAATGCAATGCTTTGCTCCAACACCCACAAAAAGATGCTAAGGCTAGCAGTAAATTATAGTTTTATCTCAATTGCACAAAAATCTGCATATAACTTGCTCATGCGCGCTATTGAATTATGAAGCTTTCACACTTAAGAGAGAAACCCATAACTCATTCCAATCAATGCAATTCATTCACTAATAGATTTGTATCTGGAAAGTTACTCTATTGTTTGAAGCCATGTTCTTTAATTAATCATCAGGCTATAATATTAATTACCCTTAGCTGCAAAGGACTAAATGGCATGACCATTGTGCAGTACATATTTATGCTCATGCTATGCTTCGTCCATAGTGCAATGTCTTGAAAAAATCAGGCCACATCCAGATGAGCGTGGACATTTTGTTTCCCTGGGGACATGAAGCAGTGGCACAGAGTGTGCCACTGCTACATTTCCCTGGGGAAGTCCCGTGCCATGTGCACACGGGCATGCATGGCAAGTTACCCCAAGTATGGTGGCCATGGTGCATGGCAAGTTACCTCAAGTGGTGTAGGGGAGGCTAGAGCCAGCAACTGTGCTTGCCCCAGCAGCCTTACCTGGGGTCCTGGGGGCCTTCTGGGGCTGCAGCCACAGCAAGAGGCCTAGCTGTCAGCCAGAGTGTGGCTCATGCTGTCCAGACTCTGGTTTTGGGCAGCGTGTGCTTCTACCATATGTGCTGCCCTTTTTTTTTTATGTGAGTTTTTTTGACCCTGGGATCTCCTGGGGTCAACCCCCACCCCTTGCTGCAAAATAGCAGTTCAGGGAATACCTACATGTGCAATGTGTGACACTGCAGACAGCTGTATGGCACCACATACCTGTTTCGGGAACAATTCAAACTGCTAATTAACACAACCAATCAGCCAACCTATATTAAAGACCCTCTCTCCTGCCAAAGGGATGGGTAGTAGCTATAATTAATTGGCATCACCCAAGGGTCTATTGGGGGCCCAACATTATACCCAATGCCCCCTCAAGTGTGGAAACCCTTGTGTCCCCAAAGACGTTACCAAAATCACAACACACACTGAAGACAAACTGAAAACATGTATTAAAGCAGGAAAGCAGTAATAAGAAGAATCTACAGTACTCAAATGTGATTCACTAACTGCAAGCATTCACAACTGTGAAGGTGCCAACTTAAGGAATTGTTATAAGCAATCCATTTAAACAATACAGAACTACTTAGACAGCACAGCGCTCTAAAAATCTGTCAATTAAACAGTCCCGTTAGGAGAGACAGGGATTATTGCAGGAGGCTTAGTTCTGAGGGTCAGATCTGCTCTCTGGGTTCAAGGGAGTGGCAATATTCACTCCACAGTTGAGCTCTAATAGAGGAAACTGCTGCCCAGCTGTGAGCTACTAGACTGCTTGCAGGTAAGTCACCACACTCAGGACTCCAGAAGGCTTCAGGGAGGTCTGGTTACACTGCATTCAGCTTTTACCAAACTGGCTCACAGAGCCAAAAAGCCAGAGTAATTGCTGCCTGTCCCAGGATGAGCTGTCACATGCCAGTCTCTCTCCCTTTCACATGCACAGGCAGGTAATTCATCACAGACTCATCAAAACATGAACCACACATGCACCCTTTTTTGTAGGGCCAAAATCATTCCCTGATTAATTAACAAATCGTCCTGTGCGCCAGTCTGTCAGTCGCTCCTCAGCCAATCAGAACATCTGTCATTTCAGACCACATTTTGCACAGCACTAACCACCGTGCACGACACACCATCTTCTGCCCTGAACCTGCCGGCCATCCACACAGAGCATGTTCCTACGTAGGAGATTCATACGTTCAAGATGACAGGATCTTTCCTTAACTCAACGCTCTAGTGCGTAGGTGCATTAGGTGTATTGATTTTTACCCACTGCGCATGTGTTTCACAAAGTAAATAATATAACATTTGCAGGCTGCTAACCAACCCGTTAAGTTGCACCAATGTCTCCAGAGGGTACACTTGCACTCAGTTTGCCACTTATATACTGCATGCCTATACTCGTCTGGACACAACCTCAGAAATTACTAGGTGGACATATTCATTTTATCAGTATCATCCTGAATTATAAATACACTGATAAGTAACTGTTGAACTTCCTAAGACAGATGTTCTTTTAAAGCATTTTCCAGCAATGCTGGTTAGGTGGGTATTTTTTTTTAATGGGAATATGTATAGGTGACAAGGTCCTAGTGTAGACACAGTTATCATAAAAGTACCTTGCTGGTAGAGCTTTTTGTGCCTCAAGAACCAATGTAAGCTATCCTAGCCAAATCTCTTTTTTAGCTGATTTAAACCGTTTCTGCATTAGGAGGATTAGCTCTAGCAAACTTACGGGTGTAAATCTGGACCATATTAAGAAATTTTAGATGTTCTAGTACTTGAGATTAATATACTATACTGCTTCTTGCCTTTTCATTAAAAGCTAGCAGCGAAAAAAGCCCAAATTCCATATATGAGTTTGCATGTGGATTTTTTAGAGAGTTTTGTTGTTTTACAGAGGAGCAGCACTAAGATTTGTTAAATTTCACATAATCTAGTGACAAATGCGATCTTAAGAGGAAAATGAAAGAATTGTTCTTCACAATTGGTATAATTTTATACAAAATGTAACTTGAGCTTCATTTTAAAAAGCAAAGCTGGCTTAGTTTAAATAGAGAGTAATATTTAGAAGCTTTTGGGCACCGCAATAATAAAGCATAATGAGTATACTAGCTACTAAAATGAAAACAAATTGTAGAAATACCAACCTCAGAAGGCTATAATCAGTACAAGTCAAACTTGTTGCCACAGTTTGGCTTCCTTATAATTTTGGAAAAACAAAGCACCGACTTCCTTATAGGTCTGATCCAAAAGCCTATTGAATTTAATATGTCTCATCTATTTACTGTAAACCTGCACAGTGGTTTTTACACATTGAGGTACATATGAATGGGGTTAACAATCAGAAAGAAACATTTTTCTCCCCTGCGTGGAGCATATTCCATGGTGTATACTATGATGTATTAAGTATTTTATGCAGTACTTTGTAATATAAGATGTTGCCTATAAGCTATTTGAATAGTTCCAGACTACTTGGTTTTGTACTGTACCCGAGTTCATTTTCTCACTTCTGTCTTTCTTTCTGAGCTATGGCAAATCTATTTGGGGTCCCTGGAGTAAGAGAGAAATATATTTGAATTGGATTGTGCACTGTCAGAAAATCTTAAGGAAAGGGAACTTGAACTTAATCCTCAGTTGGAGCAGAGTGAGATCCCATCAAAGGATGGTCTCTTCTCTTAACAGTGCCAGAGAGGCACTGACACAAGCCATACTGAGTCGTGCGTGAGTTGACCTGACATGTGCAGAACTTGGTGACACTGTCATTTTCCAATGTAAGCTTTTGCTGTGAAGTGTGTGTGTAATGGTGGTTTTTTAGTGCCTGAGTGGAATCATTCAGAGGCATCTGAATGGGTCGGGTAGACTAATTCATTACTGTGCCATCTCTTTTTTGTGATAAGTAATTGGCCTGAGATCCTGAAGGGATGAATAATTATGTAATTAATAATAAAACGAATGGAGATGGACCTGTCAGTTTCTCCAGCGGCAGCTGCAGGAAATGAGGGTTGTGACTAGGAGGATGTGGATAGATACACAGAAGCTTTTCCACAAGAAGAGGGTGGTAGAGCAGAGGTGCAGGGTGAAAGAAACACGGTGGGTACCGGTGTCCAGGCCTTGAACCTAGGGGTCACAACTGAGGGGAGCAGGAGCAAGCAAGTTCAGGAAGCAAGTATCCAGATTAAAATTGGGAGTCAGGGATCAGGCACAAGTGGGTCAGGAGACTGAGACGTGCGTGTTTCATCTGAGGTAGAACCATAGGCCATATATAGACACTACACTTTTCTAGGTTTAATCTAGACCACAACCATCAGTATATACACATGGAATTAAAATAGACTCCAGTCTGAATTAACTAACCCTCACTGAATGAGGATTAAAGTTCATGAAGATCAGTGCAGTCTGAATTAGGCAATTTCAACTGTATTAATTAACATGTATGTGCAGTGTTGCTTTTAGGAAAAACAGCCCTTAAGAACGCAGATAAGCATTCCTTATAAATGGAGATAAGCATTGCAATTATCAATCCCCTCAAGGGAAACTCAGTTGGGTTTTTGCAACACAGCAGAGGGTATCAGGCACAAAGTAACATCTTTAAAAAGTCAAATGTGCCAACAACATCTTGCCATGACCAAGTATCAGTATCCTAAGCCCCCAGCCCTGCCCAAGCACATGGGTTACTGAAGAATTGGGCATATCCCCTTGATCCTCTATTAAACCTTAATTAAAAATGAAATATAATTTTAACTAAGTGATGCACATCAGTTAACATGGTTTGGAAAAAGGTGAGCACATCTGCAAACAGCCATAATGTGGTCAGGAAAAGATGTCAGGGATTAGTGTCACTAGGCAGTGGGTTTGGTGCAGGCAGCTGTATGGGAATGAGAGATGGGCCATTGCCTAGCTAAGCCAGGTGTCAGAAGACAGGAGTCTGGAGCACAAGGGTCCAGGAGCCAGCAAGGCAGTCTAAAAGCACAGGGGCTCCTGGAGCAGGGAGAGAATCAGGAAGTAGGACCCAGGACCGAGGAAACCAGGAAACCCCCCACCCACCCACCCACCCCGGCAGCAGCTCACCAAACCTTTGTATGTGGGCTAGGTCCCCAGTCTGATGAGGAGCTGGCATGGGGCTGGCGTGGGTGTGGGCATGGGCAAGCAGCAGCTTCAGCATGGGGTCCAGGAAGCCATAGCAAGAAGGGCCCTGGCAGCAGTGAGGGGCAGGTGGCTGCGCCCGCTGCCAGGTCCCACATTTTCCTGATGCCTGGCAGCAGCTTCTGCCCAGCTGCTGCCATCGTTGCTGAACCTGGGCAGCGGCTCCAGCTCCTCTTCAAGGTTGAAGGGCAGCTCAGAGTCACCACTGATAGTGGTGGTGGCGGTGGTAGGGAAGAGCTGCGGGGTAGCCCTGACACAGTCTCTGGGTGGTTGCAGTGTGAAGGGTCTCAGCTACAGCAAGGGGGAGGCAGCCATGCCCACCACCAGGTCCTACTTTTTTCAGGTGCCCAGCAGCAACTTCTGCCCTGCCACCCTGGTCACTGCCAAGGCCAGTCCCTTCTAGGGGTCGAAAGGCAGACCGGAGGCATTGCTGGAGTAGTGGCGACAGTGATGGGGAAGAGCTGCAGGGCAGCCCCAGTGTGGGGTCTAGGTGACCACAGCAAGAAGGGCCCCCGCAGCAGTGAGAGGGAGGCAGCGGCGCCTGCCAACAAATCCTGCTTTTTTCCAGTGCCCAGCAACATTTTCTGCCCAGCTGCCACCACTCATTATGTCCAGGGGGCACTGCAGGGACCTCACCCCAGAGGCCAGGGCTTTGCTGGGGCTGTATGCTCAGCCTGGGGCTTGGGTCCTGCCCATGTGGGTCCTAGCCAGTCTCCCTAGGGCCAGGGTCAATGATATGGCAGCCAGAAGGAGCTGCCACTCCTGGGCCAGCAAATGGAGTCCAGTTGCTAAGTTGCCGCAGCCGTGCTATGCACCCGGTGTGGGACAGGGCACGCCATGGGCCAGCCTCCATCTGGTCCAGGAGGTGTTGGGGGACCCCCTGCAGGGCGGACAAAATCCCTCCTTTGGCTGGATTTTACCCTCGCCCCACCCCTTCGAAGTACAATGAAATGCAGTAAAGTCATTTTGCCCTCCCTGCTGCTCTTTATTAACTAATAAAAGACCAGCGTCAGGACTTTACTAAAGTGATGCTTCTCTAGAGAAATTTAGGCAAGCTTTTAGCGTGATGAGGTTGTGGTTTGTATTTGTATCAGTGAAAGAGTAAGAGGAGCTCCTAGAGGCTAAGCTTACACTGCTAGGAACTTAATCCTAGGGACTTTATGAAGCTTGCTTTGTTTTGCCTTTGCGGGTTGAAGACGGAAGTAACTTTTGAAACGAGCCCAAGTGAAATGGACTCAGAAACATTTCAAAATCGAATTCCTCCAGCTACAGGACATAGGTACAGCCCTGGGCAGGACACTCTAAAATTCCCATCTCTGTATGCAGTCACTGCTCTCTCGCCAAGAGGGGTGGAGGCTGAGGGGCAGACGATGACTCTGGAGGGCAGCGGCAGCAGGAATGGCACCCTGACTCTCCGCCACCATCGGGACTCAGACTCACCGAGCACAGTCCCTTCGCGGTCTCAGCCAGCACTAGTAGCAGCAGCAAATCTCCAAGTGCAAAAGTGACTGGGACCATGGAGTAGGATCTGTCAGTCAGTGTGTACGTCTTAATTCTTACGAAACGAAAGAAGTACCGCTTTTCCTTGGGTTTTTACCTAATGAAATGTTCATTACAAAATCGTGTATTCTTGCACTCCTGCTAGAATGAAATAAGAATGTCTTGATGAGTGCAAATCCAGCCAAAACTCAGAGGTAAGACCGTGATGTTTTTCATAGTTTTCCTACATGACTACAGTGCTATTACACAGCCAGCCTGACTTCCCCTCCCTGCTCTGTGGAAGGGGACTGGGGAGAGCAGAGCACTGTGGGAGTCTGGCGAATCTGCGTGCCCATGCACGCGTAACTGAAACGTCTCAAAATAACTGCTTTTGTAGCATTTTGAGGGGCATATGCAATTGTACAGCTGGCCCTTTGAAAAGTTTCAGAGGTGTTTGAAATGTTTCATTTGTTACTTCTGCCACTGACATATTCAGTGAAACTAAACAGAGATTTGAACTTGATAGTAAAATATATTTCTTTTTCATAAAATGCATCATTTCCAAAGCAATTCATTGCCACAATGTATTTGAACCTAAACGTTGGCCAGTATTATAAAGTAAAAAGTGTCTGTGGATTAGAATATCCAGAATTTCGCGTGACTGCATAATAAAAACAAAGAGGGATCGATATCTTCATGGTTTAGCTGCCCTACTTCAGGCAGAAAGTCAGGGCATGATTGTCAAAATGAATTCTTACACGTTTTCTTCTCTCTTACATATCTAATAATGATCATTATTAGAAACATCGTTTGCAAGGTTGAAAGCTCCATTCGTCTGATGTGATATGTTTCTTCCAGAGTTTATTTAACAATGCTTTTAAAAATGAGGGAACCTCAGGCTGACTGATATTATGTAGTTCACAAATAACAGCTGCATTCTCACAGAAATCAAATTATATGTAAAACACTTGAGAGTGAATATCAGTAATTCTGCTTTCTGCAAACAGCATACCAAGAAGTGTGAGCATGAATAGAAAGTGGATTTTTTTTTAAAGCACTGCTGGTCCATATAAATCAGCAGTGAACAAGAGAAGCAGATAAGTAAATACTCTCCTGCAGCCCATTGCTTCCTTCTGATGGAAAGGGGATGACATCTGTAGAAGCATTCACTGAGAGTAAGTAGTAAATTTTAAGACCTTATACTTTATAAATATTTCACTACATTGTATTGTTTGGATAAAGCTAATCTGGGGGTTGTTTATTCTCTAAACTTTTTCTTAGGGGTAAAAGGTACGGACTCAGCAATAACAGATATTACATGCTGTAACTAGAGCAGTGAGTGGGTAGAAAAGGTACAGTTGTAGTGGCTTAATCCAAAGGCACCTTTATAGATGACATCCTGATTCAATGTGACCAATTATTGTTAGTTCATGAAGCCTATGGTTCATATCCAGGCCAGAATACGGTCATCCCCTGTAAACTGTGGTATTAACCTGCCTCTGGACCAGAAGTAGGAACAGGCACTAGTCAAAATGCAAAAGATACAAAATCTGCCTAACTTTTTCCTGGCCTTGTTCGTCTCTTTTATTAATCTGATGATCTTAAAGACTTGTTTGAACTAGCCTTTGTATTGTTGGTCATTTTTTAGCCTGCCAACTCTAACAACCTTACTCCATCTGAACCTTCAGAATAAAAGTATTGAAGGCTTTTCTCTATCTGAAACCTCATACCTGGTTCGTGAGCAGCAGTTAAAGTACCATCTGCTAATTTCTGCTAGTCTGGGTGTTTATTTAATTGGGTTTACTTAGTGACACATGCTGTAGGTGGGTGGTAAGAGCTTAATTAGCTTGGTTCCTTTTAAAAATTTATATTCGGTTCCAAAGCCTGTCACCAGTTGCACAGCACTCTAGAGCATGTGCCTGCACACGCACACACAGTGCCATCTCTTTTGCTGAATTGTTGGAAAACTTCTGTTTGTCTTTTGGCGTGGGAAAGAAAAACATTGCCAAGCTTCTCAGGTCATCCGGACAGCCCTCCTTGCATCTTGTACTAGTCTGGATCTCTTGATTTCTGGCTGAACCACAGACTTCTGGTATGAATCCTGGGACCTCTTGCCCCAGGAGAGCTCTCATTTTCCCTTTATTTCAGAATGGAGGTGATAAAAAGTGCTAGAATTAAGTCTGAGAAATGTGAGTCTGTTTTGTTCCATTCACGGCATGGGCAGAGATAAAGGCAATTCTTGCACACAGTTGAATCTACACGCCTCATCTCTGGCTTGGAGGAATGACTTTTATGGGTGAAAGGGCAATTTATTCTCAGTGTTCATTCAGCCCTTGCCCTCTCAGCCATGACAGCAATCAAGGATGTCAATCACTATTACCTGAAATGGTTTGTTTATGATATAGAACTGGTCTGAGGCTGCCAATTCTTTTCTAACAGGCCACCAAATAGCCATCTAATTGTCACAATATTCAGTCAGAGCTGACCAGAGGCAATTTCAATCAGTTATCTGCAGGTAAAAAACTCTATATATCATTGCCCGGCCAATGAGCCATTCACCCCCCAAGATTTCCCCCTTCCTGTGCCTTCTTAGATGCTTTAATGCTAAGGCAACTTTTTTTATGAAGCAGCCAGTAAGTGCAGTCACTAGATTTGAATGAACATTAGATCAATGTTTTCAAAAATGAGCAAGGATTTTTGGAACAATAATTTTTTGAATGGCCACCTAAGGTTTGACTATAGAACTATTTAAAATTCAGTCTTCTTCACTTAATTTATAAAAAATGCCATCTTCAGTCATTAAGAATCACCTGTACCTTGAGAGAGGTTACTGCATGGAGTCAAATTCAGCCCTGGAATCTGTAAGCACAATTTCTTCATGGCTTCTACAGATATTCCAAGCACATTAAGCAAGGAATAAATTGTCATATAGCTTATCTTGACCAATACGTTTCCTGGACTTATAATAAACTCTAACACAAATTCAGTTACCTCCAGCAAACATTTTCCAAATATTTAGGGATAATGGCTCTTCTACACTGAGAGTGTATAAATTATATTAGTGATTGGAGTTAGAATGAAGCTCAGACCACTATTGTGTCTCAGATATCATACTGTACTCATCACCATGGTTTCCTGAGTTTCCCACTGTTGTATACGAACTAATTCTACATCGAACTCCTAATCTACTTGAAAGATCAATCTAACATTTTACTTAACTTCATTCTAGGATACTATAACAACATTACAGTTCTTCATTATATGAAGTAAAGTACCCTCAACTATTTTTTTATAGCTCCCTTGTTCATGCTAAACTGAGAAAGTATTTCTCTTCAATCCTGTCAAACCCCGATAAATCCCATGTAAAACTTTAACTTAAATTAACTGTAACTTGAATTATTCATACACCCAAATCCATAAAAGTTTTTTTTGAATGAAACGCGCTATGGGCTCCCATAGCTAGATATTCCCAGATAGCCTTTATGATATCATTTTAGATCGCTAGGCACGTTAGGTACTGTTGGAAAGATGTCTCCTGGGAGGGGATTTGATGTACTTGGAAAAAGGTGTTTAACCTAATAACACACTGAATTGATATTTTATACATTATTTTAATGTTGTTGTGCTGAGATTTGAATAACTTGTTCTTCCTAACAAAAGCCAAATAAACAGCATGCTTCTCCTGATTAACTAAGTCTTGGTCTCGTTAACCAGAGGTGCTTTTAAAAATACCTTTTTATGCAAAGCCCTATCATTTTCACTACTTTAACATTAAAATGTTTCAGGCAGTTACCTACAGTTTTATTTATGATAATAAAGAAAAGATGTATGTTCCTTAAATGAGAAAGCAGGGAAATTTTTATTGAAACTTCTTTATATCAAGGATTCACATGTTGCTGCTCAGAATTTTAGTAGCTTTCTTCACATTGTTTCATGAATGATAAAAGGTGAGAGAACAAAGCGTTGGGTGCCATGAAATGCTTTCCACATCCTTTCTGTTTTGTCTTGTTTGTTATTTTTTCCTCCCATTTAAAAAAGGAATGGCTGATAAAAACATAGGACTTCCCATCTGAGATCAGATTATAGCCCCCATATAATCTTGATGATATGGTATTAAAGGCAATGCACGGTATCAAAGACAAAATCAAACATTTTGAGTAAAGTGTAAGAATCTCCAGAATGGATAACCATGGAATAATTTAGAAATAGTTAAAGAAAATCATCCTTACATTTACTTCAGAGCAAATAGAAATGAAAGCAGCAATAGATCAGAAAGATATTCTCTTGTGGGATTTCAGTGACGAATTGGGTGAGATTTTCAAAGGCAGACAGGACACTTAAGCAACAAATCCCATTGAAAATCAAAAGGAATTGGGCATCTGCTTTTAAAAATCTTCCCCTTTTATCTGTAGTCTTCACACTTGTCAATATCACCAGATCCTCTATATAATACGTTTTAAAACATCTTATGCTTTAAAAGCTATTTACACTATAAATGCCATAAAATGGGTGTTGGTATAAAAAAGAGTAAGTTACGTAAGCCAAGATAAGATTTGATGTCTTCGTCTGAAGAAGTTAAATATGTACAATGTATTTTTGACATCCGATGTCATACTTAAACCTTGTGTTTAAACATCACATTGCAGTGCAGGGAAGTAAAGTGATTGCTGCTAAGAGCCTAGTTAAGGATCTATACCTAATTGTCCTAGAAACTGCACAAACCTAGGAAAAGCAAAAAAAAAACAAACCCAAAACAACAAAAACCTAGTCGCTGCCTGTCAAAGAGGCAGTGACACCCTATTGGTCAGCATGATAGGTAGCGCACTGGCAGCCTCCTTGTTGTCACGTAATAGGAGTTTTAAAGAAAAGTGGAAAGATAACTACAGAGTGGCCATATGGATGCTTAAGAGAGGAGCACCTTCCAAGCAGATAGGGTAATATCAGAGAAAACATAATGATGCCTTTTTTTGAAAATGGAGCAAACAGGTGATTACGACTGATATTATTAGTCTGTTGGGTACAGAAAATGATCTCTCTCTACTGGACAGGAAGACCATGAGGGGGTTTAAAAGTGAAAATGCTTCGATCATGTTTGATGTAATAGAAAAGAAGGAGCCAGTGGAGGTAACTCAGTCACAGTTACAGGCTATCTTCTTTACATCCTAGGTAGAAACGAGCAAAGCATGTCTAAGGAAATGATGTTGTAATGACTGAGTGATAAGATTATGAGAACCTGGATAGTAATTTTGGTGGAATAGATAAGAAAGTTGCATTTTAAAAATGTTATGCGGAAGGAATTTACAATCATTTCCTAGATTTAATTTTTATCACGCAAACCAGTTTTTTGTGGAAAATCAAACCTATTTCAGTGCTTCGAAAACTGAGTGACAGTCACTTCCAAAAAACAAAAATCAAATTAACTTTCCTGGAATAAAATAACTATAACGTTTAAGATTTGTCCAAATTACTACAATTAGTAATCATAGCATTTATTCAAGTGCAGTGCCATGGCTAATGTAATAATGAGGAACCAGATTCTGAAGGAAATATGACATTTTACTTTGAGTCAGGAATCTTACCAAGGAGAATAAAATTCAGCTGACTTAAATATCTAGAGCCTTGAAGAGAATAAATGAACGAGAAGCAAGATAAAAGAAGTATAATAATCTTGTGTTTACTTTTAGAGTGTCAATAGTGGGTAGAGGAGTGAAAATTGTAGATGAGGTAAAAGGAAAAGAGAATGTGCAAAACTTAAAACGTCCCATCTTTTGTTTTTTAAAAGGCCCTGCTCTTTGGTGGAAAGAAAATAAGGCTTTCTGCTACTGGGGACTCTAACTTCAAATGTTGTGACCTTTGTGTGCATGGCTGAAAAGTTGTTAGAAGGCAGAGTTTTGAAATGGAGTTTGAACTGCAAAATACTTCTCCTGGCATTTCAAGCACCACTATATTAGAAGATACAAGCATGGTGATGAAGAGTCACTAATAAGCAGAAAAGCTGTCACGTAAAGATGAGTTCAGAAGCCTATAATAACCCTTCCTGGCAAATGATGGCCCTCTTAAGGTAGTCACGAAACACAAACCTGTCCTAGCTTCCAGACCAGCCTCAAACAGCATCTCCCACGCAAAGACTACCCAACTCTTATTTCAGTCGAGGCACCAGGCTTTGCAACAGATCCAGCTTCAAGATATGTCCCCCTTATAAATACACACCATGTAATCACTGCATCAAATAGCACAGATTATAACTTCCAGGGTTCATTCACTTGCACCTCTACCAGTGTCATATATGCCATCAGACACTTACAGTGCTCCTCTGCCATCCACATTGCACAGATGGGGCAATCCTTGCATAAAAAAATGAGGAGATACCAATTGGCCATCAAGTCCAAAAACACACAGAAGTCTTCAGCAGAACAATTTAATCTTCCTAGAAATTCCATCATGTACCTCAGAATATCTGTCTCTAACTAACAGAAGTTTAGAAGCTGACTTAAACACAAATTGCAGAACAAGAAAGCATCCTTAGACTAGATTGCATTAAATGTGGTCTAAACAGGGACTATGAATTCTTACCTTATTATCTGGATTTGTTTTTGTGACTTCTTTTCCCCAGTCAGTTTATTACTTTTTTTGCCTCTCCCAGCACTGTCCATCCTCACAGCATGCACCCACCCATCCCTGATCTTTCTTTTTTGGGATTCAGATCATTCTCTGATAATCTGCTGCATGCATGTCTTTTCACAGCATCTAATGAAGTGAATTTGGGCTCACAAAATCTAATGCATCTTGGATTTAGTTAATCCATAATGTGCATTTTTACCCTGCCTTCTGCCTGACTTCAGAATAACATAGCTAACTACCGCTGTACAGTCTGTACTGTATTTTTATCCTTAAAGACACTGCTGCGAGGGAATTTTCCAGGGGGAAATGGAGGCACAGAAAGTCAGTGGCTTGCTGTGCATCATAAGTCTGCAATAGAGCAGAGAATTAAATTCTAGTCTTAAACTAACTCCCTAACAATGGAATTATCCTTCCTCTGGGACCAGAAGCCTGATAGACAAGTTTTTCTATAATTGTGTGTTACAGGATTCTGTCCCCACCACTACCACCGTCACTTTTATAATGCGACTCGTACTGGTTTACTCTTTGAGGCAAGATACTCTTTGAATATCTCCAAATTACTAACTCCATATGGCTTGTATTATACAGCATACAGAACTGAAGTGTTATACAGCATATAGTACTGAAGTGCTTCTGTGTTGCAGAAACCATCAGCCTTGACATGCCCTGAAACATCTGGTCAGTGATGTTTTTCTAGGAAGAAAGTAAGAGTACCCATTGAAATGATCCTGTTTTCAGGGGCTTGTGTGTTCCTTTAAAGCTAGCATTTTTCAGGATGTAAATTATTCAGCATGCTATTAATAGTATGCATGAATTCCTCAAAATACAAACCTATTGCTTTCATCCTGAAAAGAGAACTGAAGCAAAGGCATGTCATAACGTATGACCCTAAAGAATTTGAAGGTCATGTTATTTACAAAGATTGTCATGACCTTGACTTTTAGCAGCCAGAGAAGAACGCCTGCTTTTCACCTGTCTGGCAGCTATTTGCAAAATGCCCATAATTTAGTGACTTGCAAAACCATGTTAGAAAAAATTCATAACTGGTTATTTGTGTTCTAATTTAAAAAAAAATATATATAAGGGAAAAGGGGATCATTTCATGACTCTTCACCTTTGGCTTCTATGGTTATAGTGCAGATTTAGGAAACTATTTTTAATTTATGTTATTAAAGTAATATATTTTTCCATGTATTATTACTATACTCATGTTTATACTCCATAGAGAATTTTGTCTCCTTACTACTTATTGCCTTAAATTACAAATTTTCTTCACCTTTAAGCAAGAATGCCTTTTTAAAAAAACAGCAACAAACACAAAAACAGGTATTTTAATGCTTATCAGACTATAAACAAGCAAAACCTTGTAATCTAAGAGCACTAGCCATTCAGGCTGAACTGTTGCAGCCAGTAGAAGTGCTGCAGTACAACCCCATTTATACCATTTTAATGCTTCTATAAGTGCAAAGCTAAGTTAAATGTGTATTTATAAAGTCTGCTGACTTTTAATATCTTTGGATGAAAGGACAACAAGTCTGGATATTTTTTTTGCCTGAACATAACCCAACTGTGTGAAGTAATGAGTGATTTCAGGCACAAACCAGGCCAAGCAGTATACTTATAGTGGCCCAAATTGTACTCTTCATCTTCTGCTTCCCTTATACCCGCCTTCTGTTACCTCTCCACTTCTCTATATTTGCTCTGCTTGTCCATTACTAGTTTCTCAGGCTGGAGAAGTCTTGCAGTCAGGACACTGAATAGTCAGTGGGATTGATGACCTTTTAGTCCAAAACCTGAAGCATGATGACTTTTTATCCCTTTTTGAGCTAATGAACATTAAAAGTTGCATTGTTTGCTTTCGTTTAGCACCTTTCTTAGGTTTTTTCCCTGAATGTTTGAGACAATGCAAAACTGTGACACAGGCTGCACCATTCAGGCAAAGGTAGGATTGATGGGCTTATTCTCTCTCTCTCTCTTTCTCTTTCTCTTCCTTCAAGCCTTACTTTAAGGAATCTGTTTTCATTAGATCATGAGATACAACTTCTTTTTTCTCAGCTGAGCAACACCTTTTGATTAGCAAGCCCCTAAAACCAAACTGCCTAATGGCCTAGGAAACTCACACACATTCAAAAAGTAAAGGCTGAATTTTCATTAAAGTGCGCCAAAGACTTGTGTAGGCCAGAGATGTCCAATTTGTGGCCTGCAAGTTTCATGCAGCCCATAAGGGGTTAATTTTTGGTCGCTGGGGCCCCATCCGGTCACTGCTCCCCCCTCCCCCAAAATTGCTCTGGCTGCGGCAGTAGCCAGGGCCTCAAGGGTCCCCCTTCTTCCTTCAGCTTCCACTTCCTCTCCCTCTCCTCCAGGTGGTAGGGCACGACAAGACAGTGCAGCCCATAGTGCCAGAGGTGTTTGTGACCTGACACAGTACAATAGGGCTAGGGACAGACATTACACATCAACCAGTTTACGTGATCAGAAACTGGTTTGACTTAACTGATTTGGGTCAAATCAGTTTATGCAATGTCTGTCCCAGCACCCTTGCTGGTTTAAGATAAACCAGACTCCCCCAGCATCCCAGCATGCTCTCTGGGCTGGGTGGAGTTCTCTGCTCCACAGCAGAGCTGGTCCCTCCCCCTTGCTCCCTCACTTGAGATCTGGCAGAGACTGCAGGCACAACAGGATCCGCCTAGCTTCCCCCTGCCCTACTCCCGACTCGTTGCTCACTGCTGAAACATCTTCTTCCCGTCTCCCACAGCATGGACCCCAGCCCCACAGACCCTAGGCATGTGGTATGCAAGCTAATGCTGAGAGGTATGTGTGTGTGTGTGTGCATGCACATCTCTCTCCAATTTCACTGGATCAGGCAGGCAGAACAGTGACCACTTAGTAGGGGTGTGCAAAGTGGGCCCTATTCGATTCGGATCTGGATTCCGCCTGAATCCGGGAGAGTGATTCAATTCATTGATTCAATCACTGTCCCTGATCCAATTTTGCTGAATCCGAATTTGAAGATTCAATGATGATTCAGAAAATCATCAATTCGACCATAGACACAGCTTTAAAACTTTTTTCAACATATCTCGAGGTACCAGTGCAGCTTGTGAATGCTGCGATGCTGGGACACATGGAGCATCTCACCGGAGTGTGTGGGGTGCTTTACCTGCTAGGCAGCGAACCCGGAAGTGGACCAGAAGTACTTCCGGTTCACTTCTGGATCTGCTTGGTAGTGCACTCCCCCATGCCTCCCCAGCTCAGCGATTAGCCACAGGAGGACCCCAGGGGACCATCCACTTCTGCATCTGCTGCCGCGCACATAACATGATAATAATAAGGGAAAATAATCTTTATGGAATGTAAGACTTGCTGCTTGGATTTTAACAAGCAACAACAACAATGGTAGTTCTGGCAATCCAAACTCTGCAGTATTGGCTCTCTTTGGTGAAACATCTCATTCTATGATGAGGAAACAAGCTCTGATTTTCTTCTTTCTTGGAAAATCAGGCTACTTACTCTGCCCTCTTCCTTAGTTTATGACTAAAGGCATCCATAAATATGGCATATGTGGCAAGCTTCATGGGATATGCAGTTGATTGATCAGCTAGACCTGTTAATAAAGTGTGCATGTGCATAGCAGTTCATTTAATAGGGTGGCAGACATTTAGAGTGGGAGAGAGAAGGGAGGAAAGATGCCCAATCCTCTTTCACATCCCTTTCTTGTAACTTGTTAGGCTTCATAACTTATAAAATATTCAGAACATTGTGTGAAGAAGAAAACAACATGTATGCCTCTGCTTCCAGCCTTTAGGGGAGAGTGAAATTCCTTCTGGATATGATTTATATTCATTGTGTAAGCTTTGGTATGGTTGGTGAGTCAGTGTGAATAGAGATGGGGGGGAAATGGTCTGAAAAAGATGTTCTATGTTGTAGCTTGCAGCTTTCATCGTACTGCAAAAATATGATTTATTTCCGAACTTGCTAACAAGACTTTCTGGTGAGATGGATGCTAATCTCCACAGACTGCTCTTCCCATGAAAAAAAATATTCCTAGTAGATATTTTTAATGCAGTATAAGAAGCAGCATATCTTTATTTCTGCCTCATTCTGAAATGAAAGCAACCAACTTCCTAAGACAATTTTCCTGCAAATGTTAAAGAAAAACAAGCAACCAAAAAAGAATGTTCCGAAATATTCTGCTGATAACTTCTCTTGATTCCAGAGTTTTCTCCCTTTCTGTTTTACTTACCAATTATTTATTTGTGATTGTTCTTAGATCTGAGGTGGAGAAGAGATCAAAGTCTGAGAGCTTCAGGCTAAGCTGACTTGCAGAATCTACACCCATTGTGTTCACATCTTGTTCCCTTTGAATTGCCTTTCCAGACATACTGACCTCTTGAACTTACTTCAGTTCCAAATTCTTGACAACCACTTTCATATATCAGCATAACTTTTCCCCTACCTACTTCTAAACTATTTTTAGTTTTGATTGTTTTATAATTTAAATCATCTTAAAAGGGGTCTTATTTCCCAAAAGTAGTGAGCACGGATGGAACTCTTGCTTCTCTGAAGGAATGCCTGTACAGTAAAATCATACCAGGCTAGGTGAGCCTTGAATAAATTGCACTGCTGTTCACAGGCTGCACTCTAAACAGGAAGCAGTGGGGCTGAATCCTGTTTTGAGCTGGATAATTCGCACAGTTGAGAGACTGTGTTGATCAGCCTGCCCCATTCCTATCAGCCTTTCTGAACTGCCACTCAGATGCAGATACACTTATTCCAGTTGAAAAAGGCAATCTACATGGAGCTAGGCATGAATGCTGTGTGCCTCCTGAGGCTGGGGGGGGGGGGACACGGTGACTATTCCGAACCTTGGGGGCTCGGACAGTAAAGAAGTTCTTCCTCATGTCCAGCCTGAAATGGTCGCAGAGGAGTTTGTGACCGTTTGACCTTGTCATCCCTTTGGGCAGTCTGGTGAACAGACATTCCCCCAGATCCTGGTGAACACCACTAATACATTTATAGGTGGCCACCAGATTGCCTCTGAGCCTGCGCTTTTCCAGGCTGAAGAGTCCCATGGCTCTCATCCTCTCGTCATAAGGTCTGTTATCCTGACCTCTGATCATGGCTCTCCTCTGCACTTTCTCAAGCTTCTCCGCATCCTTTTTGAATTGTGGAGCCCAAAACTGGATGCAGTACTCCAGATGTGGCCTCACCAAGGCCGAGTACAATGGGAGAATGATGTCCCAGGATTTGCTTGAGAAGCATCTATGGATGCAACCCAGCATTTTGCTCACTTTATTAGCCACAGTATCACATTGAAAGCTCACGTTCATCTTGTGGTCAATCATGCCCCCAAGTCCCTTTCATCTGTAGTGCTAACCAGTGTAGCACTGCCGAGCCTATAAACATGCTGCAGGTTTTTCCTCCCAAGGTGGAGAACCTTGCATTTTTCAGCATTAAACACCATCAAGATCTCATGTGCCCATTTCATGAGCCTGTCAAGATCTGCCTGGATCACCCTCCTGTCCTCAGGTCTGGATGCTTTACCCTAGAGTTTGGTGTTGTCGGAGAACTTGGCCAGCCCGCTTCTGACACCATGGTCTACATCATTGATGAAGGTGTTAAAAAGTTAGGGCCCTAGAACACAGCCCTGAGGGACCCCACTGGTCACAGGGCACCATGACAATTGACTTCCATCAACTACCACCTGGATGGAGGGAGCCTGCAGAGCGTGCTGAGATGTGTGCACAGAGCCCCCCCTGACTGCTCAGCATCAGAATTATAAGCTCCCTTTTCTTTAGGAGCTCATTATTTGAATGTCTATTTAGGCATCTCTGGGTAAGTTTTTCTACCAGAAGAACAAACCTGTAAGAACGCTTCCAAGTCATTTGAACATCTGTTTACAGCCAACATATATGTCTCTGCTCTCATCCTACTCCAAAGCCCATGAAGGTTAATGGAAATATTTCCACTGACCTCTCGCAAGTAATGTTACCATTTCTGTGATTTCCCTACATCTGGAGTCTCTTCCTTGATTCTCTGCACTATTGCCTCTCTCCATCTTCAAACACCTCTTCAAGTGGGCTTTCCTTCTTGACCCCATTTATTCAGTATTGGTCCTTCAATTCTACTTTGAGAAGGATGCATATTCAGACTATATGTTATTGGCAGATAGTGGACCAAAAGCTAGAGCAGCTGACCCAAGAGTAGCCCTTTCATATCAGAGGGATCTTCTAGGGCTCTAGACTTAGGATCACCACCAGTTATGCTGCAATCATAAGTAGTATGTTGGGGAAAATGCGAAGTGGCCAACAGTTCTGTATAAGCTGAATCATTCCACTGAAACTACTACAGAAATCTTAAAATAGAACATCCCTCAGCAGCTGTGGAATGGGGTTGGCCTAAGACACAGCCATCTTTGGATAGCAACACGGCTACTTTTGTTATTTGTCCATAGGAGAGTATATTAGCCTGTTAAAACATAACCTGACAGATCTGTGTTAATAAGATTTCAGTTACCTCAATGTTCACATAAAGCAACAGGAAGCATACACAGACAATATGAATCATTTAAAAAATATAAGGGAATAGCTTTCACTTTTTTCATTAAATATCCAGATTTATCTACCAGGGAACTGGGTATTTATAGATATCTATTGGAGTAGTCAAAGAAGTATCTAAGGATCATCAAAGTGTGTCTGGATTTATCCTTACAGCAGCACAGCCCATTTTATGGGTAGGAAACTGAGGAGCAGAGAGATGCAAGTGACTTTTTCAAGAATGGGTAAAGACAGACATTATGACCCTGCTCTAACTCATGGCACTTTACATAAAGTACCATGAGTTAGAGAGCTGCCCTACAAGCCCAACAGATGTTTGCCTGTTGGGTCAGGCATGGCTGGCGGGGCATGGAGGCAGCCTGCACTAGCCCAGGTCAGCAGGCGGGAGCACTCAAGCAGCCTCCTAGAGTGCTGCTAAACCACCACTCCCCCAGACCCACCCTCAGCTTTGGGGCTACAGACCAGGATCTCAGTATTATAGGTGCTATATAAACAAAGAGAGAAAAGACTGTGCTTGTCCTAAAAAATTTAAAGTTTACATGTAATGCAAGAGGAGACAGAGATAGACACACAGGGGAATATATGGAAACAATGAGGTAATAGGCAGTCAGCCTATTAATAATAGGCAATGAGGTCTTGCAGCTCTGCATAGGAGAATTTTATAAGGAGGGTACTGAAGTGGCTGTTCAGATATTACACCCAAGCAAGAGACACATGGGAGTAAACTTAGATGGACTGATTTGTATATAATAATTTCCACAAATATTGATACGGCACTTAGGATGCAGCAGCTGTGTACTGATAGCTTCTTTAGAATAGTGCCTTGGAAACTGAAGCTCTTGGCAGACATTAAAAGAACTCCATGATTGCTATCAGAGGAATTTTATACCCTACCCCAAGCATCACACTTCCTGCCATGCCAGACATTATCCCAATCACATGGAAGTAGAGTGGGTCCAAGGGAGTCCTGCAGATCAGGCAGGAGATGGGTCTGTCCCTGAGGCAGGGTTGCCCCGGTGAGTTCCAAACCCCCACGCTGTCTGATTGTCAGACCCAGCCCTGGCACAGCTTTGTCCAGTTTCAGACTTGTGGCTTCCCAGGGTTAGAGCCAACAGCTGGCTGATTGTTGGCCAGCTCTGGGACAGCCCAGTTGCATACACAGTTTTTAGAAATCCTGGGGGCCCAGTATCAGGGAGACTCTCCTCCATCCTGGGTTCCCATGCCTCAAGATGCCTAAAACTGAACATTGAGCCTGGCTTCCCCAGCCCAGTATTTTAAAGTGTTTTGCCTTGCAGCACCTACTGGGAATAAGGCAGGAAAAATTGTCAGGCTAGTGGGTTCCTAGGTTCCTGTCTGGTAGAGCCCCCTGGCTTCTCCCCACTGGGGAGCCTTGTAACACACTATAGTAGTAGCCCATTTTTGACATTAGGATCAGCCAGTACTGACAATCAGTCATTTTCTGCTGCTCGTTGAATTTATGGTGCCGTACAAATAAGTCCAAAGATGTTCCATATATTTTGTGAACTATCTTTGTGGCTGGTATACCACTTTATGGTACCATAAATTGGCTGCACAGGTTGCACTGTTCCAATTTGTGGTGCAATTAACACATTAATCACAGCATAATTGTAATGTGCACCAGGGACTGGAGTGACCGAAGTAGGGCAGTCATCATGGAAGATGAGAGACTTGTATATGATGTTCCTGTTTTGCTACTGAGTTCTTCTGTGACCTTGAGGAAATCACTAAATTCCAGCCTCTCAGGCACCTAACTCATGGATGCCTTGTATTTGTGCCTGCATTCCACACCTGTTAAATGGGGATAGTAATACTTCCCCACTTCACAGAGAGGCATTGGTGATAGATATATTAAAATTGTACATTTTCCAGTCACCGTGGTACCAGGGAAGGGAAGGTAATGTATGAATCAATGACTGCAGGTGCAGTTTTCATAGATGAATATTTATATTGCCATAACTATCACATTATATTAGACACCTGCAGAGGTATAACAAGATGCTTTTACACACTGGATAGGGGGAGCCACCAATTCTGTGCCCGCCCTAAGTTGGCACCCAGGGCTCTTGTTGTTTTGCTACTGGGTGCCTGATTTGTAGGGAAGAGGATGAGGGAGATGGTTTGAATTTTGCTGCCAGGGGAGTAATCAAAGATAAGATATTTGTTGATTATTTTTTCCCAGAAAAGTTTTTAAGGCTCTTTTTGTGATGGTTTTTTCATAATGATGATTTGCTGTTGGCATACAAATTATCTGTTGCTATTGGTAGCCTTGTTAATAGATGTCTAAGTGACAGCCTTTGTGAAATTTCACCTATATATATATATTTAATACTACAGATGCCCAGTTTGTTGAGCCTTTCATATGTGACTTGAAGGCTAGATACGAGAGAAGAGGCATGCCTTCCCAAGGGGTTTAAAGTGCATCTAAAAGCTATCAAGTGCAGCAAAATATAAGATGCCTTGCCTACTTAGTGTCAAAATCCATGGTGTTTTCTGTACGTGATCTGAAATAAACACATGCCACTCCATTTTTTTCATCTTGGCCGGATTTGCAAAATGTCATAGATGTGGGTTCTCCTGCTGTAGAAGCTGAATACTGTTTGTTAGAATAAAAATATGCAGTTCTCTATGTATTTGCAGCTCTTGTGCACTTGCTACTGCCTGACAGTTCAGCATTGAATACTTAGCAAGCAAATGATTAGATATGTGAAATAAATAAGTTGATTTTCTTTTCTTTTCGTTCTTTCCAACCAGCCATTTTGCCTCAAATCCTTCTCCTGCTGGTAAATGCCCCAGTAACTTCCGCAGAAGTTTTGCTTGCCCTATGTTCCCATAGGGTTTAATAAGTATTGAGTATGCTCAGTACTACACAGAGTATTAAGATATATACAATTCAGAGCGTCCTGCTCCTCTGTTTAGAATTCCTGCCTGATCAAACAGGCTACAAGACTGACACTCTCATCCCCAACATCGAAGAACTGATATTTGCTGTGTAGCAACGTACCCATGTGCCAGAAATACAACTTTCACACCTATGTTATACAAGGACAAGAGGTGCACTGGGACTTCTCCCATCCAACCAGTTCCATAGCACATGGCCTTGCTGTAAGGCAGCTATAGTGCTATCCCATCAGAAAAACAAACAAACAATTTTTAGTTACTGCTGGAAGAAAATAGTATTCTCACACTGTGCTTGCACCAGTGGGAAGTTTTAATTGTTAGAGGCTCAGGTAGGTTTTTGTCTGCCACAACACTTAAGATCTGAGGCTGAAGGAGCTATATGAGGAGAGACTGAAGGAGCTAGGCAAGTTTAGCTGCAGAAAAAGTACTTAAGAGGGGTTGTGATAGCAGTCTTTAGATACTTGAAGGGGTGCCATAAAGAAGAAGGAAAACAGAGAGGAGGATGCCAACCAATGGCTTGACGTTGCAGCAACATAAATCAATATTGGATATCCAGAAAATGTCTTCACTTTGAGAAAATTAAGGCAGTAGAATAGACTGCCTGGGAAGTTGTGGTCTCTCCATAACTGCAGGCATTCAAGAAGAGTTTGGAAGGCCACGAGTCAGCTGCTATGCTTATTTTCTACCTAGGGTATTTCTGATGCTTTTGGCCTTTGGTTGCTCCCTCAACCTCCTCCACACTCATTTTCTCTGCTATATGTGTCACGGTGTTTTTAAGCCTCCTCAAGGGCTTTGGGTGTTGTCCACAGTTGGCTTCAACTAGGGTGTGCTGATTATCCTTCCAAAGCCAGAGCTTCCTGGCTAGAGGGTCTTGTCCTGCCACCCAGGCTTAGACTGATCACTATATTTGGAGTCAGGAAGAAATTTTATCCCATGGTCAGATTGGTATGAATTGCGTGGTTTTTGCTTCCTTTGTAGTGGGGAACATAACCCTCTACCCAGGATCTCTTGAGCATATATTGACAACATTTTATAGAAGCAGGACTTTGGTTGCTGTGGTTCTCCTGCTTTACCTGTGGTAGGTTAGGGTGCTAGATCTATGTTGTCAGGGTTGAGGGTATTCTTATGTACAGTTTAGATTATGGTTGTATGGGATGGTTTGGACACATATTCATAGATTTCATAGACATTAGGGCTGGAAGGGACCTCGGAAGATCATTGAGTCCAGCCCCCTGCCCCAAGGGCATGAAGTCAGCTGGGGTGACAGGATCCCAGCAAGAAAATGTCCCATTGACTCTCGAAGGAGTCCAGAGTAGGTGCTTGCACCACCTCTGGAGGCAGTCTGTTCCAGGTCTTGGGGGCTCAGACTGTAAAGAACTTCTTCCTTATATCCAGCCTGAAAAAGTCTTGGAGAAGTTTGTGACCGTTTGACCTTGTCATCCCTTGGGGCGCTCTGGTGAACAGACATTCCCCCAGATCCTGATGTACACCCCTCATATACTAATAGGGGTGAATGATCTTGCCTCAGACAGGGGGTTGGACTAGATGACCTCTGCAGGTCCCTTCCAACCCTACTTCTCTATGACTCTCTTGTATCAATTTTTAAAATATCAGAAGGACAAGAGAAAAAATATAATTCTTTTATTAAAGGCAGATATTCATTCTGCCTATTTGAAGCTCAATTTAAATGTGCTGCTTCCTTTGAATGTGAAATAAGAAGCCAATTTAATGTTAATGATCAAGGAAGAATTTTTACTTCTGACTGAAAGAATTATAACTCATCTTTTCTTTAATGGGAACAGTAAGTAAAAATAATTATTCATGCATGCTTGCCATCTCATTAAGCATTTGATGTAAAAATCTCTCCAATAAAAACTAAGTGGATTTTTTTTTGCAAGGTTGGGATTTAGGAGGTTTATTATTTCCATTAGGCCTTGGAATTTGATTATTCAATCAACCCACTTCAGTCCAGAAAATCTCTTATGGCCCATTAAATTAGTGATGTTGCTTGGTTTGTAGCCTGATTGTTTAAAGAAAAAGAAGATGTTCTGATAGAAAGACTGTCATTCCCTCCCAACCATTTTTTTCTTCCCTTTCTTTTCTGGTTTATAACATCCTTACAGCAGTTCATTTGTGATGAGCATATTTTTAAGCATTCTTAAAACAGCTGAAATAGGAGTATGGGGAAAAGAATTCAAAAAGTATAATCAGGATAGAGATAGGGTTGAGGCTGGCACTCCTCCTAAGGTAATGCTGAACTGTTTAATATTAGATTGCATTTTGAAATGCCTTTATTTTTATTCAAATTAACCATTAATGATTTGTACAGACTATAAAATTATCTGGGATAGCTTTTTGGGGAACTGAATAGATTCACTGGAGCTTGACAAAATTTGATGCTGGGAGAGGAGCCAAGTTAGTGAATTTCAGACCCACGCTCAGTATCAGAAATGTTCTGATTTGGTAGCATTTTACACTGCTTTTCATTCAGTCAACAGAGGTTTAAAGTCCTTATTCAGGAGTGTACCTCAACTCCTATTCTTCAGTGACCATCCTGATTGCTTTCCTGACTCACAGTCTAAGTTAAAGTTATTTAAAGTTATCCTTAAGTCATTTCTGTGCCTAACTTCTGTTAAAATCAGGAAGAATTGGGTGCCAAAGTACTTTTGTGTATCTGGCTTTAAATGGCAGCACAAGGCACAAGCAGGTAGGGGTTAGGTAATTTGGCCTTGTCTCCTAATTTTTCTTGCCAATTTTTTCTTATATCCATTGCTAGCAGTTGGGTTTCATGGGAAGTAGCAGAAGTGGGAAGACTAGCATTTCTAGGGCCAACTACAATATAGTGCTTTAAATGCACCAATCTGCTCTGAGCAGAACTGAAGGATCCTCTGCTAAAAATATCACCAGTATTCTGGTACCTTGCGTACACTGGCACACTTGCTGTTATTACACCAGTAGAATTGAACTGAGAATAGCCACACATGGAAATTTTGAACTAAACCCCGGAGTAGATAATCCTTTGTAGTCACACCTGGCCAAAATAAAGAAATAAACTGGGAGGGTCAGCAGCTTTTCCTTTGCATACCGTGCATTACACAGTGGGTGCATCTATGCAAGTTGTTTACTGTGGAGTAGACTAATTAGCTCTGCAGTAAATGTCCTGCATCTACATGTGCAGCCCTATTAGGCTGCAGTAAACTAATTATCTCCACAGCAGCATAGTACTTGTAAATAACTTTAAATCCATTGCTTCTATATCTATTCTATTCTATCTCAAGATCCCTATCTTTTGATTTTTACATTTAATTTCTGTTATCACCAGGGGTTTTAAGAATGTTGGATTTCCTCTACCTGAAAATCTTTCACTAACATAAAATAAAGTAATATTAGTACTATCCATCTCTATGGTTATGTTAGTGGTTCTGGGTTTTTTCCCAGAAAATAAGCAAGAATAAGCAATTATATAGTACAGTAACAAATTTAATGGCGTTCCCTTTCTGCCATATATTCCTTGACAGATTGTAGATTTTCCCCAGCAGGTTTGGAGTTTGGCTTCATCTTGAATAAGAGAATACAACTGTACCAAAAGTTTGCTGAACTTCTTAGACAGGATCATCAACTGTTGTCAGTCAGCACAGAGTCACTGAAGTCCGTGAAAATACTGTGATCTGTCTTGTACCTTCAGGCTGGATAATGTATTGGAAAACTAAAAAACGTTCAGAATATGTGCTTATTAATTAGACTGGTTTGGGGGGTTTTGTTTTGTGTGCTTTTTATTAGGTATTCCCAAACAAAAATGCCAGTTTTCAGGCTTAAGCACCCTCAACTTTTGGAGAAGTCTTGCTTTAAATGCTGTTTCAGCTGGTTTCTGATTTTCACTGAATTTGTAAGCAGCATCTTATAAACTAGCATTGGAAAAACAAAATTCATATGTGAAGGATGGTAATGAAAACTTTACAAGAGAGCAGGCTTTCATTTTCAGCCTTTACTGGAGCCAGAAAGTGTAGAGATGTGTAACAATGAAAAATAATCAAGGGGAAGAAAATTAACTTCACTCTTTGGTCCTCAGAGAAAGATTTTTATGAAACCAAGGGCAAAATTCTGAGAGATTTTGGCCTGAGCCTCCTGTTCACAAAGCCTTATTATTGATGTCATTTCATAGAATTTAGATTCCGATTCAACACATCTCAGTAGAAGTATATGAGAAATCCCACTGACTTTAAGTTAAGCCTGTGCTTCAGTGACTTGCTGAATCATAGCCTTGGTGTCACTTTTTCTAAAGACTTATCAAACTTTCTTCATCAGTGGAGTTATGGTATTTCCTAAAAGACTTAAAAATCTGTTGTCGTTTTACCATTTTTCCCCGTGAAGTGCTGTTAGTGATGGTGAAAGCCGACTGACTGACAGCCTTGCAGACTGACATCCTGAAGGTATCAAACAGCTAGAGCCTGGATAGTATCCATTCAAGCTTCCCCACACGCTCTGTGGATGCTTTTCAGCATTTCTACTATATCATTAATCTTTAAACACAAGAGGGTTTGTTCTTCTCCTCTAGTCAATTCCATATTTATCTGGGGAGCCTGCTAATATTGTACCAATTGTACAGTAGCAACCATCACGTTCTTTCATGCAAGCCATGCACGTTCAGATGAGTCTTATCTAAATCTAACATTTTTCAGTCGATGCTGACACAAGTCAAACTTGAACTAGTGACCTGAATCTTAAATAGCCTCCAGAACTCAACAACCTTTAAAATTGGTTTTATATCCCACTTTGTTACCTTAGCTGGGTTACAAAAAATACAGTTATTACAGCCATATTTTCACTGTGGCAATGGACATTTTAAAAATAATTTGTTTTAAAAATTCATTACCATCTGGCATTTGGCAGTTTATTTGGAAGTCTTGAGACTTTGGGGGCCAATTTCTGCATTTTTTAAATGGATAAAAATTCAAAATAAAAGCCAGTTTAGTTGCAACATATTTTTTTTCTTGGTCTGGAAGTGAATGCTGGATATTTAACTTTTTTTTTTTCCTATCACCGATGGGAATATCTGTGTCACCATTTCAGCCATGTCTTCTAACATCAGCAACTTGTATGTATAGTGAAGCAAAGCATCATCTTCAGTCTTCTTACTATCAAGCCATTTTTCCTCTCTGTACCGTCATCGATGAGGCCAAAAAACTGTTAAAATCCAATTCTGCTACATCTCTGCCTGTTCGCTGCTTCTGAGCAGTTCCAGCGTGACAGCTCTGGACAATAAAACACACTGTATGTCAGTAGGGCAAGCCCAGCTCAGGCAGCTTTACAGTGGGGAGGTGGGGGGGTCCGACCTCATGCTCATGTATCAAGGTTGACTCGGCCATGTTCTCATTAGAAGGGATCCTGGTTTTCCCTGATAAAAAAAATTACAAAATCTCTGATAAAACCCCTCAAATCTGTGATTAAAATGAAAGGTCATTATATAGGTATAGATTCAAGTGTCAGCTCTTGATATATTTACCATTTTAAAGCAATTTGGAAGCCTACCAGTACTTCAATCACTGTAAAATAGATTCTAAACACCTGTAAATTCTTGTATTTGATTTTGGGTTATTATGGAAAATCAGAGCCCCCCTTGCCCCTTAGCTCACAAAATGCAGGTCCAGGCCCCTCAATCCCAAGCCACTGCCTCCCAGCCCTGCTGGTACCCCTCGCCCCCCTCCCTCAGCCCTAGCAAAGAAGGACCCCGGCTGCCAGGGCTACGGGGCCAGAAACTGGGGTCCACATCCCCTGCACCCCCACCCCCTGCCACAGCACCCACAGCTGCAGGAGGCAGTGGGTAACGCAGCCCAACTCCCACCCTGCTACCCGCTGCTACACGCTGCTGCAGGCGTGGGTGGGGAAGCAGGGCTGGCTTCCTGCTGCTGCATGCGGTCCCAGAGCGGCAGAGGGGGACCCATGCTCCCCAGGTCTGTGTATGCAGTGGGAGGGAGAGGGCAGGCATAGACTGCCCACTGCAGGCTCCGGTTCCCTGCCCGGCCCTTCCCCGGGGCCTCTGCAGCCCAACAGGTGCAACCTCACTCTGCAGGGCAGAGCGGGGCCGTGTGGGGAAGCTGCTTGCTGCTGTGAGCTCTGCACTTGCCCCGGTGAGGCATCCCTTACCCATGCAGCAGCAGCGGGGGCAGTGACGCAGGGTTGTGCCCCTCACTGCTGCCACCCAAGCAGGGGGCACCTTGCCGGGGCAGCACGGAGCTCACAGCAGCAAGCATCTTCCCTGCATGGCCCCACTCTGCCCTGAAGTGCCGGGTCACACCTGCTGGACTGTGGAGGCCCCAGGGAAGGAAAGCGGTGTGGAGAGCCCCAGCCCGTAGCGGGCAGCCTGCATCTTCCCCCACTCTGTGCAGAGATCCGGGAGACAAGGGTTCCCCCCAGCCCTCTTGGGAGTGTACAAAATGGCAGGGAACTGTCCTCCTCCCCCCTGGATGAACATCCCAAGGCCTCATCCCACTCCCTACCAGGGCTCTGTGGCTGCGCATTGCGGCCCTGGGCCCCAAACCCCATGCACCCCCCAGCTGGGCAGGAGCCCCAGCCCCAAACCCAGCCCTGCCCAACTCACTCCATCCCTCCCTATGGGCCCCTCAGCCCCCCTGCTCCCCCACTTACCTGTCCAGGCGGTCTGGCTGCCATGTGCAGGTAGGTGCAATGGTGCCCCTTGCACGACCGCCTCCCTCCTGCTCCCCTCCACCCCGTGCAGGCTGGAATTCTGCCAGCCTACAGAGAGCTCTTTTCAAATGTGCAAAATCCACAGTTCTCTCCATTAAAGTGAGAAATCCGTGTTTTCCTTGGGCAAAGGACAAAATCCATATTTTTCTCCATTTTTCCGTGGGAAAACTTGGACCCCTGCTCATTCAACTGTTCCTAGGAATGGCTGGATTGTTTAAGGCAGAAGTAGATAAACGAGTTACTGGGAGGTAAACAAAGACAGGTCTTTAAAGCCTTGTTGCTTTGAGGGCTAAGCTATATTAATCTAGTTTTCATTTGCCTCGGTGTAAGAGTGTGCACACAGACACTTACCACAGACCAGCTAACACAGTCTAAATTCCACTGGTCTCCAAGCCAACTTAGTTCACGTCAGTGTCTGATGAAGTTGAAAATAAACCATCATGATCTCACACACACACACAACACCCATCCCTTCGAAATTAAACTTACACTGCAAAACTTGATTAACGTAAGCCATTCAACAGGCATCAGAGAATAACTATGGAGCTGAGCTGCAATTCCACCTATCCCATGATCAGTTCTCTCTCTTCTCCAGTCAGTGTTGTTCAGGAATTCACTATTAATAGAATAGTAATTTATTCCCATCGGGTCCCTGACTATATCATTGCCACTCCCGTAGCCTGTTCTCTGTTTTGTGGTGTTTGAAGTCTTGATCTGTCTGGTGTTACAGTGTGGTGTGATACTTTTTTGGTTTAGCACAAAGTGAGATAAGGAAGACTCTTTTTAAAGTTACTCCATCAAAGACAAGACAGATATGCTATCTGGTTGTCTGACAATTGTCCCAAATAAAAACCAGACTCGTGTTTTATCATCTTATCAAAGACCATAAAAAAGCCAGGCTATATTTTGTGAGACAGCATAGAAAAACTAACTATGAATATTCTTCAAAAATGCAGCAGAGAGCACAGGTATGTGAGTCGTGAGGGATTTTAACAAAGTCATAGAGTGGGTAGGCAAATCACCACCCCCCACCCCATTCTGTCATACAATATATTACGAAGGAAGTGGAAAAACTGATTTTCATTTTTACACTCAGGTCACATAACCATTAGTTGATGCACTGAGGATAATTAAGTGTAGGTCAGCAGCTCATACGCTGTGCAGTAATTATATTTCTTTTGTGAAGACCAGTTTGTTGGTTGTCTGGGAATTTGGACAATAGGACTTCTTCTTGCTTGTACAAGACCTGATAGCTACAGATAATACAGAGAATCTAGTGGTACACGGCTGTCAAGGAGTGGGTCTAAGGTGATCTATCCCTGAATCCAGACAAGTAGACATAAACGTCTCTTGTGACTTGTAGAGTTTAACTATGTATAATGCATGCTTCCTGGGAATGCAGTGTTTGTTTAAAACTAATTTTCTTTCCAGAATAGCCTGAGTGACTCATCTATAGGCCAGGAGTGTTGTACCTGTTGCCATCTTGTAGACAGAAGATCAATAAGTATGAGTAACTTGAAAAACTCACAGTTTCTTGATGTTCACAGCGGGAGAGAGCTTGAGAATTACCTCCGCACAGAGAGAATCTCAGAAGAAGTTGCTATTTGTCTCTACTCATTAGAGATGTCAATGACCAGTAGCAACAATAAACCAACTTAAGAAGTCATGAGGGTTTTTTAAAAAACTGCTCCCACTTGCAATGTCAAAGCTTTAAGATGCTTTGTACCTCCTTGATGTCTAATAATCTAAAAAGGTGTTCCAAATTGCTCTCGAGTTACTAGTACAGACTAGGAAACATGGATCATTACAACCTGTTTTCCCTGTACCACTGTGTGACAGGCGAGAAGCAATCATTAGAGAGTCCTGGAAATAAAAATAAGAGAATGTAGTTAGTAAGCTTGTCCTTCTCAAACAGGTTCTGTGAACTTGCATATGGACCATACTGTTCATTCATGGTATCACAAATTAATATTATTCTTGCTCGTTCACCTTTGTTTCACCTACTGCATGAACTCCAGCTATAGCAGGGATGCCAGAGTTACTCACCATGGGTGCCACATCCAATCCTCCACCAAAGTTCAAGACCCGGAGAGTGGTGGTGGGTGTGGGGAGGGGGTGAGCAACCAAGAGTGGAAATGCCCACCCCCCCTGCACCTCTGAGCCACTCCACCTTTCACTGTTGGGGCTGTGCCCCAGGGTAAACACCCCCTCCGCCCAGTGCCTAAGCCGCCAGTCCCGGAGGGAGAGAAGGAGGGAGGGCTCGGGACACACTCTCTTCGGGGAAGGCTGGAGCGGTGGGAGATGCCAGGCTGTGCTGTGCCCCAGAGCCGCCTCGCGGAGAAGAGGGCAGGGCTTTGGACAGTTTCCAGAGAGCTACAAGTCCCGTGCTGGCAAGCTGCACGCGGCTCACGAGCCGCAGTTTGGCCACCTCTGAGCTATAACTTCACTTTGGTTGGGATTAAATGGATGTTTTCACAGAGAGCTGTGAGATGCTTTTCACTTTTGAAAAAGTAACTGAGTCAGAGGAAATCCTGTGGCAAAATAACAGGGAAGGTGCAGTACTGCTGGAAATTATTTTCTTCATCTGCTTTTGTAGTGTGATTGCAAAGTACCTTGCATATGCCCTTTTACAAGTTGGATCAATGTGCTTACTTCCTATTACTTAAATCAACATCTAGCCAATAACATCAAGATGCACATGTTTGATGGGTAGGTATATAAATCCATGCATTTATGACATGGTGGAATGACAGACCCCATTCTTTCTTATACATTTTGGTATATCACGCAGTGCTGGAGTAAGATGCATATACTTGCTCTATGACATGAAAAAGGCATTAACAGAAGTGGGGGAAATTTTCAAATGAAGCTAGAATTTCAGTAAATTACTAAGTAAAATTAATATGCATTCCTTGCTTGAAAACTAAGAGCCTCTAACCCAGCAAAGTATTTATGTGCTTCTTTTACATGAAAGCCTAAGGAATGAGCAAGTCTTTATTTTTTCACAGTTCATTTTTTAAAAGACTCCCTTTTGTCACAAGTTTGCCAGCCAGGTACCCAGATGGTTTCAGCCTTTTCAGGAAGCTAGAAACTCAGAATGGCATTCTGGCTCCAAAGAAGTCAATGAGAGAGGCTTTTTTTTCTTTCCACTGGGGCAGGCTTTTACCATGAGGACACAACTGTGGAGTGCTGACTTAGATAAGCAGTGCTTTTGCCTTAGTATCTTTCTTTACTTGATTATATGCTTCCAAACATGTGTAAAGTTGTATAGCAAGATTTTCAATCTTATCACACTAAGTCTAAAAGTGATAGAACCAAGGAAAAATAGATGGGCTCAGGATGATGTGGATCGGAAAGCAATAGCTGAGAGGGATAACTTAGTGTTAAGTTTTATAGGCAGGGAAATATTAAGTAGGTGGGAAAAGCTAATAACATTTCTGTTCACAGAATTAATAAGGCTATTACTGGAAAACTATGTCCCATTTTGATGTTCACACATAAAAGTGAATGCAGACAAAAAGAGAAAAGAGTCAGAAATGACCTACAAAAGGGATTTAAAGTCTGGAAGGTCATGCCTTATTGTGACACACATAGGTTAATTTGGGCGCTTTTGTTCACGTAGCAGTGTCAGGGGCTGGGCAACCATGAGCGGTGGCTGGGCTAGCAGCACAGTGGCTGCTGATTTTGTGCCCCCACCCCTCATTTAGCTATGATACTGGTGACAGACTTAAGAAGCTCACTATATTTCATTCCAAAAGCTTTTTGAGAGGTGACTTGACTGCAGTCTGTTAGCACCTTTGTGGGGAAGAGTTTTCTGGTAGCAGGTGGCAGTTTAACATAGGAAAAAAATAGGTATAGCAAGACCCATAGAAGCTGAACCCGTACACATTTGGAATAGAAATGAGGCACAAATTTCTAGTACTAAGACCCTTGTAACCCATTTAATTTATTATGCAATTAACTGGTTAATTCTGCAAAAAATTTAGATCAGCCACAGGTGCCAAGTCAGATTGACCACAAATGTAAACTATCACATAATTAACTAGTTAATCGCACAATAACTTTAGACCAGCCACACCTTCAAAATAATTATCACACCATAAAATGACTATGCAACTATAAAAAGAGTCAACCAGATACAAAGTTAGTGCTTGAAAATGTAACGCTAGATAGTTACATAGATAGACAGTTGCTTCTATCCAGACTTAATTGGAACATGTAGCAGGGCCCAAAGAGTAATTAAGTATTAAAACAACCTATATGATTCTCCATCACTTAAAGATTATAAATCAGGACTTTCCAAAGTATATGCTACAGCTCAAACAGTAGTTGTGCATTTAATGCAGACATTGCTAGGTTAGTTTCTTTGCCTTTATTAGTTTGAAAGTCAGACTAGATGTTCATAATGGTCCTACTTGGAGTTAAAAGCTATTACTCTAACTGCCAAATGGACTCTCTTTCCTAGCTTGGGGGAACAATATAATTTCCAAGTAGGATATATTGAGAATCATTTTTAACAAAAATTGAAGTTATGTGCCATTTAAAAGTTGAAAATCTCATCTTCCAGTTAGTTACTACTCTTGGAATATCACAGTATATAAGACCTTAAAATCACATTGTTCTGATTATGTCGTTGTCCTTCATCCTTTATTTCTGTTGCAGCATGTTTTTAACATGTACCATTCATTGACTTCTACAGCTAGAATTAATGTGGCAGGTTGTCCCAAAAATATACTTCTATTTTTCAAATATTAAATTTTTTTAAATCTGCTAACTACAGTTTTTAAAATATTTTTAAAAAGTTTATGAAGAAAATCTCCCATTTTTCAAGGACTATACTCTGAAATTTAGCAGTGAGATCCTGGTTCTCTTCAAGTCAGTTTTTGCCATGGACTTCAGTTAGATTAGGTTTTCAGTCTAAGAGAATATTGGTTGTTGTTACCATGCTGGAATATGACATGCTTTGCCTCTGGTGGGGAGAGGAGCCAGTAAATGAGATATACATGAGATGTCATCTAATTTTATATATCTCTGTAGTTGTTGAAACTTAAGTAAAATATTCAGTAGTCATGTTTATCAGAAAGAAATATTAATAACTACCGCATAGCCTCTCTCAGCTAACTTTGAGAATATTTGAATCCTGTGTGGGTGCTGACATCATAAGCTTCATTTATAGTGAAGATTATGTAAAGTACCATTTCTTTTAGGAAAATAAATAGACAAAGTATCAGGCTTAGACCCAAAAAGGAAGTGGGGAAAGATGATGAAGGCAGTAAAAAATAAATGATGGATAGTGCGAGTTGTTGTAAAATAATTGTATGTTTACTAAATAGTCCAGATTAGATTTTTTTTAGAATATGATGCTTATAGCTACAGTTACTATCATGCTGTAATGCTTCTTTGCTATAATTATCTTCAGGCTGTTGAAAATGGAATACTATATATTGTGATATAGCTATGTGTCCACTTTGAAAAATAATAAGATTAGACGTGAAGTAACTTTTAAAAGATGAACATGTCTAATAGTTCCTCCTCGTGCTGTGGCATCTCCTCCAGATCACAGAACTTTGGAAAAGGTGCAAATAACAAAAAAATGGAATTAGCATACCTTATATTAAATGTATCCCATATCACAGAAAGAGGGCTGCTGGGCAAAAAAAGGGATCAAACAGAGTAATTTAGGAGGATAAAGGCACTGTATGAAAGCTTAATGTTTTATTCATGATGTGTGGGCTAATGTGTGAGAGAGGAAGTGCTGGAGCAAATATGTAGTATTAAGGCTTTCAGAAGGAACCCAAGAATGAATCTGACCTTCTAACCAGAATATCCTCGTTGCAATGAGGAGGTGGTGGAGATCCTCTACTATGACTTCCTCAACCACCTCCAGCTGTGGCTGCTCTTTGCAATCCCTGGGGCCCTCCTTGGTGCGCTGGACTTAGATTTCGGTGAGATGACATACAGGCAGTGAAAAGGTCTGTAATCTACCTGACCAACCTCCTCCTGGGTAGGGCTAAATGGTGATGCTGAGGGAGTCACTGGAAGCAGCTCTCCGGGTCTAATGTCTAGCTACTAGTTTGGATATGCCTGGCTTTTGGGTTTGGGTACTTTGCCCTAAAGCAAAACATGGACCAGTTTACATCCCACTGGGCCACAAGAGAGCACAATGTATTGTGGAAGAAGATGAACTTACGTACAGGTGCTCTCCTCAGTGGCACTGTATTTAACTTGCTCTTCTTTGGTGGTTGTTTGTTTTCATTACTAGCCCTGTATGGGGTTCTGTGCTTTTAATTGGTTGCTTTCTAACTGGGTTTTTTTATTAGTTTGTTATAATAAAAGTTAATAAAAATCAAGAAGGTCTTTTTTCACTCACTCCCTCTCTCTTACTCTCAGCTTGATATTGTGACAGTGTTGGAGAGTAACACATTTTGTACCCATCATTAAAACATGGTATTGGTGGTGATCCTTACTTCAGTAACAGGTTAAACTGAAACATAATTAGCGAAGAATTATAGGACATTCAGATTTGCAAAAAAAAGCCTTAGTTCATTACAAAATTCTCACACCTTCCTCTGAGGCAGCTGATCTAATTGAAGACAGGATACAGGGCTAGATATAGTACAGGTTCCAATTGATAGTGTTATTCCTGTACTGCTGTTTGGTTTGGCTCTAGGTTGGTGCTCTCCACATCCTGGGATCAAATGCAGCTTGAATTGTGTATAAACTACACCTGCAAAAAACGGTGTCACCCTACTACACTCCCTTCTTCTTGTCTTGTCATGTTCTGACCCTCTCTGCAGACCTGACAGGTTGAGTTCTAATAGTAGAAAAGATCTGAAATATCACATGTTAATGTGATGACCTTTGAGTAAATATATTTATGCCAGGAAATCATTAGTGGATGAAGACTTTAGGGGACTGCTATAATTCACATATTAAAAAAGCCAGAAAAAGGGGCTTAGACTCATCTCTGAGTTTGGCCATTGGATCCTTCTGAAAGTAGAATAAGCGTGCTGAAGGACAAGCAATAATTCTGCTCTAAGCTTTGTAAAACAATTGAGATTCTGTCTAATTCACATTCAAAATTAAAAAGCATATCTTAACAGTGTAATAAAGTATGTGACTACTGTGGTGCTCAAGCTTTTGTTTCATGATGACACCTCATGCAAAAGCAGTGCTCCTGACCAATGATATTAATGAAAAGTAATTAATACTAAGCAACACCAGCTACCTACAGTCTCTCACCAGCTTTATTCACCTGCTTCCCCAAGTCCAGGTATAAGCAGCTGCCTATAGTAGCAGGCTGGGGAAGGAGAAGGAAGATGAGAAAGGTGATTGTGCAGAGGGTCATTATCTTTGCGAGAAACAATTATAACCATTTGCTTGGAGCATGCAATAATGGTCTCTGAGCGTGCCCTGATACCAAAGAGTTAATCATTCTGATTATATTTCAGGGGGTATAATTTTTAGTGTGAATCTCATCTATTGAGCTCCATGTCAAGGTTTAGTATATGCAGAGGGAGTTGGGGATACGCTTTTAGACAAGAGTGAGTGCAAGCGCTAAATTATTATACAGAGAGGACTTTAAACAGTAGTAGATATTGGTCTAAAATATGACAGGTTGTCCAGTTATGAGTAAATTTGATTTTGCCCTCAAAAATACAGTCAGTGCTCTTAAGCATCTTCCTTTTGCATCCCAGCATAAGCTGATGTAGTTTTGATGTCTGTTTAGCTGATATAGTAGGTGTTTTGTTGTTGTCTATTTCTAAGACTGTAGTCAATCAATCAGAGGTCCTATTTCATAACTCATTTTAGAGATCTACATTATTAATGATATTCCCAGAATCTATGACAAGATATAGCAAGTTCATAGTAGCAAGTTTCATAGTTGCATAGTTGGTAGGGTCGGAAGGGACCTGAGGAGGTCATCTAGTCCAACCCCCTGCCGTGGCAGGAAAGAGTACTGGGGTCAAACAACCCTGGCCAGATGTTCGTCCAGCCTCCTTTTAAAGACCCCCAGGGTAGGAGCCAGCACCACTTCTCTTGGAAGTTAATTCCAGGTCCTAGCCGCCCTGACAGTGAAATAGCGCTTCCTAATGTCTAGCCTGAAACTACCCTCCGCTAGCTTGTGTCTGTTGTTTCCTGTAACTCCCAGGATTGCTCGGGGGAACAGGAACTCCCCCAATGCCTGCTGGTCCCCCTTGACTAGTTTGTAGACTAACACTAGATCCCCCCTCAGCCTTCTCTTTTGGAGGCTGAACAGGTTCAGGTCCATCAGCCTCTCCTCATAGGGCCTGCCCTGCTGCCCCCTGATCATGCAAGTGGCCCTCCTTTGGACCCTCTCCATATTGGCCGCATCCCTCCTGAAGCGCGGCGCCCAGAACTGGACGCAGTACTCCAACTTCAGTCTGACCAGTGTTGCATAGAGGGGGAGGATCACCTCTTTGGACCTGCTTGAGATGCATCTGTGGATGCACAACAAGGTGTGGTTGGCCTTCCTGACCATGTCCCCACACTGTCAGCCCATGTTCATTGTGGCATCAATGATGACTCCAAGATCCTTTTCTGTCTCAACAGTGGCAAGAAGGGAGCTCCCCAGCCTGTAGGTGTGCCGCTGGCTCTTCCTCCCCAGGTGCAGCACCTTGCACTTGTCAGTGAAAATGGAAGCTTCAAAACATCAAAAAATGTAACCTCATAACTGTAGTAAGAATTCTTCTCCCCATTTTCCAGTGATTAAACTGAGGCAAAGGGAGATTTTGTCAGTGAAAATGGAAACTGCTGAGAGAGGTACAGACATTTGGAAAAGGAAACAAAGATGTGAGGCGAAGGATGGGACTGCAATTGGAAGTCAAACACAAGGCCAGATCTCCATTATAAGTCTCTAGAATACCAAGTCAAGGGCAAAATAATTTCTTCACTTTTACAGTGATGTAACTCAGATTAGATTTTAGTTCAGAGTTCCCATTTCTGGCTACTGAAATCTTCCTACACCACTTTGCAGAAGTCACAAAATCTCCCTTTGCCTCAGTTTAGTCATTGGAAAATGGGGACAAGAATTCTTAGTACAGTTATGAGGTTAAATTATTTGATGTTTTGAAGTGTATTGAGATCCTAAGGTGGGATGGTGTTATTTATGCATGCAGGATGTTAGGAAGGTATCTACATACCTTCCTAACATACCCTAGTGGCAGGCTCATTTAAAATGCATAGAGCAGAGATATCTCTCTGAGTTATCCTTTCACAACAAAATAACCTTTTTTTTTTTTCCTGCTTGTGAGAACTGCCTTTGGTTTTCCTGCAAATGTTATGGCCAGAAGGAGAAACATATAACTATTTAACCACCTCAGGGAAACTGAATTTCTTTCTGCTAGTCATGAGATTCTTTTTTCATGCGTTCGTATTTACGAGGCAGCCTACGGATACAGCAGAGAGACTCTCTACTGCAAACCATAGGGAAAGAAAAAATAATCAATAGGAAGGAAAATAAACTGGATAAATTTTGATGCTGAACAGAGCCCTATTTTGAAAGGTCTGCAGAGATTGGCAGGATCAGGAAGGACTCCTGTTAACCTGTTCTTATTAAATGTGAAATGTTATTTGCTGGAGTCACTGAAACAGTGGTCTCTGGACTGAATAATCTATTACTTTTTTAGTATTTATTGTTGTTGATTTGTGTGCGTTTGAGTGCCAGCATCAATCATGCTTAAATGTTCATCCTTTTTCCTTTGTTTACATGTATATGTGCATGCCTATGTAGAGAGACTGTATAAGGCCTCCGATGCTATTCAGGGCTTCAAAATATAGCTGTCTATAGAGGTGAGTTTTCTTCATGGCATATTGCCTGATAGGTAAATTGTGCATTTAGATATTTCATTCCTAGTTTTAAGAGTATAACTCTAGAGTAATTCCATTCATCTCAATATAAAAGGAAGACGTGTGAAGACTAAAGCAGTTCTTACCTGGCACAATAACTCCAATGCATGACCCTACTACTGCTCCACTGATAACAACACAAGCTGCATGACTGATGGCAACAGGAGTTAGCTCTAAGGGTCACTTCCTCAGTTTTACTATGTATGAACGCGGTTCACATGTAGGAAAGGAGAACAGCATTGTGTCTAAGTCTCTGTTAATGAGAAAACAAGAAGCTTTGATATCCTGCTATTTGAGAGAAATGCTTATAGGGGTTTTTTTGCATGGTGAGAGTGCAAGCAGAAATGGCTAAGGGGAAGTGGGAGTGAATACTAACAAATAGGCAACTTGTATTCCATAAAAGAAGCAGTGTCTCTCTGATACAGAACCTATGGAGAGGCAAATGAAAACAAGTTACTTGTTCTCTGACAGAACAAGCATAACAGTAAGCATGGTCTACGTGAAATCGTAAGATGTAAGCTACATGGGTAATGTCCTACATGTAGTGTCATATAGCTTGCATCACAAACCAGCTAGAGTTCCATGTGACTAACAGAAACATCTGCTCTTTTGAATATTAAGGAGTTTCAGTTCCAGTGTCATATAGTTAGGGCCTCAGTCACTCGGACGCTCTTTGAAAATGTTGCCCTGTTTTTTAATATGCCTCAGTGCTAAAAATTCAAATAATAGAATCATAGGAAGTAAGGGTTGGAAGAGACCTCAGGAGGTCACCTAATCCAGCCCCATGCTCAAAGCAGGACCATCTCTAACTGGATCATTCCAGCTAAGGCTTTGTCCAGTTGGGTCTTAAAAACCTCCAAGGATGGAGCTTCTACCACCTCTCTGAGTAACCTGTTCCAGTGCTTTACTACCCTCCTAGTGAAAAAAATTCTTCCTAATATCTAAGCCAAACCTCCCTTGCTGCAACTTGAGATGGTTGCTCCTTGTTCTGTCATTTGGCACCACTGAGAGCAGTCTAGCTCCATCCTCTTTCAAGCCCCTCTTCAGGTAGTTGAAGGATGCTATTAAAAGTCATCATAAGAGTATTAGCCTGACTCTTTCAGGGGTATTGCTTTTAGCCGGGTTGGTCTTAGGATATCAGATTTACCCAAGGATTTAAAATTTAAACTTTAAAGATTTAAAAGATATCAGGTTTATCCAAAGAACCTTGTTTGCCTTACTCTGCCTGTAAAATTCTGGCAGATTTCCAAATGTTGAGTATGAGCTTTGCGTCAGTGATAAGAGTAACTGCTTCCCCTTTCCAGAGAAGGAAAATCTGATTTGATACACCTATCATCTTTTTTGAGCTCTGTTCATTCACTGGAAGAACTAATCCTCCAAAAATGTAACTTAATGGTGAGAAACTTTTAAGACATATTAGATTGGCATATTCATTGTTTACAGGAAAAATGTTTAATTAATTCTTCCTACATAAGGGACGTAAAAGAACATTTTTTAAAGGCAAATTTAAACTAAATTTAAGGTCTCCTCCTGCTTTTCTTACACCTGTCGTAGGTCCACCAAACACATTAGTGCTAATCGTGTGAGAATGGTGAAGTCTTTAGGGCTAGGTACAGACATTCAAAACCAGTGAGGCAGAATCCAGCTACGTTATGCAGTTTTCTGTAAGCAGCGTAGTTTCAGTCACTAGTGAACAGAACACACATTCGCCCTCGGGGGGGGGGCAAATCTTAGATCAGGTGCCACCATTTTTAAACCAGTCTCTGTGCGCTAAACTTCTGTTCTGTTATGGGCATAGACCAGTTTCTGATCACTTATACCAGTAAAAGTGTAGTTTCTGTGCCCAGCCTAGAAGTTTGATTTTGAATCATAGTGAAAGCATACATATTGTGCTTCCTAATCTTTACTCCAGGTTTAGTTTTAGACTGACTGAAAGAAGAGAAAAATATATTTTCAGCATTGCTTTGGCAAACATGATGGGGAAATGATATTTTCACTAAAAATTCATTGGTTGACTCAGATGTTTGAATTCCTGATATGTGATCTAGACTTTGACTTTCAGTAACATTAACTTAAAGAAAACAATAAAACACATGCTATGTAAGCATATGCTTTTGAGTTTTTTATTGCAATGCTCAAATACAAAATCTCATGTTCAGTTAAAAATGTTAACTGGTATTATCTCCAGAATTGTAAAATATGCATCTTAATATTTTTCAATATTTTCTTGCAAAATATATTGTGCCAAACTTGCAATATATATTTAAGTTATGGGAAAAATATTCTCCTAAAATGTAGTACAATTTTACATTCTTTTTCTGATTTATTTATTATTTGCAAAACCAAATCTAATCTTAGGAATGCTTGTTATGGAACTGATTTTACTGTTTATCATCTAAGCTATAGAGATTTTCTTCCAAAGTGAAAATGTTATCATGGACATCAATGAATGGTTAATTTTCTACTGCATTACAACAATGATTATTGTAGCATGTAGTGAAAGGTATGATAACTGAGTGCCAATTATGGTGACAGCAGGGTTACTGAGAAATGAGTCCAGATGGGAGGAGATTAGGTTAGAATTTAGGGGGATCTTTCTGACTATGAGTTGGTCAAGTATTGGAACAGGCTGCCTGGAAAAACTGTGGAATTTCCATCCTTGGAAGTTTTCAGGAGCAGTTTAAACCAGGGGTGGGCAGATGACAGCCTGCGGGCTGAATCCGGCCCACCAGGCCATTCTGTCTGGTCAGTGGGGACTCTAAAAAAATCAGAAAATGAATATTTATCTGCCCCTGGTTCCTGTCAAATATGACAGGGGCAGTAGGACCCAGGGGAGGCCCCAGCAGGCTCCTGCAACAGAAGGATGTGCCCAGCCCCCCCCTCCCAGTCTTCTGGCCTGGAACCGTGGGGCTGTTCGTGGCTGTGCCAGCATGGGAAATTCAGGTAAGAAGGGAATGGGGGAGGCAGAGGAGGACTGTGGGGATCGCCCCAGTCCTCGGGGCCAGGCCAGTTCCTGCTGAGCCCCATGGTCTGGCCATGCATCTGGGAGCCAGCAGGCAGGTGGGAAAGTGGAGGCAGGGGGAGTGGAAGTGAGTGGGAGTGTAGGGCCTGTGTTGGTGTCCCAGGGCTAGCACCGGTGGGGCCTGGAGTAGGGCAAGAGGAGCACGGGCACGGGCTAGCAGGGGTCTGTGGAGCTGGACTGGGCTGCACCAACAGGGAGAAGGGGAAGCTGACCCATCTTCATAGATAACCTGCTGGCCAGGACCACACACTCCTGCTGCCCTGCTCTGGGCCCTGCCAGTGCTGACCTTGCGCTCCCGCCTGACTTTTGATGGCTCCCACACACCCATTCACTCCCAGTGCCCTTGCCCCAGCCCCACAGTACAGGCAGGGTGCAGCACTTAGCCCCAACCCCACGCTTACCCTCAGAGAATGAACTGGTGCTCAGCATGGCAGAAAAGCGGTCTCCCCCACCCATGGCAGGTACTTCCTGCTGCCACTGCCCACAGCCCATGCATGGCTGTCCCGACTCTCCACTACATCACTGGTTTGCAATGGAGAGCAGGCACAGGCAGCCCCACATGGGCTCCAAGAGGCTGCAGCACAGGGTGCCCGCCACAGGGAATGGGAGCGGCTGCCTTTCCCCAGTGCTGAGCACCAGCTTGTTCCCTAGAAGCTGCTGCTTGACGTGGAGGAAAGCAGCGCCCCCACGCACCGTGGCCAGGCAGCCCACACTATACTGGCTGTGGTGTATCTGCTTCACCACCACCTCTGTGCTGCCCAGGATAGTAACAGTGGCCATGTGGAACAGAGGGCTAGACTAGATGACCTTGTGCGATGCCTTCCAGCCCTACTTTCCTGCATTTTGTATGTTATATTCACAGCAGTGCAGTACCATCTGTCTTCTTATTGAACCACTCCAATGCATCATGAGAGAATAAGGCTCTCTGGGGAAGTAAATGGAGTATGAAGCACCAAAACTTGTCACAATGGCATTTCCAGCTGAAAGACTTTTATTTTCAGGTGTTTGCAAATGTATTTATTTATTTATGTGTTTATGTTTAATGAAAAGTCAACATGCTTGATGGAAAGCCAACAATGGTCATAGAATTACTCTTCCAAGGAGAATCCAATTTTCCATCATAAGAAGTGATTCAACTGATTTTTTTCATTAGCCCTACTACTAACCCCTCTCAAATAACTATAGGTTATACATTTTTCAATCCCAATCTAAGACAGATGACTTGGACAAGGAAAAACTTCCCTTTTTTTTACCAGTATTTCTTCGTAAGTCAAACCTTAATACACTGTCCATTGAGCTGTAGGGGGAGCTTTATCTGCTGGGGTATAGGACACATTTACACAGTAGTAAAAAGTCTTAATTTTCAAAATGATTCTGAGGTAGAATACAAAAAGACAAGAGTTCAACAAACAGAATTTGCATATTGCCCCATTCTCAGGGGAAAAACCACTCTTGTTTTGCCTGTTAGGTAATGGAGAGAGAGAGCCACTGGTAAATACAAAATAAAATTGGAAGTTACCAATTCTAATTGAATGCTCCTTTTAAAGTAGGTTTGATGATAACACTTATATGCTCTCATTCTCTTACTCTCTTTCGGTAGAGTCAATGGTTAGAAATATGTTTAGCAGTCCAAAATAGAGACTTAACAATGCTGTAAAGAAGTTAATACCCTAGTTTTTTCATCTGTCCAGGGCCAGTTGCAATTCATCATCATCTTATTACTAAGTACTCGCATCAGCAATGTGCTAATTATATTACTGAGACTCCCAGCAACTATCATTCTCTCATTGCTTTTTAAAATATTCTGTTCCATTTCATGTGATGTATTTCTTCCACCCACTGTCTGCCCCTCCCTAGAACTGAAGGCACGCTACAGTGCTGATATCGTATAAACCACAGTACATATTTCTTATATATTTATATTTTTCTACTTACTTGTAAGATCTTTTTCATTTGTCAGAGCACTGCAAGGGAAAGTGGGGATTCATCTGCACATATACACAGTGAAGCAATGTAATTTTAATATCCAACTTCCCTAGAATAGTTGGTTGGTATGTTTTGTTTCCACCTATTGTTAGAGGTAGCTGTGAAATTGGAACCAGAACTGATTATTTCCAAAGCACAGGAGAACGTGGATCTATTTCTAAACCAGTAGGGGCCAACCTTTTCTTGCCAGCGTGCCATAAAATAAGCCGTAACCCCTCCTCAATGCCACGCTGATCCCCTACCTGATCTAGTGCTCTGCTTTGACCTCCCTGACTGATTTGCACTGTCCTCCCTGCTTCCCACCGGATTTGCCATATGCCATGAGTTGGCCACTTCTAAACAGAACCAGAGATACAAAAGAAAAATGTGCCCAAATGAGGAAGGTGAAGAGATAGAGAAAAGTGCAAGAGTTCCATAAGCTCTGAAATTTCAATTCAGCAAGATATATGTGAGTGTGTGAATACACATACATTTGGAGCCCTTACAAAAGGGGGATGATTCAAAAGGGCAGCAGCTGTTTGTTTGAAGGAGCTGAGAACAAGTCAAATGTAGCTTCATGCAGTATTCAAGTTGGAGTGGTTTGCTACATTTGAATTGTTCTCAATTCACTCACACATAATTTAAAATATAACAGCTGCTTCCTTTTTGAAACACAGGGTGCAAATAAACATGGCTCCATACCCTATTCTGGGAAACAGTGTTCCTGAACATCACTGAATCATGTGTCCCCTTCAGAAGGGGCGTCCAGCCTGGTTAAGGATTTGCAGCAGAGGGACATTTTGCTAATAAGGCAATGTGCCACTGAGAGCTTAAAACTCAGAGGGGAGAGCAAAAGGCAAAATTGCAGGGAACTCCTTTGCTTTAGTTCATGAACATTTTTTGAACTTCAGTTTTTCATTCTGATTTGGGATGAATATTTGAAATATCAAAAATTGTCGTGGCAGTGTAAATGGGTTACCTAACCTGCTGGAAGTCCTCAGCTAGTCCTCTAGGGTTCCCAAACCTTCAGGATTGCCCCAGATTCTCCAGGAATTAAATATGAATCTCCAGGAGACTTCTGAGAGTCACCTTGGAGATAAATGATAGGACATTCATTAAAATAAATATTAAATGTTGAATCAGATTTTATATAGTAGTCCAGTGGTTTTTAAAATGTAATAGTAATGTGCATTTGCCTTCCTGATGTAAAGTCTATGCACTGTAATCCATAACTGATATACGCAATCACGTGGGCATGTTCGCGTTGTGTCGCGGGCACGTTGGCATTCTGGAAACCTCCCGGAATAAATTCAAACAGAGTTGGTAACCCTATAGTCCTCCCAACCAAAACATGCTTTAAGTTGCAAACAGACAGATAAGCAAATCCTTATGCCCTATCCCAGGCACTAACAGAGGAACCACTTTGACTCTGGTCCTTAGCACGGCAGCCTGGCCCTTCACTGTTCAGGCTGTTCTGCTCACAGAGGACCGTAGGCTGCCTATCTATATGTGAGGGGGGCTCCCAGGACACCGGCTCACATAGCATATGGCTAGCATATTGTGAACCCCCCAGCTTTTCCTGCAGTTTAACAGCTGTCCTGAACCAGCTATATTTCAAGGCTTTCATGGAATCATGATGTTTCCATGAATTATGTTTGGTGTTGATAAGCAGTTAAAGATAAGCTATGTCTAATTTTGTGATTTGTATGTGTGCATGAGTTACGATGTTTGATATGAATGTAGTTCTACTATACCTTCTGTGGTAGCTAGTCAAAGAGGGTAGAGAGACAAGGGCTATTCACATCTAGGGGATCACAGCCCAAATGGGGGAAGCTAAGACTGAGAATTGACACCTGCCTAGCTGTGCTTATTGGGTACTGACTATGAGGTACCAAGGCCTGACCCAGGCAGGGGCATCACTTTTTAAGGGAAATACTGTATTCAAATAGTATTTGATAAGACCTGGAAGACTAGATTTGCAAAATTTATGCCTTAAAGGATCTAAATATTCCTCCAGTAATTCATGGATCAGTAAAGATTCTTGAGTGGTCAAATGGATATACAGTAGTGGACAGCAGGTTATTGTGAAGGAGTGAGAGAGAGCAAACAAGAGCCCTGAGGTGCCTTACCTGCTGAGCAGGTGAGCTAGGGAGAAGAAAATCAGCCTGCAGCAACTGATAGCGAGAGTGAAAACTAACAACACTCGCAGCATGGTGGGCCGGCAGGGCTGCAGCTGGAAACAAGGGACGAGAAGCCTTCACCACTTCTGAAGCAGCATCTCATTCAGGATTGGAGGAGGGAGGCTGCCCAGAGGTATTTCTGGCCCTGAAGTGGGGCGGAGGGGGGTTAGTTCCCTGCCAGCCACAGAGGGAGGAGAGGCTGAGTGTCCTGGCAGGCAACAGCTGCAATATCTGCCAGAGGAACACTCCAGGAGTGACCGTGAGAAGGAGGCAGGAGGAGGCCTGCACGCACGTGGCTTTGGATACTCTCCAGAGCGGTGTATCAGCTGAGACCCTGCTGTTCCAGGTTAGAGCCTTGCTGCACGTGGGAGAGATCCCATTGGGACCGCGAATGTTCGCAGGGAAGCCGGGCAGGCCTATGCACAACAGTGACTGCACTAATTCATTTATTTTGCTGTTGTGATCGGGATTTGAGAGCCTGACCCCAGGTGAAGGGGTCATGGGCTGAGCCTGAGAAGAAGACTGAGAGCAGTTGCAGGCAGGAAGGGGGGATTTTGGGGGGTTCTTTTTCCTTTTTTTTTTTGGATACTTGAGTACAGGCCAAGGCCAGCGCCGGAAGGGGTGCACCTAACCAAAGCCAAAGGTCACCCTGGTAGTAGGGGGCAGAATAACAGGCTAACAGGCAGTGCTGCAACCTGGCTACAGAGGATTTCAAGGCTAGGCTGGGGTAAAGCAGAGGTTTGGGGCCCCACAGAAGAAAATGGGGATTAAGACTGGGTAAAATCACCTGGAGCATTACCTCCTAGAATATAATTTCATCAAAGTCATGGCAGGTGAGAAACACAAGATCAAATTCCTGGCAGACCAGGTGATCCGAAGCTGAGATCCACCCTGTCACCGCCTGTAGGAAAATGAACTCAGGGTAGTGGTAGCAAGCCCTACAACACCTACAGCCATCACAGTTGTATACATAATATTTGATCTCCAGGGAATTCTGAAGAAGAATGGAATTGGCAAGATAAGGACAAGTACTTATGCTTGGTCACAGAACCTGGAGTATGTCTTCATTTTTTTTAGGGTATAGAGAAAGGCTTTGGGTCTACAACTTGCAAGCTGAGTATTCTGGCTAAGAGGAGAAGCAGCATGTGGCCCTCACAGAAAGGTTACAGGCAGGAACTCCTTTCATACACGTTCATATGTGTAAAAACTGTACTCTTGGGTTTAAGATGCAATTTAAAATCAGATAATTAGTCTGATGTTTTCTTATGTTTGTTTATTCTTATAGCTCTGCTTCTCAGCATATATTCATTGATTTCTTATGTTGGCTCTTCTATTTATGACAAATCTTCTTCTTATCTTTTTTTAATATACTTATTATTACTTGTCAATGACAACTGTGAGTTAAGAGAATAACACCCCAGCACTGTCTCTCAGAGGTGCACCTGACCACATCATTTCAGAATAGCCTTTGACTTCATGACTTCTCAAGGTCCCTTTCAGCCATACTTTTCTATGATTCTTACTCTGAATCTGAGAAAATAATGGCTCAAGGACATTAAAATATTATGTTCATAATTTTGAACCAAAAAAAGAATTTTGACCAAAATTGGACCTCCTAATTTAGAAGACGTTTAAATGGAATCTTTCAACATTGTCAAAATATTTTCATGCAAAATTCATTGGAACCTACCCTTTCCCTCATAATGTATCTTGAGAAATGTCCAAATATTTTTCATTGCAAAAATGACCCCAACCCAGTATTGTCTCTGATTTTTTTTTGTTTTTTTTCATTCCCAAGTGCCTTTAGCTATGCCCAGGTTTCTAGACTCAAAACTGTAGAGATACATGCCAGGATTCAAGCCTACATGGTGCTGCTTCTGAGCATGTGTAATAACTAATACTGCAAAGTTAGGCTGAAAGGCGCTCAGATGCTACAAGAATGGGCTCCATACAAGTACCCAAAGTGCAAAGCAGCCAGTGTAATTCCCTGAACAGAGACAGAAAAAAAACCTAGCATATACATCATGTTTTAGTATTTCTCTATCAGTTCCATATTTCTTCACTTCTTGGTGAAGAATAAAAAAATGTTTTTCTGGCATATGTGTAGTATTACTAAGCATGTAAAATTAGTTGGCAGTCAGCTGCCAGAAAAAACCCAAGTGCTCTGTTACTTGTTCTGATGTTCTTTACTTTTCCACTGACAGAAGCCTATAATATCACCTCCCACATGAGGTAATGATCCAGTGTCTAAGACATAAACTGCACCATTAACCTTCACTGGGGCTAACGCAGAAGGGCCATACATGGTATTTCATTCTAGCTTCAACCTGACTGGTTCTATTTTAGTATTATTTAGTTGTCATATCCAAACATTCGAAGTCTAGGGCCTTTTCTGGATGACTCCTCCACATCCACAAAGGATTAAACAAGCTAAAACATACAAGCTAAGTGCTACAAAATAACCTAGAGTTTCCGTTTCTTGTATAGGGGGCTATTAGTCTCTCTTTCTTCTGTGATAACACACAATGGAATTGATGAAATAATAATTTTGAAATGCCCTTATTGAGAACTAGTTATTTTTTTCTTGAATGTATAAATAAGAGAGATATTTTACTACTTGCTTGGAACTAGGATTAAATAGTATGTTTTAGACACTGTGTATTATATGTTGATTAGCTTGTATGAATATAGGCTGTAGGCTCTTTACCTTACAAATGATTTATTCAGCAAAACCATAGGATGAGGTGATCTAGTAATATATAATATACTTATTTTTACAGAATCAAGGTACTTTGAAATCAGTGTAGGACTTTCTGTTGATTATATTGGGCTTTGGATCAAGTCTGTATGATGCTTTTCATTCATAGATTTCAAAGTACTTTACAAAGAAAGGTCAGTATCAGTATCTGCAGCTCTGTCATACCAAGAGAAACCAGTTGATTGCTGTTTCCTTGCATTCCATATTTTCCTGGATTTTTTCACTGTTTATCCAGTTGAGTGTGGATAATGAACTGTAGATAATAGGCACATCTACATGAGATGCTTTACTGTGCATTAGATTAATCTAATATGCAGTAAAGTATCATCATTTACACATGCATGGGACTTACTGTGCAGGAAATTAAGCTAATGTACTGTTTGCTAGTACCAGGAAACATAGGTACTAAATTAATAGCTCATTAGCTACTGCGCAGTAACACACATGCAGATGCTTACTGAAAGCAATTTGCTCCCGGTCAGCCCAGGCAGCTGGGGACCTGCTGCTGCTTGGCTAAGCCCTGATGTGGGGAGGAAGGGAGCTGTGCCAGCTGCATGGGCAACTGTCTCCCCCCCGCCCCCAGTCCCCGTGTAGCTAGCAAGTAGTTTCCCCACTGGGTGGGAGCAGCTCTCCTGGCCATGTGGGGATCAGGATTGGGACCAGCCCCTGTGAGACCTGCCAGCCCTGGGGCTGGCACCAAGGCGATGCTGAAGTGGGGCAGATCAGGGCAGAAGCAGCCCTGGACTGGGCTTCTCCTATCAGGCACAATTTGCCCTTGACAGGGGAACTCATACAGACGTGCCCCAGAGTGCTTTACTGAGCTTGAATTCTCTGTAAAGCAAATTCAGGTGCATTAATTTCGCATGTAGATGCACCCACTATGACCAAATTGGCGCCTGATTAATCCGTATTTAAACCATTTGGATAGCAAAGGCTAGACTGTAGCTAAAATTCCATTTACTCACAAACTACGGTTCAGTTTTCCATGATCAGCAAAGAAAGCTTTAAGTTTATCAATCTCTGTGGGAGTCTGTCTCTCAAGTTCGAATCATAAGTAGCTCAGAATAAACTCATACTCTTCACCACTTAATGTGAAAAGATTTTCTCCCTCTTGCTATTAGTGAGATGGATTGTCCTGCAGGGAAATATGAGCCATTAGACTTTGATATATTATGTTGTAAGCAAACTGGATAAATACAACCTAAATATAAAGAGTGTTTTCAAGTTACGCATTCATTCTACTACGCCAGTGCAGTTGCCTGATTATACAGTTGTATTTTTCCATTCCTATTAAATGATCTTCATCACAAATTCTTCTCTTGCAGAAGAGTAAGGAAAAGTACCTGCATTAGACTTGACTTGAGGAGAATTCTTTGGGAAACAATTTACTGAATACCTGAAAATAAGTACTCCTAGTTGGAGTAACTGCCCATCTATTCCATTATAGACACGTCAGACACAGGAGGTAGTAATCACTTTCTCAGACCTTGGAGTCCACAGTATAGAAGTAACCTTTTCAGAACCCAGAAATCAAACCATCCATGTAGAATTGGATCCAGCAGTCTTCCTCCTATGGCCCTCCTACTCTGTTGCTCCATGTGAGCATCCCCTGCAGACTTATAGTCCCCTCCAGAGTTACTCAGGAGTTCTGCTCTGTTTCCCGTAAATTAACTTCTGAAATCTAATAGTTGTCATCCTCACACCAAAGGCAAAAGAGAAAATTGAACAAATGGTAAAAGCTAGTTTCATCTCACGGCTCCTCAGAAGGCTGTTTTCTCATTCCTCCAACATGGCAGAATTAAACTCTCCCCTTCCTCTCCTTCTTTGCACAATCCAGCGTAGCATGATTGGACCAACCTAGTTCAAACCATACATTCCTAGTCTGAATATAAAAATGGAACCTTATCATTCATGCACATAATTTAATACCTCTCGTTGCTGCTAGTCCCAGCTAGAAACAAGCTGCTACAAAGTGAGGGAAAGGTGCGAGTATGACTAATTTGAGGGCTGGAAGGGTTGGATGCTGAGGGAAACTAAGATGAGGAACTGAGGAGTTTGGAGCAAAGGCTGTCAGAGGTGAAGCTGTATTGCAGATTTTTTAATAACTTGAGGGACACTGTAAAAATCTAGAAAAGGCCCTCAGGCTTCATGGATATAACATGACATGCTGTCATAATTCAAAATTAACGGAGGGAGATTCCAGTGGGGTATTATAGGTTACCTTTAAACTATCATAAAGGCACTTAAAATGTGAGTATTCACCCACTAAAGAAAGTTAACTCATGCTAAATACCCTCTAACGTTTTAAAGTTATGCCAATTCAAGTGAGGGTTATCTCTGCTTCATTTTACCCAGGGTATTGGTAGCTCCAGAGAGATAAAACATGCTATGTTCATTCCTTCAGCATCCCAGGATGCGGCATTCCCAGTCCTCTCCACTCGTTTGCTCCATGGGCAGACATTTAAACTCTCCTACACTCCACTGCCAAAAGGGGTGATGCTGGTCCCAAACCAACAGTTTCTCCTACCTCGGGGCTGGAGGGAAGGGGGGTCCACCCCAGCACACCCTGACCATTATGAACACTCAGGTGCAGCTCACCAATTCGCTGCTTGCTCTGCACCTTTCTGTGCACCCCGCATATAAACCACAATATCAATCCTATTACTTACCTTCATTAAAAGAATAAGCCAGAGAATGGAAAACACCAAGAGTGACATACATGCATTAAGCCTGCTGGGTCTCATCTCTGCTCTCATGTAAGTGCTAGCCCACATCCTAACTTAGTGTGTCATACAGTAAGGCTGATGGGTCTCAGTTCTGCCCTGGTGTAAGTATTAACCTAGCTCCTTCCTGACGCAATCCCAATTCAGGGAAACACATGCAAAATATTGGTCCTTGATTTATTTATATTAATTTTTTCACTCCCTTTCTATTTACTTCTGCATGATCCCTTTAAACAGTCTTTTTTCAATAATTTTGCCTTCCTATCTGCAGCTCCAGCTTGCTTCCACTGACTGTTAAGTGAGAGAAGCCACAGCTTCCATGGTGGTTTCTCCACCTCCAAGCTACATGCTGCTGTCCTTTCTCTTCTCCCACCCTAGAGAGATAGTCCTGAGTCCTTTCCACAACTCAGATTGCCAGGCCCTCTAGTGGCAAATCACAGTTGTACAGATCTGACACAGCATTGAGCTTTAACGTAGGACTGGTCTAAACCTGTTCTAACTTTAATGGTATAACATTCAACAGATTTTAAATGTTTTACAGGTAACCTGTAGCAGAACCCTAAATATCCATCGGGTTATTTTATCTTAAAGCATTACTACAGAATAGTTTTCTATAGACGATAGCCATGTATACCTGCTGGTAGCCAAATTTCACTTTTCTGCTAATTTAAACTGATAATCTATATTTAGATGCATTATACAAATTTTCCTCTGGAAGAAACCATTAAAATTCTATAACATGTCTCTAAATGAGGAAATATGGTTTAACTTTCCTGGCCAATAATTACTAAGAAGAACTCTTACCCTTGTGCACCATTCAAAAGAAGCAAGCAGAGAACAGGGTTGCCAACTGAAGACAATATTTTTAACTGAAAAACTTTTTTACTGACAATCAAACTTTTTTACTTGTATATGTTTATACTGACAAGTTTTACATAATGTAATTATAACTTTTCTGCCAGGCCCTGGGCAAGGGTTGGACTCAAATTTAGGGGTTTAACACCAACCGTAGTAAAAAAGTTTGGTTGTTAGTAAAACGTTTGCAGATTAACATTTAAAAAAATGCTTGGGCTGGCAACTCTGCTTCACTGCAACAATGGTTTTACACTATACTTCATCTACCCAAGGGGTTCCCATGCACCCCCACACTCTCAACTTCACATTGCACCATGCTGCCCCATCCCAGTTGACTCCCCAGTCTGATCCCTGCTAGCCCTTTCCCCTGTCCTGGCCATGGACTCTCTAAAAAGAACTACTGTCTGCCTATTTACAAGGTGAGCAATCTTATAGACAGATGACAGGATGCAGCAGCAGCAGCCCATATCTGAAAGGAAGGAGGAGACTACAAAAGAATACAAAATCCTGAAAGAATACTCCCTACAGAGTGCTGTGCTGCCACTCAGACACCAAGTGGCACTGTTCTTTATCTGTTTATCAGTGCTTGCCTTCAGCCTCTTTCTGATATCGTTTCAGTCAAGACTATAGTTGCTTACTTTTTATGGCCTTTATGGACAGGCATTTTATCCTTTTTTATTGACTGTCCATAAATAGATAGAAAATTGACAACCCTAGAAGAAGAAAATATGTTTAGCAGTAAAGCCTCTTGACCTTGAAGTACGTGGATTTCTTATCATACTCATGAATAGAAACTATTTTTTCTATACCATGTACACAAGAACTCTTTGTTACTGCTAAGTTTGCATGTGTAAAACTTGGAAGTAATAAAAAGAGTATTACTTTACTTGTCCTACAGCATTTCACAAAGCTAAGTATTGAATTAAAGTTTAACATGCAAGTAACTGTCAAGTGAAGTGCATCTATACTTACATTTGCTGAAGCAAAGGAAACTGAAATGTCCTGTGCAAAACACTAGTTCTCCTGCTAGCACATGCAGCCTCATTTAGTGCCAAAGTTAATGGGTGCATCTATAGGAGACACGTTACTGCAGAGCTGACTAATTAGCTTTGCAGCAAAGCATCACCGTCTGCACGTGCAGTGTTATTAGGCCATGGTAAACTAATTAAATGTACAGTAAGATAGTAGTGCCTGACATGACGACTCTGCTGTAGAATAGTGCTTACATATGGCAAAACACATGTGTAGATGGTGACAGGACTGACTGGGGTATGAGGGTGCTGCAGTGTGGGGGCTGCCTGCTGGCTGATTGTGCACCGGAGCACCCTTGTACCACAGCCAGCCCATCCACAGCACATTGAGCCAGGTCAGAGCAGCACCACGCTTGCAGGCTGCCTCCCCTGACTCAATGTACTGTGGTTCTAGGCACATGTGCAAATGCTGTGCCTGGGAGCAATAAGCTCCGGTGTGAGCTGCACTGGAGTTTATTGCATCACATTAATATCACTTGCAGGTATGCCCAGTGAGAGTTAGATCAGACCTTTAAATACCTGCGGAAGCTCTGCACATTGCTATGCTATGTATCTCTGAATATTTTCTGCAGCGTGTTGATTCAGCAGCCAGCAGTGAAACTAGTGATGCAACAACAAGTCTGTTTCAAAATTTAATATTTTAAAATCTATGGGGCTACAGTTTGAGAATGAAGGCTATGACTGGAGAGAGGAAGCTGAGAAACAGCAAGGGGTGGAGCTTAGCCGTTTCAGGTGAGGATCTGAATTGACCTAAGTAGTTTGGGTCACCCATTAATCAGAAGTATCCTCATAGCCTACCTGCAAGGTAGACAGATTCTATGGAAATATATTCCCATTTCCCAGACGAGGAACTCAAGCACAGAGAACTTAATTGGACAGTGTGAAGTGGGTGCTATGTGCCTTTGAGAATCTGGGCCTAACTGACCGGGCCATATTTGTTTTAGGATCTCTGTGGCAAAGCAGAGAATTAAGCATAGGACTAGGCTGGCACCCTAACCACTAGACCTTTTTTACTTTCTCTACCATTCATTGTGTTAAAGCTGTTACACTGAACTTAAAAACTAGATCTACAAAAAGGTCCATCTTGGGTAGGAGGGGGAGAACTGCTTCTAGAAATGCTGTGTTCTGAACTTATAAAATTATTTCTGAGATTCTTTTTTTATACTATTTTGAGGGCTTCTGTGAGGTCAGTTCTGTGGTCCAGTTCCTGCAAAAGGATCAACATATATAGATCTTGTTGGATCTGTGTAAATATAATTGAACTCTGAATGTGGCCACTTGGTTGTCCTTGCAAAAATAATTTCCTTCAAAGCAATGTGATGCCACTGGAAAATGAATATGTTGCCAGGCCATTCAGTGCTTTAATTTACTTTACCATAACGTAAGTTGAAACAATCTTTTTGCTGAAATTAAACAAATTTTAAGCTCTTCACTGAGCTCTGTGGCAAAAATGAACCTTCTCTGTTTAACTAACACCAAAACAAGAATTGATTTTACTGATTTCTTCTTAGAGCACAGCTTTGTCCCTCCAAACACGCGTCTGCAAGTCTCAATTAACTCTACAACAAGGAATCATCTTTGGTCCATACAGGACCTATGCCAAAAAGGCTATGGCTGTGTTAACTGATGAGCAGTGGTAAGAATAAAAAATAGACATGTACCTGTCCTTTGAGAACTGAAATATTACAGTTCCTTCCAGAGGGAGTTTGAGGGAGGCCTGTGCAACTTGCTGTCTTGGACTGATACCCTACGCAGATGCTGGGTCAGGTCTTTGCTGAAGTGCAGTCTCTTACTCAAAAGTGAAACAAAATAGTCACTTTGGGGCCTGAGAAGCTTTCCCCTTTGAATTGTTCCCTTGGCTCCTTCAGACAAGTCCTACCCTTGTGGCTGCATGCAATAGGAAGTATACCTCCTTTAAAATATGATCAACCCTGAGGTCTAATGCCTGCTACCCATGTACTTGTAAAAGGACTTAAGAGCTCTTTCATTTCCAGCATTGCTAATCCAGTACCTTTCACAAGCAACAAAGTAAATGAAAAAGAAATGTAAATTGAATGCATTGTGTGGCTTGAAAAATGTGAATGAAATAGTTGATGAGTTCGTATTTATAAATTAATGTATATGAAACATTTATATCTTGTCTTGCTTGACCTTGATAGGAAAAATTACATGAAAATGGCCATTTGAGTCAATTAGTTCTAAATAAGATGATAATTGCTAGAAGCGCATTGTGAGGTAGCTTAATGTTAATAGCTGCTAGTGTTTCATATGCTTAGCACCGTATGCCCATTTTTAAATTAATTTTGAACAATTCTGGTAACAGTTGCCTCAGTGAGTTCTGAATCTGTGTCATTCTGCTGATGCTGGAGCTGCTAGATGATATCTGAGTTTGAGCAAAGCAGATTTAACTGGATTTGAAAAGAATTTCTAATCAAGCTTCAATTCTTTGCAGTACTCTAAACCTGATTTTCCAAATGAATCTCCATGTGAGAGAAGGGGCTAAAGTCACAGATCATGTATGACACAAATTTCTGGGTTAGGTTCTGGACTCACTCACCTGCCAGCAATCTCAAAGGGAATGCTTCAGCTTTATACCAGTGTCTATCTCCACTGAGGTCTTGGGATTTTTCTGCATTTCTTCTAGGGTAAGAGAAATCTGGATGAGGCCCTCCACCAGTCCGTTAGAACCTCTTCAAACTACATGTAGCAGCATTAAAAAAAAATGGACCACCTGGAAGAATGGGAAGGGCTGACCTGCAGAGAGACAGAGTTTGTCCCAGTAGGGACACTGTACGCTCTGAGGGCAAGTGAAGTTGATTGGAGGAAGCCCTGTTGGAAGTGGGAGGGGTGACGTAACCCCAGTAAAGTTTTGAAAGCCAGCCATTCGCAAAATCCTGGGATGGGCCCTGGCCTGGGATTGGCTGAAAGGCTTGGATAAAAGGGAGGAGCAGTTTTCCCATGCGCGGGGGGGAACAAGAGAGAGAGGGCCTGAGGGGCAGGCTGGAGACCGGAGAGAGAGTCTCAACCAGTTATCCCTCGGAGAGCCCCTGGCAGAGCCCTGCAGAAGCAGCAGCAGAAGCTGCACCGGGAGTGATACAGTATCCAGTTCCTCTCTCCGGTCTGGGAGCACTGCGGAGGCAGGACCAGAGAGGGGCTGCTTGTGCGGAGACGCTGAGCCGCCCAGAGTGGCTGGGTGAGCACAGCAGAGTCAGGGGAAGACTGCTGGAGACTGCCCCGTTTTCCCTGGGGAGAGAGGGGCCCCAGGGCAGGCAAGGCCCGGGGGGACGCTGCATGTGCCAGGGTGTGAGGCCGTGTGGGTCAGGTTAGCTGCTACAGCCTGCAGCCCAGACACTACTCCCTGCTGAGCCAGGGAAGGGGGTCAGAGGCAGGGGGAGGTTGTCTTGCAGGGACTGCAGAGGAGCAGCCTGCTGCCCAGACCCCTCTGGAGCACAGAGAGGGGCACCAGCACCGGGGAGCGCCCACAGACCCTGCACAGGGACACAGACAGTTCTGCTCCCTGAGCACCCCGCCAGGGCCAGTGCACATAGGATCCCCAGTACACCATGTGCAAGTGACAGACTGTGTAAATAAGTTCTTGAGGGTTTATTAATTAGTATATCAGTATACTATAGTTAGTATATATTATTGTTTACTTGTTATTTTGTAAATAATTCAATCTTGTAAATAGTTTTATAACTGTCTGCAAGAGTTCTTGATTATAAGGGGAGGCTCTCTGCTCGGGGACCCTGCAGCAGCTTCCCAGGGTGGCTGGGCAGGGCTACTGGTTACCGGGTACCCCAGCATCCCACTATTTAGGTGAGGGTGTGTATAATGTTGTGCCCAGGATTACATATACATGGGCGACTGGTGCCCCCCCCAGTAACCAGTTAGCAACTGGTGGGAGTCCCCCCCAAGGCCAATCTTGCCAAACGAGGGGGGGTCCCCCTGCAGCTAATTTTGCCATCCAGCAAGTGGCCACAATACTCCCAGAAGTGGCTGCAGCATTCCCACTCCTCACCCAGGACTTGCAGGAGGAGCTCAGGTGTGTTGTAAGAAAGTCTAAGTTAAAATAGGGTTTGGTTATTTTAATGTGCACTTCTAACCCTTTCCCATGAGAAGGAAGTGCAAGTTGCATGCAAGATGTTAATATGTGTAAAATAGAGCACTTGTATCCTACTAGATGTATTGAGCCTGATTCTACTTTGCAGCCCATAGTGCAGGCAAACGCATCTAAAAGCTTCATCAGGTATACGTTTACAAGTATATGCATGGCAAGGCAGTATAGAATTAAACCCATCATGTCTCAAGGTGGACTTGTTTGGACTTGTCTTTGAATTTAGATGAAGAAATGTAATCCATCCCCCTTGGTCTCCTAGTATAGCCTGCTTATCCCATGCAGGAGAGAACTGACATTTTTATTTCCAAGATTATTAATCATTTTTAAAATGCCTAGACTCAAAAATGTAGAAACACATCCCAGGATTCAAGGTTAAAATCTATTAGAAAAAAGCAAACCATGAATTAGAAATATAATTCATAAGTTGTAGGCTGCAAACCTATAGTTATTTATTCTAACTGCTGTGGTTATAATAAATCATTCTGAAATAATATTGACATTTATGTATTCAACCAACCTGGCAATTTAGCAGCCTTCTCTGCCTGGGTTTAGGATTTGCTGATGTATATGCAGAGCTAGTTATCCCAGCCTTGACACAGCCAGCGGTGGTAGTGGCATTGCTGAATGATAAAGTGAAGGAAAAACAAGTATTCATTGTTATGGGGTGCTTTAGCCCATCTGCCATGCATAAAATCCTGAGAAGACCTATGTTTCTGACTACTTATTTATTGCGCTGCTTATTATGTTTGTTCCCAAGTATAGCAATCCTGTATTTTCCATCAGAGTTATATTGACTAAGTAGTTAGAGAATAGCAGAACAAGAAAGGACAAACATAAGCTTGACAGAAGGGACTGCACCATGTGAGTGATCGTTCTGGAGCTAGCTGTATTGAAACACAGTGGCAGCTGTCTATCAGGTGGAGATTTATTCTCCATCTTAAAAGTTATATACTCTCTAAACATATGTCATGAGCTGCACACATAGCATCCTTCTCTTATGAATTTTGCTTGCATGTAAGAAACCGGATAATTGGTATGTGGGCGGTCTGCAGTGGACTTTATTTGCAGTTAATTGCCCAGTTAAGGGTGAGCTGCTCACCTGATTGTTGTACCTTTTACTACAAAGAGCATTGCTTCTCTGCCCTGTTGGAGCTCATCAGCAGTTCCATGCAGCTGACTGGAGAAGCAGCACCCTTTGAAATAAAAGCTGGAGGAAAGGCCCCTTCAGCAGCTATTTCTCCCTGCTATATGTACACCAGGCTAGTTCACAAACCCTGATCTTCACAGGAGGCCAAGGAGCCTAATTTTATGAGAAATCTGGCTTTTACTTTACATACCTTACTTTTTTTCCAATTTGTTTCTTGCTCTGCTATTCTGGTCTGCTATGCGGGGTATATTTTATCCCCATATGAAATTCATACTGAAAATATCAGCCCTGAAGGATATCTTAGTCAGTAAACTTTCTGGTGCTTTATAGGATGAAGCAGACTTCATTTGCAAGGTGTGTCCAGCCTCCTCTTAAAGACCCTCAAAGTAGGGTACAGCATGACTTCCTTGGAAGCCCATTCCAGATTCTGGCAACCCTTACCATAAAGAAGTTCTTCCTGATGTCTAACCTAAATCTGGTCTCCATCAGTTTGTGACCACTGTTTCTACTTACTCCAAGGGGTGTCCTGGTAAACAGGGCATCTTCTATTCCTTGCTGCCCCCCTGATCAATTTGTAGGTGGCCATAAGATCACCTCTCAGCCTTCTCTTATCAAGGCTGAAGAGATCCAGGGCCCTCAATTTCTCCTCATAGGGCTTTGCCTGCAGGCCCCTAACCATACGACTGACCCTTCTCTGAACCCTCTCAAGGTTTTCCATATCCGTCTTGAAGTGTGGTGCCCAAAACTGGATGCAGCCAACTGTGGCCTGACCAGTGCCCGATAGAGGGAAAGTATTATGTCCCTGGACCTATTCATCATGCACCTGCTAATGCATGATAAAGTGTGGTTAGCTTTACTGATCGCTTCATCACATTGATGACTCACGTTCAGCTTGGTGTCAACAATGAGTCCAAGATCCCTTTCTCCTGCTGTGCTGCTGAGAAGGTCCTCCCCCAGCCAAGCTTGCTGATGATTCCTTCTCCCCAGGTGCAGTACCTTGCACTTGCCCTTGTTGAACTGCATCCGATTCTGTTTTGCCCACTTTTCCAACCTGTGCAGATCCCTCTGGATTCATTCCCTACCCTCTAATGTGTTAACTTTCCCCCATAATTTGTGAATTTGAACAGGGTGATTTCCATGCCCTCATCCAAGTCACTGATGAAGACATTGAACAGCACAGGTCCAAGGACCAAGCCTTGTGGGACTCCACCCTGCACATCTTTCCAGGTCAATGTTGACTCAGCCACTACTACTCTCTGGGTGCGACCTCTTGGGTTCCTCTCTGAGAAGATGAGTATTAATGTAGAGATGTAACATTTCTAAACATAATTCCCCACATTTCTAAGTTTTTCATGTCAGGTTTCTGAAAATAAGGGATCAAACACTCCCCCCCCCCAAAAAAAAGTTTCTTACTAAAAGTGTTTTATATCCCCCTTAACTCTCATTTCCTACTGCTGACTAACATGTCTAGCTGCATGCTGAGAGAAAATGTTGCTGCAGTCAAGCAGAAGTTCAGGGTACTGAGAATGTATTGCTATATACTTGGGACACATCCAGGATGAACCCAAGCCATCCATAGGAGGATATTTACATTTCCATGATTGAAATTCTCTCTGCATTTTTAATATTATCTCTATGGCTGCTCTGAGTAGTTGCATCCTTTCTGTTCAAACACATGAGAGAGGAAATGAATGTAGAATCCATGTTAATTATATATGTAATATACTAGACACAAATTCCTTGCTTGGTTTTGAGCTAACGTTGCAGGTATCTCAGCAGAAGTGCATTTCACTACAGCTTTGCTTTAGATCTTGTTACACGTAGACCTGGGATTTGGAATTATGAAAATTCCTACAGAAACACTGCAATGAAATCAACTGCCTTTATAAGGCATTTATGAAAATGACCCTAAGTAATTAAGTGCTATAACATTTGTTTACCACATTTGTGTGTAACTGGAAACCAAACAGACATAATGGCTAAGGACAAGCAATCAAAAGCCTGAGCCTGAATTGATTCAATCTTTGCAGGTTAGTCTAACCTGCAAAGCTTGAACCAATTTGGAGGTGGACAGACATTCCCTTTTCATTCCAGAAATGCAGGCACATGCCTGCAGTGGGTCACACTAGAAGCTGGGGGGTACTAGAGCAGCCCTCCCTTCCCTTCCACGTTACTGGGCTGAGGGGACGCATGGCCAGGCCCTGGCAGGATGCTCATGTTAGCCCAGCAAGAAATTGATTGTTGTTTATCACCCCTTACTCGGAGTTTATTACTTCATTAGGAAAACAACGAAGAGACAGCTACCTGTTGATTCTGCCTTTGTCACAACACTGACCAGAGCCAACATGTGGTCTGATAGCTAATACACTAGCAAGGCAGAGGGGAGGGGGGAATTCCTGCTTAGCAGGTAGTGGTGAGGGGGAAGGTGAGGAGTAGCTTTCAAGTCTCTGCCAGAGCTGTCGCTAGGGAGCAGAGGGGATGAGCCAGCCCTGTTGTGAAGCAGAGTCCTGCCCAGCCCAGAGAACATGCCGGGATGCTAGGGGTGTCTGCTTTAACTTAAACCAGGAAGGGGCCTGGGACAGACCTTGCATAAACTAGTTTGATTCAAATTAGTTAAGTCTGATACTACATTCAACCTGATTTATCTCAAACCAGTTTCAGCCATTCTCAAGCTAGTTTATGTGCACTGACCATCTGTTAAAGGTTTAAACCAGTTTCTGATCACTTAAGCCAGTATATGTGTCTGTCCCTTGCCAATAAGAGTGCAAGATGCATAATTTTGTTCTTACTTTGACTTTAAAAAGGTTGTCTTATATGTTATTTCTTTTTCTTTAAGTAATTTGCTTCTTCAACTATGACACTACGTATTTTGTATAATGGGAGCCCTTGGAAGTGAAGAAGAATAATGATGGGGTGAGGTGTCCCAAATTTTAACTCATGGTCTGCAAGATGGTTTCTATTTTCTTGTATTCTTCTTCATACGCTTAATGCTAGATTTTACTTTTGTGTGGCTAAATAACTTATGTAATATAGTTCCCCTTGCTGAATGTTGCCCCCTTTGTCATACTTCTGTGCTGGTGTTTCCTTTTGTATCATGGTAGCAATATAAGAACAGAAGTAATCAGGTAGGGTAGATTTAGGTAGTGTGCTATTTGGGGGGCAGTTCCATTTCTTCTGTCTTCCTCTCTGAATGTGTTTGTTTCATACTGCATTGATGTTCTCTCCTACAGAATCATGATGTTATATTTTAAAGTGCTTTCTTTAACCTAATTGCTTTCATCTTTACTTCTTTCCTTAACAAGTTATTACCATGCACAAATTGCTCTAAGGATGTCCTTTAGATGAAGGGATATCCCTTTATTTCTCTAATAGGTGTTGTAGTAATGGGTCTGAGCCAGTCTGAATCCGGACAAAAACTTTAGGGTAGAAAGGCAGGGGAGGGGTGTTCATATTCAGTGCTCCTTTATGATAAGAGTTGTGAAGTTTGCCTCTCAATTTAATTATCTTCAAAATTCAAGGGAATTTGACCCACTGTTCCAGTCTGAACAGAGTTTGTCTTTGATGTATTCATTTTCTTTACATGCTGGGATTTCCTTTCTTCCTATCAGTAGCCTAGATTGCATATATTTTCTCTTTGAACTCACATCCAAAATTCAGGTTTTGTTTTAGCTTTCAGCACTTTGCTTTCTTCTAAGTCCCAGAACCATCTCGTGCTGCTGCTAGCAAAACCATTAAGCCATTGTTTTGTGATTCAGTTCCTAATTCTATTTTATTAGCGACCCAAATGAGTTTGAAAGCTTTGCGACCTCCCTATTCTTGGCTGCTACTACTAAACGTGGGACGCTCCACTGAAGCAACCTGTTGAATAAGTAGTCCACAATATATGTAACCTTATTTGACTTAATCATTTCCCTAGAAGTTTGTTATTTAATTATTTCTGTCTGAGTTTTGTCTGGTTCACATTGAACAACCTAATTATTTTATTCTTTGTCACAACTCCCTGAAAAATGTAATACCAGCATACATGAAGGGAGAGTGAGTGCTTGGCATGAGACTAAGAAGAATGTGCCTTCCCTTCCATAATGTTCACCCAGGGAAGACTCCCAATGAGAAGTGAAGAACTGAATAATCAAAACTGAGATTCTGCTCTGAAAGTCACTACAAAATGATATTGCAGGGTTCTGTTTTTATTGTCTCTCAGTGGCTTTCATACCCAATATGCACAATTTATTAGTGTTTATACACACATGCACACACATTTCCTGTGTGTGGGTATAAGCATGTGTACACACATTAATAAATACATATATATCAGCAACGAGCACTGGAAACTCAGCATAAGAGTTGAAAGTCATATTAGATTCTTACCATCTTGTGCATTGTCACATGAAATAAAGGTTCTATAATTGGAAGTTAGTTAACAATTTTATAGATGTATGTATTAGAGTGCAATCTGGCACTTTTTCTTCATTCTGGCTCTGAAGAGCAAAATGGAGTAAAGTGTGGTAATAAAAGTATTTTAGTCCATGAAGCAAACAGATGCAATTTTGTATAAAATACACAGAATGTCAGATAAGGTCACTTCAATGCAATCAGAACTGAATTTCACAAATTGCTTAAGTTAGATGTCAACTTGCAGAGAAGCTCAGGCTAGAAGATAGTTATCCAGTGAGTTTCTAGAATGAGTTTTCATTAACTTAACCCCACTGCCAGCTTGTCTGACCAGTGGTTTAACACTTTTACTCAGTTTATCCAGGTTTCCAAATAACCAGCATATGTAAATTGTAAGCATCTTACTTGGGCTAGTTTTTCCCTCTCCCTTACTCCTTTATTTTCCTTTATTTACTAGTAGATTGAAATCTTTCTCTTTATGACTGAAAAATGTCCTGAACTTATTTCAGGGAGGAAAGGTGGGGGTGTGGCACTCTATGTCAAAGAGCAATACACATCATCAACAAAGAGCACTGGATCACAAGAGGGGCAGACTAAAGTGCTCTGGGTCAGAATACAAGGGGGTCAGGGGCAAAGGGACTTAATGGTGGGGGTCTACTACAGGCCTCCCAGCCAGAGGGAAGAGCTGTACCGGGAATTCTCAGGTCAGCTCGCGAAGGTAGTTAAGTCAAGGGATGTGGCATCATAGGTGACCTAAACTACCTAGACATCTGCTGGGAACAGCAGTCATCCAGATCTCACCGATCATGTAGGTTCCTAGCTGAGTTCCAGGACCTCCATCTAACCAAGGAGGCACACAGTCCCACCAGGAGAAATGCCTTGTTGGACCTGGTAAGTGGACTGCGGGTTCTCAACTACCTGGGTGTTAGCAGTCATCACCAACTGGAATTCACCCTCCAGCGCAGGGTGTCAAAGGCCTGCAGCAAGGCAGCAGCCCTGGACTTCAGGAGGGTGGGTTTCAATGAAGAAAGGAGACTAGTTGGGGAGGCACTGAGGTCCCAGAGGGGAGGGGAGTTGGGAGTCCAGGAAGAGTGGTCATCCTTAAGGAGATTATCCTCCAAGCCCAATGGGTGACACTCCCAATGCAGAACAAAGGGGGCAAGAGTTCTCAAAGGCCCCCATGGCTCACCATAAGCATCCAGGAATGTCTCAAAGCTAAAAAGGAGGTGTACACCCAATGGAAGGGAGGGGCCATCACCAAGGAGGATTATACCTACATTGCTTGAGATTGTAGGGGGGCTGTTAGGAAGGCTAAGGTAGAGATGGAATTGGGACTAGTGACCCGGGTCAAAGATAACAAGAACTCCTTTTTTAAATACATAGGGGGTAAAAAGAAGGTACCGGGCAACATGGGGCTTCTGCAGGACATGCTAGGAAATCTGGTGGTCTCACCAGATGACAAAGCTAACCTCTATAAAACTTTCCTTGCCTCCATTTTCTGAGCAGGGACCAGGTCATCCCCCCCACTGGGATCCCAGACAGACCCAGGGGAGGTGCAGCCAGGCCCAGGGTCAGTGAGGACCTAGTCAGAGAAATTTTGGTGGGAGTAGATGTGTTCAAAACAGCAGGTCCTGACGATCTCCACCCCAGAGTGCTGAGGGACTTGGCAGAGGTCATTGCAGGACACCTGCCACAGCTTTATAAGCACTCATGGTACTCTGGCAAGGTGCCAAAGGACTGGAAAAGGGCCAATGTGGTCCCCATTTTCAAAAAAGGGTGGAAGGAGGACCCAGGAAACTATAGGCCGGTTAGTCTTACCTCAGTCCTGGGAAAGATCTTTGAGAAAATTATCCAGGAGCATATCTGCAAGGGGCAAGCAGGGGAGATTATGCTTAGGGGCAACCCACATGGGTTCATTAGAGGCAGGTCCTGTCAGACCAACCTGGTGGCCTTCTATGACCAGGTCGTTAAATCCTGGGACACAGGTGTCACGGTGGATGTTGTCTTTCTGGACTTTAGGAAGGCCTTCGACATTGTCTCTCACCCCATTCTCATTAAAAAAATTAGGCGACTGTGGTGTTGATGCCTACACGGTCAGATGGGTAACAAATATGCTGGAGGGCTGCACCCAGAGGGTGATGGTGAATGGGTCATTTTTGACCTGGAGGGATGTGAGCTGTGGGGTTCCCCAGGGCTCAGTCCTCAGGCCCGCACTGTTCATCATCTTCATCAGTGACTTGGACAAGGGGGTGAAAAGCACCTTGTTCAGATTTGCGGATGACACTAATATGTGGGGAGAAGTGGAGTGGGACAGTTTACAGAGGTGAGCAGATGAGAACAGGATGAGTTTCAATACTGATAAGTGCAAAGTATTGCACCTGGGGAGGAAGAACCAGCAGCATACCTACAGGCTGGGGAACTCCCTTCTCATCAGTGCAGAGGCAGAAAAGTATCTTGGACTTATTATTGATTCCAAGATGAACATGGGCCGCCAATGGAAAGACGCAGTCAGAAAAGCTAACCACGCCTTATGCATCCACAGATGAATCACAAGCAGGTTCAAAGAGGTGATCCTCCCCCTCTCTGCGACACTGGTCAGGCCATAGTTGGAGTACTGTGTCCAGTTCTGGGCACCACACTTCTGGAGGGATGTGGACAACATGGAAGTGGTCCAGAGAAGGGCCACTCACATGATCAGGGGGCAGCAAGATAGGCTCTATGAGGGGAGGCTACGGGACCTGAACCTGTTCAGCCTCTGCAAGAGAAGCCTGAAAGGGAATCTGGTGGCTGTCTGGCCAAGGGGGACCAACAGGCAATGGGAGAGTCCCTGTTCCCCCCGAGCACTACTGGGAATAACAAAGAATAATGGCCATAAGTTAACTGGGAGTAGATTCAGGCTAGATATCAGGAGGCACTAATTCACAGTCAGGGCGGCTTGGATCTGGAACCAGCTTCCAAGGGAAGCAGTGCTGGGGGTCTTGAAAAGGAGGCTAGATAATCACCAGCATGCTCTCCTGCCCATGGCAGGGGGTCAGACTTGATGATCTGCTCAGTTCCCCTCTGACCCCACCAACTATGAAACTGAAGCTCATATTTTAGGGAAAGTAATGACATCAAGTAATTTAAAATCAGAAGTGTTGGTTATATCACATTTTTCATGGCACTAAGTAAAAATATGACATTTGTGGTGCATTGAAAATATCAGAGTAAGGTGTTTAATAGGAGATGTCAGAACAACTCAACTCTTGCTCTCACTGCATGTCTGATAAAATTGTGTGAAGTAGAAGTTTAACTGAGAAAACTTGAAATTGTGGTACTCTTGGAGTGATGCAATATATTTCCTTTGAAAGCTTTTACATGTATGGGCAATTGGAAACAACTCTCAAACATCAGGATGACTTTAATAACTGTCAACTGTCAGTGAAGTAGACATACAAACAGAAGAAATGTCACAGTCCATCAGTTTTTCCTTATTTCTCCAGTTTACTTTCCATTGCTTTTAGTCACCTACATAGAAAGAGAAAAGAAATCCTTCACATCAAAGTTCTGTACTTTATTTGCTACTGAATGATGCTACTATATCTCTTTTCTACCTTCCCTGACTGCATCACTTTCTGCAAGTGTCAAAATTGGGTTTTCATTTTAAACCTTAAGAATAATCTCTCCTTGAAGTGTGATTATGGTAAGAAAATTGATATCTTGGTGTTCTGTACTTATTCTTCTTGGGCGATTCCTATATTGAATCGGCTAGGAACACGTTCAAAAGCCAGGATCGTTCAATCTGCCATCAGGGTCAGATCAGTTTGGTACTTGAAAACAAAACAACAGCCTTGATTCCTCTCTCCCTGATACTAGTGGAAAACATTGTTTTACTGAAATTGTACCAGTATAAAACTGGAGAAAAATCAGAGCCAGACTTGTATTCTGCTTTGTGCTACTTGAGCAACAGTAAGGGCCTGGTCCTGCAATCTTGACTCATTCATTCTCCCGTAGCTGCCATTATTTCAAAAGTAAAAGGTGGAAAATTGGTCTTCTAAACTGGTGAAATGGTCCAGCAGGATTAAGGAAAACATTAGGGCTGTGCAAAGCTTTGCTGGCTGTTTCGTTTCAACACTGTTTCAACTGGTTTCGAGCTTGAATCAGTGAAACCAAAATGGAATGAAGGGGCTTGAAACAGCCTCAGAATAAAACAAGCCCAGTCAAAACGTTTTGAAACATTGAGAAGCGGCCCAGCGATAGGAAGCAGGAGAGAGCCAGGGCTGTGCTCCGAGTGGCTACACAGCCCCATGTGACTCTCCCCACATCTCTGCCTCCTCACATCATCTCTTTTATGGGGCCTGGAGCAAATCATCTCATGCACGGACCTGCTGCTGCCTCATGATCAGGGCAGTGGTGGGTCCCCACACAAACTGATTTGCCCCAGGCCTACCTGCCTCATGCCCCAGATGGCAGCACCAGCCTCCTGTGATCCAGGAGGTGGATTGGGGCCCACACCCCTGGGAGGAGTCCAGCACAGCCCCTGCAGCCCTCCCAGGGGTATGGGCAAGACCCGATCTTCCTGCCAGATGACAGGAGGCTGGTGCTGCTGGCTAGGTGCAGCTTGTGCCGGGAATATTGGTGCTGCCACTGCCCCCAGCTGGCAGCACCAGCCTCCTTTCATCTAGCAGGCAGATCAGGGTCTCACCCACACCTCCGGGAGGGCTGCAGGGGCTATGCCAGACTGCTTCCGGGGGTGTAGCCCCCAATCTGCTGGCTGGTGCTGCTGGCTGGGGCCAGCGGCAGCACCGATTTTCCTGGCACTGGCTATGGGTGAAACATTGAAACAGCATTGAAACAGCCAAAGAGTTTTGACAAAATGAAACAAAACAGTGCTTTCAAAATGAAACGAAACTCAAAGTGAAACACTGTTCCAGCAAAACGTGGAAATGAATTCAAAGTGGAATGATGTTGTTTTGCACAGCCCTAGAAAACATAGCTGCATTCAAGAAAGGTCTGTCTTTTGAAGGGATACTTGTTATAACCAAAATACAGTGAGTTAACCGTCATAGAACATAAACAGAACATTTCCAAGCTGGGGGTTTAGTGTAGTGCTGTGACCCCAGGACAATGGCACCTATCCTTATCCCAGCCATTTTTCGTGCCCCCTCCCTACACCCAGCTGCCAAGTACACCATGAAAGCCCTTCATTTGAGAACATCTAAAAGAGGAGGGAAAAGTTAGAGTTCGCTGGGGCCAGACATTCACTGGAATCCTGTTGCATGTTTGAAGGAAAATATATTATTCCATAAAGTATAGGGTTATAGTGTTTGCAGTATTTACAGTATTTGCCACCCAGCAGTGACTGGATATTTGAAGTATATATATTTCCAACTGGTTTTGATGCAACAGAGAATAGAAATCCTGAGATCACAGGTTCACTCCCATGGTTAACAGTCTCTCCAAGGGTATCACATTGTATTTCTAGGCAATATTGATTCTACCTTGCTGACAGTAAGAAAACGTGGGGAGTTTTATCAGTAAATTAAGCGTATCTGACTTGCAAGTAACATAAAACAAAATTGCGACTGGCTTCCTATAAATACCTGTGAGTGAGAAGAGCTGTTTTTCCTACAAGGGGGGACTGTGAGGTGCAGAGACAAGACAACTGTACCACCACTTTTCTAAACATGCTGCCTGCTGTCTTCTTCCTGGGCATTCCTCCTGCAGAGTTGCATCTTCACATTGCCCCTGTCCTAGAGCTGTGTGTTAAAGGCCTTGTTGAGCCCCCAGAGAACATGGAATCTCTTAACCTTTAGAAAGTAAAATACTTTAATTTTCCAAGACTATTCATAGAGTAGGCATAGTCAGGGATAACTAAAATGCTTCATGATTGTGCAGCAGTGCTCCACTGATTAAAATCAGCTGTACTTGAGCGGGGAGAGGGGAAGGAATCTGCTTTTAGAGACTTTAGGTAATGTTCTAACATAAAAAGAGAGAGAAGATAAAAGAAAAGAGAAGATTGTACAAAAGCCCATGTACAAAGTTATATTGTACAACCCATGTTAAACATGCAGAAAATAATAATAAAATGCAAAAATGTTTCAAAATGAAACAGCATTCTGCTTTTGCTGTGAAATCAAAAATGGCCTATTTTCAGCAAAAATGTCAGTGAACTACACACAGTTGTTTTTAAAGCAAAAGCTGCTTGGCCACTGAGAATGACTTAGATGTAAAGCAAAACCAGGTTTCTTTTACAATGAAAATGGAACCTGTTTAAGGGACAGCAACCCGCAGTTCCTCTATCCCACCCCCCCCAGCTTCATTAAAACCATACACAAGCTGATGTTTTTGTGGGAACATGCATCAATTTTGATTACACCCCACAATTGAAGACAAGCTAGATGACCGTAATGGTTGCCTGCTGTTCACCCTTGTAGAACTGGGATAATGGCACTGGAGATGGCATGAAGGCTTATGGCATAAATACTTCTGTGAACCATTCAGGAATTCCAAAAGCTTGAAATCTGTAGCGTTACTTTGCACCATTAAAATATTAAAAATAAAAAATACCACACCACCTGCTTCCAAGGAAGCTTTTGGAAAAGAGTAATAAAGTGGGCATAACTGCAATACTTTTCCAGCTCTCAGTGGGAGGCAGCATTCAGTTTGGTGCCACTGAATATATTTAAAAGATCAGGTGGTCCAGAAGATGCTCTGATTCATTATTGGCATGTCTGCTTATTTCCCTGCATATGTTTGGCTACTGTGGTTTTTCATTGCATTTTCATTTCACAGCAGGAATAGCTCCCACAGATACATGATGGAACACAATCCCCCACATGTGCTTAATTTTCGCTAGCAAAATATATGCAGTCTCTACATTATTTTTTATTCCTCTTTTCTACATTGTGTTTTCCCTGGAGGAAGAAACTCTTCAGGGAATTTTGAACAATGAAGAAGACTGATGTGGATGTAACCACAGGAGTTTTCTGTACTGTAGTACTTGTCCATGATTAAGCTGGAGTGAACTGTGAGAATAATGGCACTGAGGTGCTACTAAAACAGGACCGCTAAGCTCTGTGGGAAGAAGTGAATGCATAGTGCTCAAAGAGTAAAGTCACTACAAGGAGTCTATAGAACTCAAATGCCCCTCTGGTGCCAGTGCTGTAGCAGATATGTAAATATCCTGAGAGAACTAAATCCCATTTTGCAGATTCGGTTTAGCCGAGTCTTTTGGGTATGAGCTGGAACCAAAAATTGAGTTCAGGTTCCAATAGTACTGCTCAGGGGCATATTTCATCAGTCTGGGTGGGGGACATATGGGAGCAAGGAGGATGGTTACTGCTAGAATCCTTTTGTCCTACTACCCCACCGCAGCAACTGCAGTTCAGTTAAGGAAATGTTGTAGTCACTTTCTACCTCCCCACTAACCCAACTGTCTCTATTTTTCCACATGCCCTTCTCCTAGACTTCTGCTCTCTCTGCCCAGATAGATAATAACATCTACCTACCCTGTGTAATAAGAGACCCATGCCGTTCTCTGTACTAGCAAACATGCTGAGTGCCAGAGAGGAGAACAGAGTCCTCCTACCTGTTGTGGTCTACTGCACTCTGGCTGCAGCTGCAGCTGTGGCCATGGCTCAGGCTGTTGTGGCAGCTGGAGGTATCCCCTCCACATAGTTTCATAGTAGCTAGGGTCAGGAGGGACCTGAACAGATCATCTAGCCCGACCCCCTGCCACAGGCAGGAATGAATGCTGCGTTCACAAGACCCCAGACAGGTGATCATCCAACCTCCTCTTGAATTTGCCCAAGGTAGGAGTAAGGACCACTTCCCTGGGAAACTGGTTCCAGATTTTGGCCACCCTAACTGTAAAATATTGCCTTCCGATCTCCAACCTAAACCTATTCTCCATCAGCTTATTACCATTGTTCCTTGTCACCCCAGGTGGTGCTGGGGAGAAAAGGCCTATTTGCTGTTGATCTCCCCTGATGAGCTTGTAGGCAGCCACCAGGTCCCCCCTCAGCCTCCTCTTGCTGAGGCTGAACAGGTTCAGGTCCCTCGGTCTCTCCTTGTAGGGCCTGTCCTGCTGCCCTCTCACCAAGCAGGTGGTCCTCCTCTGAACCCTCTCCAGGCTGGCCACATCCCTTTGAAGTGTGGTACTCAGTACTGGATGCAGTACTCCAACTGTGACTTGACTAAAGTCACATAGAGGGGGAGTATCACCTCTCTGCACTAGCTTGAGATGCACCTTGGATACATGACAAGGTATGGATGGCCTTCCTGGCTGTGGTATGACATTGGCAGCTCATTTTCATCTTGTAGTCAATAATGACTCCAAGATCACTTTCCACCTCTGTGCTTTCAAGAAGGGAACTCCCCAACCTGTACATATGCTGTGGATTCCTTCTCCCAAGGTGCAGCACCCTGCATTTGTCTATGTTGAACCCCATCCTATTCTTGTCTGCCCACTTTTGCAGTCTATCTAAATCTATTTGCAGCCTCTCTCTCCCTTCAAGCATATCCACCTCACCCCACATCTTAGTGTCATCAGCAAACTTGGACAGCATGCCTTCCACCCCCTCGTCCAAGTCGCTGATGAAGATGTTAAACAGTGTGGGCCCAAGGACCGAGCCCTGGGGTACCCCACTGCTCACATCTCACCAGGTTGAGTACAACCCGTCCACCACTACTCTGGGTGCGCCAGAATGCATCAGCTCCCACAGCACAGGCTCCATGGGAGCCAGCATCCTTCCAAATTGCTGGCTGGGCCTGATGATGACCCACTTACCCATCCTTGGTTATGCTACTGCTTCTTGTGTCTCATGAGCTGATCTTATGGCAGGTTAGCTTAAAAGAGCCAGTTTTAGAAACAAAAGCAAGATGTCTCTTTCTACAAAGGCATTCCCTGTGTGTGAAGTAACTAGCCAAGTTATCTCTGCATTCAGTGCTTGTTTCTGCTCTCCCTTTACCCAGTATGACCCTTGATTTCACTAGAATTGCTCTATTTTCTACTGAAAGAGGAAAATCAAAGCTTATTTGCAGAGCTCTACAGTGTGGTCAAGGTATTCTTGTTAGGAAATGCAGCTAAACCCATTCTTTAGCCCTGGAAAGTAATTGGCCAGTATATATCAGTAATTGGCTCTCTAAAATGTATGCACCAAATGTCTGGAATGATCCAAATTTGCTGCTACCAAAAGCTGGATCCAGACTAGATCTAGAAAGTAAGGCTCTTCCAAACAACAGGTCAAATTTAGTCTAAGGGCTCTGAAAAGTAAGGAAAAAAAACTCTAAATGCACTAGACTCGAAGAAATAGGAACATAAGTGAAGGATTGTGGCAAATTCCAGAGAAATGAGGCAGCTGGGCTACATAATTGTAGATATTTTGATTTAAGATAGTCAGCTGCCTGTTACTGAAAAGTCACATAACTCTGCCTACAGGGATATGGGATGGATAAATGCATTGAACATGCAATGTGTTCTAATGCTACAGTAACAGTGACTGTATAAGTACCTCAGGTAGACATTCTCCGCTGTGCTGTACCAAGCATTTGCAGATGGTCTGGTCGAGCAGATTTAAGGATGCCTTGAAGCTACGCCTTAGGCCCCCTCTACACATGCAGGTAAAGGCATGATGAGATTTAATGCATGATTCACACAAACGCACTTCATGCCATGCCACACGTACATGGTGGAAAGCACGATTTTGGGATCATGTTATATCCCATTGTGCATTTTTGCCAATGCAGGGGGAGCCCGAACTTGGGTTCCTTCTGCAACGACAAGAAACAAGGTCCTGCACCTGAGAGCCCCACACAATCCAGTTCAGGGTCTCCCCACTGCGGGAGTACCCTATTCACTCCTGGGGTGGGAGGATAGTGATCTGCTTGCCCCAGTGGTGCATGAAGCCCTTGAAGTGGGAGCATCATCACTGTGGCAGTCTCCCTACCCTGTGGGTACATGAACCCCTGGGGCTGGAGATTTGCCACAGAATTTCCTGTACCCTGGACCCCCGGGGTTCATCGCAGGTTTCCCTTACCCCAGACCCCTAGAGACTGTGGCAGCTGCAAGCACCAGGGCCCAGGTGTTTCATGCACCTCTGGGTCCTGGGCTTTGTGTCCGCCTCAATCACCAGGGCCTGAGGGTTTTATGCTAGGAATGGTCCACCCCTGCAGTTGGGAGCCCTGTAATTTAACAGAGCTCCCAGCTGCAGGGGAGACCCTGCTACACATGAAAATTAAAGCTGGATAGCAACTGGCTATAAAGTCAGTGCACATTTTTGAGGTCTAACTTTATAGCTGATTGGAGCTTTTTATTGCACAATAGCTACTTTGCATGTGTAGCTGGTGTCCCGGTAACTGCACATATCTGTAATGTGTAGAGGAGGCCTTAGACCAGGAAAGAGTTATTTTGGGTATGTTTCACTGTGTTATACATCCTGTGTGTTTATGTGTGTTCCCCTCCCCGCTCCTTAATTACACAAAGATTGGATTTTTTCCTTGTGTTGAGTTCAATCCTTCTTCTGCTATTTACTGTTTAAATGCATTAAAAGGATAAAACTGTAGATTAAAATTCCAAGTTTTTTATTAAAGAAATGCAAAACTCTAGATCTCTTAGTTAAGAGATGATACCTTTTGTTAGACCAACTAAGAAATGGCAAAAAAAAATCTTTTTTTTGCAAGCTGTTGAGCGCACATACCCTTCTTCAGGCTGAGGACAGATCCAAGATGGTAAAAATCCTCTTAGATATCAAATAAACTTCATTTTGCTGAGGGAATTTTGAAGCTGGAAGTCTGATCCCCTGGGTCTGTAAAAAAACAACCCCCCCCAAAAAAACCCAACTCTCACAGACGCAAGGGAACAGACTTCCAGCCTCAAAATTCCTCTGTGTGAAATGAAATTTATTTTCTACCTCAGATCTAAGACTGTAAAAATCCTCTGTTCTCAGCCTGAAGAAGGGTATGTGCCCCAAAACTTGCGAAGATACTTGGTTTTTTTGCAATTTCTTAGTTGGTCTAATAAAAGGTATCATCTCTGAACCAAGAGCTATAGACTTTTGCATTTCTTTTTGTTTAAGACCAACACAGCTACCAATACATCCCTGAAGCTTTTTGTTAAGTATTTGGCCAGAAGGAGTTGGAAGGGGGCAAGGAGAGGGAACCTCAGTAACTAATGTTCTGCTGTTAAGAGTTTAAAGTTTGTGTGCCTCGCAGTCCCTAGTTTAATCTAGCTGGCTCCTGAACTACATACAATTCTTTTTGATAATTTGATTTTAGCCCCCAGTCCCTCCTTCCAGCCTGCTTTATCAGAACGAACAATTTAGCTTTGAAACGACTGGCCAAGTGTTTCTGAAATAGTAACTTTTCATCCAAGAAACTAAGCCCATAGGAAGTTATAGCGCACTAGCTATTCAGCTGGGCTTTGGGACTGGCTTAACATCAAACTAAGTAAGTGGATCTCTTGTGCTGGGGGAAAGCAGACAGTTCCTATCCTTAGAGAGAGAGAATTGTTCAGAGTTTCTTGTCTGTTAGAATAAAAATCCATTTATAGCACGCTAATAGTGACTGCTTTTGAATTACCTTATAAAAGTGCCCCATATAATTGAGAGCTGTCTTTGGGAACACTGTAGGGAAAGGAGAAACAATGTTTCATGTAGGAGAACTCCATAAATTGTACATTTACCCTACACTGCAGTAATCAAATAGTTCTGGGACCTTCAGACAGGTGTTGCCTATAGCTGAGCTTCCATGATTGGCACTCCTCCTGATATATAGACCCACAGAGATCGCTACTGAGGGGAAGTGCTCTGAACATGTTAGATTGTGCAACTGCTATTCTTGTAAACAGAGGGTGCCGATTTAAGAGGAATTATATAACCAGATGGTTGTTGGTGACACTAGTCAATTTTACAGGCTCTTCAAAGTAACAGACTAATATAACCCTGACTAGATAGGATGAATGGGAGAGCATTCTGCTTCGGCTTCTTTTGACAATTAACCTTTGTCTCAAGCCGCACCAAACAGATCTCATCCCAGCAGGCACATACAGGGCCAGATCCGAAAGCAGCTCTTGCTGTTTTGTTCACACAAATCCTTCTCACAAATGCATCCCAAAACTGAGTTACCTTTCTGAACACTCCCTTTGTCTTGAAGAGACTTTGAGTGACTTAGAGTCATTACCATGAATCCCACGTCATGCCCTCTATTGACATCTGGCTGAGGGATATGCTTAAGAGAACAGGTCACAGCTGTGGTATTCCTAAGTCCAAGAAATTCCCATCTACTAAAGCAGCTGCTTGGTGTCCTAATCAGCTGGACTAAGTTTGACAATCCTTAGGTTTCTCTGACATTTGCTGTGATCCAGGTCAGCAGAAATCAACTCCAGGATAGCTGTATCTGTGCCCATTTCTTCTTTTGAATTTTGTATCAACCACAGCTGGGCGGGATTGAAGACTGCATCACCCTGCCTTTAGAGCCAACTGTGTGGAAATAATATCTGCATTTATTTGATGATAGACTGTTTGTTACAGAAAATCATAGGTCCCTATGAACTCCAACCATATACAGCAGCAATTAGAGCCAATAACAAACTCTGGGTTGATCTTACTTTTAGCTTCCACCCACAGAAACCCAGGTGCTGAGACCTCCTGATGGAAAGTAGACCCCTGATTTAGTGCTAAGGGCCCAGAGCCAACCAGACCAAAATTGAAAAATTGCTTTGATAGCTCAAAAGCCAGAATGACCACAGTGCCCAAGGCATGATTGCCCAACCATTACTATGATTTAGTGAAGAGCTACAGTAACTTAAGCTGTTTAGATTTTGTAATAATCTCTTGGCTTTCACTCCTATGCCCTATTTCATGATCTGTTTCTAGTTCCTGAAAATGAGAGTTACTTCAAATACAGCCATTTTCTAAAAGAATGTCTACTCTGACCACAGTTAGGAATTAATGACACATCCTTACATAGTTAAAATGCTTTCTCAGCAGCTGCTCCTTAGGCAATTATTTCTTTTATCTCCAAATGTATGCTTTTTACTATTTGAAAAATGGTAAGGGACAGATATTTCCCATTCTGTCTCCCTAAGAAAGAACTTTCAGTTGACAGGATAACTAGCTCGTGTATGCAGCAACTCCCTTTTTTCCCAGCAATGCCTGTTCAAGCTGATTTTGCTCCAGTGTTATACTTTAAGCGTGTATGCGCACACACACACACACACACACACACACACACACACACACACACACACACTACAGTTTGCATTTTACTTGTTATGTTGGTAGCCACAGTGCGCAAGTGTTGTTTTGTAGGTGTAAAAATCACTCCCCTCTATGTTATTTCAATCCTTTTTTATATTAAAAACTTGTCCTAGAAAGGAAACAGAACTAGTTTTTCATGTAGACATACTTTTTCTAAATTAAACATTTTTCTCATATCCCAGTTACCAAATGTTTTAGTAAGAGCTTTCTAAAAGTGCATAATCAATTAGAGAAATCAATTAACAAAGCCAAATAAATAGACAGTACTATTCCATTTACTTACAGTGGCATGAAATTTGAAAAGCTCACACACACAAGTCTATAAATAGAGAACCTCGTGATTTATATGCATGTATAGGTTAACATACATCTGCATATGTATAGTATTTACTCTGCTCCCCGATCATTGCCCCCACCTGACTCCAGCAGCTCAGGAATAAAAAAAACAAACGAAAACTACACTCACTGGCAGTAGCAGTGGTTCAGTTGTGGGGGCTCTGGGCAATGTAGCAGAGACCCCCCACGCAGCCCCCACTTCCCAATCTCCCCCTGTCCAACCCTGCCCCTGATGGCTGCCTCACCCAGGCTCAGCATGCTGGCACTAAAAAAAAAAAAAAGCTCTGCACTTTGCAGCTATTGCAGCAGCATTGAGGCCTCTGGGCACTTGTGGCAAAGCTCCCCTGCACAGTGCAGGGCAGCGAGGGGAAGCAGGAATTGCCCTCCCCTGCCTGGCATCCGTGCAGCAGGTGTCCAATGGCTCGCGTGCAGTGCAGCTCAGCAGGGCACTGCATGTTGTCTGGGAGCTGGGGCTGAGTGGTACCACACTCTGGCTGACAGGTGGAGCTGCCCCAGCTCCCAGGCAACGCATGGTGCCCTGCTGGGCCATGCTGCACCTGCGCCATGAGGCACCTCCTGCATGGGTACCAAGTTGGGGGGGACAATCCCCGCTGCTCCCCATTGCCCTGTACTGCATGGGGGCTCTGCCATGAGTGACCAGAGGTCCCAATCACCACTGCCAGAGCCAGCGAATGTGGGGCGTTTTTGTTTGGTTGTTTTTTTTAAGTGATAGGAGGCCAGGGCCCGGGGGGGAGGGGGAAGCAGGGAGTGAAGGGACTCTGCCACATGGCCCCAGAGCCCCCACAGCTGCTGCTGCTGCCAGTGAGTGTGGGACTTCTTTTTTTTCAAGTGCTGGGAGCCTGGGCCAGACAGGGGATGGGACTGGGCAGGGCAGACATGTGAGCTTCTCCTGTGGCTCCTCTGGCTGTGTCTGCCTCTCCCTGGGTGGTGGGAGCTGCAGGGGCTCTGCCCTGCTACCACTTCCCAGCCAGTGGGGGCGGGGGGTGGCGATACAGGCGTGGCTCATTCCAGGCAGCAGCGGGGCAGAGCCTCCACTCCCAGAGCTGACATGCTCACATTCCTTGACCCCTGCCCTTTCCCAGAATCCCATGCCCCAACCCTGGCTGGGCAGCTTCTCCCAGCCCCAATCTCTCCCTCCCCCATGCCCCTTCCCTCTTCCAACTCCAACAGACTTACCAGGCTGCCTGTTTAGTCTATGGCCGAATCTCCAAATTGGTTGTATCTTTTCTGAAGCTTCTCTGAATTGATTCAGATGCTTCAAATCAATTTGGAGCTTTTACTTGGTCACCCCATTCGATTTGGATTTGGAGATTCGGTCCCCGAATCGAGCCAAGTCTCCTCTGAATCAAATCAGCTACCGAAGCTTTGCGCAGCCCTAATGTTAGTGTCATATACTACTGAGAAATGATTTTCTGTTCCTCTGCTGCAGGACGAGGCAATTATTTCAGTGGGGGGGGAACTTAATGAGTTTTGGTGAGCTGTTGAGGGCCACATGGGTAGTTCTGTCCCTTAAACATTGCTCTGCCCCCTGGTCACCATATTAGGACTGGAAGTCCTGTCCCCTAACATCTAGTGGGTAACCATTTTTGTTTACCATCTACAATGAAGTACATGGCCTGTGCTTGAACCAACCACCTACAGTCCATTAGCTCATCCCTCTTTTCTTGTTAAAATTATTTATTTTCTATTGCAGGTATTGCATAGTGCAATTTACTTGTGGAAAGTGTTATAACCACAGCAACTATATGCTGATCTAACAATATCTAGGGAAAAATTGTGCATTCTTATGAAATACTGCCAAACATGCTTTCCTTTATATTTGTTGTCAAAGACTTGCCAGTCCTCTCTGAGGAAAGAGGGATGTGAGTAAAGATAGGAAATAAAATGAATAACTTAGGACTCTTGAGCATTTCCTTATGAATGAAGAAAATCCGGGGGGGTGAAAGTATGAGCGATGGTGATATCTCACTGAATAACTGAATAGTAAGGTGTGGTAAGTAGTGTTATCGTGGGAGCCCCAGGAAATACATTATTCTTCCCTTGAGACTTTCGGTCAACTTCTGTAATCACTATGAAGTTTGAGCTTCTTCTTACCATGGGGGGAGCTGTCAAACGCAATGTAGGCACCAATAAGTTTCTTCGAGCACAAGAACGGTTCTGGAAAGGACATAGTAAGAGTCTTTTGTGATGGATAGAGGGGAAGAGTGTTCTGTTACCTCCTCTCTGCTGGTCTGTCAGCACTGGATAGAGGAGGTTTTTTTGATGTCACTATAGTCATGTGCCTCTGTGTGTGTGTAACAGAGTGGCCTCCTCATCAGGTCTTTGGCGGCCACCCTATTCTTGGGGTAACTTCCCACTTTGCTAACGTACCACATCTTGATTAAAATATATGAGAGTTGTTACTAAGGCAGGAGGCTACCTATTTCTCACCCTGCTAACAAAGGCCTGCTCCAACCTCCCCTTTATGGGTCCCATGCCTTGCAGATGTTACTCTGGCTTTAATTCTGTGGCCTATGGCCAGAGCAAACTGGGCACATGGTTGTAGCTCTTTTCTACAGACCTGGAGGGCCGCTCACATGCTACCCCTCTGTCCCTGGGGTCCCACTCACTCCTCTGCCTCTCACCCAGCCTGTTTCATACTGCCCTTTCTCAGGGGCCACACTCGTCCCACCCAGCCTCACCCAGCTTTGGGCTTAGCACTCGTCTCCTCGCTCAGCCTGGGCACAGCCTGTTGGGTGTCTCCCTCTATCCTCACCTGAGCAGCCTCTCAACCTGATGTTACTTCCTTCCTCCTGCAGCAAACTGCAGCCCAGCTTACATCCCTGGATCCAAAATGTCTGCCCTCATCAGGCACCTGGATGCTGCAAAGGTGCACTGCCACAGTGTGTTATTTCTTTCAGCCATATATAATGTTTATTGCTTCCGATCCCACTTATATAATTGGCTTCAGGATGTATAAGAGATAGTTAATGCCCATCTAGTTTGCAACATGTCACATGAACCCATTACATATGCGGCAGAAGGGAATCCTATAACAAAATAAGCAACTGCTATGATGGACCTGGTGGCATAGCAAGTACGGACCTATCTAGAGGTGGAGCCTCTATCCCTTTCTGCCACTTCACTTTATCTGGCTCGGCGGTTACATACAGGAAGATCAGAGGAACTACAGTCAGAGAATAGAAATGACCCAGACCCTCTGAAATGACATCCTACTCACATGGAGAAATCCTGTGTGATTTAATGGAAAATACCATTTTTCCCTAGGATTTTTGTGTATATCTCATAGAAGTTCATAGAAAATTATTTTATGATGATATAAAAACATAATATTTAAACAGTATATATATATATATATATATATATATATATATGGTATATGTTAGTGTATGTGTGTGTGTGTGTATGTGTATGGGTGTGGAGATGTTTGTATTTGTTAGTATCTATTATATATATATATATATGTTTCTATAATAACTCTAAAACAGAATTTAATGGAAAATAAGGTGAATCTATATGTATATATGTGTATGTGTGTGTGTACAGACACACAGACACATACCTATTTTCTCTCTCTCTCTCTCTCTATATATATATATATAGATAGTATAAACTCAACCTATTGTCTATTAAATTCCCTGTTTGTAGAGTTACTATAGAAACATATTACATTCTGTAGGGTTTTCTATAATGGCAACATCTCTCTTTTCTTTGCAGCCTTACAGAGGTAGCTGGATTTATTTCACTCTGAAAAAGTAAAGGCTATAGAAGAGTATAACTTTAAAAAAAAAAATCAATGACACACAACGTCTGTTTCACCCCAACTTAATTTTTTGGAGTGCTTATACATGTGCTGCGGGGTTGGGGGGGAGAGTAATTAAAGCGCTCTAATTAAAACACCTCAGTGGCTCATATATTCAGTGTCGCACATTTCAAAATGGTGGCGGGGGTGGCTTTAACTAAAGCTGATTGGTTAAGCTTTAGTTTAAGTGCCCATGCTGCTATTTTGAAATGTGGGGTACATGAGATGCTGCAGCATGCCGAAGCATTCTAACTCAGTTGCTCCAGCAGACTCAATTAATTGTGCTTCGACGAGCACGCGTATAGGCACCCTTTATTTTCAAAGCAGAAAGTCCTACAGCTGTTGCAGAAGCAATGCTGGAATATTTGCCTTAAGATTCACTGAGAGAAATGTCTTTTCTATTCTGCCCTGTGCATATGTGCAATTGTTTTAGGCCTCATCTGTCCTGTGTACAGTAGCTCTCTGCAAAAAATGTTTGATATAAAAGACTTTTCATATCCTTTTGGCTTTTTATGGAAATCCTATAGGACAGGGAGTGCAGCTCATACTAAAGCTTAGTCACACACACTGAAATCCATGCTCAAATGGGTTTGTGTCAGACTTAAGCTAATGATCAGACTTGGTACTCTCCTTACCTCAAGTCAGTATTTCAGAATGGCCTAAGAATAATGAGTAAACTTTCGTCCATGGCCTCCAGGCAAAATGTTTTTATTGAAATACTTGTTTCAGCCTTGATTTTAAATTCAGTAGCTGTTATAGCCTATCCTAGCACTTAAATATTATTTCCATCTTGTTGTAGTACATCTTTTGGTTGAAACACAAAATTGTTTTTACCACGCTTGGTTAAGAATCAGTCATTCACATTTCACATATTTCCTTTTATTCCAAACAACTGCAAAGGGTTTTACCAAAAGCTGGCTCTGAGCATTGTCAGTTCACATTAAAGGACTCTTAGAAATACTGGGATCCAAACAGTGTAGGACAGGGGAAGGGTAAAGGTGCACCCAGGAAACGTTTCAGTCTCAGGGGACACATCTCAGTCTCAGGGGAGACATCTCTCCCCTATTTTCTTCCCCTGCTTTGTCATACACCCAGGGTCTGCTGTGACAGCTTAGCAGTATTAGTTACAGTATCCAGGCAGTGCATCACAGTATCATTTTGTAAGTAGAAAAAGGGGAAAAATAATTTACTGCTTTTTGCAAAGCTCCTGTATCTTTTCATAATTTTGATTTGTCCTGAATTGAGACAATTCCAGGCTTCAAGGTCAGATGGGAGTTGGTATGTATTATATACCCACAGTTTGGTTCTTGCTATAGAAACAGGACTTTTGCCCTAAATCTTACTTCATTTCAACTGCATCAAGTATTTTTTCTTCCTGAGCAAAATTAGGACCTCTCTAATAATCGATTTCCCCCTCTACCTCATGCTTTTATTTCTTTCCATTCAAAATCCCTTTTCACTTTTTCACTCCCCTAGAGTTAGGCTACTAGGTTTACTATACCACAAACAAGATTGGGAAGAGAAGAGGGGGAAAAAACACACTTTTAAGACATGTAAAGGGGTTGAAAATGTCGAATACTCTTAGGTTATGTCTAGACTATAGTAACCAAAGTAACTGCTGTGTAGTAGAGACATACCAAAGCTACCTTTAAATTCACCATGTCAGGTACTGATAACAGTCCAGCTGCTTAATGCAGGATAAATTTACTCTGCTTCCTGGGTGAATTTTGCAACCCATGCTGAGCTCCATTCTGCTGAAAACAGACATCTACCAGTACCCCAGATGGATAGTTTAAAGCTTACTTGGTTCTATTTACATTACGCAGCAGTTATTTCTGTGGCCACAGAATAAGCATTATCTTTAGAATTGAAGCTGAGGGGTGTTCAGGGGAAGTAAAGTGAGATCTAGTCATGGGGTTTTTTTTATTTGCTGGGTTTTTTTCCCTACGCCTTTTCAATTTATGCCTGTGACTCCAGTGACAGTTATATCTCATATGCACAAATCAAAAATATACAGCAGAAAACTGCATCTGCCAAATGCAAGCAAGGAGAACAATCTGGAGACGGATAGGAAAAAAAATATCCTGAATGTTGGAAGGCAGAATAGTAACCTGTTTTAAAACATGTGGATGGAATAGCAAATTGTGTAGGCACTGAATTTGTAAAATTAGCAGAGAGACGCACTGAGTTTTTACAGGCAGCAGTTATAGAATTCGATTCTTACCCAGTGTTACTGGCAGTGACTTCAGTGCAACAACCTAAATTGGCTAAGGATCTGTCCCATACTGTAATACCCAACGTGCATATGAAATACTGTTTAAATAGTGAAATGGAGAGAAAATAGGAAAAAGGCATCCAAGGAATTGCAAAAAGAAAATGGACTACATCCTCTGGTAGTGTTATGTGTCATGCTTAAAGGTTGGCAGAATCTGGCCCATAGTAAAGTGCTTGGAGATCCTTAGTTGTGTGATGCAGCAGATTCAAAATACTTGTAAGATGCTTATTGATGCTACTATTAGTCATGGCCCTGGATGAAGTTGTAAGGCCAGGTTTCCAGGCAGAAATGTCTCTCAGTGGTTTTGCTTGTTTTTTAAACTTCCTGGGTGTTTGCTCAACTTCAGGAATGCAGTCATGACTGCACTGCCATGTCTTTGCACTACTGCAGTCTTCCAAAATGATTTCTGTTTCTTTGCGGAAGCGTGGTGTGAAACAGTGATCAACCCCCATCCCACCTCTCCCACCACATTCACACACCAGCTTTAGAAAGCTCTTTCTTCAAAAGGTGGGTACAGACGTTACACTTAGACCAGTCTAAGTGATCGTAAATTGATCTAAACCTGTAACCATACAGAAGTTCAGTGCACATAGACTGGCCTAAATATAGTAGAACCAGGTCTAAGATAGACCTGGTTTGAGGTACATTCGAATCAGATCGATCTAGGGTAGATTGGTGGTCCTCTGTACTAGTTCCCTATTGATTCAGGTTAGATCTCTGTCCTCTGGCATTCCAGTCTCTTTTCCAGCCCCTGATGCCCCTCCCTTGGAAGAAGACACACTAGCACTTGAACTACTCTTGGTTCCTCCAACTGAGCACCCAGCAGGTACAGCCCAAAGCTGTTTCAGAGCCAAGCTAGCACACCCCCTATCTCCAGCCCCACCTCCTATCTCTGGACATCTGTTAGCCACAGGCAGGCAATGGGCGGGGAGCATTGTGTCTTTGTCCCCTGCATGAGCCCCAGGACTAGGGCACTCATGTCCTGTGGGCCATGCCCGTGCACTTTGTCATGAAGCACCCCACAAAGTATACACAGACCTGACACTGAACCCACACAGCTACCATGGATGTTCTACTCTCACTTCCATCACCTTACTGCCCTCCTTCCAGATACACAGAGGAGGGGAAGGAAGGAGGAGTGGAAGGACCAACAGCTTCTACAGGCCATCCCCATCTCCACAGCTCCTTTTGAGGCTGTTGTGGCCAAGAAGCCCAGAAGGAATGTGAAGGGAGAGTGAGTTGTTCCCAGCCCCAAATGCTCAAACTGCAGGCCCCAAGCCACTAAATGCTTGTGTAATTTCTGTCTTTCAGCACTGGGCAAACTACACACCCCCTCCCTCGCAGCCTAGACCACAGCCAAGGCACCAAACCCCCCAGCTCCTGACCTTGAGTGGTTAGCAGCCCATCTCCCATTCTATAAGAACATAAATCTACCTCATTCACTTCTCCCTGCCCTATCTCTCAGGGTCATGCTCTGCTCCTTGGGGAAGTGGAGCCTCCTCCCAACTGCCAGAGCAGTAGTACAACTCCACCTCCCCCTTACACCCAGAGAAAGGCACTAAAAGAGTTTATTGAGCTCTGCAGTCAAAGTGTAAAAAGCAAGAACAAGTGCTGGCACTTGTCACCCTGCCTCTGTTGCCAGCATCATAGGCCCAAGTGGCAGAGAGGACACCAAGGTCAGTGAGGAGAAAACACACAACTATCTATGACAACCACTGGAATTGCTGTACAGCAGGAATGAGAAAAAATCCCCTTTGCCAAACAACCTTCTCTCTCTCTCTCTCTCCCTCTCCCCCATGCAAGAAAGGCACAGATATGACGGCAGGAGTCCCTTGTGGGAACTGTTATCTCAGCTGATCCAGCCCTGCTGCCAGGGTGACTTTCAAGTTATGCACCTGGAAAGGCTTTCAAGTGGCACTCCAACACTTTCCCCCCTCCCTTCTGATCCAGTCCCTAGGGAAAATCCATGGTGCCAGTTGACTCCAAGTCTCATAGCACAGGCAGTAACTATACCAATGCCTCAAGACAATTCCCCACACCTGCTCCAGCAATCACAACCCCATCCTGGTCCTGGGCAGCCCCACCCTGCAGAAAGAGTGGTGTCAGGGAGCTGGTGACCTGTGGTCCAAGAAAGCAGAAAGGCCCCAGGTGGAGTCTGCTCTGGTGGGTGGCGTTGGGCCAAGAGAGCAGGATTATGAATATATGGCTCTGGGTGCGAGAGTGAAGGGGACGGGAGCTCAGGTAGAATTCTCCTCAATCTTTCCAGTCCAGGGAAAGGGTCCAAGCAAGAGCAGGTGCATCCTGCAGATCAATGCATGGCTGCACAGGTGATATTGCCAGCAGGGCTTTGGCTTTTTTGACCACAGGATATTGTTCCAAGAAGAAGGAATGCTAGGAAGAGATGGGATCCACCTGAAAGAAGAGCATCTTTACAGAAAGGTTCACTAACCTCATGAGGAGGGTTTATACTAGATTTGCTGGGGGATGGAGACCAAAACCCTGATGTATGTGGGGAAGTAGGTGACCTGGAGAAAGCACAAGCACGAGTGGGCAACAGAGGAGGCATTCTCATTGTTCCTGAGAAATCAGGGCAATAAACCTTAGGTGCCTGTACATGTATGCACAGAACCTGGGAAACAAGGAGGAAGAATTGCAAATCCATGCATAGTCACAGAACTATGACTATGGAGTGCCCTAGGGGTCAGTTTTGGGGCCAGTTTTGTTCAATATCTTCATTAACAATCTAGAAGATGGGATGGAGTGTACCCTAATCAAGTTTGCAGATGACATCCAGCTGGGGGGTGTAGTAGATACACTGCAGGGTAGCGACTAGCATTCAGAGAGACCTAGACAAATTGGAGGATTGGACCAAAAGAAATCTCATGAGTTTCAAAAAAGATAAGTGCAGAGTCCTGTATTTAGAATGGAACAGTACCATACACCAGTACAGGCTGAGGGCTGACTGACTGGGCAGCAGCTCTGCAGAAAATGACCTGGGAGTTACAGTGGGCAATAAGATGAATATGAGCCAGCAGTGTGTCCTTGTTGCCAAGAAGGCTAATGGCATAATGGGCTGCATTGGTAGGTGTGTTGCCAGTAGGTCAAAGGAAGTGATTATTTCCCCTGTTTAGCACTGGTCAGGGTACATCTGGAGTACTGTATTCATTTTTGGGCCCCCCCACTACAGAATGGATGTGGATAAACTGGAGAGAGTTTAGTGGAGGACAGTGAAAATGGTTAGGGTGCTGGGACATGTGATTTATGAGGAGAGGCAGAGGAAGCTGGGCTTATTTAGTCTGACTGGGAGGGAATTGAATAGCAGCCTTCAACTACCTGAAGGGTGGTTTCAAACAGGATGGAGCTAGATTGGTCTCAGTTGTGGCAGATGACAGAACAAGGGGCAATGGTCTCAAGTCGGAGCAAGGGACCAAGCTAGACAAAGAGCCAGCTAGACAAAGCCTTGACTGGAATGATCCAGTTGTGGTCCTGCTTTGAGCAGGGGGTTGCCTCCTGAGGTCCCTTCCAACCCTAATTTTCTATGCTTCTATGATTTTATGACTCTATGACTGGGGCGCCTGGCCTTCGATGCCAGGGCCATCAGAGACACCACCTCTCCTGCCAGAACTGATCTGCTCCCCCAACCCCGGTGGTCACTCCATGTGTGCAGGCCCCCTCAAGCATACCAGGCTTCAGGGCAGTCCTGAAGGGGTGCAGGAGCTCTCAAAAGCAGGGAGGGAGAGCACAGCCTGTGGCGGGCCAGTTGGGGGCGCTCCTGCACTGAGCCACCCACCTCACTGCACCCGAACAAGAGCCAAGCCTTGAGTGCCTCCCCTGGGGCGTCTGGGGCAGGCCAACCCCCTTCCTGGATCACACGTGCAAGCCTGGGGTAACTGCTACCACCACCCAGGGTCTGGCCTTTGTTCGGGCCCTGTGCCCCCTGGGCCTTGTAGACCTTGAGGGTGCTTGTCCCATTGTGAAATCTTGTGGTCCTTCCTTTAACCTGAAGCACAGAAAGTAACCTCCCTTAGTCAGCCGAGTAAAGGGAGCATAAAGGTATGCCTAATTCCTCTCAAGCATGTACCACAAAGTTTGCTATAGTAGGTAGGTTTATTGGGCAGAGAGAGTAGGCTTGGGGAGGGGGACAAGTCAGAGAAGTATCAAAGAGTAACCCTGAGCAAACAGAACCAGCCTGCTAGCCATTTAACATGCTTCCAAATTACTGTAAGCTACCTTTCTAGTTAAGGTTCTGGTAATTTATTCACTTCAGCATCCAGATGAGAGAGTTACAGACTTTCAAGTTGCTGTGTAAAAGGTCCAGAACATCTCCCCTTGTCCTGGAGAATCTTCCTCTTAAATAGCCCTCCTGACCTCACCTTCTAGACCCAACCAGAGGCAGGTGTTGCTTGATGCTGACCAACACGTTTGAAAAGCATCACATCTTGACCTGGACTCAAGCCCTTCCTCCCGTGTCATGTGGTCAGAACTCAAAACAATAGAGGGGAAAGATCCATCCCCGTCTTCCTTGAGTTTCCTCACATAGGCAGCAAGTTGGCTGCCTAGCAAGCAGATTGATAGCTGCATGAGAGAGGGAAGGGAACCAGGTAGCCCCCAGAGAGAGAGGAGGCTGGAAGGGGTTTCTTTCACCCAGCCCACTCGGCCAGGCGATTGCTGGAACTGCATTTTGCAACAGAGGCTGCTGGCCTCAGCTTATCCACCCACCAGGTGCGGTAGCAGGGTTCGAGCTCTTCCACTCCCATGGCTCCCCTTGGACCGAGGCCCCACCGTGGGGGAACGGCACAGGTTTGGTAGGGGTGGGCAGTAGGCCTGTGTGAAGCAGCCAGTATTCACTTTGGATTCATCCAGTTTGGGGAACAGTGATTCAATTTGGTGATTTGAATCAGCATCCAAATTGTTTTAGCCGGATATCTGAATCAGTCAGGCTCATCCCCTACCCGCTCTCTCAGCCCCGGCAATGGCTGCCCCGCCTGCCCCAGCTCCCAGCACTTAGGAAAAAAAAGCCCCGACTCACTGGGTGCTGCCAGGTGGGGGGGTGATACCTGCTGCCCCCCACTGCCCCACGCTGTGTGGAGGGCTCTGCACAATCCCCCTGTTCCCCCCGCTGCTGTCCCAGTACCCCTCATGGCTGCCCTACCTGCCACAGCTCCGGCCCTTTAAAGAAAAAAATGAAAAAAACCCCTGGATTTACCAGTGCCACGAGTAAATCCATAGTGCCACTAGTTACCCAGCAGGGGGCAATCCCCCCTACCCCACTGCCCTGTGCTGCACGCGGGACCCTTCCCCCAGCTCCCTGAGGCCACTGCAGGAGTGGTGAGTCCCAGGGTTTTTCTCTTTTGTTTTTTTAAGGGACAGAGTTGGGGTGGGTGGGACAGCCATGGGGGAGGGGCTGAGAGAGCAGGGAGGGGTTGGGGGACTCATGGCAGAACCCCCCACGGAGCATGCGGCAGTGGGGGGGGTGGGCAGCAGGGCTCGTGCGCCCACCCAGCAGCACCCAGTGTTTTGTTTAAAGCACCGGGAGCTGGGAGTGGGGGCTGGGGGAGTGGGCAGGGGTTGGGGGGGCTGTGGGAGCAGGCGAGGGATGGCGCCTGGCAGGGGTTCCTCCATGATCCCCTCTCCTGCCCCCTGCTTACCAGCTCCTAGTCCAGCTGCAGTTCCCTGCTGCAGCCAGTGGGGATTGTCCAAATCATCAAAGCTCTCCGAATCTTTTCTGAAGATTCGGAGAGCTTTGAATTGATTTGGACCTTTTAACTGGTCCCCTGATTCAATTTGGATTTGGAGATTCGGCCACTGAATCAGGCCAAATCTCCTTTGAATTGAATCACAATCTGAAGCTTCACACAGCCCTAGTAGGCAGCCCCCATTCTCAGTCCTGCTGTGCGATACGAGCTCTAGGCATTGTTGTCCCTGCCTGCCTCCCAAAGAGTGAACGTGCATACAGTTTGCTATTTATCTAATCTAGGCTGCTTACAAAAAACTGGTTAACGTCGATCAATTCCTCTTTGGGCTTTTTGAATGTCTTTACTTCTCCAAAGTGGTTTCTCCTTGTCTTGTCACAGCATTTTGAAGTTACTAGATTTAAAGTGTTTTCATGGCTACCTAATTAGTGTAAGGAATCTAAGAGGGCTGGGAAGGGAGGAGATGCTGCTCTTCTACCTTTTAAATTTAATTCACTCTTTGCAGAAGGGTCAGAGCATAGTAATTGTTTGGACTTACTGGAATAATTGTTTGCCTCAAATACCATTTATACATCAGTCTCAAAGTGAGTGGGCTTCAGAAAAATACCAAGCAAAACACTGACAAAAATGTATGTAACCTCTTCTAGAAAGGTGGCCCCTGAATGATCGAGTCTTTGGGTAGAATGGCAACAGTTTCCAAAGTGAGAGAGATTATATTTCCTGTTTATCAAACGTCGGAGTAACCTAAACTCCAGGTGCCTGGTGTTGATGTTTAGGGTATTATTCACCATCTAGGACTTGTATTTTTAAAGAGACTCTTCAGCAAGCTTGTAAGACCTGCCTTCAAGTCTATGAAATGAAAGAACTTTGGTTATTGACATGTTTCTTTTGCTTGTGTCCTTGCAGAAGTGGTTATATCAAAGGGTAGGATGTCTTCAGCATAAGAGCGGATTGAATGGTACTGGTCTGTTAGTTAATTCATTGATCAACCTTTTAGCATTTGGATAGGAAACACCATGCTAACTGCAGAGGTAATAAGTTGGAGAGGGAAGCTGATTTGAATCAGTACAATGAACTCAGTAAACTAAGTAGAAAAAAACCTTTCCTCTCATATAGTGAAAGGGGGGGAAATGATGTGGTCCTTGGAAGGAAAAAGGTGGGGGGAAAATTGATTTTTAAAAGTTGGGGAGAAGAGAAGTCAGAGAGAGAACATATCAACATATTGATGTTTTAAGATTAATAATTAGTTCTATCCCTGTAGGTGTTGGCGTAGCAACATAGGAAACTGCTTTGTTGCTTTGCGTGGTGGAGATTGGAGTATTAAGGATGTGAGGCTTGGAGTGAAGAACAAGAAGCAAATTCTGTGTAGATTTGGGGAAATCTCAGCTCTTCTCCAGGATCTATCATTACTGCATTTCTGTATGTAATGCTTTATTTTAAACTTATGGTTAAGTAACGCTCAAAGTGAAGGCAACCTGTAGCCCCTAATATGATTTAGCAATGTGCAGTGAAGTAGATCTGTCATCATCAAACTACTGTTGTCAGTTTGCAGTTGCAAATATTTCTTTTAGGTTTCACTGAATCTAAGCAGGAATGTTTTGTCACTGCACAGGGAAAGGCAGGACAATCTGACAGAAGCAGTTGCTCACTTATTTGGGTGCTTTAAACGTGGTTTTCTTACCTAACATGACAGGAGCAGTATCTGAAAGAGAGAGAGAGAGAGGAAGCACGAGTGAGCATTATATTGTATTATGGTATATACACATATACATTTACTTAGTATTGTAGTTACATTTACTTAATATTGTAGTTGTGAGAGGGTCACTAGCTTTGCAGGGGAATTTGCTCTGCAGTCAACCCTCTAAAGCAGAGTTTGGTTCGTTAAATAAACAACACAAAATCCTTCTGCACTGTCCCAGACCTTAGGAGGGGAGCCCCTTTTGCTCTGGCCCATCCTTGCAGCAACCTATTCATTTCACACCTTGCTTCCTTTTCTTTTGCTTATTCGTTTGAGAGCTTTTAAAGCTCTCAGATACTCCCTGCTTACCCAAATGTCTTAAAGGGATGAACTGCCCCTTACAATTGTATTCTATAGTATGGCTTTGATTTGTCATATCTGAAGGTCCTTTCATTCAGAAACTAGATGCATCTTTCTCTGTTATTTTGTAGGTTATCATTCTTTTACTGGCTTGTCTCCAGAGGCAGGCAAATCCAAACTTACTTGCTCAGAGCTGCTTGGATTTTATTTTGGCACTGCCTTGAAAAATATATTCCAGCTTTGTTGTATGCAGCGTTATCTCTCCAAGCCATTTTCCATAGATCAGCTCCAAGTCCTAGATGGGGAATATGCCACCTGGTCTTGGTCCAGGTTCTTTCCACCTCTGGCCTTGTCTACTTTTTTCACACAACTCTTAGTGCACTGAAGTGCATATAACATGCATTTTTGCTGGTAGAAATACAGAAGTAAAATAGCACCAAAGCTGCTCTGCAGCCTGATGGTATGAAGGGACTATGGTGGGTTGGTTTGGATGTGTGTGTGTATGTGTATGTATGTTTTTTATCAGAAGCTCTCTGAAACCTGATGCTGCCAGGTTTTAACATTAACAGTTCTATGGTTGGTTATTTTATGCAGAATAAATAAAGTGGGTAATTGTGGCAAGGTTAAACAGACACTGTCATAATCTCCTTTCTTGTATGTTTATTTGAATTATTAAACCAAAAATGAAAAAATGTCCACATTGAAAGAATAGCCATTTTGAGATCTGCATGTATTCGTTTTTTAATTATTTTTGAAAATGTCAATGTCATGCCAGCAATAATGGAAGTGGCAACGTGCAACAGTCTGCATAAAGCAAAAGGGGAAGCAATGGGATACTCAGCTATGGATCAATTACTTTTTGTTTTAAGGAATTCATTTTAAAGCAAACAAAATAGCATGATTTTCATGGAGGCTGGTCCAGTTTGGTGGTACGTGGTAATCAGCTTCATATTCCTGCTGTCTTGGAGAGAGGGTAAAGGGCAGCAATAAAGAATTGATACTAACTTTGTAACGGTCTTATTCATAAGAAACATGTACAATCTGGGAACTGGAAAAACATTGTAGTGTTACAGAATGGCTGTTTAAAAACCTAAAATGTGTTAGAATGACACAAAAAAGAATGTTCCATTTTTACTTGAATACAAGACAAGGTTTACCCCCTCCCCCACACTAAGCATTGCTTTTTTTTCTTTTTCTTTTTTGAAAAAGAATATCTATCTATCTCATCTAGCCAAAGCTTTTCTTCACACACCTTACGCCACATTTAAAACTGTCGCGATCTGATCGGCCGGCTACGACCAGGATGAACAGGTGGGTAGTTTAGTAGTCAGAACCGACTAGGCAGAGACGCGTGTGGTAAAAAAAAAAGTTTACTTACGTCAGCAGGGGCCGAGGCTGGAAGCTCTTAGTTACAGTTACAAGTGAAGGGAGGCGGAGACACTGGGGAAGCTCATAGCGCTAAATACAATCGCTCGGAGGCCGACGTAAGGAACGTTGCCGTATCATTGACGGGAAGACAGGAAGCGGCTGGTTTGTCACCCCAGAGTCTCTCAAAATGGACTTCATGTTTGTATGTTTTATAGGGGTACTGACATCACTACTAATAGCCAATTGAGTTTGAGTTTCATCTTATTTGAGCTGGCTAGTGGGTGGTATACTTTTGTGACTTGAGCATGATTTATATAGGTGTGACGTGCCCCCTTGCTCATGGCACACTTGATTCAAATCGTGTCCTCTGCATCTGGGTAGTGTTCCTCATCTAATGGCAAGCGGGTATATACAAAAGCTGATAGCTTCATTAAGCGTTTCTGAATAAGCCTTAAAATACAACAACCTACACATACTACAATGGCTAGAGCAAATAAAGGCATACAAAGGGTTATAAGAGGGGTAAGTAAATGCATTAAACAAGATGAAGTGTCCCATCCCATCCAACCAAACAAATCAGCTAACCATCCTTTTCCTATTCCCACGATGTTGTTGGTCCTTGCAGCGATTTTTCTCATGGAGTTGACTTGGTTTTGAAGGGGAAGGGACACTCACAAGGTGAGTGGTCGCTCCTTAAGGAGATGATCCTCCATGCCCAAAGGGAGGTAATCCCAACAAGGGTCAAAGGGAGCAGGAGGGCGCATAAACCCCTA
>JAGPOW010003395.1:35890593-35976269 GCA_030014935.1 Caiman crocodilus
CGGGGTCATCTGACCCCGGTGCTCTTTCCTGCCAAGGCAGGGGGTCGGACTAGATGATCTGCCCAGGTCCCTTCCGACTCTAACTACTATGATACTATAATACATTGAAAATAGCGACACAGCAGTGTTCTCGGGAAGAATTTAAAAACTAACATAGTCCGCCCTCTCTAAGTAAGAGAGTATCTAATGCTAATCGGTTTTGCATAGTCATGCATGAGGTAGCTTGTAACTGTTGCTCCATTAAGGCAAAACTGTCAGCTGTGTCATTGATGAAATGTTCGAGCTCATCTGCTAACTGAGCAATGGCTACTCGCGCCTTTCCTATACTTAGCCCTCCCCACAAAAAGGTACCCTTGAAAATCCACTTTAGAGCTTGATTAGACTGTTCTTTCTAAGAGAAGAAGCTCCAACGGGTACCTCGTCATGAATGATAACGCAGCATAGGAGAAGACAGTTGTGCCGTGTCGGCATACACTGGTGGACATAATACAATCATTGCTAGAAAACAGTGACCACCTGAAAGGGCACCGGGAAGCAATGTATACAGACATCCATCTGAACAGGTCCACAACAATCCGATAGGCGCTGGGGTGTTGATGAACTTACATACTTTCAGACCAATCCACATGTTGGGATATAATTTGCCAGGTACAGAGTTGGGGTAGGGCGCAGGCGCCCGGAGATTGTGACACCATTGAGTTATTCAGGCCGCCCTCAAAATGGGGTAGTAATATGAGTACCAACTCATGCGGTTTGAAACGTTTACCGCTAAGGAAGTGTTCCATGTTATGACTGGCTTAGGGGTTAGCAAGGGAGAAAGGCTAAAAGGCGGGGGACTAGAGGAATCTTTGGCGTTGTTGGCTGGGACAGTAAAATTGTCATCGGGTGGAAGGGAAAAGTACCAAGGTGGTGACCAACCCTGCTTTGGGTACCATTTAAGGCAATTGTCAGGTCATTGCCAATTCACTCCTTCGCCTGGGATTCCCCAGGGCACTTCCGAACCGATTAATATTTGCATGCTGTTTTTGTTTGTGTTAGAATTATAGGTGATTTGGAAAAAGTTTTGTTTGACCATGGAGTCAAAGGATAAGTTAGCAGATCAAGTGTATGTGTGGTACATTAGACCTTTGGCGCTTGGGAAGGCTAACTTAGCAGTTCTATTAAATCTATTTCTCGCCTGAAACCAAGCCGTAACATTTAATGGACATACAATGGGATCTGTCACCAGGTCAGTAGCCAATAAAGGGAGTTTTAAGCAAGCTGTCAGTCCCAACGTGTCGTTGGAGCCCATCATGTTGGCCCATGTTGACAAAAGAGTTAGCGCCAAGTTGGAAGAATTGGAGTTCGTGGAGTGTACTGAAGTGATGGCCGCACTCGACAGGAGAAACACGGCGTTTCATCATGTTGTTCTGGAGCGCGTGGTGGTAGATGAAGATGTCTCTTGGACTGGATGTCCGTTGATCTTTATTCGGTCCCTTGGAGACGCCTGAAACGAGAGAAGCAAGAAAACAAGGGAGGGGAGAGAGAGAAAACTAGGGAAAAAGTTAGAGTTGTAGGTTTTGACGACGGGAGAGCCAGTTGTGGTGGACTATGAAGGATACTTTGGAGTCGTCTGGCTCTTGAAGTGTAACCGAATACGTATTGGGATGAGTTTCTGCCTGTGTAATGGTGGCACGCTTGACCTCAGGGTGCGTGGTACATGGGTTTGGAATGATGACCCAAACAGCCTCTCCCAGAGAGAATTTAGGCGTCCAGGGTTTGGGTTTTTGTGCCTCAGTGACACGCCAGAGCGTTTTGTCAGCGTTGAGGGCGATTAAAACTTTGTGATTGAACTTCGTCCAGTTTTTGAAGTTTGTGCCATTTCGCAGTCGGAGTTGGTCCTTGTAGAGTCCTATGTGTCTTTTGACTACACCGTTCGACTGGGGTGATAGGGAAGGTGAAGGTGCTAAGTGACATTATGAACACAGGCGAATTTTTCAACAGCCTTAGAATTGAAGGGAGGTCCGCCGTCAGATTGAATTTCATGGGGGGGTTTCCAACTTTTGAAGACGGTTGTTAGGGCTGTAGTGACAGTAGTAGCATTACTTTTCTGCAGGGAAACAACTTGCATTTGTCGTGTACCTAGGTCGACAATGACAAGACCTTTGTTTGGGGGTTTTGCCCCTGGTAGCGGTCCCAGAAGATCAACTTGCCACGTTCTTCCTGGTACAAACATTTTCGGGTTGAAGGCTTTGGTGAGAGGTAGAGTGGAACTTTTCTTTAGCACAGGCTTGACAAGCTTGGGAAATTCGGTTCCAGTCGACTCTACGCCCATATTGAGTCAGTTCTGTCAACTGAGATCTCCACTTGGAGTATCCCCGTTTCGGACCTGGGTGTCCCCAGTGTTCGTGTAGCCAGACTAGTAGAGGGTCGGTGGTTGGTTCTGGCACAGGAGCAATGCAGATGTCTACATCTGTGCGAAGCGGATCCTCGAGTAGTTTGTCAATGATTTCATGTACCGGGTTTGTATCTGTTCTATGGGACTTAGTGTGTTTGACTAGGGGAAGAGTTGCGAACTGTGCTAGAAGATCCCAGACTTTCATCCATTGGTCAAGGTTTTCTGTGGCCTGAGCCATTCCAGTAACAATTTTGTAGATGTACTGGGAATCAATGGCAATGACTGGAACTGGAAGTGTTTGATCATGACACTGAAGACAGTGTTATAGGATGGCTTTAAATCTTTTGAGTTCAAGTAGGTGCGCGGAGGCTGGACCATGCATGGTGCGTATTTGAACATCTTCACATAGTTGACAGTAGTACCCATAGCCTCCATTGTTGCGGGTTGTGCTGTCAGACGCCATCCAGGCCGGAGCAGTTGTACCGGAAAATGTGGGTGCTGAGTTTGGCTGAGAGGGGGGTCCTGGATGTGTGTCTTCATTTTTCCAACAGTTCCAGCGGTAATGGTGGTTTAAGACAAGCGTATTCCAGGTAGACAGGTCTCCTTGGAATCTTGGGTCAGGTTTGGTTTCGTCAAGCAGAGGTAGTAACGTAGCAGCAGGTACACGCAGAGTTCCATGTCCTTGAGATAAGACATCCGTGAGTTGGCAGGCTAACATAATTTTTCCAAACTCTCTGCAGCGGTGTTGCATAGTCTGAAGAACTTTATGCGAGGCAAAAATAAGCTGATCCTGGCTGTTACAAGCAATAGCCCAGATGTGGGTATCAGTGTATCCCACTGTGAGTGTTAACAGTTTTGAAAAGTCAATAGTTGCTAGGGGTGTGTGTTTGACGGTGAACAACAGGTCACTTAAGTCCTTTTGATCCTTATGTGTCCACGGTGAATGTTGCCCAAGTTTATCACGGGCTTGACGTTGGAGCCAAGCTAGGAGGTAGGTGTTGTGGTATGATGTAGTGTCGATACCAGTTGAGATGTCCTAGGAGTTGCTGAAGTTCCCTCTTTTCAGTGGGAAGCGGATTGGCAATGGGTTCAAGTTCAGGAGTTGTTTTGTGAGCGATTCTGGATCTGGTATTTCCAGTGAACTTGGTTCCAAGGAAAGAGATGTTCATAGATGGTTCGGTGTTTGACGTGTCGAGGTTGACGGTCCACCCTTCCTTTTGCAGGCGTGTAACCAATTGGTCTGTGATTTCCTTTACCTTTTGGCGGTCACATCCCATGATGGCGATGTCGTCGACATAGCTCCAAATCTTGAGCTTGGATGGTGGCAGCAAGGGATTAGAAGCTCGATAATTGATGAGTGTTATGTTCATAGTGCTGGTTGCTAGCGCTGGAGCATTTCGGTGACCTTGAGAGCAAACAGTCCACTTATACATGGTGCCCCCTATACACATGTTTAAAATACCGGAGCTGTCCGTAATAGGGATGGAATAAAACATGTCTTTGAGGTCTAAAGTGTATGTTGAAACTGAGCCATTTCGAGTAAGCACTGCGGTAAGGTGGAGGCATTTGGTTGAGCGAGTGGCTGGCAACGTTTGTTGGCCTCTCGATAATCGACCACAAGTCAGACATCATTTGGCTTTCCGGGTTTGGCTATTTCCCATCCCGGCGACAAATAAATGCTGGCCGCGATTGGAGTAATGCAACCTTGTTGTTTGAGCTGGCGGAGGAGGTTTTCAAGCGGGGTCTGCAAATGGGTTTTTGTGGGGATCAGTTTATACCGCTGTAGGGTTGAGTGTCGTTCTGCATCCAAGACGACTATTGGGAGCGCCTCGAGAACAGCCTGTTTTAGCTGCAGTGCTTTAAGACCCAGGATGCGTAGGATATTGATGTTTCCTAGGACTGCCTCTAGGGATCGCTTGTGATCCTGAACGCAGAACTTTACCTTGACCGTGGTGGCGGTGGAATTGAGGCCCTGGACTCGAATGGGCTTCTTTGTTTTTTCGTGAGGAGTTGATGGGGTGATGACGTTGACTTGAGCTCCTGTATCTAGGAGAAAACAGACCTCGCGCCCGGTGGTTAGGTTAGTAAGGTTTAGCACGTACAAGGTGGCATAGGGACGGGGGTCTGTGGGGTCAGATGGTTGTAGGCCACTGGTGGTCCCAGCGGCCGCTATTCGTTTTTTTGCTTGTCCTCGTATTGAAACCCCAACTTATCGGCTAGTGTCTTTTGTACCTCGTCTCCTAGTGCGCGTAGTTGGAGTTTAGTGAGTCCTGACTGGGTAAAGAGGAACCCAAATCTGGCACGCTTTTCTGGCGTTCACCGGGGGAATTCGCCTCTGCGACCAGGTATTTTTGGCCCTCAAGGAAGGTGTGCTATTGAACTGGGAGTGCACTGGCCTTGATTTTATCACTCATCATGAGGTTTGTAATCTGGTGTAGTTTGTCTAGAGTCGTGCTCATAGCCTCATTGGCACAAGTCCCCAAAAGGATTTTTAAACTGACATGACAATGTTGGGGTGCATACACTTCTGTTGCTGATTTAATTGTGGCTGGAGACAGTGGAATTGCTCCTGGGTCTAATAAAAACCATTGTGGCCAGCCTTGTTGCAGCTGTTGCTGGGTTAAGCCTAAGGGATGTCTCTGTGGGCTCCAGAGGATGTACTGCATGCCACATATACCATGTATTAGACCTAAGGGGTCGTACTGGGTTTTTTCATTGTGCCAAATGTGGGCTTGGGGTCCTAGAGTCGCCACTACCAAAGCGGGGAGGGGAATGTTCCATTGGGTGTTATGGAGGACTATTTCTGTATCCCCAAATGCTCCTCCACTCCATCCAGGCTGGCGGATAAAGAAAGATGCTTCTTCCTGATTGTCTAGCTCAGATCCAAATTCAATAACTAGCCGACCTTGCCACTGAGTGGGGGTTTCGTTAGGCTTCCACTTTGAGGAGTTGTACAGTTTTTTAAGTTCTCCTCGATTGCGGGTACGGTAAGTAAGGATTGTTTGGATTGTTTGCCCCCCTCCGTCTGTGGTGTACTTGGTAATTGCTACCGGATGTGTCTCTACAGTGGAGGAATTAGGCTCAGGCAGAGCTGGATACAATGTCTCTGTCTGTGTCTGATAAGGAGGGGGCACTCCGTCCCCTTTCTCTCCAGTTTTTTTTTCCCTTCAGTGGCTGCTCGGGGGGCGGGGTGGAGGGATAGATTGGCGGTGTTATTTGAGCTGTTCTTTGTTCCTTGCCCCATTCTTCCCGCCCGGCGCCACCTTTAAGCGCTGCTTTGTTCGCTTCTAACATGTTTTGAGCAGCAGAGTGGAATTGTGCTTCTAGATCTGCATTTGCTCGCAGTAAGCTCATAAGAGCCCGGAACAAAACATTTATCATTTTTTCCTTGTGCCATTTTAGTCCACAACACTTGGTGGCAGTGCGTCCCTCTGTTTCTAAGTCTTTACGACGTTTAGAGAGCAATTTGTGCCCTCTTGATCCTGGCTTTACGGCCGGACAGTTGAATTTGTCGGCCAGGGTTGGCTCTCCGCCCTCCCGTACATGCCTTATGCAGCAAGCACATTCGTGGGCTGGGGTTGCAATTCCTTCGGATTTGGTTTTACTCGAGCTAGGACCGCAGTTTCTACAGTCGACTGGGGTCTGTATAGCACTCTAGGGCTGGATAGTAAACACCCTAGTGCTGCCTGGACTAACCCGGTTACCATCCACTCTTTGTGGGTCACTTCACTGGATTCTGATGGCGTAATGCAATCGAGAGAAAGAAAACCTGACACCCCCGAACCTGCAGTGGTAGTGGTTTCTCCCGCCTGATGGGATGCAATATGAGCCCACAGCTGATCGCTGGTGGTGACTGAGCGAAAGCCTAGTCTCCAAGGGCAGTTCATAGTCAGTTCTGAGCTTAGATCACCTCCCGATGATCCTGTTCATGGCGCCATGTCGCAATCTGATCGGCCAGCTACGACCAGGATGAACAGGCGGGTAGCTTAGCAGTCAGAACTGACTAGACAGAGACGCGTATGGTAAAAAAAAAAAAAAAGTTTACTTATGTCGCCAGGGGGCGAGGCTAGAAGCTCTTAGTTGCAGTTACAAGTGAAGGGAGGGGGAGATGCTGGGGAAGCTTGTAGCACTAAATACAACTGCTCGGAGGCCTACATAAGGAACGTCACCGTATCGCTGATGGGAAGACACAAAGCGGCTGGTTTGTCACCCCGGAGTCTCTCAAAATGGACTCCGTGTTTATCTGTTTTATAGGGGTACTGACATCACTCCTAATAACCAATTGAGTGTGAATTTCATCTTATTTGAGCTGGCTAGTGAGTGGTATACTTTTGTGACATGAGCATGATTTATTTGGGTGTGACAAAAACCCTTGTACCTGTTGCAGTAAATGTACCCACAGACCTGCACTCCCATGCACACATCCACAGTCTTTTTCCTAACTCAATTGCAGTCTGTTAATCCTAACTCCAATTTTGGGATTTACAGTCTTAGCTCATTCACTGTCATTGTCATTGCCACTGCTGCTGTCATCATCGCTGTCTACAGGTCCAGTTGTCTCACTGTCTTCTTCATTATCTCTCTGTACGTCCCTTCTAGAGGGGTCTTTGAATAGCCTGTGCCAAGTGTCCCTTTGCCAGGTGGAGTTTGCTGCATCTTTTTCGTGTCTGTACAGCATCACTTCCTTTATCATCAGCCTGATCCCTGTCACCTCTTTGAAGAACTGGTTTACCTTTTTCCATATCTACTTAGTGTATGGACAGAGCCATAGGAGGTGGTCAATGTGTTCACTGTGGCAGATTTCCCTGGAGCAGCTGGATCTAATCCGTTGCCCCTCTCTGTGTCTCAAGCCATCACTGGGGCTGCACTGCAGACTAGTAACTAGATAAGGTCTCTGTGGTCTTTTTGTAGGTCCTTGTGGAAGATCCAGTTCTAGATGGTGTGGCAGTCACTGTCAGAAACCAGTTCTATGGTTGGTAGGCGCTCTCTGAACCTACCAGAATGATAGGTCAGTGCAACCTATGTGAATAAGCTATATAGCTATCCCTATTTAACACAGTCCCCCTTAGCACCAACTCTTTTTCAAATGTAGTGGTGAGCCACTACATTTAAAACATCTTTATTTCCTCTTCATTGCCACAGCTGAACTGGGACTTTCTTTCCCATTTCCAATGATTCCTGTTTCTTCATCATCCTTTAATGCCTAGAAAATATCACCAAACAGGGCCCCAGAATCCCTCTGTCACCCTCTCTCATGGCCTGTTGCACATGATTAGTGTGGCCTTGTCCCCCATGAGGTGGAGCCAAATTAGGTTGCCCTGCACCTCATTTTCATATACATTTTTGGAGGATCCCAGGACTTGTGACAAGATCATCTGGTTCCAGTCATGAGTAGGGGGCTAATTAACACACAGTTCCTTTGTGGGGAGACACCTGGAATACACACATACTGAACAGTGCTGAGCTCTGGGGTCACCATAGTTTGAAACTTGATTCTTCTGGGGCTCAGCCCAATGATCTACATGGTAAATCATGAGATCTTTTGCTCTGGATTAATAAAATGCATAGTTTGTACTGCATATAAGTATGTACAAAAGTGCTACTTTAACGTGTGTTTATGAAGTACTTGTGCTAAAATTTGCAGCAGTTTCTAAAAAGGTAAAATATATCAATTCTGGAGAACTAAGTCTATGTTTATTTCAAGTTAAGCATTTTCAAAGTTGTCCTTCATTTCCATGTGCTCAGGGAGAGCAGGGTCTGATAGAAAGGAGGTAGGGAACAGGTTGTGGAGGGAAGAAGGCAGAAGGTGAGGCTAGATGGTAAAGAAACTACCTGACTACCCAGATTTTTTTTTACCTGCTGTAGCCATGGGAAGCGGACAAATTCAAGGCAAACTTGTAATGATTAGATTCTATACCTGGAAAATTATAACAAATGCATAAATTTGCCATTTACAGAATCTAATTATTGAGGGGGTCATATAATATTCAGGGTCATCATATATTCAATTAAATATGGTAGTTCATTTCAGTGTAAAATGCCTTAATACCAGATTCTGTCCAGCTCTTGTACCAGTGCTTAAGTGGAAGGAGGTTACTTACAGAGTCTTTGATCTTTTACTCCCTCACTAATGAGCTGTCTCATAGTCCAAAAGGGAGGATAGCCATTGCTTACTGCTATCTCTCCTATAGATATGTTTCTCCACCTACCGGCAGACTTTGTCATATTATTAAATAAATAGTATGCTATAGACTTAATTAGCTTATAGTTTGCTCTGTGTTACCTGGAGCTTTTTGAAGGCATTCTGGATGAGTTGCCCCAAATTATTCCTAGACATTCCATCCACTACGCAACTTTTCTGCTCTTCTCTCCTGCGGAAGTATAGAATAAAATCTATCTATTAACGGTTTTATTTTGATATCACTGTTGTAGTTTAGTGAATATTAAGTACATTTAGCAAGGTCTGGGTTATCTAAATAATCCATATAAAATCATTTACAAATTGCCAGATAGAAATTTGGGGGCCAGACTAGATGGCCTGCTCTAGGCCCCTCCTGACCCTAGATACTATGATAAAATTATTTTGTTCCATGTATTTTCTGCACTGTCTTCCTTCCTCCTACTATTTACATATACTGAGAAAAAGATTTCTTGCTGGTTCTCCGTAGAGCACTCCTCCCCACTTAGGAAACCAGATGCTCATTTAGAACAGACACCAGATAATATGGCTAGCTCAGCCTTTGCCTGATGAATCTGTCTTCACTGTATTATATATGCATAAATGTATTCCAAAGCACTCAAGGACATATTCATTAGTTCTGTCATTTTGGATTCACTCTTAAGAAGGAATATGTCCCAGTGGCTGTTTTAAACATTTAAAGCTATTGATTCAAATTCAAAGCATACATTTGACCATAGCCTGTATATGTGTGAATAGAGAGAGAGAGAGAGTTGCTAAAATAAAACAAACCCTATTTTACTTCACATTCATTTTGCTTATGCACACATAGATTAAACAGTGAGTTAGGAGTCTAATCCATTATGTCTGAAACCTCTGCTTTGCTTACTTTTGTACTGACTGCATTCACTTGAATTACACCAAAGTGACAGGAAAATAGGTTGCTTCCTCACTGCTCTTAAATTAGGAGCAATAAGAAATCACAAATATATCTGCCCTAAGTAATGGGAAAAATTTTGGATATCATTCCTTTTAGATAATAATCGTTCTATAAGCAATAAAAAGCAGGATAGCTTACAACTCAATGGGTGAGTCTACAAGATGTTATACTGAGCATTAGACTAATCTAATGCGCAGTAAAATATCAGTATCTGCACATGCAGGGAATTTACTGCACAGTAAATTAGGCTAACGTGCCATTTGCCAGTACCAACAAATACAGATGCTAGATTAATGTGCATTAGGTACTGCACAGAAGCACAATTTATTCCCAGTCAGTGTAAGCAGCAGGGTGCCACAAGGGGTGGAGAAGTTGCTTGCAGCTCTGGTGCTGCTCAGCTCTCAGCTCAACTCAGGAGCTGGGAGCTGAGCAACGCTGGGACAGGGGAGCTATCTTCTGTCCCAGCACTGTTCAGCTCCCAGCTTCCACCACGCATGGGTGGGGAGCAAAAGCCAACTGGGGCATTTCCTGCACAGCCAACAGCAGGGCTGAGGGAAGAGACCAATTCCATCCCCTCAGCCCTGTGGCTGTCAGTGCAAAACATGCCCCAGTCTTCTGGTCCTTGCCCATACCTTGGGAGAGCCAGGAGCTGAGCAGCGCTGGGATTGGAGGTGGTGCAAAGGGAAAGCAGTGCTGGAATGAGGTGGGGAACCAGTGCTGTAACCGGGGGAGAGACATGGCAGGGGAAGCAGCACTGGGACTGAGTGGAGATGGGGGTTGGGGGGAAGCAGCACCAGGGACCAGCACTGCCCTCACATTTCCCCCACCCCCATCCCTGTGCTTCTTACAGTTCGCAATTCCCACACCCTCACCCCACTCCAGTCCTCAGTGCTGATTCCTCCTTGCATTTCCCCCTGGTCCCAGTGCTGCTTCTCCCCCTGCATCTCCTCCCAAGTCCCAGCATTGCTTTCCCTTATGCTTGGGCATGGGACATTGCCCAAGTCAGCACCACTGATCCAGGTCATGATCCCAAGCTCCATGTAGGTGGTTGCTGTTCCTCATTCCCAGCTTGGAGCTCCCTCTAGTTGTTGCAGGGAAACAGAGCAGGATGGGGAGACAGAGCAGCCCTGGACTCAACTGCTCCCTTTGGGGTTAAACTTGCTCCCAAGAAGAGCTCACATATAGACATGCATCCATGCAGAAAATTCAGGCATATTAATTGCATGTGTATATGTGCCAATATGTACTAATAGGTATATTTTGAATATAGATATGAGGCTCACTGACTGTATAAAGGGAATCTATGAATATTAGAAATACACTTATCCAGTGAGTAACTGAGAAATCTTAACCATTCAGAAAACAAAAGTTATAAATAAAATCAGTGTAATTTCTACATTTTGTTTGTGTTAAGAGACCCAAGGAGGCCTTCATTTAACAGTGAAAGCTGGATTACCTTTGATGTTCCCAGTTCTGTGACCATGAGCCCTTCTAAATGGCTGAATGTGTACATCATTGTGCTCTTGTTAACAAAAAGCCATCAGTGTACTCTTGTTGCAAAGAGGCCAACAGGATACTGGGTTGTATTAACAGGAGTGTTATTAACAGAGTGCAAATCAAAAGAAGCGATTCTGCTGCTCTATTTGACAATGGTGAGGCCTCATGTGGAATACTGTGTCCACTTTCAGACCTTGCGCTTCAAGAAGAATGTGGACAGATAGAAAAGAGTTCAAATGAGAGCAACAAAAAGGGGCATGGAAAGCAGGACTTATAAGGTTAGGCTGAAAGAGCTAGAACTATTTAGTTTGGAGAAGACTGAGAGGGGTTTGATAACCATTCAAATACCTGAAGGGAGGTTATAGAGATGATAGAAAGGAGGTTTTCTCTGCCATTGTAGGGGAGCAAATTAGGAGCAATGACTTGAAACTGCAGTGGAAGAAATGTAATTTGGAGATTAGAAGGAACTTTCTGACTATTGGGGTCATCAAGCATTGGAACGGTCTACCAAGAGAGGTTGTGGAAGGTTGTGTGCCCTGGAAAATTTCAAGAGCAGGTTGGATAGCCATTTGTCTTGGATGGTTTAGTCCGGGATGCTCGTGCCTTAAGTAGGGGGTGGACTAGATGATTTTATGAGGTTCCTTCCAAGGCCCTACTTTCCTATGATCCTATGATAATGTGTCTAAAAGAATAAGTGGCACTGAATGCTATGGTTCACAAGTAGCTTTTGCATTAGCCAGTCTGTACATTATTAAAAAATGTTCCCCAGTGATCAGACATTAAAATACGTGCATTTTAAAATCAAGTAGAAGAGTGCAATTTGCAAGACTCTCCTCCTTTAAAACAAGGTTTCTTTTGAAATAAAAGGAAGGGAACAGTGATAGGCCCCATGGAAAGTTACTTAGGATAAACAGATCATGATGGATTGTTCAACAGTGCACTTTCAATTTAGTTGACAACATTTTCCAAGTTTATCTCTTTAAAAACATTAGTTTTCCAGTAAGAGGTACAGTGTAAACACATTTCTCTATATTGTTGTCCATTTTCTAGGCATTCCTAGACTGAGCCCTCTTCCTTCCCAGAATATCAGGAGCAAGACATCTTGGGGTTGTTAAACATAAGCATTTTCATAGTGATTCAGACCCCAAAACCTACCAGGACTTCTGTATGGTACTCTTCAAAGACTCCTTATGGAAGGGTGTAAATATTGTCTCCATTCTGCATGTGGGGGAAGTAACAAGTGCAGTGTCAGACAGCAACAGCTCTTGGATCAGAGTCAAGGTGTTTTATCACTCTACCACCTCTAACCCATATTAATTTATTTTATTATACTACAAATGTTTGTAGCTCTCAATGATAGGATGTTCCCCCTGATTATACCTTACATCTTTTTAGATGAAAAATGTCTATGTGGTGAATTAAGTAATAGAAAAAAATGTCCATGTTGTTCCCTTCTCTTGATTCCCAGTATTTCTAGTATTTCCTTCGTCAGAATTCAGGCTTCTCAGGGCAAATATATTTTCCAATTTGGTGTGTTGTACAGTACCAAGCATTTAATTAACAGGTAATAATAATCATATTTTTAGCTAAAAACATTGTTTTCTTGAGACTGAAAAAGCAGCCTAAAAGGAGTTGGTAATTAATTTATTGATAAAGGCTTCTCTCAAAGTGTTTGCAAAACCATAACAATACATGTAAGGCACATATGATTATAGCGAGACAGATGGCAAACAGAGATTACAAATTGAAAAATCTCCTGGAAATAGAAAATAAAAAAAGTCTGCCTCGAAGACATGCTGGCAAGAAAACAATTGTCTATTTTATCTGTCCATCTTCAGGTTTTATACTTAAGTCCATCACTATCATAAGTAGAAGCCTTCTACCTAAGATAAATGGCAATACCAAACTCACAAGTGGATGTTGTGGAATCTACGGAGCTTTTCCCTTTATACGGTAAACGCTTTGTTCTGGGCTAGGGCTGTTGTTTTTATTTATTTAAAATTCATTGTTACATTTTTTAAAGTTATATCTATTTGAGGTTGCTTGCTTGGCAAGGGTTTTTCAGCTAGATGGGGAATTATTAAAAATATAATTTCAATAGAGGTTTTCCAGGGTTTTCTAAGACAAAGGTCTTCTTGAGAACTTTATTCGAAGTCTGACTGTAGAAGTGTGTCCCCCAGTTTGTAATAAGCTTCATTCTCAACTCTTCCACCTTCAAATTGTTTATGCCTCTTCTCCATTCATCCCTAAATGTCACAGAATTGTTGCATCAGTCCTTGTGCACCGGCCCTTCAGGTTAGTATTAGGCAGGGTAGATTTGCACCTTACAGACTAACCAAAGCATGTGTGCATGTGTGTGTGTACATATACATATATGTATGTATGTGTGTGTGTACATACATTTTGTTGTATATATATATATATAACACAAGCTTTGTAGGCTGAAGCTCACTTTATCAGATGCTAATAGATAAAGCAACGCCCTAAAAAATGCCATCATGTCAAACAGCCTTCAAATCATTTTAAATGGAAAGAAGAAATAAATAACCCCTGTACTTCCACTGACAGTTATTTTGAATCAAATTTTACTTGGAATAAAAATGTTTCACTGGAGAGCGGATGAGAGACGGGATGAACTGCGTGTGACAGAAGTTAGTCGTGTTCTTTAATGTGCTACTGAAAAGCTCTCATACTACGTTTCTTCCTAAGGAGAACTGAGTCCTCCTAAAACTCCAGATGCTTTTCATTTTAGCAATGTGTGGACATGGTTCAAAAGAATCACCTTGTCCCTGGTGAAATCAATGAGAGCATCCTCACTGACTTGAAGAGAGCCAGGACTTCACAAGCCTTTGTGTAAAAGGAGAGCCCACATCCAGTATTTTGCATGCAGAGATTCTCAAAGAGCCATTTTTCCTTTCAGAAAAGAATCAAACAAAAGTGAAGCAAATAACAGGTTCTAGGTCTAAGTAATATTTCTATAACTATAAATGTGGAAAGGCTAACAGGCAGCCTAGGGGCTTGTGAAAACAGACTGCAGTATGGATTTCTTTTTGTTAATTAGTATAGAAATTGCTGCAGGAAGCTGTGACCTGCCATGCCTTGATACAATTAGCTAATTTGTAAAAAGAAAGACTGCCCTACGGTCCCAGAGTGAGCATTTGTCTGCAGGTCCCTCCCAGACCCTGCTGGTCCGAGCGCTGTCCCCCGAGCACTAGCTGGGCCCTCCTGGCCTGTCCATTCCCTCAGGGCACCTGGTGCCTTAAGAGCTATTTGTGGCCTCCTTCCCACCTTACAGCTATGCCATGCCTCACAGGTGTTACCAGTTATCACTTCAGATTTCCGTGCCTTTCTTGGGGCTTCTGCCCTCCCAGCTTTGGCCCCTTGTATCTGGCTGAGTCTCTTTTAGCCTTGGCATAAAGTTTAAAAAAAGATATAAGCTCACTGGCTATAACTAAAATGCCCCTCTACTGGGTCCTACTCCCTACAAGCTATATGCCTCTTACTAGCAATCCCCAGGGCAGCGCAAGTGCCAGGCAGTCCCTCTCCTATGGCTACCCTGCTTAAGATCCCTTCCCCATGCCACCTGCCGGGCCAGATTCCTAGCTCTGACTTAGGCCCTGAGTGTATATGTATATGCCGCTCAAGCCCTGTCCCCTTCCTGCTGGGCAGCTTGCTACCCCTGGCATGGCTGCCTCTCGTCCATTCTCATGGGCATCTTACTGTTGCTACCCTGGCTGCCACAGCAGTGTCTTTGTTGTTTCAGCAGGGCTCTGGCCTTTCATCGTTGTGCTCGATAAAGAGTCCAGCAAATAGGTGCTTGCAGCCTGTGATTCCAGTGAAGCCAGCCTGTCATAAGCAGTCTTCACCCCCACCTGGAGACCTCTTTGCTGCTCTTTCTCCCTTCATGTAACAGGAGCCCCCTGGCTCCCTGTTACAGAAGCATACTATGAATTGGGGAACCCTGTGCCATCACACGCAGTTTGCCCTTTGTCCCATGTTATCCACAGACACCACTCAGTGAAAAAATGGCTGGTTTCTTTTTCTTCCTGTAGCTGCAATATAAGCTTTATTTAAAAATTAAAAAGAAAAGAAAGAGACTATACTGTTTGAGAACAAGGGAAGGCAACCCAGCCAACTGATTTATTTTTAGATCATCTCAAGCTAAATTTGATTCCCACTAAAGGACAAATTCTGCTGCCCTTCTTCAGATTGAATTGTAACTTGCTACACAAATAGTCCCAATTATTTCAGCGGGACTGATTAAAAAGTGAGGTGCTAATTAACTTGGCTGAGTATGTTAGACTCTTGCCCACAGGAAGCGGTAAAACTCCTTATCCACAACCATGCTTCTGCAATAGGTACCCATCACCTAGAGCATTTCTGTAATAATTCCTCAGAGTGTACTTCAAAAAGAGGGAATGTGATTGAAACCATTCTGGGCTTCAGATCAGGTACGGTTCTGTTCTTATCCTTGTTAACGAAGACTTGGCCAGTATTAAGATGAGTGACTGATTGATCTGTGAATATCGTTAGAACTTAGAATGTATGTTGAAAGTGCTTCTGTGTTGCAATGGGGAGCATTGCAAATTGCAAATTCATTGCATTTGATTATAAATGATGGCTGAGTGCTCATTAGGGTGCAAGAGCATGCATTTCATTACCAAAACACATGGATTTAATACAGGTAGGAAGTCATTATGACACCCAAGGGCATAATAAACTATTAACAATGTACTATTCCTCCATAATAGTGAACTAATATATATTCTGTTCTGGGCTTTTCTCTAATAAATAGGTCCCAATGCCAAACAGTGTTCCATACAGTTCAGAAATGGAAATACAGTATTTATATTGGCCAGCGTGTGTTCAGCACTGCTTTTTTCATTGAAATTTGTGCTGATGGGATTTGACATTATTATTGCAAGCTTTATTTTGTAGTAGTCATAACAGGGTATTAATAGTGAAATCAAGAACTCCACTCTCTCTCTCTCTCCATGTGAAAAAAAATATTGCAACAAAATGCCAAAGAAATAAAAACAAGTTACAAGACAGTAAAAATGCAAATTAAAAATCAGAGGAAGTCCATTCCAAGATGAGATCCACACGTTTGACTGTATTTCATATCATTCTGCATCTGTGTTTTAGAAGCATCCCTAAGCATAAATGCTCCTCTATTAACATCCATGTCCGGTGTATGCTTAATTCTTCTCCCATGATTCTGCTACTGTGCTGTGACTGACCAGTTAATGAAAATGCATTTCTATAGCACATTTTAATCCAAGGACCTTCAAGATTCTTTATAGACATTAATTAAGCTTCACAGTTCCGGTGACATGCACTAAGTGCTGTTAGAGATGAGAAATCTGAAGCACAGAGAACTGAATCATTTTGCACCAAGTCACCTTCTTAGGTCATAGCTAATATCTGAATCCTGTTCCCTGGACTTGTAGCCCTATGACCCAAGCGCAAGCATTCTCCTTCCTTGACTCCCCCCATTCTCTCCCCATTATCAGTCTGTTTCAAAATGAATAATAACTTTGGGATGCCAAAAAAAATGGCAACCTGTCATTGCCAAAGTTTTGAGTGGGTGTGGTGAACTGCTGCCCTTCTTCGTGCTGCTTAGTACAGGTCAGTTGGTTGTAGGTGATAGTTCCAGAGGAAAACAAATAGAAAGGGAAAATGAAGTCAGAGAGAGCTGAATCACCAGGTATTCTGACCTTTCAAAGTAAGGCCATTGTTTACATTTTAAGAGCTTAATCCTGACCTCCTTTAACGGGGAAACGTGCATAAATGGTTTTCTGGTTTGGGTCCAGAATGCTTAGTCCTTTGCATCACTGAGCCTTGCCAAAGAGAGGATTTGGCATTCTCAGACAGGACCCTGAATCAAACTTTGTAATTGCCACCCTATCCCAAACACAATCAATTCAAATCCACCATTATCACACCCCTGCATGCATGTCCTGCTGAAGCAGTTGGGGAAGCTTAGCAACATGCAGGTTTGGCATGTAGACTTTTTGGCACAAATGATGTTTGTAGGGAATGGGCAGGAGGGACTCTAGGTTCTCCCTGACTCAGCTTAATGATGCAGTACCAGAAATGAGCCTTTGTTCATTTCCACCCTGGCAGTCAGATGATGAAAAGTCATCTTTTAAATGATCTCTTCAGACAGAAAAGGGCTAGAGAATAAGAGATGGAGCTGGACACAGTGAAATTGTCTAGAGGATTGGAGAGCTGTTTACCTCGAACAGTCTCTTGCAGTTCGTTTACAGTCTCTGTACTGCCTCTGTTTCTCTGGGACAGACTTCCCCCTGGCAGGACTTAATAAAAACAGTAAACCAAAACAGCTTGATAGTAGGCCTCTGCAAAGTAGAAAGTACTCACTTCAGATTCGGAGGGAGAGTGACTCAGTTTGGTGATTTGAATCACTGTCCCGATTCGAGTCAACTGAATCCAAATCCGAAAATATTTGCTGAATCTTATTTGGCCATAGACTATCCAGGCAGGCAGTGCTGGCAGGAGCAGCTGGACAAGCCCCAGGAGCTTGTCCAGCTGCCCCCCAGCCAGGGTAAGGCAGGCAGTGCTGGCATCCCTGGGAGAAGCTGTGACGGCTGAGGGAATCATCGGGGAGCTGGGGGGAAGCCCCTGCTCATTTCCCCAGCCCCCAATCCTTCCTCCCAGCTCCCTGATCATTCCCCCCCAGCCCCTACTGCTTCTCCTGGGGCTGCTGGCTAAAGCCACAGCTCATCCAACTGCTCCCCAATCTGCCTCCCCTTTTGGCACAAGGCAGGCAGTGCTGGCAGCCCCAGGAGAAGCTGCAGGGGCTGGGGGAATGATCAGGGAGGTGGGGGATTGAACTAGGAACTGGGGAATCAAACTGGGAGCTGGGAGAAAGCCCCTGTTCATTCCCCCCAGCCCCCACAGCTTCTCCTGGGACTGCCAGCTCAAGCCGTGGCTCATCCAGCTGCCTCCCCAGCCGCCCCCGCAACCACTGGGGCAAGGAAGGCAGTGCTGGCAGCCCTGGAAGAAGCCACATGGGCTTTATCAAGGAGCTAGGGGATTGAACCGGGAGCTGGAGGGAACCCCCTGGTTCTTTCCCAGAGCCCCTGATCATTCCTCCCAGCTCCCAGTTCAATTCCCCAGTTCCTAGTTGGATCCCCCAGCTCCCCAATCATTCCCCCTGGCTTCTCCTGGGGCTGCCAGCACTGCCTGCCTCACCCTGGCAGGGGGGCAGCTGAGAGAGCAGTCAAATAAGCTGTGGCTTCTCCCAGGGCTGTCAGCTCAAGCCAAGACTCGTCCGGGTGCCCCCCCCAGTTACTCCCACTGGCACTGCCTAGTGCCTGCCTGTACAGTCTGTGGCCAAATCTCTCTGAATCAATTTGGAGGCTTTGGATTCAATTTGGAGAGATTAATGCACCTCCCAATTTGATTTGGATTCAGAGATTCGGTCACCGAATCAGGCCAAGTCTCCTCCGAACAGAGTTGGCTACTGAAGCTTTGCAGAGCCCTACTAAGTAGCAGGGGGTCATTTCCCAGAACCAAAGAGGGTCTTCAGGCCCAGTTGTGCCACCGTTCACCTTTCCTTTTATTTCTCTGTCAGTTCCCTCCAACAATATACAGTCTCTTTGTCAACTCAGTCTCTTGTGAAGCTTCAGGAGAGAGACAGTCTTGGTGGGGTCCTCAGGGCTCATCCAGGAGCCAGCCCACTGGTCTTCTCCTCAGCTCTTTCAGGGTGACTATAAACATGCCCAGAGTCTACTCCAGTGTACTGCAATTACAACATGTCAGAGCACACTCAATTAACCTGATAATTAGCGCACTCCATCCAGCCTCTGTGTCTTGTATATCGTCATGCATATGCTTTAAAATCGTGGCAGGGGCACTTGAAAGCTTGTTTGACAATCTTTAGTTAAAGTGCCCCTGCTGCCATTTTGAAGTGCGGGGACACTGATGCATGAGACACCGCAGGCATTTTAATTAGAGCGGCTCTTGGAACCACCCTAATTACAGCACCCCCTCACCTGGGCACATATAAAAGTACTCTCAATGCCTACTCACTTCCTCCTCTTCTGCTTTGTTTCTGGGAGCTTTTAAACCCCTGCCCCCCCAGTCAGCTAATTATCATTATCAGCTAGTTCAGTCCTCCAAGGCAGGATTTCAGTCACTTCTTACTGCCTGCAGCTGGGCTGCAGTCCTGAGAAATGCAACCTACAACAAGGTCCTTGAATAGAACATAAGTATAAGCATATAAAGCTGCATGACTTCATTGTTGATAAAAGTAGGTCAGAAAGTTAAGAAATATCTAGGGAAATGTAGTAAAATGCACTAATTTTAAGTTTTTTGTGGGGAGCAAAAAGGCACATCAGGTAGAAATAATAAGAAATTTGAGGGGTGACACCTTTATCATTTATCTGAACATCTTACTTTGTTTTCTAGCTGAACTTCTCTGCCTCTTGTTACACACTTTGTGTGCAGGTCATTTTCCACATACACTAGAAGCCAAAGCAAAGCATTGTACATTACCCTTCTGCTCATTTTTGAACAATTTGCACACAGAGATTGCTTTGTCTAGTTGAACTATCTGAAGTCGACTTTGTTTCCTTGTTTGCGGATTACTGGTGGCTGCTTCAGTCACTGGTGTTTATTTAGATCAGCTTCAGGGCTGCTCTAATTTATAATAACTGATCTTGGGAGCCATTGAGTAGCTGAAAATGGCCAATGCACAAGCTGCACCCCCAGCCATTCCTAGTACACAAGCCAAAGATCTGTCTATAAATAGCTAACCCAGCATTTAATTTATACTACCATTTATATCTGGCTCAGTTTATTAGTGTTCTCCAGTGGTGAGGCCAGAATGACCTACCCCCCACAACACCTCTAAAGCCAATGGGTGCCTGTAACAGGAGGCCTTCCTGGGGCCAATTTAGCTTTGGACCGCCCATCTGTTCTACACCAACCACCCACTTTCTTTCCCACCATGCCTTGATGTTAATTAATTAATTACTGATCTTAATAAGCAGGAGGCTGCCCAATTCTTACCCCAGTGCCAGGGGGCACCATCTGCAATTCCGTACCTTTCCTACACCATGCCTCGCAGATGACATCCTCTCTTGTCAACCTTACCAGCCCCCCTCTGGGCCCCAGAATCCTACTATTGGAACCCCACCTGGACCCCTCCGTTCAGGCAGGCTGCTCCGCCTTCATTCTAGGCTGCATCGCCCCCTAAGCTGCTTCTCTCTTATGGGAGTGGTCCCCCTGGGACCGTTGGCTATGTTGGCCCTGGCCCTACCTCCAGGCCAGTCAGAACCCCAGGCCCTCAGCTCTGGGCATCCCTCACAGTGGGCCCCTGGCCCTTCGACCCTTCTGGTCCTGGCCCCAGTATTGATCAGTCAAGGGATTTCACAACAGGTTTCTGAGTGTATGGCCCCACTCTCTCACTGGGGTCCACCTTCCAGACCCTACATGGGAGTAACCCACCCAGCTGTGGGAGCTGGGATTAAGGTGCCCCAACCTGCCTTTCACCAGGGTAGTAACTGGCCCAGCATTTTCTTGGGGCTTCTGCCCCAGTGAGTACCCCACTAGGTCACCCACTCCTAACAGGGTGCAGTTCTAGGTCATGCCCAGGACCAGGAGCCTCCTAACCATCCCCTTCAGTTCCTCTCCTATCTCCAGAGTGTTCCATGAAGCCTCCCAACTAGGTGATATTGCTGCACCTCCAACCAGCAGCAAAATGCCTTGTTTATATTGGTGGCCAGAGCTTTAAAATGGCCACCACACTTAAGCACCTGCTGGCTGCTTGGCCTCAGGTCTTAAAGTGGCAGGCACAAGCAGTGCCCTGCCACAGTGCCAAACTGTGAAACTGGCACATAATAGGGAGAGGTCCCCCTCCACTGATGCCCCAGGCACTTATGTACAGCTCAGTGCACCCTCTTAGCAAGTCTCTTGACATCCCAGATTTAAAAAATACTCATTCTTTAATAATAAAAAGCAAGTATTGATTAACAATGGTATTTGTTTATCACCAGGAGAATTCCTATTTAATGCACTATTCTAGCCTGCTGAAATCCAAGAAGCTGCTTTATGACATGGTAAGTGGTTCAGTACTGAAAGAAACCTTACACAAGGACAGATTCTACAAACTTATTAAGTGTAAAGTACTAATGAAGGATATATGTAGGCCAGTCAAACCACATGAAGACTAAAATGCTACTTAGCTTGAGTAAGGCTGGCAGAATCTGGCCACAAATAAGGACTGTATGGTTGGAAGCATTATTACTAAAGCTGTCATTTGATCACCGATTCATGTTACTGTCTGGACACCTGCACTGTCCTCTGACCCCTGCATTGTCTTGCCTTTTCATTTCTGAATGGAAATCATTTTTTTTTCTGGAACCAGGCTGTAGAAAACTGAAACACAGCAAATCAACAGATCACTGGCTCAATGATCTTTGTAATGTCACAGACCCAGTGCCCTGCCAAATTTGTTGTTCTGGCCTTTAGTGAGCCAACATAATGAATCAGCCTTCCCTAGTGGAGGGTTTTGTATTGCTTTGTTTTGTATTACTGTATATTTATGATATGTATACTATTCTGGGAGCTTTTTCTTTTCCTTTTTTTCCTGGTGATTCCATGGCTTGATGCATACAACAAGGAAAAGTGCTAAGTCCTGCACTGGGGAGGGAATACCCGTGTGCACAAAATCACACTGACGAATGAGTGGTTAGGCTGCAGCACTACAGAGAAGGATGTGGGGCTTACGGTAGATCATAAGCTGAATATGATCCAACAGTGTGCCCTTGTTGTAAGAAAAAGGCCAGCACTCTTGGGTTTTATTAATAGGAGTGTCACCTGAAAATCAGAGGAAACGCTTCTCTTGCTCTGAACCACTGGTGAGGCCTCACCTGGAGTACTGTGTCCAGTTTTGGGCCCCACACTTCAAGAAGGATGTAGACGGATTGGAAAGAGTCCAGCACAAAGCAACAAAAATGGTTAGGGACCCAGGAGACAAAACTTTTGAGTAAAGTCTGAAAGAATTAAGATTATTTGGTCTGGGGTAGAGAAGACTGAGATACAGTCTTCAAGTACCCAAAGGCCAATAATAGAGGGGAGGAAGATGGGTTTTCTCTGTGGCTGCAGGGCCAAGACCTGGAGCAATGGCCTCAAGCTTCAGCAGGGGGAATTTAATTTGGAGATGAGGAGGAATTTTCTGACTATGAAGGTGGTCAAGTATTGAAACACTGATATGAGAGAAACCATGGAATCTCCATCCTTGGTAATTTTCAAGAGGAGGCTGCGCAGCTACTTGGCTGGAATGGCTTAGTCAGAGCGAATCGTGTCCGGAGCAAGAGGATGGACTTCATAACCTTGTGATCCCTTTCAGACTCGCCTTCTTCTGACCTTAAGGCACTGATACTTCTTATCAGAAACTTTGAGGTTATCATCTGACCCACTGACATGTTAGCATGAATCAACCAAATGTTTCTTAGTAAATGCAACTGGTTACTGTTCTCTTACTGCCTTCTGCAGAAGGAAAGTAAGAATGAGTTATGTTCTGGTTAGTCCTAGAAATATCTAGTATATCATAAAAAAGAGTTTGCAGATCTCTAGATTGTAATAGTATATACAGAAGTACCACCTGGAGCCAAGTCTGTTTACAAAGTAGGAAAAGAAGAAAATATTAGCTGTACTTTGCTGGTGTGCTTCTTCTGTTTTACATCAGCATTACTCCACTGAGAGAGAGAGAGATGTCATTGATCATAAGCATTAGGGTGCCTTTGTTTTCCCAGTGCTGGTTGAGCGAGGGGGTTTGAAGTGAAGTGAAACGGCAGGGGTTTGATACAGAGAATACAGAAGCAATATTGGTTGGCTGGGAGGAAGCACCAAGAGAGGATTGATCTAATGGTATCCTAGAGATAAATCTCTTTGAAACTGAAATGACTGAGAGGTAGGGATGGTTCTTATGTTTTTGACAGGGTTAGCCATTTAGAAATACAGCTGAGCAGAAATGGATTTCCCATCCCACAATTTTTTTTTTTAATTTTCCCATTCCACATCAGTGTGAAATTAAGACCTTTTGAAGGTTTTCACAAAAATTGACAGAAAAGCAAATGAGTCTCAGAATAATAGCCCACAGCTTGACAGCTTGGGCATTCCCCTGGGTTGTGAGAGATCCGGTTTAAGTTCTGGTTCTGGCAGTTTTCCAAATCTCCAGTGACTGCCCCAGCTCCTGGGCACTTAACTGGTCTGGAATGGGTCCCTTCTTATTGAAGCTCTTCCACTTGGATTCAAGAATTTAACATTTCTTGGGTGAGAGACTTGAGCCTGGCTATGCCACAAGCTAGATGAGTTTGATTGTTGCATTTTCTCTTTGGTCAGTGAATCCTGGATCTGAGGAAGCTTTTCTTAACAGAAATTCAATCAAAACTGGTATATTACCCTGCCAGGTTTGTTTCAGTGAATCAACACATTCTGACAAGAAACTGGTTTTGTTAAAAATTCCCTTTGAATTCTATTTAGGGAACTTTTTGGATTCCTTTTTTCTCGCTCCTGTGTCTTAGTAATTTGATCCTGGTTTAAGGAGACTAATTTAGTAACAATACTAATTTACATACATAAGCCCAAAGACATTGTGATGGGTGCATTTTTAAAAATAAAAGTATATGTTTGCTCTTAGAACATCTCATCTTTTGTCTCCCATCCCACTACATTTGTCTCCAGACTCTATAACAAGTTTCTGCCTTCTTTTCATTTGAAGGGTGGAGGGAAGGCACTCATCTCTAAAGATGTAATTTTAAGGAAAATTAAGTTTTACTGGTACTTCCACCAAAATTATGCAGCATTAGTTACATTTTGCCATTTGCAAATGGATTCATCTTCTTCTAACTAATGAAGTGTAATTTGTAAATGAACTGTTTGTTTCTCCAAAAGGGTAGCTGCAGTTATCTTCCTGTCAAGTCTCCTTTGAATTGCTGCATTGTTAATCAGGAATGTCAAAGTCTAGCCATTTCAAATTAGATTGGCTTTCTGGGGTTGTCACTCCACTTGGCTCTTTGACAAAGGCTATAAAAAATAGGCAGGGCTTCTGTTTTCTATTTTTCTCAGAAGCCCAATGAAGCAGAAGCGCATGAGATAGGTATTCCATCTCATTGCTTGACAATGCAAAAGGGTGCACGGCAATCAGATGTCCTTGTAAAACATTTTTCTGTTACACATTTATCATGCTGTGACATGACAGAGGTGAAATCTAAGAACAATTGCTTTATGATTATTAGCAAGATCAAATATGAAAATTCTACAGCGTGGTTTCCAGAGTGACGATAGTATGTGATGGAGATCCTAGGGATCAATAAACCCTGACAAGGTTTAAATTATTTTTTTCAAGAGAGAAGGCACTTTCTCACATTACTTCTGTCAGTGCCTCCTGTTTCCAGTTAGCTCATTTGTTCCGATTCTCTGGATTCTTCTGAAATAGATATCACCACTGTCACTTATGTTCACTCTCTCTTGATGTGTGCAGCTCTGGTCTGATCTCGCATTCATACACTCCCAATAGTAGAGTTGAGCTGGCTTTTACATTCCCCTAAGCTAAGGAAAGACATTACACATAAACTGGTTTAAGTGATCAGAAACTGGTCTAACCTGTAACAGAACAGAAGCTCAGTGCACATAAATGAGTTTGAAAATAGATGAAACCAGTTTGAGATAAACCTGGCTGAATGTAGTATCAGACTTAACTGATTTGGGTCAAACCTGTTTATGCAATGTCTGTCCCAGGTCCTTTCCTGGTTTAAGCTAAACCGGACTCCCCCAGCATCCTGGCATGCTTTCTGGTCTGGATGCAGCTCCCTGCTCCACAGCAGGAACAGCCCCTCACCTCTGCTCTTCCCTGTGCTCCATCCCCCTCCCCTCCCACCACTCGCTGCTTAAGCAGACATCCCTTCCTTGTCTCTCCCACAACACGGACTGTAGCCAACATGTGCTCTGCTAACTAATGCTGTGTAAGTCAGATAGGGCAGTGCCTGCTTAGGGCTTTTTGGAGGTAAGCTGATAATGCCCTTGCATTTCTTCCTTTGCAAAAAGCTGTTTAAGAAGAGCTTGTAATGAGTGAGGCTTTGTTTTCTGATGGGATGCTAAATGTGGAAAACAGAGCTGATAAATGCTTTATTATTAAGGAGGGGTGGGGGGGAACCCCTCCCTAATCACAGAGCCCCCTCAGCTGCCTACAGTGCCCCCCTCAGCTGCCTACAGAAGCAAAGGGAGGGCTGTTTTTGCGCCCTCCTGGCTTCTAGCCTCAGCCACTGCAGGCATGTGCTTGAATTTCTGAAGTGTCTGCCTGGATTTAGTCTAGCCGGAATAGACTAATTGATTTAGCCTAGCCAGGATAGACTAACATGCAAAGATTAAATCCATTCAGGCTCAGGCTTTTTAAATGTTTGTCCCTAGCCCTAATGTTAATTAAGACACTGCATACAGCCAAACTCTGGTCAGTAAATACCCGCTATAAAGGGGTGTACTCATGGCAAGCTAGGAAATAAGATATGGGCCAAGCTTCTATGTAGAGTTTTGGTAGACACTAATGAGGCATTCTGGCCATATTTTTCTGTTCATATCATGCTTGCTAACTTTGGGGAGCAAATGCTGTATTGCAAGCACCTACACCAAATTCAGAAAGTATGTGTATACACATGCACGTGTGTGTGAATGGTGCATTTGCTCACCATGCAGATATAAATGCAGTGTGGCTCACTGGTGATTTTATTGCAAGTCTTGCAGTTTTGATGGGTTTCAGTCACATTTCTAGGATAGATTCCTATGTATCATAGCAAAAAAAAAAAGGAAATGCAAACATCTAAAGTCTCTTTTCCCATAAACTTTTTGTTGAATAAAGATGGCACCTTGATTTATCCCTAATGATGCAAAAGACATAATTTGACCTGCACGAATAAGAAGCATCGAATAATTTATTCAACAAGTTTGCCTTTCTTTTGGCTCATCAGGTGTCTGCAAGCGGTTTATGAAATTTCACAATTGTGTGCTACTCTAAGTTTGGGATTTTTTTAAAAGGAAATAATTTTTGGTGTGCAAATCTTTTGCAGGAACTCAGTTGGTACATAGTCATCGTTTTTGTTGAAATATTTAGCTGCAAGGCTAGGTACAAACAGTCAAAAAGCCAGAGGCAGAATCAACTCAGTGTTCATAGGTTAGTCTAAACTGCACAGATTAAATTGAAACAGAAGTAAACAGACATTTACCTTTGTTTCAGGAAATGCAGCCACATGCCTGCAGTGGCTCAGGCCAGAAGCCAGGAGGCACTAGAGCATGGCTCTCTAGCTGTGTGTTCACTTCCTTTTCCTGCTGCCCCTGAGGTCTCTGGGATTTGCAGTCCAGAATTAGAACAGCAGGACCCTGTAGGGTGGCTGATCACTTCCTCTTCCTTCTTCCAGGTGGCTCTGGGATTTGTAGTCCACAGTTGCAACCAGCAATAAGTTTGAGCAGGGAAAGGGGTGTTTAACCCCCGCCCCAGACGTGTTTTGCCTGAGGGTGGCAGCCCTGTTTCCCCTGCCTTCCCTCCCCTCAAACCCCCAGAAGATTAGACTGCATTGCCAGCTGGGCCTACCTCACCCTTGTCAGCCAGCCCTCACTGCTCCAGCTAGGAAGCAGAGGATTGGGGCCAGCTCTGCTCTCTGGAGCAGACAGGACAGCCCAGCTGCAAAACATGCTGGGATGCTGGGGGACTGTGATTTAACTTAAACCAAGAAGGGGTCTAGGACAATTTTCATAAACCGGTTTAAGCCAAATCAGTCAAGTCTGATACTACATTCAGCCAGGTTTATCTCAAACTGGTTTCATCTATTTTCAAACTCAGTTATGTGCACTGAGCTTCTGTTCTGTTACAGGTTTAAACCAGGTTCTGATCACTTAAACTGGTTTATGTGTAACTTCTGTCCCTAACCAAAAAGTCGCATGCCGCTGATTCTGTTCTCAGATTCAGTAACTTCAATGACTAACAAACAGAGGACAGTTAATTTTACAATCCAGTACAGGTCATTCAAATATTTGAGAACTCGACTATGAAATCAGTTTTTGTAATTATTTGTGTTAATAAAGTTTGAGCACTATAATGTCTAAGCAAACACCACAAACTTACAAGCATGGTCAACTCAAAGTTTGAACAGATATTTGTGAAACCATGTTACACTCTTCACTCATCTCTCCTTGTTATAACATTACCCAGTGTTATTCTGTGTGGACTACCCCTTAACATTGCACCCCTGTGCAAGATCAACCATGATCTAAGGGGCCCCATGTAGTTACACTGCCTTAGGTGCAGGGCAGATAATGCACTGTGAATCAATGCCAGATTTTTCTTCACCTGATCTGATCCCATTCTTCCGCAATCTCTCTTAGTCTAAGAAGGAAGAGAAGTTAGTACACTTTTTTTAAAGGGAGCTGATGATCTGTGTGCCAGACAGCTATTTTCAAGGCCCAAAGTTCCTTGCATTTCCCGGTCCTTCATTCTCTGTTCCTGTTTCGCACCTCCTTCCCATTTGCTTGCTGCAGAAGGTGTTAGACAAGTGCTCTCCACATTGTAGCACTGGCCACAGTAGGGAGCAGACAGGGGAAGTAGCTGACAAGGAGCTGTGATAGTTTAGCCATAATTAGCTAAAGTAGGCTGAGGTTAAATTGAACTCTACTGAATATGGATTTTGTTGGTTTGAGATTCCATTCAGGTGCTGCTCGATGTGCACTAGATTTTTCACTAGAGAGCATTTACTGCAAATGAAGGGATAAGTATGCTAGCAATTAGAGACATTTGGGAAATGTAGAAGCTCATGCTTTGCAATTGGATTTAGATGTAACTGTTCTGTGCTCTGTGATTGATCCAGTAGTTCAGCTTTTCATTAACATCACTATTTAAGTTCAGAGGCTCTACCAGTTCACCAGAGTAAGGTCACTCAATTTCTTCCTCTGTCCTCCTTTTCTTCTTTCCCCTGATTTCGAGACTGTGCAATCAAAGTGTGCATTAACCGACTGGAATTGAAACCTCTTCTGTCTTGGAGGCCAGACTCTAAAAAAGCCCTGCTTCTGTTGGCAGGCAAGGGCCCTTGGGTAAATGTGACATCTTTTATTAGACCAACTAAATAGTTGGAAAAATTGTTCTTTGAAAGTTTTTTGGACCAAACACCCTTCTTCAAGCATTTCTGTTGTTCGTTGTTTGTATATATTTATGCAGTACAGGTTTCCCTTGATTTATGTGGGTTCTATATATGCAAATGTGCTCTTATGTGATGACGCTTTTCTTATCCCAAATTCATTATATGCGAGGTAAATTTATTCTTATGCAATTGGACCTGGGGCTGTAAGGGAAAGGGTGGGGGGCATTGTGCAACCTGTTGGCTGTTCTCAAGGATGCAGAAGGGAGCAAAGCAGAGGAAACTGAGTGGGTCCATGGTGTGGGACGCGGGGCGGGGGGCGCGGCTCTTGCTGCTATATGCACCCTGGGAAGGCTGCAGGCTGGGGAGCTGCGCCAGGCCCTGCACACAGGACAATAGCACGCTGCTGCTGCAGACTGAGGCTGGCAGTGGCACTAGGCTCTTCTCAGCACTTAGGGCTGGTGTCAGCCTGCTCTCATCCCACCACAAGCTGAGGCTGGCAGCCGCTGTAGTCTGGGGCTGGTGGTGGCATTGGGCTCTTCCTGATCCTCGAGCAGGCCACGGCAATGGGAGGGGGGCTGCTGCCACCCCAAAATTTACCATAACCTGCCCCTGCAACCTGCCCTCCCAGCACTGCTGCTAAGCACCAGGAAGAGTCCATTGCCACCCCTGCTACCGTGCCCGGAGCAGCCAGTGTCACCTGCTTGCAGCTGCTGGGCTGCACCATGCCCCACTTTCTGGCCCGTTCCTATCCCCAGCCTTACTCCCTCCCCCATCACTCTGGAAACATATCCCTGTTTGTTACATTATAACCTAGGTTCCCTTTATGTGAATTCGATTTATGTGCAGTTTTCTGGGAATGCATCTACCGCATAAATCAAGGGAAACCTGTGCTGTTTTACCATGCTGGACAGGAGTGAAATTGATCTTCCTCAATTGGTTTGGCCTTCTGTAGATTAGTATTTATGACTGTGTACTTAGCCTGTTTTCTCCAACTACAAAATTTGAGGAAGTTCTATGGGAAAGGACTACCATTTCTGACACTAAGTGATCTGGGTTGGTTTGACCTGTAGGAAGTTAGTAACTTAAGCAACTAAAATTTATCAAGGAAATGGGATTCAAGGCATTTTTGGCCTTCCACATGTTCTTTATACCAGTGGTCTCCAACCTTTTTAGGTTGGAGATCACTTCTGAAATTTAAAAGTAAATGAAGATCTACTCCCATGCCCCACCCCTGTCCAGCAGGTAAGTCTGTGGGGAGAGATGGGAGAGGTGAAAGGGCCATGAAGTGGTGGGGCAGATCAAGGCCCCAACCCCACTCCCTCCCTCCCCACTAGTGCCTTGATGTGCCCCCCACCAATGGCAGGGAGGGAGGGAATGGGGCAGGGGTAGGGGCAGGTCCTGCACAGCTGGTGCATGGTTGGGGACAGAGCCATGAGCAGTTTGTCTGGGAGGGTGTAGAGAGGGGGGGGAGCACGTGGCCCTGGAGAGAACAGAGAGCTCATGCCCCTGGATCTACCCACAGGGTGAAGCAGGGCAGTCTGGGACTGGGACCAGGGAACAGCTGGCTCTTCCTGGCCAGGCTGCAGTGGTGGCAGGGCTGGGAGAAAGGCCATGGGGGGTGGGGGCGTAGCTCCCCCAACTGCTGCTTCCAGCACCAGCACCATGCGTCCCAAGCACAAGCATGGGCCAGGCCCAGTAAGAACATCCCAGTGCAGCCTTCCAGCCTGCAACTACAGCCTGCCTTCCCCCATGCCCGCCAGGCCCCAAGCCTCCAGCGGAGGGGGCAGGCTGTGCCAAGCTGTTCTCACTGGACCTGGCCTATGCTTGCACTTGGGGAGGGCGGTGCCAGCACTGAGAGAGTGGTTGTGGTGGCTATGGCCCCCCACCCCACGGCCTTGCTCCCAGTGCTGCTACCACCACAGCCCAGATGGGAAAAGCCAGTGCTGCCCTAGCACCAGTCTGCAGCCTGCCCTGCCGCACCGGCAGTTCTGGGGGCATGCCCTCCCGTACTCTCCCAGGCTGTGTGCTCCCCCTCCCCATGCCCCCTGAATGAGCTGCTTGTGGCTGCATCCTGTGCTCAGTGCCAGCTGCACAGGGTCTGCCTCTGCCCGTGCCATTCCCTACCTTAGAGCCGCTGCAGCTGCCAGCACTGGTACACATTGGTGAGGAGCAGTACGTGCCCCCACTCTGTGTGCAGCAGGGGGAGGATCTGCTGCAGGCTGGGTTTTGTGCCCCGAGCCCCACTGCATGTGCTGCCCAGGCCTCCATCCCTTTTCTCCCCCACCGACTGATCTGCTGGGCTGAGGCGGAGGGTGCACGTGCATGAACGAGCATGCTTATCCCCCACAACCCAGGATTGACTTCAAGTGGCTCAGGGATCCACCAGTTGATCAAGATGGGAGGGTGAAGACTGAGGCTAATCAATGCCCCAGCAGTGCCTTAATAAAGATCAAGATCAACTGGCTGGTGACCACTCCTTCATACCATATTTATTTGTTTCTAAGATGAGGTTTTTTCCCCCTCATTCGTCTCCCTGCCATTTTCTCCCTGCAGTCTCTTCCACCTATCACTCCTTTCCTGCGCAGCCTCTGCTCCCACATCTGCCCCTCTCCCTCCTCCACTACCTTTACCCTAGCTCTATGCCAGCAGGCTCCATCCCCTTTTTAATTTGGGGCACAGAGCATAGCCCCTACTAACCCAGCTCTGTAGTAGTAGCATGCAGCCCGTGCAACTGCTATGGGACTGGGCTGAGGCCATGCTCAGTATCCCAAATTATAAAGGGGATGGAACCTTCCAGCATGGAGCAAGGGGAAGTGGAGGAAACGGGGGGAACAGAGGCTGGGAAGAAGGGGGGAGTAGGTGAGGGGCAGAGGTGGCAGAAGAACAGGCATAATCAGGAGGCAACCTGTTTGACCTGCCTACACCGCATGCCTCCTCAGTGCCTGCACCCCTGCAGCAATGTGGGGGGATGAATTAAAGACAGCCCTCCAATAATTAGATTCTATACCGGGAAAATTTTCCCTTAGAAGGCCTCTCAAAATTCATTGCTTCAGTTTCCCTCGGGTCTTACAAAATTTTAAACCATATATTTATATGGACTTGGACTGTTTTCTCAACCTATAAAGTTTGAGGACGTTGTACCCGAAAGGGCAAGAATTTCTGACACTAAGCGATTTGGGATCATATAAGCTGTAGGAAGCTAGTAAGTCAAGCAACTAAAATCTGTGAAGAAGATAGGATTCACGCTTTCTTTGTCCTGCCACACCTCCGTTATATAGCAAGAGATGTTATAGATCAGATATAGCATTTGAAGTGTGAATAATATGTGGTACTATCTTTTCTGACATAACATGCAATCATCTTTTAAGGAGAATCTTTCCCTCTAGTACTGCTGTTAAGTACAGCGCAGGCTATTTTTAAGCATCACAGCATGCTTGGTTGAGTGTTATTGAATGAAAGACAAGGACATTCTATGGGTGCCAGAAAGGGCAGTTAGGTAAAGGTTGTATCATAGCTTTCACTGTTTTCCTGTACCCTACCTATCTCCAGTAGCTGGTACCTTGCCAAGCACTTTTCCTTCAGCTGCTAATAAATACTAACAGTTGCACTGCTAGCTTTTTTCTTCTTTGTCTAGCCAGTGGGCAATCTTGTTGCTTCTGAGGACCCTGAAACAGAGGTTGTCACCTTTATGGTATGTTGTGCTTTTCTGTCCAAAGGACTGGAAAAATCAAAGCCATGTATAGGCTTATGTCTTTGTCATCACATTATCAGCCAGCTGGTTAAACTTATATATATGCATAGCTCATCATAGTTATATTTTATTGCTCAACATAATTATGCAGATGTGAACCTATATAACATTCATAAATGGACAGGGCTGAAGATTTAAAAGAAAAGCAGCATGCAGGCTAAGGTATACTTGAGTTTCTCTGCTCTGTGTCCCTGGATAAACTTTTACTGGACTTCACTAACAACACAGTTAAGAATAGCAACACACAAAACTGACTCAGGACTACTTCCTGACAGGGAATATTATCCCACGGGTAACTCCAAGCTACTGCTTCCAGTACCTATGTTAGCTCATTTAAAGTTAGTGTGGGTATCTCTACCTGATCCTGCAGTTTGCAGTATCTCCTTGGTTAATTAGCTAGGCATCATCAGTCCTCTAGGCTAGGGACAGAAGTTACACATAAACTGGTTTACATGATCAGAAACTTGTTTCTGTAACAGAACATAGTTCACTGTAACAGAACATAGTTCAGTGCACATAAACCAGTTTCAAAATGGCTGAAACTGGTTTAAGATAAACCTGGTCAAATGTAGTATAAACTTAACTGATTTATGGAACTTCTGTCCCAGACCTTTTCCTGGTTTAAGTTAAATCAGAGTCTCCAGCATCCCAGCATGCTTTTCAGCCCTGGACTAGGCTGGGATGTCTGCTCCAAAGAGCAGAGCTGGCCCTGCCCCTCTTCTCCATAGCCATAGCTTAGGCTGGCTGAGAAGGAGGTGGAGACTGCAGGCACAGCAGTGTCTACCTAGCTTCCCCCGCCACACCCTCCCCTCACTCTCTGCAAGCAGGGATTTCCCCTCTCCCACAGCAGGGACCCCAGTGGCCTGGACCCTAACCATCATCTGGCCACACTGCCCCCATGCTAGCTAATGCTGAGAGGTGTCTTTATGTGTGTGTCTCCAGTGTCACCGGGACAAAGGCAGACAGAACAGTGTCCCCTTATGGATTTTTGGAACTAATCATCAGGTCAGCTAGTAATGTCCCTCTGTTCTTTACAAATGCCTTAGAAAAAGCTGTTTAAGAAGTGCTTAAACTAATGAGAGAGGCTTTGTATTCTTGATGGGCTGATAAGATTTGTATTCTGATAAGATCCCTGCTAGCTTGCTTCAAAGGCCACAGTCTGCCAGCATTCAAGACTGGACAGAGAGAGGTATGAGAAATGACATGGTTTGCAATGCACGGGACCTGCAAGTGCCATTCAGTTTTCTGCAGACAGTATGAACAAGTAGGGAGAAGGAAATTAAAAAGCTTAGTGTCATCAAGAGATGCATGCACTGCACACAAGCAATTCTCCCCTCCCGCCCTTTGCCTTAGAATGCTAGCCAGTGGCTAGAGTCTGTCAGCACTTGAGCAGAGAGCGGGAAAAAGCCTGGTGAGGTCTGCTTTCCCTTTCCCCTTCAGGCACACCCCATCTGGGGACTGTGTAGGGAGGGTGCAGGTTTAAATCCCTCCCTAATCAGTGTCCTGCTGGGGCCTAGCCATGCCTCTTCCTCAGCTCAGCATTATGGAAAGCAAGGGAGGGCTTGCTCAAGCACCCCCCAACTTGTAACCTGAGCCACTGCAGGCATTTGCCTGCATATCCTAATTCAGAAGTGAATATCTGTCCACTTGTAAATTGGTTCACTCTCTGCAGATTAGACTAATTAATTTAATCAAATCAGGCTCCAGCTTTTTGAACATCTGTCTCTAGCCATACTTTATTTCATGGGTGCACTGACTCACTCTTTCCCAATTTCCAAAATCTTGCAGGAAGTGTCTTTCTTTTTGGAGAGAGAAGATAGTATTTGAAAACGTCATTCATACTCACTAGCTTATTCAAGTGTTGGTCCATAGAAAAATGTTCTACCCCTGGCTGTTGTCTGCATCGTAGCATAGGAGAACTAGAAGTAGATAAATAGTTGCAACTGTTTGTAGAACAAATGAGGTCATAGCTTTGCACAACAAAAGCATTGTAATAGCAGCACTCACCAAGCCTCAAGTTTCAGAGACTGAAAGTCTGCCTCTTCCTTACACAAACCTCATAAAGGAAGCAAGAGCCTTCATTCCCATCTCTGTTAGTGGTTGTGTAAGTCTAAGTACAGACAGTCAAAAAGCCTGAGGCTGCATTGATTCATTCTTTGCAGGTTTTTTTAAACCTGACCATATTTTCAGTTTCAAAAAAAGAGGACAGCAGAGGTGGGGAGGGGATATATGGCTGTGGGCAGGAGCAGTGATATGCCCATACACTGCCTCTGCCCCTCACTCCCAAACCACAGTGCCCTCACTTCTTCTGCTGCCCCTCACTCCTGATTCATAGTACCCCAGACCATGCTGCTGTCCTTCACTCCCAACCTCTGCTCCATGCCTCATTGTTTCTGTTTTGACAGTGGCACAGCATAGCATGGCACCATGTGCCTCACTGCCCAGCCCACCCAGCAACGGGACTATATGGTGCTGCTTTGCACCACTGTCAAAGCAGTAGCAGCAAGGCACAGAGCAGAGGCTGATCACAGCCCATACTTGCCCCGTACACGGACGAGGCTATCATGGCCCTCCCGTTGGCTTCCATGTGCTGCACCCCTGGATGAGTCGCTGGGCTCCAATTGCTTCATAACCCAGGCCAGCCAGGACCATAGTCGCCATGAATGAGGTCGTGGGACAGTCCAAGCCTGGCATCTCCTTCAGAGGTGCAGTGTGAGGGAGGGGGAGAACCAGTCTGGAGCTGAAGCAAGGGGGATGGGGAACAGGCCCAGAGCCAAGCCAGCGAGGGAGGAGACATGCCCGGAGCTGAACTGGCAAGGGAAGGACGGAATAGGCCTAAAGCCGAACCCATGGTGGGGAGTAATGGGCCTGAAGCCAAATTGGCAGGGAGCGGGTGAGGAATGGGCCAAGAACCAAACTGGCAGGAGGGAGGAGGGAACAGGCCCAGAACCTAAGTGGCTAGGGAGCAAACCCAGACCCAAAGGGGGGGGGGGGAACCAGATGTGGGCCTCTGTCCCCACCCACCCATCATTCTTGACAGACAGTTTGCTAGTATAAATATAAATAAACAAAAGAGTTAAATTATTCATATTCCTGGAGCATAGGCTTTAAGAACGATGCTAAAAATCATGAGAGTTGACAACATTGGTTAAGTCTGATACTACATCCAGCCAGGTGTATCTTCAACCAGTTTTGGCCCTTTTGAAAGTGGTTTAAGTGCAATGAACTTCTGATCTGTTACAGGTTTAGACCAGTTTCTGATCACTTAAACCAGTTTTTGTGTAACTTTTGCCCCTAGCCTAAAAGATTAGCCAATGGACCCTAGAAACATCATCAAATTTATCTGTTACAGAAATTCTGCAGAACACTCCATATACAAAACAAAAGCATTGCTGAATGGTTTCAGAATGTATATCTGGTGTACCATTACTATAGATTTAAGAAAGAGCTGATCCTAAACCAAATAATAGAAATCAAAGATAATATGGCTGTATACTTCTAGGAATAAAATTGAGGGAATGGTGGGAGCTACCAGAAGAGAAAGAAATTGAATGGTCACAAAGTCAAACATGATTGTGGAAAGCTTTCCAGCTTGTGAAGTTTTATTTTTAGACACTGTGAATGCTTCAATACATAGAACTCTGGCCAGCCTCAGGAAAAGTCTGCTAATAGTATTGCTGGAATCCAGCTAAAAATAGATCAAACAAAACCATTACTCAGATGAAGGTAAAACACTCTACCAAATGCTCTAGTCAGAGTATTGATTGTTATACTGAAGGAGAGTTGAAGCTTGTATTGCATCTCATACATTTCTCTGATCTTTTCCATGCATGAAACCAGTGTTACAGAGCAACCCCAGGTATCACACTAAGTCTAATGAAAAAGACTCCCTCTAAATTGCCAGGATGAATTTCAGTGAGCCTGATACCTCAAAGGTAAATTATTTTGAACTTCAGGCAATAAGTGGCTTGCCTTTGCATTTCTGATGTTTTCAAAGGCTGTTAATAATCTTCCAGTGATAATTAGCACATACTGTACTGAATAAAATTGCATACATATCACATGCTATTTCCTATATGTGTACCAACCTACTTTCTATAAAGAACAATATGAATCATTAAAGATGCCTGTTAAAATTCAAAGAGGAAAAAAAAGCAATGAATATATTTAGTCTATAATTTTAAATTAAGAAAAACAGAGACTGATAGGGCAAAATGGCTACACAGCATGCACTCTCTGACTTGGCTCCACCAGGAAGTATGGTATTTCATTCCTGACAGAGCCCTCCCACTAAAACCTGTAAAACCATTTTTTAAAGAAATACAGTAGAACCCACATCGTTCATATCCAGATGGTCCACAGTCTACTTAGTTGGCAGCAGGTCACTGAAATAAAGAAGAGATGTTCAGCTGGTTACTGTGATTTTTTCCTGAAAAGGGTGCCACTTTTCCAGTCAGCTGGGATATAGATGCTGTACCATACATCTGGTAGAAGAAACGATGCCCTTTGAAATAAAACCTGGAGCAAACAGCTGGAACACTTCAGTGGTCCTATGCATCTCTTTGCTGTGTATCTTTTCCTCAAGTAATTTGTAAACTCTCATCTTTTTAGTGTTGGAAGTAAGGAACCCAACCCTGCAAAATATCTGGGTTTTACTGTACTCTGATAATACTGTTGCATAGGTTTTATATGGAACTTTTCAACAGTAGACTGCAGAGTATACCAAGTGCTGAGCCCTGGGGTGGGCGTAACAGCCCAGGATGGCCACGCGGCTCCACCTCTCATTAGGCCATAGGGTACCCTCCTTCTTCCTTTTCCTGCCATGTCTTTGCTGGTATTAAGAGAATGTGAAAAGGGAGGCTGCCCAAGGGGTCCTAGAGCAAACCCTAGTCCATGGGTGGCAAAATATGGCCTGCAGGCTGCATCCAACCCAGGGGGAACCTAAAGATTTAGAAAAGTAATATTTATCTGCCCCTGGTTCCTGTCAAAGATGACAGGAGCTTGGGGAAGTAGGACCCAGGGGAAGCCCCAGCAGGGCCTGCCTACTTCTGCCTGGGACCATACAGCTGTTTGTGGCTGAGCCAGTGTGGGAAATTCAGGTAAGAAGAGGGGCAGGGTGAGGCAGGGGAGGACTGCAGGGATCACCCCAGTCCTTGGGGCCAGGCCAGCTCCTGCTGAGGCCCACGGTCCATCCATGTAGGTGGGAGCCAGCAACCGGGTGGGAAAGCAGTGGTGTGGGTGGAGAGGGGAGTGGGAGCATGGGGCCTCAGCTGGCGTCCTGGGGCCAGTGCTGGTGGGGCCCACAGCAGGAAGGTCAGCACAGGGGAAAAATGGCCTCCCCTGCTCATGGCTGGTGCTTCCTGCTGCAGCTGCAGAGCTGTTCTGTCTCTCCGCTGCATCACCACTGCCCTGCAGGGAAATGGTGACAATGGAGAGCAGGCATAGGTAGCCCCACGCAGGCTTAGAGTGGCTGCAGCACAGGGTGCCAGCCTGGGGGACATAGTGGGGGAGGCCACTTTATCCCTGCGCTGAGCACCAGGTTGTTCCCCAGAAGCTGCTGCTCAGTGCAGAGGAAACTGGTGTCCCGGGGCCAGCACCCGCAGGGCCCAGAGCAGAGCAACAGGAGCATGAGAGAGGCTCTAGCCAGCAGAGGCTCTATGGAGTTGGGTGACCTCCCCTTTCTCCCTGCTGATGCAGCCCAGCCCGGCTCCACCGACCCCTGACAGCCTATGCCCCACCTCCTACTGCCCCACTCTGGGCCCCTCTGGCACTGGCCCTGGGAGTTGGTGCAGGCCCCATGCTCCGGCTCACTTCCACTGCCCCCTGCCAGTTTCCCCACTTTGCTGCCCAGCCATTCATGGGCATGGCTCCCATACCCACATTCATACCCATACATACCCACATATGCAATCACCTCTGCATATACAGCACAGATCAGGACAAAAATACTTTTCTTAATTAAATTAAAATATATTATTGTAGATATTTGATTTTCAGTATGTAATTTGGGGGGGTTCCCCCCCCCCAGATGGCAAACACTCATCCCCAAAGGAGTACTTTCAGGAGCAAGGGGGGGGACTTCCAGTGTCAAAGGTCAGAGACTAGGGATGCAACTTCCAGTCCTGAGATGGTGACCAGGGGGTGAAGCACCTGTCAAGGGGCAGGACTACCCATGCAGCCCTTGACAGCTTGCCAAAGTTCAGTAAGCAGCTCTCCATCCAAAATAGTGAGTTGCCCGCCCCTGCCCTAGTCTAGCTGACTGGCATTGGATCCCTCTTGTGTCCTGCTGGTGCTAATCCTGCACTAGCTCTAGGTGGGCCCTCCTGGCCCATCCATGCCTCCAGGGTACCTGTTGCCTTATGGGCTATTTGTGGCCTCTAACCTCCTCTGTCGCCATGGCTGTGCCTCACAGATGTTCCCATCCAATCACTCTCACTTGCTGGGGCTTCAGTCTCTTTAGCTTTCTTCTCACTGGACCCTCTAGCCCAGGCCCACTCCCCTGGACCTGGCTTCAGGTTCCAGCCTTTGCCTCCGCTCTGCTCAGGTATTGCTGGATCCTCCTTCACTTAAAAGTCCCAACTCAGTTCACTGGTATAAACTGTAACTAAGGAATAAGCCCTCTGGCTAAAAAACAAACTCCATACTGGGTCTGAACATAAAACATTAGTTCTCTGGCTGTACAAACTCCCCCATACCCTGAGTCATATTCTACCCTGTAAATCAGCGTTTCCCCAGAGTAGCCTAAGTGTCAGCCAGGAACTCCTCTGCAGCCTTTCTATTCAGAAGCTCTTTCCTCTACAGCCTGCATAGCCAGATAGCTCACCCTGGCTCAGGCCCTATGCTGATATGCTAAGGAGCATATAGCATGCCCCCTTCCCGTTAGGTGACGTCCCCAGCCGTCCACAGGTGTTCTCATTCTGGGCTTGACGAGCTGCCTGCCTTTCCTCCTGCAGCTAACTCCTACTCAGCTGCCTGGCGCTCCTTCAGATGCAGTTCCTCCCTTAAAGTAACAGGAACCCTAAGAGCACTTAACAAATGAGATATCTTTATCCCCTTCCTTCATGAGCCATAGGGGAACTGAGGCATGGAGCAGTGAAGTGACTTGCCCAAGGCTATCCAGACCAGAGGGAGAACTGGGAGTAGAACATAGTCATGTTTAGGTCACTAAAAGTAAAATGCAATAGGGTTTGAGAGGGCCTTATTCTAGTTTACATTTTGAGGAGGAGAGGAGAAGAAATAAGTTGTCCTATCTTGCACACCTTAATAAGGTCTGTCAGTGTCCTGCAACCTTAGAAGAAGGAATTGTCCTTAAGGGGGAGCAGAATGGGTGGGGGCTAGGCAGCAGGCAGCCCAGGTTTAACGAGGCAAACACTGGCATAATGATTAAGAAAAAAACCTCTGGGACCTAGATTTGGGCTACCCTATATAATTGAAAAGACAATTTGAAAGTTGCTACCAGCATATCAGCAGCAGTAGATCAGTCACTTCAGGCATCTCCAGGTATAACAGTCTTTCTGCAGATAGATAATTTATCTGTGAGTCTGTAACTGACTGAGGAGGACAATCTAAGACCCACATTTTCAATTGCAGATGTGGCAAATAGTTCCAGAAGGAAGAAGTAGATCCTGGTTGTGTTATGTTGCCCTATAGAATGAGTTACTACAAGTTGGCTTTAAAAGGAACAAGAAGATAGCGAATTCTCTATTATATTCTATGGCATTGTAGAAGAGTTTCTATAGAGCCCTAATGATTTTGCATCTCTGTTATGGTCTATAGACCTTTTTCCTTAAGGAAAGAGTCCATACTGCACTCCAGTCAAGTCCAAAGGCAGTTGGTACTGGACACATCTAAACATACAGTTAATGCAATTTAATATATTTCTACTAAATTTGAGCCAGAGTAAACTAATCCTAACAACACTGTCTGCATATACAGTACAATAATTTACTGTGCTGCCGGATACCATTTGTATCTGATGGGACTGTCCAGCAGTGTGGTAAATTAATCTACTATGCCCTAATTGCTGCACACATGTACATAGTGATGCTTTACTGTGCAGCAAACTACTGTGCTGCGCAGTGCAGTGTCTTGTGTAGATAATCCCACTCTCGCATTCACACGGCTTTTCCTGCACTGGTGTGATGGCCTGCGAACAAGAGATGCTTACCAGAATGCAGCCCAAACTTTTGAAAGGGGAAACTCAGGCATATTTGTAGTTTATTACAAACTTAGTGTTTTTGTGAGAAAGGAGAGCGGTGCCTTTACCAATTTTGTCTGACTGCCTAAATGGGCTACCACAACACCCAAAGGTGTTGCTTAGACTGCCGGCTGACAGATTCAGCAGTGTGTGCGTGTGTGTGTGAGAGAGAGCATCTGTGTTTGCTTGTCTTTTTCTTGAAGTCGATCCCTACTAGAATTGCTTCTGATACCAAAGAAGATAGCAGTGTCCCTTAAGCACTTGCCAAGCAGCACATATAGTTACATAACACTATTGCAATATTTGAAGTGCTCCTGTAATGACTATCGGTAAACATCATAGAGGACAAAACACTGGGAGGAATTTCATCTGAGGCAGAACTGCCAAACACAAAAAAAAGATCAGTGCTCATAGTAGGGTGGGTAGCTTTCACAGCAAGGAGAGGTGATCCATGCCTCCAACAAGGCATTTTTTGTACAATTTAAAAATTCTTTTCCGTGTAGGGGAAACTTTGTATCCAATTCTAAGATGATAAAAATCATGCTGAGATGTAGGCTTTTCTGAGTGGGGAGGTTTCTACAACTATACTTGCATGATCTACAAGCGCTGGTGATGTGCTTACATGTTTGCTGTTTGTTAAGAGACCTGAGATCCACATGTGTGTGTCCTGCCCTCCTCTTCTGTTTCCCTTTCAAACACACACACAAGCAACAGTATTTGGAGCGTTAAGTGTTCACCAATGTTTTTTGCTAGAATCGTATATTATGCTGTTCTGCAAACCTCGACATACACACAACGACACCGCTGCCTTGTTCTAATAGTGCAGTTACAATGAACTTGTTATGGAGCAGGTGAGTTTTACTGACAGAAACTCTTGTCCGGTATTGGAGATTTCTTTGTTTCTTATTCCCTGATTTCTACGGTACTGGGAAATGGGAACTATTGTTTCCTTGGCAACAAGAACCATATGAAAGCTATAAGACCTACTTTTCCTTCCATTCGTCCCAAACTGCTAAAGTAAAGGCTGGTAAGAAATGAATAAATTGTTATCCTCATGTTATAATGCCTGGCATTAATATAATCCCCACGTGTCCAGATGGAGAGAATGCGTGAATATCAATAGTTAGGTGACAGAGGTTTGGGTTGTAGCCATGTTGGTCTAAAGACATAGGCAGACAAGGTTCCTTGGGTGAATTTGGTATCTTTTATTAGACCAATCCAAATGGTTGGAGACTAGTTATTAAGCAAGCTTTCAGGTTCAAAATCCCTTTGTCAGGCTGAGGAAGCTGCAGCAGTCGGTGTGTGCTCTTCCTGGGTGGAAGGAGAAGTAAAGAAGCCAGGGGCTGGGCTGGGCTGTCAGGTGCCAGGTGGATTATAACGTATCAAAAATCCAATGTCTATGTTTAGTCCCTGATCTCTAGTATCCAGCAGGTTGATAAAATGGAGTTCATAGGCTCGTCTCTGGGAAGCGCTGTGTAAGTTTCCCTTGAGGATCAGGACTGAGAGACTGGAGAGAGAGTGGCCCTCCTGCGAGAAATGTGCCCCCACCGGTAATTGGGTGTTTCTGTCCGACAGATTTCCGGGGTGCGTTCATTCTGGTGCACAGTTGTTGTTTGGTCTCTCCTACGTATCTTCCATCAGGGCATCCATCAGAGACAGAAACACTCAATTACCGGTGGGGGCACATTTCTCAGAGGACGGCCACTCTCTCTCCACTCTCTGTCCCGATTCTCAAGGGAAACTTACACAGCACTTCCCAGAGACGAGCCGATGAGCTCCATTTCATCAACCTGCTGGATACTAGAGATCAGGGACTAAACATAGACATTGGATTTTTGATACGTTATAATCCGCCTGGCAACTGACTCCCTCGCCCAGCCCAGCCCAGCCCAGCCCAGCCCAGCCCAGCCCCTGGCTTCTTTACTTTTCTTTCCATCCAGGAAGAGCACACACCGACTGCTGAAACTTCCTTAGCCTGACGAAGGGTGTTTGAACCCGAAAGCTTGCTTAATAACTATTCTCCAGCTATTTGGGTTGGTCTAATAAAAGATATCAAATTCACCCAAGGAACCTTGTCTGCCAATAGTAAGTGAATCACTTCCAAATTTCACTTGACTTGTTGATACTTTTGTTACACTTCAGACATCCAGTCAGTTAGTGCTGGATCTCTGTTTCAAAGAGGTGTACAGTTTTGAAAGAGCAATACTTCCTCCCTGTTCTTTACCAAAACTTAAGGGACCTTCTTTCTGAAATTCCACCAGATCCTGGGCCTTTACATCCTCCTTTTAGACGTTAAAGATTGTTAAACTTCTCTTCCTTATTCCTTTTACCTCCATAGCGCTCAAATGTTTTTGCAGTTTAGTTGCAGTGTACAATTACCCCTTCTAGTTATGCAAAACATACTTGTCTGTATATTTCTTTGCACAGTATTTTAAGTACACAAGACTATTTTGGACCATTTAGATGGCAACTATCACAGAGCTGTTTTTAAAATCATGATTTTTTGGGGACCTGGCTCTCCTGGTTATTGAAATACTTTGAGTCAGTGGCTCTGGATGCTCTGGTTTGAATTTGATCCTGAAGCCTTATTCACCCAAGGAGCTGTGCTGACTTTGGTGAGACTCCAAAGCAGAATGATCCATTATAGATTCACTCCCATTTTTCAGTCATTAAAATGAAGTTTTGAGGCAGCTAATAAGAAGTGCAGGGGGATCTTCTTTACATATTTCATCACCTGGAGGCGTGTAGATTATCAAGAAAGTAGCACTTGGAATGATTTTGAAGGATGCGTAGTGACAGCAGAATCGATATACAACCCCTCACTGCATTTCATATACTCCTCTCATTTTGAAAAGAAAGGTGGTATAGAAGTAAAGCTGCAAAATTAGCAGCCATTAGGAAAATACAAATTTTCCACTGCATTTTCTGGCTGGGTGGGTCACAGATAGGAGTATTAACCTATTACATTGGCCTAGCTCTTGCTTTGTAAGCCATGAAAAAGTGCTGGGGGTCTTTAGGTAGTTCACCTGACAGAAGACTGTCTACTGTACACCATTTGCCCCCACAATCTCATGAAAGAAATGAACACAGCATAACTTAAACATTTGCTAGTTTATTTCCTTTAAGTTCCTGAAACTGGTTCTACCCTCATGGGTGGTTTTATTTTCCTACGTATAATGTCAGAACAAGGTTCAGGACATCTAGAGTAAATTTTCTGGGGATATCTCAAACAGCTCATGGCTTTGTCCCTGGATCCTCAGTTTTTCAAACAACACTGATCTCTTGCATCCATTGATCTTGTGTCTGTATTCCCTGTAGGAAAACCTGAGGGATGGCACTTCAGAACAAGGTTTTTAATTCACACTTGGTAGCCTGAAAGGTGAAACAGTCGCCTAAAATTCTTTGCTTCCCTTTAAATTACAAGAATACAAAGCAAAACAGCATTTGGTGTTAAAATATATTAAAATGGTAGGCCAAATTAATCATTCTTTTGGGCTAAGACTGTCAAAAACCCTGAGGCTGAATTGATGCAGTCTGTGCAGGTTAGTCTAAGATGCGCAGATTGAACCGGGGAGTAAGTGAACAGACATTCACTTTTGGTTCTGGAAAAGTATTCACATGCCTGCAGTGGCCCTGGACAGAGGCCAGGGAATGCTAGAGCATGCCTCCCTGTTGGATGGAGCAGACAGCTTGGGCCAAAGCTATCTGGCTCACCCTGTGAAGAGGGGATTTGCAGGAAAGGATCCTGAATTCTGGGGGATTGTGAGTTGGCTTGAATCTGGAAGGAATCTGGGACAAAAGTTCAATAAACTGATTTAACCTAAATAACCTATGTTCAGCCATGTTTAACTTAAACTGGCTTCAGCCATTTTGAAAGAGGTTTATGTGCACTTAACTTCTGGGCTAGGGACAGACATTACACATAAATCAGTTTAAGTGATCATAAACTGTTTTAAAACTGTAACAGAACAGACAGTCGGTGCACATAAACCAGTTTGAGAATGGCTGAAGGTGGGTAAGGTAGAGATAAACCTGGTTGAATGTAATATCAGACTTAACTGATTTGGCTCAAACCAGTTTATGCAATGTCTGTCCCAGGCCCCTTCCTGGTTTAAGATAAACCAGACATCCCCAGCATTCTGCCATGCTGTCTGGGATGGGTGGGGCTTTCTGTTCCACAGCAGAGTTGGTCCCTCCCCTCTGCTCTGCAGCAAGAGCAGGGACCAGCCCTAGCGGAGACCCCGGCGGGCATGGCCCTGTTAAGGTGAAGTGGGCAGGGACGGGGAGTTCATTCTTTCTTCTTCCATTCTTCCCCCACTACGGCTGGCAAGCAGAGGGGATGGGGCTGCAGTGGTGGCCCCTGGAGCCACTAGACCCTGGCTGCAGAGAAGGGATGGAGGAAGGAATTAACTCTTCTCCTTTCCCCCTTAACTTTAATGGGGCCATATTGGGTTGGTTGTCCTGCAGAGTGGAAAGGCGAGCTCTATTCAATGCTGGGTGGGGAGGGGCACTCTGTGAGGCTCTGGATAGGGACTCTTCTTCCTCCTCCTATTCCCCACCCCAGGGCTGGGAATGGGGGCACTTCATGTGATGCTGCCTGGCCTCATGACAGGGGCGGTGGGGTGGGCAGGGGAAAGCTCTGTTTCATGCTGGGGGAAATTCTTCCCCCTACTCCTCCTTCCCACAGAAGGGCAGTGGGAGCACAGAGCTCAGCTGAGCAGGTGGAGGTAGGATGTGTAGGGACCCCCACGCACATTCCTCCGTAGCATGAAGCCACTGCTGCCTGGCAGCAGGAGCAGGCAGAGACATCAGGAGGCTTGTGCCGGTTGCAGGCGTGGCTCCAGCGAGCAGTTCACAGAGGAAGGAGCGGAGATTGCGTTATTCCCAAGGCTGTGCTCCCCATGCCCATAGCTCCAGCCCCACACTGGAGCCTGCTGTCTCTGCCACTCCCAGCTGCAGTCCCTGCAATCTGCTGCCAGTGGAGGAAGTCCTGCCCCATGTTTCCCTGCAGAATCCAATGTGGAGCTTCCCCATGTGAGTGCAGCATTGCAGGTGTGCAGCTGGGAACCCTGGGATAGAGGCAGCCAGCACTGCACTGGGGGAAAGGAGCACTGGAGAAGTAGGGGGAAGAGTTCCCCTCTGAGGCTGGGCAGCATCCCATAGAGCCCCCTCTCCCCATCCCACAGAGATGAGGGAAAAGCAGGGGGCAGGCAGCCTCACAGAGCCCCCTTCCCTACCCCATGGTGATGGCAGGGGAGGAGGAGGGAGAAGAGACCCCCACCAGCACCAAACAGGGCCCCCTCTTGGCTCCTCAGTGGCGGGGGATGGAGGAGGGGTAAGAGTTCCCCTCTGGGGCCGGGTAGTTTGTGGGCCAGGATTGCTTCTGGCTGTCAGGGAGCTGCTGTGGTGGGCCTGGCCACGCACCCCCATCCTCAGCTCAGCTTCCCTGTGGAAGGGTGGGATGTTCTAGTACCCCCAAGCTTCTGTCTTGAGCCATTGCAGGCATGTGCCAAACGTCTGTCCACTTACAAACCAGTTCACTCTGCAGGTTAGACCAGGCTACAAAGACTGAATCAATTCAGGCTCAGGCTTTTTGTATGTCTGTCCCTAGCCCTGTTGTGCTACAGATTTGAACTGGTTTCTGATCATTTATACCAGTGTATGTGTAACTTCTGTCTCTAGCCTTTAAGATGAGCTGTGGATGAATTTGGCCCAATCATTGTTAAAGGCGGGAGGGAGTTTGCGGGGGGGGGGGGTTGAAAAGTAGCCATTAGCTAAGAAACTTGAACAATGCAATTCTGAAGAGGAATTACTAATTTGAGTGGTTGAGATTGTGAATTGCCTCTGGTTTCAATGATGATATACATTATGATTCAAGCTGGCTTTTTCCTCCAGTATGTTGCCTGGAATAGCTTCAGTTTAATTTCTTGCAGGGGTTACAATGAGAGATTCTCTGTTTTGGAATGAAATGTATGAACAAAGGGGAGCATGATGAGCAGAAGGCTAAGATGCCAGGAGAGAAATTGAAATGGAGAGATGAAATGAGATGAGAAGAGATGAGGTCAGAAATTTAGCAAGACAGATGACTGGTGAGCTGATTTATGTTTCAAGGGGGCAGTCATTTTTTTACCCTTTTGGTTTGCAAAGCTCATGCTGCTATCTCCAATTTTGATACCGTATCTGAATGGGAGATGTAACTAGAATACCACTGAATGCTTTACTGGTGATGTAGTGCTACACAACTGCTCAGACTACTCAGCTCCTTAAATTCTAGTAGAATTTGAGAAGTGCTCTGCATCCAGTACAACTGGGTCGCCACACATACAGAATGCTTTCTAGAAAGAAAAGTTAAAAATCATGTTCTTTGGAATAAAGGAACTGATCCTGATTTCTGAAATAGATGTCAGGGTGTGTTTGACTTTCGTGCATCTAATTAGTTTTCTGTAGAACTCGCCAGTTTTACATAAACAGAGTCATACTTTTCTAGATTTCACATAAGTGATCTTAGCCATTGTTCCATGTTCACCATTTCTGCTAATCAACAAGGCTAGGTGCAGACAGTCAAAAAGCCTGAGGCTGAAGTGATTCAATCTTTGCAGTTAGTCTAAATGGGACAGATTAAATTGAAACAGAAGTGAACAGACATATACCTTTGAGTGAGAAAATACAGCCACATGCCTGCAGTGGCTCAGGCAAGAAGCCAGGAGGTGCTAGAGAATGACTCTCTGGCTGTGTGTTCACTTCCTCTTCCTGCTGCCCTTGAAGTCTCTGGGATTTGCAATCCAGAATTACAGCAGGAGGACTCTGCAGGGTTACTCATCACTTCCTCTTCCTGCTTCCAGGTGCCTCTGGGATTTGAAGTCCACAGTTGCAGCTAGCAGTAAGTTTGAGTGTGGGAAGGGGTGTTTAGCACTCCCTCCCTGACCCCAGGCCCTAGTCGGGATTTTTCTTGGGGGGAGAGGCAGTCCCTCCCCTGCAGACTGGGCTGCATCCCCTGCTGGGCTTGCCCCTGCTCCTCCCTTGTCAGCCAGCCCTCACTGCTCTGGCTAGGAAGCAGAGGAGCAGATAGCACAGCACAGCTCAGCTCAGCTCAGCTCAGAATAGAGCTGCAAAGCAGGCTGAGATGCTGGGAGACTATGGTTTAACTTGAACCAGGAAGGGGTCTGAGACAGAAGTTTCATAAACCGGTTTGTGCCAAATCAGTTAAATCAGTTAAGGTTTGTCTTAAACCAGTTTCAGCCATTTTGAAACTGGTTTATGTGAATTGAGTTTCTGTTCTGTTACAAATTTAAACCAGTTTCCAATCACTTAAACCAGTTTATGTGTAACTTTTGTCCCTAGCCCAGGGGGGGTTGCAGCAAAATTATGTTGCAAGAGCAAATCAGAAATGTGCATATATTTAATGAGAACATGTTAGTTCCATAGAGGTTTCTCATTGCTTTTACAACAAAAACAGTTTGTGGCTGTGGATATGAATCACTGTGTGTGGTACAAAATTATGTGAAATTAATTAGACTTTTGAGGAAGAAGACCCCACAACAAACCATTTCTCTCTTCAAAAAAATGTTTGGTTTTCTAGTAGTTCTTTATAATCAAGACATAAATACATTGCACATGAACCTATGCTGCTTCTTTTTACTGGTAAAAAATCTGCAGTCACTAGTACTTTATGCCTGCTCAAAAGTAGAATATTAAAATTATTTTTCTTTCACTGATTCATGGGGGGGTGGGGATTGTTGTTTTGGGGTTGGTTTTTTTGTTTGCTGGTTGTTTGGTTGGTTGAGTTTTTGGCGGGAGGGGGGCGGGGGTTGGTGTTTAATCCAGGTTAATAAACAACAAGTTTTGTTCCACTTGGGCAGTTAGAATTTCTTGGTGGAATAATGAGTTCCTGATTATCCATGTTGTAGATTACATGTGCTTGGACGATTTGTTCAAGATGTTAATGATTAGGGGAAATGGGTACTGTAAGAGTAGTATTTGTACTGCATGCTAAAGCAGCTACGTGATTTCTTCCTAATTTGAAGTCTACAAAGAGTTGTTGGAGGAACGTTATTTGATCTTCCCAGAATCCTCTAGAGTAGAAATTCATTATTAATAACAAGTCTAAGAGTCCTAAAATGCAGCTTGTGGCCAAAATGAGATTTCAAACTAGTCCTTGTTAGGGGAAAATTAGGAGGAGGAATAAAATTTCTTGTACGTAGAATATATTGTTAGTACTTTCTGGAAGACCAAAGATGTAAATAACCCTAGCTGTATCTATGCATAAATGCTATGAACCAGCTGGAGAAATACTTGGATCTCTCCTGAACCACCATTTTTGGCTGACTGTTCCATATTGCATGTCTAAAAGCTACAGTGCAGAAAAAATAATTTAACTGACTCTTAGCCTGACAGATACATGTCTACTTAAGTGCTTTGTTGGATGAGGGCCAGTGTCTTTATCCATTCCATTAAAAGCAAACCTCATAATTAGCTTTAATCTGAAGACTGAGAAAGTGGGAAACCTCTTTGGACTGGTGGCTTTGGTTGATTGGTTAATGTGACCATCTAACACAAAAAGAAGAAGGTACTTGTTTCCCCTTAACTCTAAGGACTGAGGTTCAGAGTAGAATGGCCATGAGAGAACACTCTTTTCATTGTATCAGTATTTTGTTCCTTGTATTAACAATGTCGTCTTTTCCTAGAGTAAGAAATTTATTTTCATCCTTAATCATCAGTGCTGGGTATCGACGTTTAGAGTCAATAGTCGACATCAGTACTCAAAACAGTATGTTGATAAGCAGTATAGCATGCCCTGCACAATAAATATATTTTATTGTCCCTAGTATTGACCTTGATTTCACACTCCAAAGTTATACTTTGATAGCCCCAGTAAAAAAAATAACCAAAATTAATTCTAACATATTAAACCTTATTAAATAAAGATCAGTATAAATATATATAAATAGTCTGGGATGGGAATATCCCGGACATTTAATTACAGACATACAACATCAAATGTACAACAGCATGGTGCAAACAAGAAAAAAAAAAAAACCCTTGTATTTAATTTTGCTCATTTAAAGTTGCCTCTAAGGCCCATCAGTAGTATCTAAGGGTAGAATTTTGCAAATCACATTTTTCAAAGAACATGGGAACCTACATAAGCCCACTAATTTTCAATGCAATTTAAGCTCTGAAATTCCTAAGTGGTAAATCACATTAGAAAATTGGGCTTATTCATTTGGATGCTTCTGAAAGTGTTAGCCTTATACTTATCCTGGTGAACATTTTCTTGTTCATTGTGTAATGCATCAGCATAGTTTCAACAAAGTCCACTCCATAAGTATCAGTGCCCAGTATCTCTGAAAAGGTTGGTCATTTTATGTATAATTTATATATATAAAAAGCTTAGTCTGTCTGTCTATGTGCCTATCTGTCTGTAACTCTGTTTAAATGCAAATAGCTTGAAAACTGTGTGAGAGAGAACATGTGTGTCTTCAAAGACATTTCTTTGCTAAACTTTAGCGTTTGTTTAGTGACCATGTTAGGATGATCCCAACTTCCAAAACTGGGGAAAAAAGTCAGGGGCCAGGGCTATTTCTACTGAGCTCCTCCTAGGAGGGCACCAGGAGCCTGGCGTGGTGGGGAGGGCAGAGGGTGGAGCTAAATGAGGAAAAGTGAGAGCCAGGCAAAGGCGTGAAGCAGTGGGTGAGCAGCAGTAGCCCCACTCCAAGCCCTGAGCAGGAAGGAGGTGCCTAGGGGCAGCGCAGAGTAAGCCCCAGGGCCTAGACAGCTCCTGCAAAGTGCAGAGCTTGCCTGCTCTAGCCCTTGCCCAGGAAAGAGGCGTGCAGGTAGCAGATTAGGTGGATCTGCCTCCAGCCCACTGGACAAATGCAAGTGCAGGAAGGGATTGGTATCTTCAAATGTTCAGCCTATTGTACTTCCTATTTTATTTTTTATTTATTATTAATATTATTTATTATTATTTTACATTTCCAATTTTATTTCCTATTTTATTTATTTTATTTTCAGTATTTGAAATTCATTCTTCATTCTTGACAGGCAGTTCACTAGCCACAGTTATAATAATAAATAAACAGAAATGTTTTATGTACATTAGATTAAGACAAAATGTTTAACCCAAAACATTTTCTCATTAGGAAATGTGATAGCATCAAGTGGACACTTTGCACAAGGCCATGCTAGGTGCAACTACATTTTTATTGTTATTTTGTATTGAAAAAATTAAAATGAATTATTCTTAACCAACACTTTAAAATTTAAAAAAATCCTTCTAATTTGAAACAAAATGGTTCATTTTGATTTTCTGTTTTGGTTTTTAGATGTTATAAACTAGAAAAATCAACTATCAACTAGAAAAAATACTTTAAAAATGAAAATATAAAAAAGTAGTTTCCTTAATTTAACATATTAGATTTTCATCTCTCTTCCACACATCTTCCTTTATCTTCCCTTGAAGATAAAGTTTTCCAATAGAAAAATAATAAAGCAAGAAGAGTGTGTGTGTGTGTGTGTGTGTGTGTGTGTGTGTGTGTGTGTGTGTGTGTGTGTGTGTTGAGGGGCAAACAAATATATTAAAACAAAGAAACAAAAGGAAACCTGAATGTTTCAGTCCCTCAAAAAATAAACAGTCCGGAGCAGTCTTACTTCCATTCATTTGGAAACTTCCTGAGGCAAACCAAAACATCATCAATATATTTTGAAAAAAAATTCTTGCTAATTTTTTTTCATGGAAAAAATGTCATTTTTCTAGCTGTCTGTACTGTCAATTAAAGCTCTAAGGAAAGCAAACTGTAATAGAAATGAAACAAGGAATCTCCAAGTGCTTCATAAACTGTACACCACCAACAGTGCAGTACAGGGTGAAGAGAAGCAGAGAAAGCAACATGTAAACTGAAGTAAAATATTGGTCAAAAAGCAGTTTCATAATTATGTTTGAAAAAAAATGTCATGGCATCTTCACCTGGAGCAAAAAGGATTTGGTTTTTAGGGTTTCATCTGAACAGTCTTGCTTCCATACATTTAGAAGCTTTCTGGGGCAAACTGAAACATTATCAACATATTTTGAAAAATGTTTCTGCTAAATTTTTCCATGGGAAGGATGTCACATTTCCAGCTGTTTTAGGGTTTCATCTAAATGACCTCTGCCTAATAAGCAGTATAGTAATCATTTAAATTAAGCTTGTGTATCATGTCACCTGAAAAGGAAATTGTGGTATTACATTTAATATTTGCAAATGTTCATTTATAGATTGTGTCCACCGGGTAAGTTTTACATTGTGGGTGCTTACACAAGTTACAATTTACAGTTCTGTGTAAAACACCATGAGTTAGAGTGGGGACCTTAAACATCTGTAGGCACCCTGTGTTTGCTGTCTTGAAAGGAAATACCATTAGTAGCTGCTAATGACTGGCAGCAAGCAAAGAAGCCTCAACATTAATCACAGGCACCAATGTATTTTGAAGTAGCTCGTTCTCAGCTAGCTTCCTGGGGCTGGATTCTCAGAACAGATCTGTCTTCATTAAAGAGTTAGTAACTAGATTTTCACAGGAGCTCAAAGCTATATTCTCTTGAGATTAACCTCCTCAACAGAGCCTACATGTTCAAAAGTGGTCACACTAAGATTTTGGGACGTTATTACCTGAAAGGGAGCTTATTTTCACTGGATAGTTTCTAATTACTTTTTAAAAAATTGGGCTCTGCTAACGTGTCTCAGACTGAGCACCCTAAATGTAGGGCATTCACTGTGAGTCATATCTGGATATCCTGGCCCTTGGGAACCTGCTGGCTTCTGAATACACTTGATAATTTAATCACAGTCGTGGGAGTTTATTGCCTGAAAATATGAACCAAGCGTATACACTCACAGTGCACTTCAATTTTTAACCAACTGTGATATTTTACCTTCCATGCAAACCTTCATTCAGGCAACAACCTTTGGCAGTGATTAGACTGTGTGGCATTTCGTGAAGATCACCACCTAATTTCTAAAATACACCCTGCTAATTAAAGTTATAGTAGATAGCATTTAAATGAGCATTAGTGAAAAGCCTTACTAATCTCCTCAGCATAAAGAGAGATGAAAGTGCCTTGTTACCTTAAAAAAAAAAATTCTGCTTTGATGCTCTTTTAAGAAATTTGCATTCTGACTGTATTAAATCTGAAATGAATATTTTTTGAAACATCAGGGTTAAAAACTACTCTTTTTTTCTTTTCCACTTCCACCAGGAATGTAAGCTATCATTCCTGATTCTTGTTTTTCCAATTGTCTGCATATATTTGAGCTGCGAAGATGCATGGACTTTTCCCTCCCTTAATTTACCTGCTGTTAATGAGCCTAGTTTCTAAGGAAATTGAGGGCACAGACAGAAGTGCAGCTCCCCCTGTAACTGAGAGCAGTTTGCAGAAAGCATTCGGAGTTGCAAGGATCCCCCAAACCAAACAGAAGTTCGCTTTTGGTTTCATGGGGGAGGAGCCAGTTTCCCATAGCAATGGCCCCTCCTCCCTCCCCGCCTGTGCTGTTTTCGGAAGCAGGGTGGAGTGGGCAAGGAGCAGGGGGAGCTCACTCCAGAGGTTCCCCAGCCAGTGCTGAGTGGGGGGGGGGCGGGGGGGTGGACTGGAGCCCCGCTCCCCCTCAGGGGAAGGTTCCAGTACATCCACCCCACCCTCCAGTGAGGGATGAAGAAACCCCAGACCAAACTCCCTCCAACCCTTCCCCCTCTCCCATTCTGAAAACAGCAACAGGCTGGGAGGCAGCACAGATGGAGGTTATTGCAGATGCTTTATTTCGAAGCATCTTCATGTGACCCCTCATGCAATGAGGGTTCAGATTTTTGCAAGATCAGGCCCTTTTAAAGCACTTTGCAACCATGCATTTCTTTTTGGTCACAGCTGTAGAGTGTTTTCAGGGACCAGCTCAGGCAAAAATTGTCATTTCTGTTAGGTCCCAGAAAGACATCAATTGCCTTCATCCTCCTGGCTACAGGTTCTCATGCAACAGATACCTATCCTGTTCCTGTCCATTCCTTTCCAGAGTTCTGTTCCTTTTCGGCTGTGATGATAACATGTTTGGGTCCAAATCTACCCTGTTCCTAATTCCATTATAGTTGTTTACTTCTGTTTGCTGTAGGGAATAATTTTGCCCAGGGTGGTTAAAAGCTTTCTTCAAACACAGCTGAAGCACTAAATAGATTGAGTCCAAATGAACAATTAAAGGTGGATGTAAGAATAAAGGATCTTTGAGCAAATGGCCTGTGAGGAATCAAATAGTAGGACCTGCCATAGGATATGAGACACGACACAGAAATAATGTGTATTTTTTTCTAGCCAATTTATCTTTACCTCCTCCCATTCTAATTCCATTCAACAAACTATAAGTAAAATTACCTTCCTGGTCCCCTCAACTGATTAGATTATGTGTATTTCTGGACGTATGCAGTCTCTTGCCTCTCCATTGACTATTTACTGTACTCAACCCATTATCAAATATCAGCTTCACTTTTCAGAGCCCAGCACATTGGCTCTTTTTTTCGCTACTGTCTTGTGCTTTCTTGGTTGCTTGTTTTTTTTTCTCCTATGATTGAAATTCACGTGACCGTAATTATGGGGCATTAAGCTTCTCTACTCTCTTGGGAATTTTTTGCCTCTATTTTTAGTTTTTCCACTTCTTTGTCCACTTGTAACAGCCTCCATTATCCCAACCTCCCCTGCCATTTGAAATCCCACTCAAAAAAATCCTTTTTTCAGCCAGCTTTCCTGTAGCAACCTACTTGTACTTTTAATTCTCATCATAATCCTTTATATTACAGTACACATCTACACATGCATTTACACCAGCTTAAATTTACTGTGCAGTAAATTACTGCCCAGTAAGCAGGCGTCTACATATGTAGGCATTGAAGCACATTAATGCTGTGTGTGGACTGACTTGGGACTAAAGTTAGTCCCAAATCAGTCCACACATACAATGTTACTGTGTAGTAAGGTGTCTATATGTGTGTTACTGAACAGTAATGAATCGGGCATAAATGCATAACGATGCAGGTATCAAATTTATGCTCAAGCTGGCATAAATCACCAGTTTTACTGTGCAGTATGGGCGTTCATATGTAGACCTGTGCCCATACTGTGCAGTAATTTCAGTTACTGTGCAGTAAATGCGCATGCGTAGATGTACCCTGTATGAAATAATTACAAATCACCCTCTTAAAAATGCCTAAATTCTTAAAACCAACGTCATCTATAATAACTGCTTCAGTGATATTGTTTTGAGGCTGGTTTCTAGGCCATAGTAGTAGTGGTCACTGTGCAGCCATGTTGACTTGCAACGAACCTGCGAATTCTGCTGCATATCTTGTCACAAGGAAGCAAAAAAGGAAGGAAAGGAAAGCTGTTTTTCTTCCTCCTTTCCCTTTTTGTCTTCAGGAGCAAAATTTGTCTTTTTATGTTTCTGTAGAGAACCATTTCCTCAGTGGCTTTTTTCCACAATACAGATGACACAACTCCTTCAGTCAGTTTCCCTCCTCATGTGGATAGTGCACCTCTATCCATTTTTTCTACATTTATTTTGGGACCCTATTAGTCTCTATCAAAGAGATTTTCCCCTTGTTTTCTACATTCTCTCCTATCGCTGAGCCCTCTTGTTCTCCATTTTTCTCTCCCACCTTTCTCCTGCCCCTTAGGAAAAATGAGTCGGGAAGGGCCTTATGGGTGGGTCATTGAGTGCAGCTCCCTGCTACCACAGGACACTACTTCACATTTTTCATAAACTTACTGAGCACTAGCTTAAAGCTAATCTGATTGTTTTCCCACTGTTCTGACTGGACTACCTAGCTCACAGTTACACTATTCTGAGAGTTAGACCCCATCCTCTCATTTTTCAGCCTCAGTTTATTCCTGGCCAATTTATACCCATTTGTTTGTATACCAGCATTGTCCTTCGGCTTAAAAAGTCCTCTCTCTCTGGTGTTCACTCCTCCCCAAACCCATGTATTTAATGATAGGAATCGTATTCCCTCTTGGCTTTCACTTGTTCAGATAAAAAGTCAGATTCTTCTACTCCACTCTCATAAAGAAAACCCTCCATTCCCCTGATAATCTTAACAGCCCCTTTTTGCACCTGCTCCAGTGTGAATTCATCATTCTTGAACCCAAATGATTGGAATCATACATGTGTTCTGGATGAAGTTTCACTGGGGCCCTACACAATGGTACCACTGGAAAATCTTTAACTTTGTTCACTTTGTGCCTATTATCTTGACACCATGCTGGTTTCAGTGGTATTGTAGGAATTGTAGATGACAGGTGAGACCTATGACAAGCATGCTTCCATAGTGGGTCCCACAAAAGAAGGCTGCGTGACATGCTTAACGTCACCAAGCGTGTCTGTTAATAAGAATAGTTTAATAATGATTAATAAGAATAGTGCTTCTCAACTTTTTTTAGATTCCCTTTAACAGATTTTGAATGGGGCAGCAGCCCAGCTGAAAACTAGTTCTGCTGCCTCAGCCTCTCAGTGCCCCGCAAATCAGGTCTGCCACTGCCACCACTGGCTAAGTGCTCCACAAGCCTCCTGGCTGGCTAGACCAGGGCTGGGAGTTGACTCTGGGGGCATTTATAGACATAGTGCAGGAGGTGGGGTGGGGTGGGGAGTGCTTTAATTAGTGCCGCTCTGAGAGCTATACTTATCAGAAGCACCCAGAACTGAAATCAGCATCCCCACACGGAAAAATGGCAGCAGGCTGCTTTGAACTAAAGGTCATTGAACCAGTTTTAGTTTAAAGGACCCTGTCACCATTTTTCAGCACAGGGACATTGATGCATTTGACCCTGGAGCTGGGGCGGGCAAAATATGTCTCACCAGGCACTTTCATCCAGTCCGCGGCACCCCGCAATGAATTGTTCCCCGCTGAGTCCTTATGCCCACAAGTGTGGGGAAAAAGGTGCTTACACCTGTCCCCAACATATCCTATGATGCCTTGCTTCCACCCTCATGGGTGGAAGGACCAGTTCTGCTAGCACAGGGTGGGCTGCTGCTGCAGGCTTCCCCACCGTCCCTGAGCAGCAGGTAGGAAAGCTGGGGGGGCTGCAGCTGGGCGGGAGCAGAGTGTGGGGCTGGGACTGGCTGCAGCACAGAGCCTGCTCCCAGGCGGGCTGCAGCAGTGCAGAGCTCAGCCGTGCAATGTGCAGGTGCGAGGCGGAGGGGTATAGGGTCCCTTCCCACACTTCCCTTATGGCGCACAGCCCTGGCAGGCAGCAGGGACAGCAGCAGCAGCAGCATGGGGGAGGGGGCACTCTGCTCGGTGCTGGTGCTTGGCTCCTGGATCCAGACAGTGCTGCAAGGAACACAACCCCCTCCGAGCCAGCACTCCCTACACTTGCAAGGCACTGGAGCAGGGGAAGCAAACAGCCTGGCAGGGGCTGTGCTCCTCGCTGCAACGCGCAGTACTGGCCAGAGGCAGGCACCAGTGCCCCAACCTGCTGCTGCACCGTGAGGGGGGTGTGCAGATGGGTCCCCACACACCTTCCACCCTTCCGCAGACCCCCCAAATCACACACGCGGATACATGCCCCCATCCAGTGCTGCCTGCGTTGACTTCAGGAGAGGACAGTGTGTTCCAGAGCCACATACTCTCACCCCACAAACACCACACAGCCTCCCAACATACCTTGCGTCCCACATACACCTCCCATACCCTCTCACAAACTCCCCCCACACCTCACCTCATGCCCCCATACACCCCTGACCGCACACATACCCAAACACACCCCCACACACTATTAAAGACTAAGAATTTATTTTCTAGTTATTATGCAATTACCTTAATATACAATACACAATTAACAAAAATATGTTTTGTAATAACATTAAAATATCTTGTAGTAGACGTTTAACTTTTAGTGTATGATGTGTTTTTTTTCTGGTTCTGAGATGGCAAACCCCCCCCCCCCCCAAAAGGAGTACTTCTCGGGGGAAGTGGAGGGACTTTTGGTGGCAAAGGTCAGGGGTTAGAGGTGAGACTTCTGGTCCCAAGATGGAGGCAGAGCATCTGTCAAGGGGTGGAGCTACCTACGTGGCCCTCAGCAGCTCACCAAACACTGTTAAGCAGCCCTCCACCTGAAACACTTGCCTGCCCCTGCCCTGGAGTCTGCTGGAGCTCAGTAATTTCCATGCTTCAGCAGACTCGATTAATCGAGTATGCTCTGATGCATGTTAAAGCAGCCTCCCTGCATGTGTAGAGAAGCCCTGGGTCCCCCAGGTTCCAGTCTAGCACTTTTAAAATGTGGCTAGCCTTTATCCCCATAACCTCAAGCGATACTACCCAAGTGTGCCATGTGCCTTTTCCATGACCACATCATATTAGGGGCTCACAGTCATGCTGTCATCGACTTGCAGTCCTAGCTCCTTCTTCCTTTCTGTCATTCCAGTAGGTGAGTCCTCGGCTCACTGCAGAATGAGAAGTCCCTACATGTAAACACTGCATTTGAGCAATTTGCATTCCATCCTGTTTGTGTGATTTAAATCTGCCAGGTCATCCAGGTCTTCCTGTACAATATTCTGATCCTCACCTGTGCTGATGCCTTCCAACTCTCTATCCATAAACAAATGTTACCAACATACTTTTGCCTTTTGTGCCCAGGTCATTCGGGCATCTGTGAACCACTTTGGTAATACCACTTTCTCTCCTCTTATCTGGTTATTTTTATCACCCCACTCTCCGTTCTCTCTCTCACCTCTTTGGACCCCTACTATAGCTTCCTCAGCAGAAGAACACTAGCTTCCACGTGGCGGAAGCTGCAAAGCAGCCGTTTCCTGTTCTATACATGCTGACATGTGCAGAAGTGGAAGAGAAGACAGCCAGGTTGAGCTGCAGCAATCTGTTTAGAGAGTTCCCTCCTGACTGAGAGCAAGGGGCTGGAGGCAGAAGTAGGGATGTATCAGGAGCTTTGGCATGGAGGCCCTCTAAGGGGCTTGAAGGCCCTCTAACATCTTAGGAACAACCCTAGCGTGCTTCCCACTGGTAAATCAGCTACTGAGAGTAGGTATCCCTGAGAAAAGAAAAGGAAGGAGCAAGAGCTAGTGTGGAAACATGTGAGCAGTCTTCGTTTACCTGAGTCATACTGTCCCAAAGAGCTCAAAAATGGTAGGAGGGGACCAGTCAGACCCTTAGATCTACTCAGCCACGAACTGAGCTGGAGGCAGGCTTAGTAAGTATTCATGCCAACCTACAGTGACTTGCTCACTAGAGTTTGAATTGCCCTTGAACAGCTCTCGGCAGCTCTCATTTAAACTACATAAATGTCAAAATATTTTATTTGGTGGAAAACATAAGTGAGTTATCAAGGCTGACTGTTTTTGAGTTCATGCCTGTTAGCAAGCAACTTCTGAAATGGTCCCCAGACCCTTCAGGACATTAGTTCAGCAGTGCACATGCCTTGTTTTGCTTCTTAAGCCTCTCTGAAAAGTAAAGGGGTCTAAGGCAGACAGACTAATCCTCTTCTCATTAAAGTCAGTGGCAAAGTCTTTATGCATTTTTCAGTGGGAGCAGAATCAGGTCATTGAATTTTCTTCCCAGTCCGCAACATGCATCCTTAAAACTATGCCAGAAATTGTAGATTGTGCAGGAGAATACAGTGCCTTCAATGATGTAGAATGTTTTTGTAACATTTTGCAATATACTGCAGAATCCAAGTAATGAGTACTTTAAATATCTGTCGCACATGGGTGATGGCAGAGGGCTTGGGATTTGTTTGTGTTATATAATGTGCTATGCAGAATAATCTAAACGTTTCCTTTGTAACGCAATCTTTTTTTTAATGTTTAAGTGATAGCAAACACGGTAGCAATCATTCATGGTTCTTACCTTGCAGCAGCCCTCCCTGTATATCAGATTGAAAGGCATCTGAAAAAAGGGCCAAACTTGACTCTAGAATCTTTAGCCCAATGCCTGGTTGTATTTTTAATAGAAAATAGGAGGAGGAATCCTAAGTTGCTATCATTATCTGTGTGACTTTGGCCCTCAGGCTTGGGAGAAGCACGCCTTAAACATCCGCAAAGCTACCTCATTATCTTTATTCTTCTTTCTCTTGTCTTACAAGAAACAGTGGACAAGAGTTAAGTTGCTTAAGGCTTCTCACATGCAGGCCAATCCTGCCTCATTGTTTTGTTGTCTGGCTGTATCTTCCTTATCCTCTCCTTGAACTCTGTGAACATTTCTCATTGAGCTTGTACTGTGTCTGGCCTTATGGTGTTATACCAAACCGTGCAACCCCAGGAACTGGCACAGGGAGTCAGCAAGGGATGTTCCCACTTTTATATAGGAGATGCTGGGGATTAGGGTCACAAGACAACAGGCTAAGGAGAGCGGGTCAGATACAGGTAAATAAAGATCATCATTAAAGTACATAAACTTAGGATCTGGTTAACAGGAAGTAAACACTGACACTGTGGGAAAATCACCCAAGAATAGGTAACTGGTAGAGGCCAGTAACACTGTGATCTATACACTTGAAAACCTTATACCCTCTCACAGCTCTGGAGGGCTCCAAACCAGTTCCTGATCTCATAAAACATTTAACTGATGTCTGCCCCAGCTTTGTGTCTGAGTCCTGCTGCTAAAGCTTACAGTCCCAGCTCCACCACTCCTTCTGACTCTCTGGCCATATGTCTCCCTCTTTTCTGCACATCCTGAGCTCCCACACTGCTGCTTCCATTTCCTCCTGCCCCCTGCCACTTTCTAGGAGTTGCAGTAGGCATTGCAGTTCATTCCTCCAGTCTCTTGGAGGCTTCTGTGAGTTACAGTTCACACTACAGTTCCTTCCTTAAGTCCCTTGATGGCTTCTGTAGTTTGTTACAACAGTCTGGGCTCTGTAGTTTGTGACAACATTGCAGTATATGACATTCAGAATCAGAGTACATTACAGTGAGTGCATCTACACATGCAATTAATGTGACACAAAAAACTCCAGTATATATTATGCTGGAGTTTATTGCCCCCAGCTAGTGTATTTACACATGCATCTAGGACCATAGCATATTGAACTAGGTCAGAGCACAAATGACACAAGGCCTGGGGGGTCAGCTTGCCACCAAGGGCTGCTCTGACCTAGCTCAGTGTGCTAAGGAGCTACTTGGTAGGCAGCCCCTGCACTGAAGGACCCTCATGTCCTAGCCAGCCCCATCAGCATCTTCACATGCATTGCAACACACTAAATAACACCACCACAGGATAGTACCTGTATTTACAACTGCTGACCTATGGTGGAGTTAATTAGCTTAGAGCCATCTAACAGAGCCTCACGTGTAGATGCTGAGACTTTACTGAAGAGCTAATTAGGCAGTTCCACAGTAAGCACATTGTGCAGACATGCTGACTGTCTTATTTTTAGGTGTGGTGTTAATGCAAACAATAAATGATTAATTTGGGAAAATAAAACTATATACCCTGTGGCATTACGTGAAGGGGAAAATTCAGTAGAGATGAAGCGTGAGAGAGATGCAGATAAACTTTCCCAAATGTGACTGACATTCTAGTTTTAACTAGGTAGTGTCTAAGGCAACAGCATGAGGGAGTGTTGTAATAGAACCTTTATCCCACTGATCCATGTTGGTACCTTGTAACATATCACAACGCTTAGTTTGGGATGGTAAAGAGAGAGGTTTTGGCAATAATGGACTCCAGAAAGACACAGTAGTCTACCTGTCCAAATCATAATGCCTGATTAGTCTTAGTTGTGATTGTTCAGGTCCTGGTCCTGCAAGCTACTTGAACTCCAGAGATCTCAGCTTCTGTGTGATACTCAGTCTAAAGTCAGGGTTGTTGTGCACAAATACAGGAATCTAGCAGCACAAACAGCGTGTAAAATCATGCCTAATGAGTTTAAACATTCTGTTCTTCTATTGAAGTAAGTGACATTTGTACAAAATAAAGCAAAACATTGTAAAATTTTGGAGTATTTTTTTCCAAAATACAAGTCTGCCCTTTGCTCCATTAGAACTGGCTTGGACTGTCTATCAAAAAATAATGTACTGAATAAGAAGAGAGCATAGTTCAAATGTGTTCACAATCCTATTAAACCTAAGCAATTCAGGATACCCAAGAACAAATCCCATCTCTTCTTTTTGTCCCTTTCCTTAGGATGCCTGTCAGTTATTTTAAACTCAATTCATTCTCGTTCTGTGACTGGAATATTGATAGTTAGTGCAATTCTTTTGAACCATATTATTCACCCAAAAGATGAAACATAGTTTTCCAAAAATGGTGATTGCCCCATCAGTTGTAACACACTGAATATAAAAGAACTTTTATTATTATTATTATTATTATTATCTGTTGATTGAATTGTTAAACATCTATGATTATGGCAATACTTATTTACTTATTTTTAAATACTAAATTGCAAAAACTGATGCACAGTGAGCAGCATTTAAAAAGAAAACATTCCTGTGTCAACAATAAAAATACAGAGAGAACTTTTTAAAAAAAACAAATCAGACAAATGCAAAGGCATTTAAAAGAGCTTGCAATTTCACATTTTGATGTGAAGATTGCAGATAATCAAGAGAAGCCAGCAAATTCTGATCATTGGAAAATCTGAATTTTTCGTTCTCAAGATCAAAAGCAGGAGTCTGTCAGTCAGTGTTAACTGCCTTGAAGAGGTAAAGGTCACTGGTTCAGATAGGAGAAGCAGTAAGATTTAGATCCATATGTAATGGGTTTGTCCCAAGAAATGAGTATTATTCCTAGCTTCACAACTGACCTGCTTTGTAACATCGACTAAGTATGCATTTAGACATATTCTTGGCTTACTGTCTGGATGCACAATCAGAGCTCCAATTCAGACTGAATTATCAGGTTGTCTATACCCTGTTCCAGTAAGGAAATCTGTGATTCCCAGCTCCCCAGTTCTGAGGGTTGTCTCTTTTTCCTCGAGAGTGGTTCAGGAAGCCTCTAGGAGTTAGGATGAATCAGCTGCCTCATGTTTTTGAGAACTTTTTAATTTTTTTCCAGAATTTCCTTTCCCTAGGAAATTTTAAAATCACTAACTTCCATTGCAAATCAGAGGAAATAAGTGTCCAAACTGAATTTCCCACAGAATGAAAATTCTAGGTTTCAACCACTGCTGGCATAGGAGAAATTTGGCCCTTCTGAAGCAAAGCGCTAAAGTGCATGTGTAACGCCAAACATAGGAGTAGTCAGATTAAGTCAAGATGATTATTCTCCTTGAATCATAGGAAAGTAGAGCTGGAAGGGACCTCAAGAGATCATCTAGTCTAGCCCCAAGCTCAAGAGCATCCCTTAGGAGCACCCTAATTAAACCACCACAGCCAAGTCTGTCTAATCTCATTTTGAAAACTTCTGAAGATAATGAATCCATAACTTCTGTAGGTAGCGTGTTCCCATGTTTGACCACCTTCCTAGTCAGAAAAATTCTTCCTAATCTCCAACATCAATTTCCCCTGTTGAAGCTTGAGGCCATTGCTCCTACTCCTGTTCCCAGTGGGCACAGAAAAAAAGCCCTTCTCCATCCTCTCTGTAGTCTCCCTTCAAGTATTTGAAGACTGTTATCAAATCCTCCCTCAGTCTTGCCTTCTCCAAGCTAAGGATTCTGTGCATGTGTGTGTCTTCCCCAGCATGTGTCTGTATGTTTTGCTGCTCCTGAGGCCCCAGCACTTTGCAGCATTCAAGTCCATTTTAATAGCTCCTTCAACTGAAGAAAAAGTCAGTGGAAAAATTTGACTGAAGGCTTATCATGTCTTCACAGCAGTCTGCCACTAGACCTGTGCAAAGCAACAAGTATTTGATTTGGATTTGGCTGATTTGGGGAGACAGTGATTCAATTTGGTGATTCGAATCACTGTCCTGATTTGATTAGGATTCAGCGATTCGGCCATAGACTATAATGGGGAATCACTAAAATACTTATAGCTTTTGTTAGATCCCAACTCTATGCGGTGCCCAGTGACTAGGGAGATGACAATCCAATTGCTCAGAGAGCAAACATGAGCACACATTGCTCGCAACAGCTTTATTCAGGATGGAGACAGCTTTGAACAAAGGTCCAGCTAACCGGGGACCTGCCCCGAACATTACTTCTTTCCACATTTATACACCTTGGTTCATGCTCATTAACATTTACTCCATCTTTGCCCCTCCTTTGTTTCACCCATACTCCCTCCTATCTCAAGCTCTTCCTCTGTTTACTGTTTATTTCATTAGCATGAAATTGCCTCTGCATTTCATTCATTTACGTGGCTTTTTGCTATCAATGCATGCTCAAGACCATGAATGCTGCTTCTCCCGGTCACTTGCCATTTCTTGCTGACTCTTTCTTCATCTCCGAGGTCTTACTTTGGCATTATCTCCTGACAATAGCTGGCGGGCTGCATCCTATTCTCCTTACACAATGAAACATATGTCCTACGCACTACCACATTGTTAGGAAACTGCGTGCCTAAGGATCTTGCAATATTACTTCTAAAATATCATTCTGCCTTGTGGTCAGCAGCCTTGCCGAGCCACAGATTAAAGTCTTTATTCAGCTGCAAATCCAGTGCTCCCCAAGATCCAAATATTGTCACCCTAACAATCTTGTCACTTTTTTGCACATTTAGGTGTAAATAACAGGGTTGGTAGCCCCTTCTGAGGGCATGAATCCTGCCAGGTTTCAAGGAGGTAGGTGCAAGGATTTCTGTGAAAGTGCCCCTCAAACTGTTCAGAGCAAAACTTGTGATGTGTAACTTTGTGCATGTGTTAGGCGTAGCAGGTGAAAACAACAGGTCACGGTAGCCCCTTCCGAGGCCACGAAACCTGCCAGCTTTCAAGGAGATAGGTGCAGGAGTTTCTGTGAAAGTGCACCAGAAACTGTTGCATTTATGTCCCTCCCCCAGAGCACTGTGATTGGAAGGGAACTCAGAGAAAGATCACAGGTCACCAGCCAGTTACAGATGTCTATATTGGAGCAGTCTTTCCTCCCCTCTCAGCCTTTTCCATATAGGGAGGATCACCCCATCCCTCTCCCTCTTTGCAGGTTTTGTTAGCTGCAAGCCTTCGGAATCTCTCTGATTCTATTCAGACCTTTTAGTAGGTCTCCCAATTCATTTCGCATTTGGAGATTTGGCCACCGATTCGGGCCAAATCTCTTCCATGTCAGGTACCACATCAGGTACCAAAGCTTCGCAGATCCCTGCCTGCCACTGCTGGAAAGATTATGCCCAACCTGGAGCTTCCAAAGGTATTTCAGTAGCAGATCAAACATCACAGTATCCAAAAGCATCTGCTGCATTTGTTTCTCTCTCTTTTCAATGAGTAATTAGCATTGAGTGATCACATTTTATAAATATATCTCTTACCTTTGTCAGCCACAGTAGCCACAATGGTAGCTGCCCTGGGGTTACAAAAGACAAAACCCCAATATATTATTGAAAGTTAAAAGATACAATTGAAGTTAACAAGATGTATACATGGGATATAACCAGACCACACAGTTTTTATTTGTTTCAGCCTTCATCTTTTCCACTGTTCATTATAGGCTACTATGTGTGAAACTGAAAGGAAGAAGTGGGGAAATAATTTCAATGAAACATTTTGAAGATTCCCAAAGATGCATATTTTGGGATTTTCTAGCGTGATTACTTACAATGGCCTCTGTAAAGACTCTGAATGAGCCATCCATCCCTTCGTATGTGGGCAACCCTGAAACGACAAAAGAAGAAATTCCCCTGGTTTTGAGCGAGAAATGACCTAACAGATCCAAGCGGTCTCAGGTGAAGATCTGTTCTGATGCATAGCTTATACCTGGTCTGCAGAGTTTCAGAACAGAGTAGATTTTTTTGACTGTGTTATGAACCCCTACATATGTGATAGAAACACAGAAAAACCTTTAATGAGCCAACAGGCTCTGTTGCACCATGCATCTTTTGTCAGGACTTCAGGGGTATGGAATATAGCAAAGAGGACTCATATGGTTGCCACTCTGGATAGCATATATGTTGAACCAAAGTGGAGATGGCTGGGACGGCTTGGATAACTGTATCCTCAAAAGTCTCAATCCAAGATAAACATTTGGATGAGCCCAAATGGAAGAATTTAATAGCAGAACTTTTCCTTCTTTGTTTTTTATCTGAATGATAATACAGCCCCTCAACAGCATTAAATCCAGTTCACATGTATACTGTTAATAAAGATTAAAATTGGCATTTGCATCCTTCATTTTAACACCAGTACAGCCTTGCAAGTCCAAACTTAAGAGATTTCATTGGCCTAATTTTGTGCTGCAACAGCAACAGGCAATCCACATAAATGATTTCAGCCAGGCTTACTCCGTTAAGTTTTTGGGTACAGATAGGCATGTTGCAATAATCTGAAAAGTAATTTAAAATATAAATAGATCTTTTGACATTAAGCAAATGACTCTTTGAAGTCTTTGTGTGTCAGGAGTATTCACAAGATATCTCAGTGGAGATGAGCTCACAGGTATCATATGTAATTCATATGATTATTAGGCACTAGGATATACAGGAGCCATATCAGCCATGCTACTATAGAACAAGGATGTTTCCCATTAGGCTTGCTGGGCACACAAGTTGTGGCACAGTAGAAAGATGCATGGGGGTCAGTAGACAGCATAAGTATCAAACTTATCTTTACCCCATCAAGGAGCATGACCATTTTGAGGAATTGAGAGAGCTGCCAAATGAGGGGTCAGTGCCAAACCCTATTGCTTGTTTGGATCCTGTGTCACGTGAAGCCACAGCAGCCACAAAGTCCATGTCCAAGAGGTAAAGCTTGTGTACTGTATGCTGTTAAATTACTTCCGTTCTTTAGTCAAGCTGGGTAGTGTATGCATTGATATGTGGGAAAGCTGGTTCATAAACTCATTCAGTTCTGTATATCCAGTATATGTATAAAGGAGGAAATCACTTAACTGTGAGACAAAGTGTTTCATTATTTCAGCTTATAAGCAATGTTCTTAAATAATTTAATTGGAAATACGAATTTGATTAGACAGGATTTTTCTGAGGAGTGAGGGAGATGTTTTGTTTTGCTTTTTCTCTTCAACCTTTATCCCCTGAGTTTTAAGTTCAATCATAGTTCAATTTATATTGCATTTTAGTTATAAAGTTATAATATTTTGGAATTATGCATGGTGTATGTATCAAAACAGTAAGAAAAGACAAATGACTTGCTATTTATGCTGATTTTAATTTTTGTTCACTCCCCATCCCAGCAAGTTGTTAAACTATGTCTAAACATCTTCTGACAGATCCCCTTTTTCTGGAAGGAGTATACTTCAGTTGCTACCTTGCAAAAAAAACCCAATAGAAATATCTTTTGGTATCTGTTTGCTGCTTTTCTTTGTGCTTCATGCTACTTGATCTTTTGCCTTTGTTTGTAAGATTGCAGGGGAAAAATTTCTACCCAGCATATATTAAAATCTGACAAGGTGCAAGTGTTTGATTTGACTTGGTCTGTAGGAACCTCTCCTAAAGAGACTTTATTATAATGTTTTCTTATTCCCAGACTAGCTTTCTGCATAATCTACATGATAAAATTTCACTTGCATTCACACAGAAATTTCTTTGTGTTTTTGTATAAAGTAAGTCTAGTTCAAAGCCATATTAACACGGCAACATGTGTGCCATACTTGCCTGTGATACAGATTAGGCTTGTACAAAAATGACCTTAAACATTGCTTAACTCTTAAGACCTTGATTCTCCTCTCACTTATAGTAATATGATTTCATTGATTTCTGTAGGGTTACTTTGGTGTGAAGCTAGTCTTTTAGTACTTGAAATTCAAATAGAATTAAGGTTGGAGAGGGGAAACTTTTGTTTTCTGCACTGGAAGATATTATTTAGAAAAAGATACCTTAGTATAGCTAGAGAGCGAGTGGTATTGTGTTCTAAATCTCCAGAGGAAGGAAGGTGATTAGATGTAGTTGCTATTTTTTCCTTCAGGTTTTTAACAGAATATATTACTTGCACACACTGCAGAAGTTAAGGATAAATTGCCTCACTAAACGCTATTATTCTAGGGAACAGTGAGAATAACAAGCTGAGACACTGATGAACTCACAGAAATATGAATAACACATTAGTGCTCAAGATTTATGAACAGCTTGAGGGCTGGCATTGAGGACACACATTTTGAGGGTTCTAGGAAGTCCCAGAATGGGTCTTTGAACAGCAGATCTGGAGAGGAGGGGCTCACAGGAAAATTTGTAAAATCACTTTTGATGGCTCTTGGGATGAATATTTCAGCTGAGAAGGCTTTTCATCCCTACAATTGTCATTAGACTCCATATAAAAAAGGACGACATGAGGCTGGTTACACATGTATTGAGGTGTTTAGGATACTGGACCAATTCAGTTGCAAGAATACTGCCCTTCCAGCCCGGTTTCCAACTTTGAATCCAAGGGAACAGGATGACACAAGAAAAATGTTCCTTCCCCTGGTGGCCTCACTGCATGACATCCTGGTACAATATAGTCTTTGTCATGGCATAGTGTTCAGATGTACCCAGTAAGCAAATGCACCTTCTTTCATACATAACTGTATGACTGCATAAATGCATGGCTTTTTCCCCTCTGTAAAAGATTTTACTTTGTCTGAATCTACAGAATGAATTAAATGAATTACTGATAACAATTGTCCATCTAGAAAATGAGCAGCTCAAATTTCTGAGTCCTGCACAGTAGAAACTTACCTCTTTTCCTGGGCAAGTAGTAAAGTATGTGGATATTAAGATACTGGAATCTGGGCTGAGGGCACCAGCACACTGCACATAAGCTATTAAAAAGCCATGCTGTTGCCAACCCTGTTCCCCACAGACTCAGCACCCAGATGTAAAAGGATGTCTAAGTCCCTGCACTATTTTTTCCCTCTAAACATCTTTTTAAACCTCTTCCTTGATTAAGTGCAAAATTATAGATTTAATGTATTGAGTAACAGTGGGATATGAAGATCAATGAAAAGTTTGTTAGGTAGCATTAGTCAGCTGTCAATCAGCATCAAGTTCAGCACTGGTGGAAATGGGTCAAATCAATTTGAAAAAAGTGATAATAGCTCAGCCTCTCTAAGAGCTGTTGGAATCCAGGAGAGAGTTCTACTCTTAATATTTAATTGATATTTAAGCAATCAATACATGGGTTACCATATTGTAAAGCTATTCTCTAGGTGGGTAATCTTAAATACCATTAGAGATGAGTGACTGGAGGTAGGGGTTAGCAGGCATAATAGATTTATTTAAAGGATCCAATAGGAGCCCAAAGGGTGGGATGATTTTAAGTTTGCAGAAGGAAGTCGATGCCTGACTATAATTTTAGCCGGGCCTTAATTTAAATAAGGTTCGGGGTTCTGAAAAGCCTATTCAGTCAGCATATGGATGAAGTATTATAGTGAATACTATTACCAGTTTGTAGGTGTGGAATTAATTTTTCAGTTTGGTTCACATTATGGATTTTAGAGCTTGAATTGCCTTGATGGGGAAATACCACACTCCTGCTCACCGTGCCACTGCGGGGATGAGAGGTATTATGTTTGCACAGGGCAGGGGGATGCTGGGTGTCAGCATTAGTCAGTGAATACAACAGCGCCCTGAGAGTCGGGAGGTTTAGGTACTCCGGGCGGCCACTCTAACCTTACATCCCTTGCCAGTGGAGAAGTCATTCCTCCTCTTTTCTGAGGTGTAAAATAGGGATAATAATACTTATCTCCTTCTCTAATGTGTGTTGAGAGTGACAGTTTAGAGGGCTATAAAAGCGATCAGATTTATTTAAAAGGCTTCTAATTTTGATTGGACAGCGTGTGTCTGCCTTAGTGCAGCTTTATGGGAGCTCTTTAGTGTGTTGCATCCTTTGAGTACAAGCTGTCCTTGTACTTCTTGAGGTCTGACTACAGAGTCGTGTGAGATGCTGCCATTGATTTTACTTGCCTTTAGTGCCTGTAACTTGGTCACAACTGAGGTGCGGTATAAATTGTATATAATGGGGCTATTTGGCAATCAGATGGGTCTGATGTGTGGGGTAGGCAGCTAACTCCTCACCTATCTCAGCCAGCCTTAATGCCTGGGATGGCTCTACGGATAACAGTGTAAGAAGTCTTAATGAGGTACAACTGAATAGAAATTTGGTATAGGCTCTGAGTAATAAGCAGGGATCCTGGTTTTCTCTGATTTAAAAAAAAATCAACAGTTTTCAGTTGAAAAACAGTAACTCCAAATCCACATTTTTTCATGATTAAAATGAAACGTCACTTATATAGTTTTCAGTTTTTTAACTGAAAATTGTGGATTTTTTTAAATCGGAGAAAACCAGGATCCCTGCTTATTACTCAGAGCCTGTCCTAAGCCTCTGTTCGGTTGTACCTCCTTAAGACTTCTTATATAGATGGTGTTTCATTTAAACATCTTTTAAAACAAAAATTAGGGATTTTTGTAAATCAGAGAAATCCAGGATCCCTGGTAATAAGACAGCAAGGCTTAATGACATATGAGGACTTGGTGTCAAACTGTTGTTACACAAACTACCAGGCATGCTTGAATTATCTTATGTGTTGGCTCTACATTGACATCGATAATTTTGGGCAAATGCATCCAATTTAAGTGGCATCGCACTTTTTCCACTGGCATTTTAAGTGGCTTATACTTGATCTATTTCTGCACAATATACATATGCTAGGATGATAATACAACTTGATGGCCCTAGGACTACTAGATGTGTCAATCTGTATTTTTCCCCTACCCACACCCTGATCATACTACCTGATCCCTGAGCGGGGTGCCACCAGTGCCCACCCACTGGTGGAGCAGGTGTGCTCTTCTTCCTGGAAATGTTGCTTCCCCGTCAAAGTACTTTCTGGAAAATTGTGTCACCGTAGCTATTTTTTTCTTTGGGTGCTATTACATCATGCTCCCTGATACCACTGGGAGCTGTGTAACAGGAAAGCAGCTTGATATGATCACAGGGGATGTGTTTTTTGAGGGTACCCACTGGTAAAGAATACCTATGCTGAAAAAATCTCCCTCTAATTACAGACAGACTTTAACGTGTGGGCAAAATCAGTGTCAGGAAATGCCTGGTTGAAGAAAGGCTACTAGTTCAGTCCTCTCAGGGCTAATTAAGATGGTAGCCCTCTTCAGGACCAGGAATTGTTTACTCCAATAGTTTTCATGCAAACTACAGTATTTCACTTGGGCACTAATTGTGCCTGATGGACCCATTACTTTCTAATCAGAGCAACCATGTAGCTGATTCTCAAGTGGTTAATTAAATGGATGAGGTAGTGCCCAGAGCTTGCTAGGAGATGAGACCACCTGAATTTTTCACCATCCGTATGGAGGAACTATTGTTACTATGAGTAACTGAGTTGCTCAGCGCCAGCAGTGTCTTTTCCCTCTCAGGATGATTAGGTTATTGCACCAGGACAAGCCAGAGTGATCCATCAGTGTTCCCCTTTATGATTTGGCCTTGCTGCTGCACATGGAGGACCTCATGAGGCTCCGGAAACTTCAGCTGCTTTTAGTCAGGCTGGTTTCTCATAAAGGTTGTTTCCTGAACAAGGTTAAATGTGCAGCACTTGTGAAAATGCCTGTGCATGCAGCTGAAAGGTACTTTAAAGATAGGAGAGCTGTCACTTAACTGTTGTCCACAATATACTATACAAAGTGCGGCAGGAGGCCAAAATGAATGGCAAGGTGATTACTTGCTTTTATTATTTCTTTTCATGGCTGCTGATGCTGCTGTGATTCAACCGGTTATTATGTGATTTTTTTTTTCTTCTTCTTTTTTATGCTGCAGGTCAGTTTTGCTGTTTAATTGCAGCAGATCCACAGGTCGAGTGGCGGATGAGGTTGTATCAAACTATGCACCTAGGAGCACACAAAGAAAGAAAGCAGAGCTAGTTCGGAGAAAGGGAGATATAATAATGATACTAGAAGCGTTGTTTTGTGGTCTTTAATGTTTGTGTGGAGGAGACAGATAAGGAACATTGGCACCATGTGGTTACGCACTAAGAAGCCATTGTGCCTGTAAGTACCGGTTTAACTGAAAGATTGTCACAACAATTGAGCTAAGCGCAGACAGGTGGCAGATGTTCCCATACATATTTTGTTCTGTGAGAGCTTTGCCCTGGCTTAAAGGAGACTGCGCTGCGTTGGCTGAACAATAAGTTACCTCTGAGGTAAGTAGGAGGCAGGCCTGTCTTTAGAGCAGAGACTCAAAAATGATGAGTTGAGGTCTCGATTCAGTGAATTGCTTGAGCAAGTGATTATTTGCTCATGCCCACCTGTGTTAGGCAAAGTGCTTCAATGAATGTTTAACTCCTGTTGAAGTCTATGGTAGTTATATATATGCTTCAGTGTTTTGCTGAATACAGATGGACTTAAGCAGCCGCTCAGTACTAAGTCCCCTGCTTAAATGCTTTGCTGAATTGGTGCCTGAGCCTTTGTGCCTTAGGAATTCATGAAGTTTTATCAATTTTACCAGCAACTAACTTAGAGAGCTTAAGGAATCTGCTATTTCTGCAGCTCGCACTTTGCTTTGAACTAACCCCCAAACCCCAAGCACAGTCCAGGATCTGTCTGGTCTATGCTGCACACTGCAGTGAGTGTAGAGATACTCAAGCAGGGTAAATCAGTTTGCGTGGCGCTGCGGCTGCAATAGCTAGCCTGCTTCTGGTACCCAAACTCCTTCAGGTGTCTCTGTGTTAGAACGCAGTGTGCTGTGTCAATACTTCATATCTACGCACAGACCGTTTCGTACTATTGATCTTCACCTGATTTTACAAAAAAATGTAAATTTCAGATAGCTTTAATAGGGTGCAGTAAGTGGGCCTAGACCTTAAGGGACGCTAACAAACCTTAGCAAATCTCTGGAGTGCTTTTTTTCCATTGGTTATGGTTTTGAACTTCACTGAACACCCTGTTTCACAGATCTTACTGAGATCTCACTGCCAGATATCTGCAGTCACTTGGGGCATGTTAAGCAGTGATATTTCAATACTCTCCTCTTGGTTTGTTGATGCTACTTCAGGACGTTCTGTGCATACGAGGTAAAGCACAGGTAAAATAAATTATGTAGGAAAGGCGTTGTTTAGTGTTTTCATTTCTCAGTGAGACTGTCGGAATTAAAACAGGGAGACAGCCCAAGAACTGGCTTCTTTGCCTCCTTTTCATCTCATAAGAGATTCCTTCATTCGGACCAGGAGCTCTGGAGATGCATCTGTATTCATCTGATGTTATCACTCACTGGAGAAAGAAATGTGGATAGGTAGGACTAGTTGAAAGCTATGTGTTACATTTATTAATAAAGCAATTAATAAAGCTTCAATAAAGCTTTGCATAGAAAGTGTTTGTTTTCTGTTATAAACTTTGACTTTTCTTTGAAACGGCCAAAAAATGAGAATTTGGGGGATTTTTGTTTAAAAACCAAAATCTTCCAGATAATGAAAAGATGAAATTTTCTTCTAGGCAGGGGAAGGAAAACCCAATCTTCTTGCTAACTCTAATTGTTTGGAGTTGGCGTTGAGAAAAAGAAGTAAGCTTAAAAAAATGAATGGGAACTCTTAGGATATACAGAGAATTTCCATGTGAGAATAGAAAACTAAGGTCCAAGCTCCGTTCTTGTTGGGGACAAGCTGAATTTTCTCCAGGAAGTGTTCAAACTGCTTACAACTCATAACTCATAATTAAAAGCAAAATAATTCCATGATGGCAAAAAGTAACTATGTAGTGACCTGGATGTCTCCAAAGCCTCAGTGCAAAATCAAGTGCTCTCTGACTACAGGCAGTTTTTTCCTCCATGAAACAAGTACTGATGTGATAAGATAGCTGTGCACTGTGATAGTCTGTGCCACCCCTGCAGCCTCATTCACATTTTTTGTTATTTTTGTTGTCACAGGATCTCTGGCCCTCCTCACCATGGTATCGTCAATATGTAAAGCTTATAGTTCTTTTAAGACACATTATCTGATGATAATTTAAAGTGTAAATAGTTCTTATCCCATTATTTAGTGTACATTTCTTTGGGTCATTTCAGCCTTGATTCTGTTTTTGCTGAAGTGTATTCTGATTCTATCTGAAAAGCTGTATTTGCTTAGTACTTACTTTGCCAGATGAATACCATCCCTATCCCAAAATCTAAAAGATAGATACTAAAAAGATAACATATTTAGGGAACTCAGCAGTGTGGTGTTGCCCAAGGAACTGATTTAATAATTGTTTCTTTTAGTATTCTAGTGCTTACATTATCCTTATTTATTTATATCACCATCGTGCCGAAGAGATCAGTCATGGATCAGGAACCTATTACTTACTTGACTTTATGAAGGATTAACTCCTGATACCCTTTGTTCCACTGAGTGGCACATATACCCCAAGTATTCCTATTGACATCAGGAGAACTGTTTATGGGATAAGTTGCTTCTTTTTGCAACTAAAGGCAGAAAAAATATGGCCCAAAGAGACATACAAACTTGGGTTTTCATAGCAGGTTAGTTTATTAAAGCATTGGGCGTTCTGAAATTACAACTAAATTTTAATTAAAATTACTGTACAGGGATCATTTTCTGTTCACAGGTAATTGTAAAATAAGGGCAGCAAGGGTAGCCTGAGAAAGTTTGTGGAATAAAAATAGAAGGAGAGAGTGATAAGGGACAATTACAGTGAAAAAATAAATACAGCATATCTTTATATAGAACAATCAACCTGTGCCAGTCTTGACATTTATTTAGGAGTGAAGGTGGCAAGGGAGAGAACATATTGTGAGTCGGCTAAGACGTTCTCTTCAGTGAGCAAGCATATGGTTGGTTCCTCAAAATAATTGCCCCATCTTTGGAAAAATAACCCATGGGTTTAAATTAAAGGGAAAGCTTGTTTGTGAATCTCAAAATGTATTCTGAATAATTTATAAAACCTCGACCTCCCCTCCATAATTGTTAAGGTAGTGCCTTTGTACTAGGAGAGTTGAAAGCTACAAGCATTCTACAGGAAGTCTACCCGTGACTCGTGCCTCACGCACGGCTAGTCTCAATACTGAGGTATCTGCACAAGCAGGGGAAACCCCCTGGCCTTGCACACAGGCGTAGGCACACTAGCCTCCAGCTGCTATGAAGACTAGTAGCCTAAATCGTACCTCTCACTGGTGAGGTAAGTTCGCACACTAACACCCCCAACTCTCTCCTCCATCTCCAACTCCCCCAACTCCAGCAGCTCCTTGTATCTCCTCCTCTTGTCAATCGCAACGGTCTCGGTGGACGGTTCTAGATGGTCCTAGAACCAGCTAGCAAGTCTGTCAATCAAACATAGAGAGGTCAATCTATTCACCCTATCTTCCTCGTATACCTCCTCATTCTCCGCCACTGCGTTCTCTGCGCCGTGGGCCTGTCACTTTAACGTGACACAACATTACATTAACGAATAACACATCTTGTCAACAATCAGAACAAGAATATCCTTAAACATCATAGAACAGAACAAATTGTCTCCTAATAACGGACGATCTGGGAGGGGTCACCATCTTAAGTAAAAACTTTTACGACAGTATCATAGGGATCACAATAAACATCATTAATCAAATTAATGATTAATCATTGGCTGGGATGATCTAGTTGGGGATGGTCCTGCTTTGAGCAGGGGGCTGGACTAAATGATCTCCTGGGCCACATCCACATGAGCACGAATGTTTGTCCCCAGGGAATGCCCATGCCACGCGTACTCTGGCACATGGCCGGTTACCTTGGATTGGGTAAGGGGGGCTGGGGTCAGCAAGTGTGCTGGTGCCAGCAGCCTTACCTGGGTTTCTGGGGGCCTCCTGGGGCTGCAGCCATGGCAGGAAACCTGACCAGCAGCTGGGGTATGGCGCTGCCCAGCCAGGCTCTGATTTTGGGTGGTGCATGCTTCCACCATGTGTGCCTCCCGCTTTTTTTTTGGCATGGATTTTTTTAATCCCAGGATCTTCTGGGGTCAACCCCCTCTACTATAAGGTAGCAGCACAGGGATGCCTGCATGCGTGGTGGTGCACAAGTGCACATACCTCATGTCTTCACTTATCTAGTTGCAGCCCTGAGGATCCTTCCAACCCTAATTTTCTATGGTTCTAGTGGCATACGGTAAATTTATTTCAAAATTAATGAGGCAATGATTAATTTGCAATCTGTAATCCATTAACAGGTAGCTGTCTCCACCAAGATACACATCTGTTGTGGCTTCTACTTTGCACTGCTTACAAATTACCATTAACCAACTTGGGCAACTGCTTGCTTCTAAAGGTCATCAATGTTTGCTTCTAAATTGAAATGACAGGGGAGTTTTGAATATGGTCTCAAACCTCTGCAACTGAAGCATTCCCTGGCTACAGGTTTGTAGGGCAGGGTGTCTGCTGATTCTGTGTTTCAGCAGAACCCTCCATGCTTTGCTGATCTAAGATTTAGACATGGCTACACACACCTTCAATCTGCACTTTAAACGTCACCTTATCTTGCATGCATTGTTGGCAGGCTGAAACTGTTGAACAGTCCAACTGTTGAAGCTGGACTGAGAGAGTAAGAATTAGAGCTTGGGTTAGCTTTTCTGTGCTCTTTCAGAATATACATGTTGCCGTCATTCAAAATGTTCTATCTTTGTCAGCCTTTAAAAATAACTTATTTATTTTCTTTGCCTCTTCCCCCCCCCCCCCCGTTCCCATTTTTTTCCAGCAGTTAAGGTAGCCATGTAGCTTTTGAAGTCTAGAAATATCACTGATTGCAGGGCCAAACCAATGCCCCAGCACATTTTAGCAATGTTTTCTCACAGGTCTTGTAAAACCAGCCCAGCAGAAACCAGCAGCTTACCTCAGACTGTGACATTAATGGCCAGCTAACTTAGAGTGGCCAAAAAGAAGAGAATCTCCCCGTTTGTAAGGTCATTTCCATCTCTTGGCCTGGTCCTCGGAGTCAGGTTTTGCCTTCCTGAATTTAGTAAACCTGCTCTGAAGATGTCCCTATCTTTTCGGTGTCGCTCCAAGAAAGTGAGAGGATTGTATACTATTTTGTACCTTCAGTACCGCAGTACCTCACAGGTGTACCTGGAACCACTGTTAAGAAGCACTCTGCCCACCTCCTCCTCCTCCCTTCATGTCAAATCTTGTACGTGAGGCATTGTAACCACCTCAGAGCATCCTTGGGCAGGTACAGGCATTATACCAGTGGTCACCAACCAGTTGATCTCAGTCCACCAGTAGATCTCAGAGCCCCTTGGAGTCTAGGGTGGAGGGGTTAAGTGCCCGCATATATGCACCCCAAGCCAGCAGGGCAGGCCGTGGGGGAGGGAAGGGGCAGGGGCTAGATGGCCCCCAGGGTGAGGGAGTGCTGCAGAGGTAGGAACAGGGTTGAGTTGAGTGGGGCTCTGGCCAGGTGGGACTTACCTGCTGGGGAGGCAGGCCCCCAAATACATGTTCTCCCTCTGCCTTGATCTGCCCCACCGCCATCCCTCCCCACAGACTTACCTGATGGGCCGGAGGGGAGGAGGGGGAGGTTGGTGGTGGCAGCCTCATATGGTAGATCTTGGGTTGCTTTTAAATGCCAAAGGTGATCTTCTGCTTAAAAAAGATTGGAGACCACTGCATTACACACACGGTATATATGTGACTGAAAACAGGTCCACACCTATGAAAGAACAGAAGTTTGAGGCAAGTAAACTGGTTTAAAAATAGCAACTCACAGTCTAAGATAGACCTGGATTGGTGAGGTATCAATTGATTTAGGTTAGACTGGTCTATCAAGTTTCTATACCAGATCCCTGATCAACTTATGTTCGGTCCCTGTTCCCTGGCATCCCAGATGCCTTTGTAGCTTTCTCTGCTAACTCCACTTGCAGGGACATGTGCTAACGTTTGCTTGGCACTCAGCTGCTCTGCGCTGTCACAGACCCGAACAGCACAGACACAGGTAGGTGGTGGGGATGGAAGGGGACACATGCTAGGTGGTAGGAACGGGCACTTCATAGAAGGAAGGAAGGATTGGCCCCTTAGAGTTCAGCACCAGCAGCCAGGGGTCTGATCCTTCCTTCTCTGGAGCATCCCCATCCCTGCTGCCTGGGACAAGCCTCCTGGGCTGCGCTGGCACATCCTGCCAGCTGCTACAAAACTCTGAGGGGCCAATCCTTCCTTCCGCAGAGTGTGTGGGCCATGCCTCATTGGCTGCCACAACACCCCCCCAATCCCCTGCTGTCACCCTAGACCCTCCCCTTTACCCGGCCCTAGGCTTCCAGGAGAGCCTCAGAGCAGGTCACCAGGGCTCGTGGCAGCAGGGAGGGCATGCCATAGTGACCTGCTCTGAGGCTCTCCTGGAAACCTAGGGCTGGGTGTGGGGAAGGGACAGTGGTGACAACAGGGTGTGGGAGAGGTCCCTGCTTGGCTGGTCGGCAGGCAGGAACACCCCCGGCCTTGGTCATCTGCATGGCCCCACCCCCCAGGATGAACATATGCTCTGTTCACTCCTGATCCAATCTATCTAGCTTAGAGAAACGCCAAAAGGCTTGAACGCTTCTGCCTCTGTCGTCTTGATTGTCTGTGCCTAGCCCTTGAGTATGCATCATGGAGCACACCCAGGATGGAGGGCTTGAGAGCAGCACTGGGTCACTTTAAGCTGGCTACGTTGTCTCGCTGCCAGGATTTTAAACCCAGTGGGCATGTCTACACAAAATGGTATTGCGCAGTGGTTACTGTACTTTTATTAGCACCTGTATAAGCAAATACTAAATAAGTGTGCCCATTGAGCAGGAATCAGTGCGCTTCTCAATAATGGTCCGAGGAGTGGCATGGAGAGAGTGTAGACAAGCCCTGCAAGTGTCACTGCAGCTGAAACCCTTAAACTTCCTTGAAAATCCCAGCCTCATACCCCAACCTGGCAAATCTTTCCCTGCTTTCCTGCCAGAACTTTCTACTACATACTCACCCTTTATTCACTCCTTTTTGCACTTAAAAATTTCACCCATGTCACTCAGAGAAGAGTTAGCTTGAATTTCAGACGTGCCAACTGCCTACACAACCAGGACCATAGCAAGGAAGTTTGGTGTCTGGGGTAAGCCCACAGCAGGTTAATGAAAGCTGTAAGTGCTAGCATCTTTGGACATTAGCATCCTGACCTAGTCAAGGTCCCGTGACCCTTGAGTAAGGGGGAGATAGTTAGCTGTGTTAGTCTGAAGTTAGGCAAAAAGAAGGCAAAGTAGATTTGTGCATTATAAACTAACTCAGGGGTTCTCAAACCTTGTGATACCACAACCCCATAAAATAATATATACATTTACGTGACCCAGCATGATTAAAGCTATTGATTTCATTAGGATTGGGTAGGAGATAAATAAAACACATTTACCTTTTTATATTAAATTAAATATATTAGTAAAAAAAACCCTTTAGATTTTATCAAATTCAAAGCTATTTTACTGGAAAAAAAAAAAAACACTGTCGATTTTAAAACTGTTGATAGTTTTCAACAAGAAGGATGAGCTTGCTTGGTACTGCTTAGTTTTTCAAACCGGGGATTTATGTTTGAGATTGTCAGTCTCATTTTACACCCCGCATTTATTTTTGATTAGTATTTGCTCTTTATAACAGCAACTGCTGAAAACCCTGATTCACACAACTAAGATGTTGCAAAGGGATCAGTATTGTCATAACCTTCTCACTTAATTCTTTGTACTCTGCTTGCACACTAATCCAAAATTCAGGAAGAGACATTGTCAGGAACTTGATTTTCAGAGATGCATCTGAAGTGATATTAATTAATTGCTCTTCTTCAGTAACAATGAGGATACCACCTTTCAGTTCAGCATTGAAAGGTTCCCTAAGTCATAATTTTCCATTTCCAGATCAGGAAAGTAATTCTCAAAGTAAGATTTCAGTGAAGAAAGGTGACTCAAGATACAGTTTTTCACATCTCCACTAATTTGTGTGTCACTGTTTTCAATAAATTGTTTTAAACTAGGAAACAGGTCCATACTTGCCCTTGCCATTTACCTCTGCCATAGTTCAAATTTTAATAAATGATTTCAGTTTGTCACTGAGCTGAAGAATATTACTTTCACCGCCTTGCAGTACGGTATTAAGAGTGTTCAGCTTCTCAAATGCATCACTTAAATATGCCAACTTCATGATGAAATCATTGTCGCTAAACATGTAAGCACTGTCGTGGTTTTCTTCTGTTAAGTACCGGTAAAGTTCATTCCTCAGTTCGAACACTCACGTTAAAATGTTCCCCCGAGACAGCCATCTTGATCCACACTAAAAAAGTAAAGAAGTGTGTTCTGCTCCCATCTGTTCACATGACCTAGCAAAAATTCTTGCCTTTAAAGGTCTTGTTCTGGTGTAGTTCACAGCATTTCTGGCTGTTTGTAAAACTTTCTCTAATACTGGTCTCAAATCTTTGGAAGCAATAATTTGTCTGTGAATCATGCAGTGTGTCCACACGGCACCAGGAGATTTTTGTCGATTTAAAACTTGAAGTTCTCCATAACAGCCTGACATGGAGCGTGCTCCAGCTGTTCATGCTGCCACACTGTTTGACCACTCCAGGAGACTTACACTCATATAGTTATCAATAATATTGAAAACATCTGCAGCTTTGCTTGTCCCTGTAATTTCTTTTGACAGAAGAGTAAATCCTTTTTTATTTCATCCTCATCAATGAATCTTATGTACCTTATTAAATGAGCATCTTTAGCGATATCCATCACCTCATCTATTTGAATAGTAAATATTCTTATCTTTTCAAGTAGCTGCTCATTTAAATCCTCTGCTATTTCTGCATTTGGCAGGACAGTGTCATCAGACAGCATGATGCTTAAAAGTTGTCTTGTGCTAGACTCCCCCCACATAGTAGTAACCATGTCAATAGCTGCTGGAAGAATTACATTTTCTCCCATTGTTTGGGGCTTTTTGCACTATGCAATTCTGTATGCAATATGATAAGATGCTAAAAGAGCTTTTGAAGGGGCACTACTATCTTTAACAAGACTTGCTTTTTGCTTAATTTCATCGCATTTTCAAATGAAAAAATCATGAGGTTTGTTAGCTAACTCTTTATGACTTGTTTCTACCTGTTGTTTTAATTTGCTTGGTTTTATACTCACGGCAGAAAGAGTTCTGTGACAAATTATGCACTGAGTCCACTCCTTGCCACCAATACAAAAACTTGTGAAGCCAAGAGATAAATAACTTTCATCATACTTTCTTGATTTGTATATACTTTGACTTGTATTACTGGTAGCTGTGGCATCTTCAGCTTAACTCTTAACACCTGTCAAAAAAATTCCCATTTTAGGCAAAAGTTTGAAATAACTGAAAGCTCAATAAAACTAAAGTTTAAGAACAACTTTTAAGATGATGAAAAAAATCTCTCACTCAATCACACAGTCAATTGAACTGTTGACAGATAAATACTGAGCTTCGCTAACCCATACACACCGAGATTAGAAAACAAAAGAGACACTTCCAGTACGGGCAAATCCAAGAATATCTGCGTCACCTTGGGGGAGGGAAACAGGCGTAGCGTTTGTGCATTGGCGAGGGAAGAGAAATTTATGGCCCCCTTTTAAGTTGCTCTCAATGCCATGGGGGAGTCACAGCCCACAGTTTGAAAATCCCTGAACTAACTACATTCGAGGTGCATAGCATAAGCTTGTATATACTTTAACTCACTTGAGCTCACTACAGTTTATGCTATACACCTGTGGTTTAGTTAGTCTTCAAGGTGCAAGTCTACCCTGCCTCTTTCTTGAGGAGGATCACTGTGGACTAAATCCTGTCCTCACTGAATGGGATCTCCCTGCAGTTAAAAGGTTTTGAAAATGTAAATGAAGGGAGAAGTACTGTCTTTTGTTGTTTTTAGCAGCTCTGGCTGGAGAAACTAGATTACTAATTAGCCCATTCAGGTTCAAACTGACTGGGGCTGGGCACAGGAGGGAAAGAAAAAAGCACTGTTCAGTACAGAAAGAACATAAAATCCAAGACAACACAGTCCAAAATCAGAGCCAGGGCCCACTCACTAATCACTTTCTCAGAGCAAATTGAAGAGACTCTTTTAAACATGAGTAAATAGTGGAAGAGCATGTCATTCATATTGTTTTAAATCTCTGGAGAGGGCCAGAACAAAAAAATATTGTGCTAGTGTTTGGATCCTGTTGGTGTTCAGAAGAGGTACATGTGTGACATCTGCTCAGCTATGGCATTATTAACAGGGTCGAAGGATGAAGGTGATTCTGTAATGCAAAGTGACACCTCAGTAGAAGAACAGTAAAAGGAAGGTACGAAGCTAGTCACAATGAATAAAAAAATCCTCAGAAGTAACAGTGTTAGCTTCCTCTCTTTCTTTCTGTGGTACAGCAAAGCTAATAACGGGTCATTTTGCATTATTCATAGGAATGGGCAGGAGAATTAATAGGGACAGTCTTCCTGCAGGAAGGCATAGAGGCTGCACTGTCGAGTCATCTGCAAGTTTAGTGGTTGAAAAAAAACCAACAAAGGTTTATAGGTCTCTACTGAAGGTGCTTGGAGTTCTTAAAACACTTGGAAATGGTAAATGGGGCCTGTGTTAACTAACAGGAAATGGTAGTATTATCTCCCCCTAGAAACAAAGTGTGTGCCTTCCTGGATGTAATATGGTAATGTGTGAGTGGTACTTTAGCGTCCAGAAGTCCCAGGAGCTTGAACAGCATTTGCAATGGCTCATTACCTCAGGCTCATAGGAAGAAAGCAGCATCTTATGCTGGCACACAGAACTGGGAATCAGAATATCTTCCTTCTGTGCCTGTTTCTGCCACAGTGTTTCTGTTAAATTAGAGAAGTGGCTTTAAAAATTCCTTTTGGATGCAGACAGAAGTTAAATTTTTTGCCCAATCTGGCAACAGAAAGCACTTTATACCCTTGACCAAACTAGGGTTGCCATATTTCTAGTTCCAAAAAAGAGGACACCTGCTATGCAGGAGGAAGGGTGGAGTATATGACTGCGGAGGAGGGACAGTGATGTGTTGATGCCCTGCCCCGGCCCATTCTGTTGTTCCTCACTCCCAAGCCACAGCCCGCCACAGCCCTGCCGCTGACCATCACTTCCAACCCCCAGAACCCAGTGCTGCCGGTGCCCCTCACTCCCAAACTGTAGTGATCTGCCACCCTGGGCCATGCAGGTGCCCCTTACTCCTGACCCACAATGCTCTGGTGCTCCCAGTTCCCTACACTCCTGACCTACAGTGCCCCTCACTCTGAAGTCAAAGCCCCCCCAGCCCTGCTGTTGCCCCTCACTCCCAATCCACAGCCCCTTGCTCCCCCCAGCCCTGCCCTCTTGAGCACACGCACTGGTCCTTGTGATGCTGGGCCCTGATGCCTCTGAAGGAGCCCTGCATCACTTTTCACCCCATTCCCCCGCTGGAGGGGCAGGCATCTCCCATGCCCTACTGCAGCTCTGGACCCACCCCATCACACACAAACACAACCCCCCCCACCCCACAGAGTTACCTGTATCCAGCTGCCAGGCTGCTCCCACCCCCTGCCTGGCTACCTGCCAGCCGTGCGTGTGTGCAGCCTGCCCCCAGTCATCCTGCCCCCAGCCATAAGCGGAGCCTTGCTAGAGTAAGCTAGGAAGTGCCAGGAAAAACTTCGAAGCGGAGCTGACCAAAATCCTGAAAATTTGATCGTATTTTAAAAAAAATGCCTAGACCAAGTTTGGAGGATCTAAAAAAAGGATGTGTTCAGGAAAACTCAGATGTATGGTGACCTTAGACCAGAAGTGGGCAAAATGGCAGATCCGGCTGGCAGTGGGACTCCATTTCACAGCAGTCCCTGCCCATATGGCTGGGGCCGTTCTCCATGGAGAACCCAGTTGCATCTGTACTGTGATAGCACAAGGCTAGGTTTGGCATGGAAACTGGTCCCAGCCGCGCTGCCAGGACACACAGCAGGGCAGGGCAGGGCAGGGGGCTGCTCTGGAGCCACTGGGGTGGGCCAGGACACAGCTGTGATCTGCAGTGACCCCATGCTTCAGCCAGGGGTGCACAGGCAGTGGCTCATGGCTCTGCCCCGGCTCCTTGCAGTGTGGTCCTGAGCCAGGGCAGAGCTGTGATCCACTCTGAACTCCAAGTCACCCACCCAACCCTCCAGCACTGGCTGGGTAACCCCTAGAATGAGCTCCCTCTTTCCTCACTCCCATTCTGAAAACTGCAGCCTGGCAGAGAGAAGGAGCCATTGCTTGCGGAAAACCAGCTTCATGCTTCAGCTGCTGGAACCAACAGTGAACTTCTATTTGGTCGGGGGGATGGATTATCATAGGCGATGCATATGAGAAGGCACGTGCTCCCCCTGAGAGCGCTGATGCCCCCTGAGAGTAAGCCCTCCAGCTGCTAGAGGGGCATGTAGGGTGCTCATGCCCCGCCTGAAATTGGCTCCGCTAATGGCATGTTGGTGGCCGACCACTGGGGGACCCACCCCCCTGTTCACCACAGTTGGCCTCTGGGGGGAACCCCTGGTCACTGGCTGGCTGCCCACCCCCAGGTGCTGGTGGGCCACTGAGGGATCCCCATGGTCTGCCCCACTACTGCCCCCCTAGACTTGGGAGGCACCAGTCACCCATGGAGATCATTGTAACTCAGGACATTTCCTGAAAAGCATTTACAATTACAATGGGGGTCTACACCCTTTGTCATGCTGGGTTTTTTTTGTTTTTTGTTTTTTTTTTTTACCAATACATCCTGTCCTCACAGGAGTGCTGGGAAGTTTCGTTCAAGGATAATCCAATAGTTTCCATGGTGCAAGGCACTGGAGAAATATAATTTAATATTAATAAGTTGTTGCATCACTAGTCAGAAAGCCTGACCGCCGAATAAAATCTATAACAATGCATTTATAACCAATAAAAAAATGCCTGTATTTTTTAGATAAGCAAGGTTCTTTGAATAGATGTGATATCTTTTATTAGACCAACTAAGTAGTTGGAAAAAAAGTTCTTTGCAAGCTTTTGGATGCAGTCACCGTACTTCAGGCATAAGGAGTTTCTGCTGGTCTGAGGCTCCAAGGAATGAAAGAAGCTAAAAGTGTGACAAGACATTAATGAGGGTGTAAATAGGTGCCAATTAGGAAAACAGAAGTTAGAGCAAGGAAGGGAAGCAGGGAAATGCACGGGAAGTAGTGGGGAGCCAAAGGTAAGTAAGGGAGATTCTACTATAGTAGTTTTCCAAAGCAGAAAAGAGGTTGTCTATGAAAAAGGAAATGGCTGAAGATTAGGAAGACAAAGGGTAGAATAGGAAGGGAAGAAAGGAAGTGGGGGTGAGGAGGAGAGGGAGGGTGTGAAAAGTATAAAAGGTCAGGTCTGGCAGGTAGCTGGTGAATCAGATGTCAGGATGTCAGGCAGGTTGTAATGTGTCATACATACAATGTCTATATTGTGTCCATTATTTTTTGTATTCAGTAGATTTATGAAGTGAAATTTATAGGCTCATCTATGAAAGGTGTTTTGTAACTTCCCTTTGAGAATTAGAAATGAGAGATCGAAGAGTGAGTGATTGTCTTGTGAGAAGAGGACCCAAGTAACTATAGGTCTGTAAGCCTCACCTTGGTGCTCGGGAAGATCTTGGGGAAAATCATCAAGGAGCACATCTGTGGGGGGCCTGCAGGGGAGATCATGCTCGGGGGCAACCAGCCTGGGTTCATCAAAGGCAGGTTCTGCCAGACCAACCTGATTGCCTTTTATGACCAAGTGACTAAATTCTTGGATGATGGTGTCGCTGGGGATGTAGCCTTTGCATCATCAAAATGATGAACGCCTTTGACACTGTCTCTCACCCTACCCTCATCAATAAATTAAGCAACTGTGGCATTGATGCTTACGCAGTTGGATGGGTAAAAAATTGGCTGATGGGGCGCACCCAGAGAGTATTGGTGGACGGGTTGTACTCAACCTGGTGAGATGTGAGCACTGGGGTACCCCATGGCTCGGTCCTCAGGCCTGCATTGTTTAACACCTTCATCAGCAACTTGGACAAGAGCGTGGAAAGCATGCTGTCCAAGTTTGCTGATGATGCTAAGAGGTGGGGCGAGGTGGACACACTTGAAGGGAGAGACAGACTGCAACTAGGTTTAGACAGACTACAAAAGTGGGCAGACGAGAATAGGATGGGGTTCAATGTAGACAAATGCAGGGTGCTGCACCTGGGGAGAAGGAATCCACAGCACACGTACAGGCTGGGGAGTTCCCCTCTTGAAAGCACAGAGGCGGAAAGGGATTTTGGATTCATTATTGACTCTGAGATGAACATGAGCCGCCATTGCCAGATGGCAGCCAGCAAGGCCAGCCGTACCTTCTCATGCATCCGAAGGTGCATCTCAAGCCGGTCCAGAGAGGTGATCCTCCCCCTCTATGCGACTTTGGTCAAGTCACAGTTGGAGTATCCAGTACTGGATACAGTTGCATCCAGTACTGGATGCCACACTTCAAAGGGATGTGGCCGGCCTGGAGAGGGTTCAGAGGAGGGCCACCCACTTGGTGCGAGGGCAGCAGGACAGGCCCTACGAGGAGAGACTGAGGGACCTGAACCTGTTCAGCCTCAGCAAGAGG
>JAGPOW010003395.1:35980328-36113271 GCA_030014935.1 Caiman crocodilus
AGGACGTGGAACCGGCTTCCTAGGGAAGTTGTTCTTGCTCCTACCTTGGGCACCTTTAAGAGTAGATTGGATAGGTACTTGGCTGGGGTCCTGTGACCCCGGCACTCCTTCCTGCCATTGGCGGGGAGTCAGACTAGATGGCCTGCTCTAGGCCCCTTCTGACCCTAGGCACTATGATACCCCCGGGGAAGACCAGGACCAATGGACAGAAACTCCTGGAAGGCTGCTTCAGGCTTAATACCAGGAAAAGCTCCTTCACAGTCAGGGTCTCCAGACTATGGAATAAACTCCCTCCAGAGGTGGTGCAGTCACTTACTCTGGAGGTTTTCAAGAGGAGACTGGACACTCACCTCACCGGGGTCACCTAACCCCAGTTGTTATCCTGCCCAGAGCAGGGGGGCTGGACCCAATGATCTGCAATGTCCCTTCTAGCCCCTAACAATCTATGAATCTATGTGACTGTATGGAAAGAGAAGGTCTTATTGGGGCACACTACCATGTCATGTAGAGGCCCCAATGCCAGCCTTAACACACACACAGTGTCACCCATGCCACGAGTTTTACTTGTCAGCAGCTTGAGATGCAGTTTCCCAGAAACCCCTGCACCTATCTCCTTGAACCTTGGCAGGCATCATGCCCTCAGCAGGGGTTATCATCCCTGCTCTTTTCATCCAAATCTGCCTTAACACATACAACACAAGTTTTGCTTTCAAGACTTTGAGGTCCAGTTTCCCAGAAACCCCTGTGCCTATCTCCTTGAAATGTGGCAGGCTTCATGCTCTCAGAAGGGGCTACCATTCCTACAACTTTTATCTGAACAAACCATAACTTGACAAAGTTATATGTATTTCAATGATTACCCTTTATACTCGATGGCCACATCTCCAAACCTCTCTGAATCGGCACCAACACTTCTGAAGCCGATTTGGCTGAATTCATAGTTTCATAGTAGGTAGGATCAGAAGGGACCTGAGCAGATTATCAAGTCTGACCCCCTGCCACGGCAGATGAAGGAAACTTCTAGTCAGCAATGTTGGGGGCCTGATCCCAACCCTTCTGAATCCAAATAAGGACAAGGCAGTGACACCTGGCTTTAAATCCACCTAACCCTGTCTGGCGTGAGGCAACTTCCCCAAATTATTTAACATCATGGTGTGGCAAGAAACCAAAAAAGGAGGAATGCAGAGCTAGTTGGGGACAGAAACCATGGGCTCTTATACATGCATAGGGAGCCTGCTCCAACAAGGTGTAATTCCAGCATGTCAGAGCAGACTCAATCAAGTGTGCTGGAGCATGGAAATTACTGTGCTCCAGCAGCCCCCAGTGTCGTATGTATCAGTGTCCCCATGCTAAAAATGGTGGTGGGGCACTTAAAACTAAAACTGGTTCGATGAGCTTTAGTTCAAAGTGCCCCACCACCATTTTTCAGCACAGGGACACTGATACACATGATGCTCCGGGCTCTTTTAAATAGTGCAGCTCTCGAAGCTGCTCTAATTAAAGTGCCCCCCACCCCACACCCCTCCCAGACCATGTGTATAAACACCCCCTGAGGTCACCTGCCAGTGGTACACTGTAACAGTCCCTACCAGGTGCTTCATTAGGGTGTGGGCAGATGTAACAATTGAAATGTTGTACATACACTTTAAACCTCAAAAGTCTGAATGTACAGGCAACTGATTTAAATTACCTGGAATGTTTGAAAAGCACACCAGGAAAATCAAGTAGTATTTTAAGCCAGTCCTCCTTGGACTGTTTCACAGGTTTTTGCAGACAGAGCATTCCATGCCTAGTTTCTGCTCAGTTTTCAAACATCCCAAACTGCACCATTCCTCACACCCCCTTCCCCTCCCCCCAAATCATGCAAAGCAGTGGGACTGCTCTAGGATGCAACCGGAACTCTATTGCCCCAAAACTATTGCCTACAGAGATCAGTTCACAGGCATGGGATCTATTGCCTACAGAGACCACAGCTCCAAGTGCAGCCCTGGCTCTTCCCCACCTCCTGCCACCAGGCTGCACTCCAAGCAGCTCCACCAGTCACATGGAGCTGAGCCTGGTGGTGGGAGGTGGGGGGAGAAACACTGGCCAGGGCTGCACTTGGAGCCACTGCTGTGCTTTGAGCAGCTTCACCACTGGCTGTCCTGTCACCGGGCTGAGCTCCATTGGGCTGGCTGAGCCACTCGGGGTGCGGACTTGCTGAGCACAGCCCGGCAGCTGGAGGCTCTGCATCCCCATGGAGCTGAGCCTGGTGGTGGGAGACAGTGGAGAACCAGTGCTGGACCTGCTTGGAGTGCAGCCTTGGCCAGTGGCTTTCCCCCACCTCCTGCCACCAAGCTCAGTTCCATGGGGCTGGCAGAGCTCCTGGGAGTGCAGCCAAGTGGCAGATACCCACCTGGTAGAGGGCCACACCCCATGCTACACAGGAAGGCAAAACCCCCCACAGTCCACAGCAATCTGGCAATAGAGGAAAATTCCTTCCTGACCAAAATATGGTGATCAGTGCACTTGAACACTTGCACATTTACAACATAGTAACCAAAATTACTGTGCAATACAGGTGCGCATCTACACGTGCGTATCCGTACTGTGCAGTGAATATGGTGACATGCCAACTTGAATGTATATTTGATGCCTGCATAACGCAGGCATCAAATTTATGCCCAATTAGATACTGCACAGTAATGCACATGTAGATGTGTTACTGCACAATAATCCAAGGGGCCTCCCTGCTGGGTCTACCCAGATGCTATGGGGCTGGCCTGAGCCCAGCTCCAGGGTTCCTGGCTGACTGCCTTTCCTGGCTTCAGTTTGGGACTAAAGTTAGTCTGAAGGGCTGACAGCTGTGTGGGCAGAGGCTGGACCTCCCCACAGGGGCACATGGCAGGCTACTCTGATCCCGGTCTAAATTTAATCCGAGGTCACCTCCATGTGTAGATGCTGGCCTTTCCCCATTTACTCCTCAGAAACTTACTGTGAAGTAAATTTAAGATGGCGTAAATGCACATGTAGACATGCTCAATCTGACTCTGAATGGGGAGGCAAGCCTCTCCACCCAGGAACTTCCAGCTTTGGTCCCAGCAGGAGTATTGGCACACCCCAGTCAAAATCCCCAGCTTTAGCTCTAGCCAACAATCAATGTGAGGGAGGCTTAAGAACACCCTGATATGTACAGCGAAAGGGGCAACTAGCAAAGGTAATTTGCGTGGGAAATAGTAGAACATGCATAGCTGTCCCTAGATCATCCCTGGCCCGTGGCTGTCCACCATATATTCTTTAACACCTCCAACTATGGAGCTTTCACAACTTCTCTTGGCAGTCTATTCCGCTGCCTTACTATTCTAACAGTGAAGAAGTTTTTCCAGATAGCCAATCTAAACTTACTTTGCTGCATCTTCAAAACATTGGTCTGATTTCTCCTCCCTGCAGCAAGAGAGAAACAATGCTTTCCTTCTTCTTTATGGCACCCCTTCAAGTATTTGAAGACTGATATCATGTCCCCTTTTAAGTGATTTTCCCACAATCTGAACATACCTAACTCCTTTAGCCTCTTTTCATATGACTTGCTTTCCAAGCCCTTTATCATCTTCATTGCCTACCTCTGGACCCTCTTTAACCCTTTTTTAAAATGTGAAGCCCAGAATTGTATGCAATACCCTAGATTAGGTCTAACCAGTGCTGAGTAGAGACGCAGTATCACCTCCCATGTCTTAATCCTAATGCTTCCACAGGTGACCCCTCACCATTCCTGGAGGATACATTCTTGCATCCCCTGTGAACGGCGAAATCTATGAATAAGGCACTACATTCATGAATGCCATCTGCATGCATGAACTCCGTGCTTCCGGCAGCTGGGCGGGGCAGGACACAGCTGTGCTGGTGATAGTGGGAACCCAGCAGTGGCAGTGGGAGTGCAGTGGCAGTGGCAGTGGGAACCCGGTGGTGGCAAGCATGGAGCTCCCCAGGAGCTCTTTTAAATGTATTTAAGAAGCGGGTTCGGCATTTGCGAATATTTGAAACCGCGCATGCCAAACCCATGAATAGTGACCGTTTCCTGTATCGATGCATCCCAAAACCACATTTGCCTTTTCTGTAGCTGCATCACGCTGCAGACTCATAATGAGTCTATGACCTACAACGACTCCCAAGTTCTTTCCTGTAGTGCTGTCATCCAGCTGGCTGCCACACATTTTATATTTGTATTGTTGACTGGACCAAATTATATTCTTTGTAAGTTTGCCAATTGGAATTGCCGTGTGTACTGAGGGAAGAGAAAGTGTGTACAATTTACATTGAATTTTTGAGAACTTAATAACCAATAGTCACAACTGTACGACCATATAAGTGGTCCAGTGAAAGCTATCACTCACAAGAATCCTTGCTTCTCGCAATAGTCGCATCTATTCTCACAGTTATCTTTTGATCTATTCACTCTCTTTTGTTATGGGTATTTCTTTAGATTTGAGCTCATTCTGGGGCCCAATTCATCAAAAACAGACTGGAACACTTCCATATCTCACTCCTACTCCAGGTTTGATTGCTACTGCTGTAGTTCCAATTTTTTCTTTTTGTGGCTCTGTATAGCTTCTTAAATTTTATCCCACTGGAAGTCGGTATGAACCTAAAGGTCATTATGTAGCAAACTATACTTAATCCTGATGTCAACATGATATCAGGATCTCTTTCAGAGAACCAGTTTAGTATGATTACTGTGAATTTCTGCTAGGGTCAAGTAATGTTTATCTAATTTTTACATAAGCGTCAAATTCAGAGCACCTGTCTTTTCATACTACTGTTTGAAAGATTGTGTGTGAGCCAAGGCACATTAAAGTCTCTGGAAAGAATCCTTTAGAGGAGCAGCAGCATGAGGTGCTTCAAGAGGATTTTGCTGACTTGGAAAAATAAAATGTGATTTGGTCCTAGCTTCTGAAGTTGCATGGTTTGTATAATATCATAAACTAGGTACTCATTCTGTAATAGCATTGCTTATAATTTAGGATTTATATTGCATGCCTCATTCAAGGAGTACTCATGGGTATTACGTAAGTAAGAGCATGCAGGATGAAGTACTCAATTTATAAATACAAGCATCCATATATATACTAAACCCCAAGGGGTACTTGAGAAGGCCCTAGGGGGTACATGTGCATGGGTGGGGGCAGAGCACCACCACCCTGCACTGCTGCCTCCCAGGAGCAGGGCCAGTAGGGGTGAGGCCCACACGGGTGCTGCCTGGCCAGCTAGATGCAGGGGAGGGAAGCTTGCATTTAGTGGTTGCCGCTGCCACCGCCCACCCCATGCTACTGCTGCTCTGCTTCCTGCCACCCCTACACCCTGCTCCGCATCCGGCCACCAGGGGTACATTTAAAGGTTGAAACCCCCTGTACGAAGCCATAGGCTAAAAAGAGACCGAGATTTCGTCCAGGACAAAGCCTTTTATTCTGGGATCCTACAGCCTACAAACCCATTGTCTCACTTTAAGTGCCTATGAATTATCAAGATAACACATTTTCCCTGCGACGATTGGGCTTAATTTGAGTGAAATGCCGTTCAAGCTAAGTGTGTACAAGATTATTAGCCTGTTTTGACTGAAAGTGCAGACAGAGGTGCAGCTCCCCAGTCCATCTCGTGGTGCTTCACAGAAAGTGCAATGAGTTAGACCAACCCTTCTGACCAAACAGATGTTAGCTGTTGGGTCAGGAGGGTGGGGAACTGAGCTCCAATTTGGAGCTGATCCAGCAAGAGAGGCTGCAGGTCTGCAGCCTCTTCCCCTAGCTCCACCAATGCCTCCCCCTCCCCCCACTGATCCAGTCCTCTCTTAGGATGGGAGGGGAAGAAGGCAGGGGAAGGAGGTCTATTCTGGGATTTGCTTAACCTCACTGGAGTGGAGTGATGTGGGTGGATTGGAGCCCTGCATTTGTGGGGTCTTCAGTTCACCCACCCCCACCTTCAGTGAGCCTGGGTAAACCCCAGAATGGACCTCCCACCCTGAGACAGCACCATGGATGGGGGTAGGCAGCTTCAGCCCAGATGCTGGAGCAGACAGAAGTCAATGAAGGTGCTCCACTTTGTAGCACCTTCATTCAGACCCTGACATAATGAGGGTTAATTTGTTGTGTGATCAGAGCACTTTTCAGCCATGCTGTTCTGTTTGGGAATGGCTTCAAAGTGCTTCCAAGGGATGATTGCCCGACAAATGTAATTTCTGTCTGCGCCTTGTGTCAAAGCTTGGGGATAAATGGAAGGGCTATTTTGGCATAAGGATACACACTGTCAATAGACAACTGTGTCCCATGCAACCACTCTACAGTACCATAAGGATTTATAGAATTATTGTGTTTGATTTTCTATAAAAAAACTCTTCATTTTTCTGGTCCTTTTGGTGTTTTCCACTTCTCATTTGTCATCCCTTCTTTTTTTAGAATAGTAAATTAGAAAAAAATAAAACTAAATGGGGGTAAAGAATTAAATAAATCATTTTATCACCATGCATTTTGTAGCCTACCATAGAAATAGGAAACAAGTTCTAGGAACTGCAACCCAAAAGGTTATGCCTCATTAGAAATTAAAATGTGTTTATTTTGATAAATAATAATGAGAGTTTTTTGAAGGCAGTCTTTACTAGTAGAGCAGGTCTCTGAAGCTTAGCATGAGAAGATGACTTCAAAAGGAAATGAAGTAATAACTAGCACTGATTCCCTTGTGTATTTTACTGGCGCAGCTATTTTTTTTTCCAACTGACACTGTTAAGCAAGAAAGCTCAGCATTTCCCTCCCCCCAAATTCTCTTTTATGTTCTCTGATGCAGTTCACATATTCCTTTTAGATTATGTTTGTAATACTATGATTCTTACCAGAAACATTGCAGTCATGGATTTTCGTATTGCTGCCGTTTTGTCAATTCACCCAGTAAACGTAACTGCAAGGCTAATCATAAAAGCCCGTTTGCGTTCAATAAGTCTGTGCTTTACATCCTCATAGGCTAATAGCTAGTTTCATACAACTGAGGAAGTAACTCTCTTACTAGGCATGTTCAAATTCAACAGCTTGCTCCTAGAACAAACAGCAGCTTTCAGTAACGTCATTGTAGATACTGAATTCCCAGATCTGTAATATTCATGCACTACCAGAGGTGGTGTGTGCTGGTCAACCTAATACTACCATTAGCACACAATTGTGAGCAGGGCTTCAAATTCAAGGCTGAACATAGGTATAATATTCTTATTGCTGTCCTTGAATATGTGCACGTCCCTCCATAATACAAAAAGTGCTCATTTCTTTTGAAACTTCCATGCTAGATTCCCCACCACCACCACACACACTCGCATTCCCTTTCCCCCTTTTTCTCTCTGTACCAGTGAACCATATAATTAGCTAACCCAGCTCTATTGAAATGACAGGCAGCAATATTTCTTTAATTAGTGCTATCTTCACAATTTTATTCAAAATAGTCCTCCATGTAATTACTGACACTTGTTAAGCAAGAGAGAGGGAGACAGTATTTACTGAAAGCTGTGAATGAAGAGCATATATTATAGTCTTATGAGTCTAAAAAGGGTCTGAAATGGAGATTGTGACAAAGAGATTACAAATATGAGTTTCATGTAAGGCAGAGGATAGAATTAAAGTAGATACCATGTACAATTTTTCATGAAGACTACAGCAAAATGGTGCCAGGCAGCAAGATGACAGTAAGTGGTAATAGGTGTGTCTGTTTTCCAAGGCCTCATTATTCAACTTACACTTTTCTTTAATGGTGAATCAACTGGTGAGGTAAACTGAATCATAGTAAATTTATTCACCTGGTGATCTCTCTCCGACACATCACCTTGGATTTGCATTGTGCACTTGAGGCTTCTTCACATCTTTTGTTTACTAAGGACTCTGGTGGCAACTTGCCAATTGCTTCTGAGATTAGAATACACTGGTATGTAAAGTTGCTTCCTGATGTATTGAAAAAGAAAGAGGAGAGAGAGCGAGAAAATGAAAAAGAAGTGCGTCCTTTAATTTTGTTACAACTTCTATAACCTTCCAGTTTGTAAGGAAACATTGAAAGTTTGTGTGGATATCTATATCTACTTTGGTTAGTTTATAAGATGCAAACCTACCCTGCATTTTGCCTAACAATACTCATTTTCACTTTGCATGCAAATTAATATTCTCCTGGGCAGCTGCTTTTCTATTAGCCTTTTTGAATATACATACGTCATGGATGATTTTCTGAGGTGCAGGCAAGCTATACATGCAGCCTTCATTTTTGGATTTCAGAATGTAGTTCTAAAAAGTTACATCTTTGCTATGCAGTTTGATGAAGTGTTACATGCTGGCTAGTGAAACTGGAGGATGCAGATTGCTCATTTTCATAAGAATGCATGATCCTAGAGAGTACAAGCTCTTAAACACAGTACACTCTAATTGCAGTGAGCCCACAAGGGACTGGGAGAAAGCTTCATTAAAAGAGGGTGTTTGGTAGAATAAAGTTTGTCCATTTGCTGTATAATAATAATAATAATAATAATCAGTTCCTGCTGTTTGAAAATGCTAAAAGTGAGTGTTTGCAATATTGAGCTTACTCTGGATTCATAATGGGTGTCATTTAGTATGGATAAAATTAACATAAAATTAACCGTAGAGGGAAGTTATATTGTGCAAGGAAATCAGACAACCCAGGTATGTTTCTGCATCCAGTTTGCATATGAATAAGTCATATATATTGATTCATCTTCTGAATTCATTCAAATTCATAGTAGCTACATAGTTTCTTTCTTACCTGTCCCAAGGGTCGAATAATGTTATTGTACATAGAAGTTTGGGCTTGAACTTTTCAATTACTACACCCTAGAATAGCAACACTACAAAGCCTGCCATTTTTAAATATCTTTGGAACAACAAGTGTTGATTAAAAATATTTTCTTTCCGTTTTATCTAATGTCAGCCATCTCTTAAAACAAGATTCATGTTAAAGCTGGTGTGATGGAGTTTGGGCTATATTGTGCTGGATTTCTGTCAACTGTGTTCATGTTGTTATATAGTATGTCTCAGTTTACTATGTTAGTCTGTGTATTGGGAATAAAGGGATAAGTCACAGAGTTGCCTGCATATGGGATGAAATAAAACTTGAATAGCTTTGTTCACACATCAGCAAAGGCTCTGTACAGACTATAACAGGTGGCACATCTCAGCTGCAGGCTGCAAGGAAGTGTTTACAGGGCTGCCAAGGAGAGGACTAGATCAGCTGATGAGGATAATTGGCTGACCTAGAGGAAGTTAAAAGCTCCCAGAGAAGAGAACAAAGTGAGGAAGGGATGGCTGTGACACTAGGGGATGCAGCAGTGAGTCTGGGAAAAGATCATAGGCTTTGGTTTAACCCTTTATTATTTGTATTTGATGGGCATTTTTACACAGGTTCCTGATGCAGCACCAGGCACTTTTAATTAGTAAGCCAGTGCTGCATTGGAAACTTATGTATCGTGTCTGTGTTGCACCACATGTTAGCCCTGAGAAAATGGTGGTGGTGCACTTTGAACTAGAGCACATTGAATGTGTTTTAGTTCAAAGCTCACTGCCACCATTTTCTCAGGACTGATATGTGTTGCGCCACTGATGCATATGATGCGTGAGGCTGCCCGTGTACATCAGTTTATATGCTCAAGTAGAGTCTATTAATTCACTCTGCTTTGATGTACTGGATTTCCAGCAGTAGTGGAGTAGACTCCCCACATGTGTGTAAGTGTCCTATGCTTGCAGACTTATGTTTTGTGATCTGTGGGCGAGATCACCCAGGGAAATAAAAGACCGTGTGGACAACCCACTACACAGACATTTAGTTACTCTTGGGAAAGTCATTGCTTTCTGGGAGTCATTCTTCTGGGAAAGTTATTGCTCTCAACAATGGCACACTGCTGACTCATATCCATGTTATTGTCCACTGTAACCCCCAAGTCCTTTTCTGCAGAGTTGCTGCTTAGCCAATTGGTCCCAAGCCTGTACTTGTTCATGGGATTGTTCCATCCTAAATTCAAGACTTTGCACTTGTCCTTGTTGAAACTTAGGAGATCTCTTTTGGTCCAACCCTCCAATTTGTCTGGGTCTGTCTGAATCATAGCCCAGCATATCTACTACACCTCCAGCTTGCTGCCATCTGCAGACTTGCTTAGGGTGTACTCCATTCCATCTTCTAGATCATTAATGAAGATATTAAACATAATCAGCCCTAGAACCAACCACTAGGGCACTGCACTTGATACTGGCTGCCAACTAGACATCAACTCATTGATTACTACCCATTGAACCTGACAATACAGCCAGCTTTTGTTCCTCATTTATCCAACCCACACGTGATTCTTTGAGGACCTGCTTCATGCTTTTTCCAGGGATCAAGATGAGGCTGACTGGTCTGTAGTTCCCTCAATCTTTTTTCCTTCCTTTCTTAAAGATAGGCACTATATTTGCCCTTTTCCAATTGTCCAGATCCTCTCCCAGTTGCAGAGTCTTCAAATATAATGCCCAGAGGCTCTGCAACTACATCACCCAACTCCCTCAACACCTTGGATGCGTTGCATCCAGTCCCTTGGACTTGTTCCCTTGGTTAGTCCCTAACCTGTTCTTTCAGCACTGTGCTGCCCAGTAGTTTGGAAATGACCTTGTCTGTGAAAACCAAGGTAAAGAAGGCATTGAGTTCTTCAGCCTTTTCCTCATGGTGTCACCTAGGTTGCCTCCCCCATTCAGTTGCTAATATACTTGTAGAAACCCTTCTTGTTACCCTTCATGTCCCTTGCTTGCTCCAGCTCCAAATGCACGTTGGCCTTCATGATTTCATCCCTGCATACCTGAGCATTATTTTTATACTTCTCCCTCATTATCTGTCCAAGCTTCCACTTCTTCTAAGCTTCATTTTTGTGTCAAAGCTCACTGAATAGTTCTCTGCTAAGCCAAACTAGTCACTTACCACGTTTACTAGTCTTCCTGTGCATGGGGATGGTTTGTTTCTGCACCCTCAGTAAGAGTTCTTTAAAATACAACCAGCTTTCCTGGACTCCTTTCCTTTTAGGTTGCTCCTTTCTTTTTTGGGGGGTTCTGGGCTTTGTGGGCTGGACTGAAGACAGAGGTCATGTCTACACATGCATTTAGGTAGACCTAAATTTAACACACATTAGCTTAATGTACATTAAGGTGATTCATGGAAAACAGGTTCTGCAAAATCAGTCCTTTCGTCAGTGAAAATTTCAGTTTTTCAAAACACACATTTTCTGACATCATTTAATTTGGGGTCAGTTCTGCTTGCCTTGAAACTTTTCACTTTGGTGAACTGAAACAAAACATATTTTGTTTGTATTCAATTAAACATTAAACTAAGAACATGATGTCTTGAAGGAGTTGTAGTATGGATTTGTAGTATAGGTGCCCCTTTTTTTCTAATTTTGTCCCACAAACTAAAAAGTTTCTTGCCCCACAAACAAAAAACTTTACTCAGACTGTACCTTCCATGATTTGCTGCATCCCACTTCCTCCCCACCTGAGACTATAACTGTCATGAGGCACGTGCAATACCTTCAGGTACATGCAGTTAAATATTGAATGGATCCCAAACTATTCTTTTCAATTCAGTTCAGCAAAAACCACAAGGAATTATACTCCTTAACAGAAGTGTTTTGACATCTCTAATTTGAATTTTTTCAGGAGTCTTTTTTTCCATAAAAATCACAGTATTTCAGCTTTGTTTCTACATTTAGGATGAAAACCAACGTTTTCATTTGATTCACTGGACTTTCTCACGGAACAGAAATTCTAGTTTTGCTCGGTTCTAGTTTACATCCAAAGTAAGAACAGTCTGGCTATACCACATAGTCTGTGTGTTTTGCTTATTTATTTATATTTGTAGTATAATTGACACCAAATAAACATAAAATGTACAAGGCTTAAGTCTCAATCGCAGAGACAGGAAGAATTGACTAAAACTGTGTTCTGTATGGAAGTAATGAGCAGCAAGTGAGCAGGACTTCAGAGCTGCAGATCTGCGTTCTAGTCCTGTCTCTAACAATGATTGTAAGTAACTCAGTTTCCCCCTGTTCTCTGGTGTCTTTCCTCCCGTATTTTATCTTTCTTGCCTATTTTGATTGCAAAGCTATTGCTTGTAACGTGTGGCCATGACCTCATTCTGGATCTTAATATCAATAATGAGGAGTAAAGGGGTCAAGTTCTGGTTTCTCTTGTGAGCTGAGCACAGGCTTATTGTGTAAATTTGAACAGGCCAATTGCATTGACTGTTGTTGGGTTATTCCCCCATTGACAATGGTGTTGTGAGGTTTAATTCATTCAGATTCCTAAAACACTGAGACCCTATTATAACAGATACTAGGTTGTGCCATATTCCAGGAGAAAAATAAATTCTTTAGTTTTTATTTTTAGAAAATCAACTCCCTTTTCACACTTAGGACAGGAATAAAAGTATTTCAGCAAGAGAGTTCAAGGAATTTTCTTTCTACATTTGTATTTCCCATTCATTTTACATATGGACTGAATTTAATGGCCATAATAGTTTGGGGTTTTTTAATTACCGGAGACTAATTTGCCCCATTTAAACTCGTAACTGGTTCTGCAGTTAGGGTGCCCTCCTTTCAAAAGCCTTTTACTATGGTCCCAATTTAGATTTTAATCATTTTGAATGATACGTCTTAAAAAATTATTTCACTAATATGGTGGCATGTGAATTAAAGTCATTTTGTAGAACCCAAAGTTTTTTGTATAGTGGAGTCAACCAGTTTATTCCAGAACCTTTTTCTGGAATGCAGTGGGCACATCTACACATGGACAGTTACTTTGCAGTAGCCCTCCTAGCAGCAAGCAAGCCCAGTGCAGAGGAACCAGCACCAGGAGCTGGGAGCAGACACAGCCCCCTCCCTGCTTGAGAGCAGCTCACTCCATGGGGCAGGGAAAGTAGCACCAGGCACTGCAGACAGATGACACACCTTAGCTCTGCCCACACTGTGTTGGCCCCTCCCCCTGCAGGGAGTCCTGGGTGGCCTTTCCCTTCTGCCGAAACTGTGTTTCCAGCATTTGTAGCAGCACATGCTGTGGCACTCGGCGACAGCGCACCGCCCCATGCTCTGAGCTCCAGCCCACTCTCCTGAGGCCAGAGGCAGGAACATGGGGAAGGGGCTGGGGCTGGGGCTGGGGCTGGGGCTGTCCAGGGTGCTGACCACGGCTGGCTGACACAATCACCCAGCGAGCTGTGTTACAGCATTAATGACGGCATGTGTAGACACTGGCCTAAAAATCACTTGCTGCACAGTCAATGCACAGATAGACACCCCCAGTGTTCTGCAAAAGAACGATTGTGCTCCATCCTTCTCTGTAGACGCCCTGCAGTACACCTACAGGAAATGTGAGACTCAGTAGTGTTCAGTGCAAGGGACTAAATGAAATAAAATAAACCAGAAGAAAAGTAGCATTTGCTTGGTTACAGGGACCCATTCACCTACTAAATCTATAAATTCATGCTTATCTCCTCAACCTGAGGCAAACTGGTCAGAAACAAGTTCTGAGATACTAGGGTGATGTGCACAGCATCATGGTCTATGCAGAAGAGAACACCTTTTTGGATTCAAACATGATCTTTTTAGGGAAAATGAATGGGACATTTAAAATTAGGCCTAATCCATCTGTATACAGTGCATGGGGCTAAGGATACTACCTGATAGTATAGTAGCATGTTAAAATGCAGTCATGTTAATTACTTTCCTTCTATAGTTATAAAGCTCAGAAGGAGGCAGGAATGAGTTAAAAATAAATAAATAACCAAGTAGCATACACCAGTGTGAGATTCATAAATTTTCAGTGCACATTCCACAAATAACAAAAAGGTTTATAAAATGGGAAGCACTTCAGAAATGGCTTTTAATAATCAAAACTTATTGCTGGTCTTGATCTCTTTTTTTTTTTTTTTTGCTAGAGTATCTTCCCAAAATGTCCTCCATAACAGCTAGTCAACGTCTTGCTTTGGTTGTGTTCAGTGCATCCTCTTGTATCAATAAAAGTGTTTCTAACATGACCACTTAAATCTGTCGGGCAATATCAACAATAGAAAGTTTAGTTAGAGAAGCCAACCTAATAATACCTCAGGTCTTATAATAATTAATACCTCAGGTCTTTTCCATTCATTTTTTTCCCACCACCCACCTTTTGCAGCAATTGAATGCCTTAATGATAAGGATTCTAGCTCTACTAAAGCTCTGAGGTATTGTACACATTGCAGGTACCTCATGTAATGCTCCATTTACAAACTTAAAAATAGAACAATTTTATTTAGGCATGTAATCCTAATGTGAGGTTAGAATTCATCTGAGACTCATCCGGGCCTCACAAAAGAAAGTGAAGAGATACAGTAGTAAAAGTTTTTACATAGAATAGCACACGCATTAGCAATGCTAATTGGGAGAGTAGTTCTAAACATGTTATCTTTTCAGCTTCCTACTACCTGCCTTTAAAGCTGATACCATAATAGTAAATATTTTAATACTAATTATTATTATCATCTGAAAGGTAACCATCATTTGGATAAACACCTTCTTACTAACTGGAGAGCAGGTTCTGTTTATTTTTTTCTCAGGATTGAGGGTAGAAGTGGGAGAATGCGAATCAAGGAAGTACAGGAACTGCATTTGCCTTAAATTTGTTATTTTGTATACTTTCAATCATGTCCTTGCATTTAGCCTGCTGTGAGTAGACTGCAAAATTGTATTGTGGTAACCGAAAACCTTCCTGTACAACTAAAAATGTCCACAGCATGACACTTTTTTAAAAGAGGGAAGTAAGGGGCAGTTTTATTCAGTGCATCAAATGTTGCCTGGAAAAACAATCTTGGTACTAATGACTACATTATTAATTGTGTCACTGGATAATTTTATTATAAATGATATAAGCAATAATAGCATTTTGATTTTTCTCTGGGAAGTGTACACTATCTTTACTATTCATGGGCTACAGTACAAACCAATTCCTTCCATCTCATAGATAGAATAATTCATTATATTCATAATGGCAAAGTGACTCTATAACAGCAATTGATGGCACAGATTGTAAATCCAGCTAGGGGGTTTGAGTGAAGTCTGCTTTTAATGAATCAATCTGTTTTGATAATAATAAAAAATAAATTACAAATGTAAAATAAGGTAACCATTATCTTTCAGTATTTAAGAAATTCCATTAATGAAGGTAGAAAAAGAAATTTTTTAAATCTCTCAAAGCACAAATAAAATAACTTTTCTTATCTTGCGCTGATTAATATACAGCACTTCAGGCTTTTTAATCCATCCCAGATGTTAAGAAAAATAATTTTTTTCAAATAGTCTGTTATCATTAAGAGTTGGTGTTCCAGTGTATCAAACACAGTAGCATAAGTTCACAGAGGAGTGTGTTCAGGGAAATGTAGATTTAAGGAATCTATAGGTTAAATAATGTATTCAGTATCTTGGTATTGCTGAGGTAGTGTACATGCCGTGATGGTCCTGGAAATATACAAGGATTAAGAATTCATATGGGTGATATCTTTTATTGGACCAACTGCGTGGTTGGGATAGAAGCTTTTGGGTGTCACAGCACCCTCAGAAGCCTCAGGGAAGGGGATTGTGATACCCAGTAGCTTCTATTCTATTCCAGCCATGCAGTTTGTCTAATAAAGGATATTACCCACAACTCTGAAGAATCTTGACCATTAGTGTAAATTTGAAAGCAGTCCCTAGCTAGAAGTTGGTTAGTAAAACTATGGCTGATTTAGTTATGCCATCTAATTCCTCTCAAGGAACGTTACAAGATGCATCGTTTAATTTGGTTAGCAACATTGTGTACTGGGGTGAGGAAGCAAAGAACAACCATATTGTGATAAATTAACTTAAGAGTTATAAATGAACTGAAGCTGGTATTGTTAACAACAGCATGTTTGGGTTATGTAAATCCATTACTGAAAACAATAGTTTGCCTGTGTTATAAAGTATTTCCTGGCATTTAACATAAGGCACTTGATAAGCCTTTGCAAATGTTTCCATTTATTGAAAAGTGTGGTTGCAGAGGTTGATATAAGACTGATGCTCAATTTGTGTGGGTGTAGACTGACCTTTTACACATGTTAATGAGGTCTGCTAAAGGGTTTTGTTTGTTTACTTTGAACATTACAGTCATTTGGCTACAGCTGAGTGAAATTTTTCACTCAATCTGTAACCTACTCAAAATCAGAAGAAATCTGTCTATGCTCCAGTAATGATTTGTTACAATTGTCTGATTTTGTTGAATAAGGAGGTTGTGCAAGCTCTTCTGTTTAGATATTTAGGGTACTTTCTTACTGCTGCTTGCCAGTGCATTTTGAATTCAAACTGAGCAAACTACATGGTGTTTCCTACGGTGCTCACCATTTCCATTTGCTTATTTACATGTGAATGAATAAGTGTGAACCCTAGGAACCCAGATCTTGCTACATCATTGATCACAGTTTCTCGGAATTAGGACTGGCATTGAATTTCAAAGCATGCAAAACCAAGTGTATTATTGTGATGCAGAATCCAAAAGTGTTCAGTTTTCCATTCAATGCTATTAAAGCATCTGTCATCCCAAAGATGTGGATAAAGTCTCAAATATAGTGTTATTCATCTTTTCTAGTGTCATGTTGTATTTCATTTGCTAATACCTGGGAGAGATTTTCTTATCAGTGATATCTCTCCCTTGGGGCTAGGAAACAGGTGAACACAACTCATTGAATGACAAACTGTAAGCAGCATTTTGAAACATTTTATGTGAAAAAACACATTCATTTTAGTGGGTTTTTTTGCAATATTAGCTAAATACACAAAGATGTCAACTTGTACATAGCTATATTAGACAATATCTTCACCAAAAAGGAAAGGAGAATCATCACCACCATCATCCATTATCTGGTCACCACAGTAACAATAAGGTAATTCCAGCTGAAATCAAAGTCTGCTTCATTAGTTATGAGGAAGAAGTGGTTTGATTTAACTAAAAAAGTGTTCTTTTTCTCATCCAAATCGTTAATCAAATCTGAATTGATTAAACTTAGGTTTGTAAATTTTTCTTTACATTCTGTTTCATTCTGACATGCCTCAAGTTCCTATATTCTTGTCAGGACTCAAAAATGAACCACAAAAAATAAGGAGAGAAAAGAATGACCAATTCATCCAATTTCCCACCAACTCCACTTGTCAAGTGGCTCTCCACCTTGTGTTCCTAAATTCTTTAACCAACACAGCTTTAAGTATTCCAAGAGAACGACGCTGTCTAGAGAAGGCTAAATGAAAGCCGTACAGGGGTGCAGGTTGTAGCTGTGTTGGTCTAAGGACATAGGCAGGCAAGATTCTTTGAGTGAATCCCATATCTTTTATTAGCCCAACTTAAATAGCTGGAAAACAATTTTTAGCAAGTTTTCAGGTTTGAAAACCTTTTGTCAGGCTGAGGAAGTCTCTGAGGAAGTTCTCTGCAGTGCTAAATACTTTCTAACTGAGAGAAAGTTAGGCTTTGGATTCAGACTTTGCAGCTGGATCCTACCAATATTGTAGTCTCCAGGCCTTTAGGTGACTTCGAGTTGATAACTGATCTTCGTGGCTTGGGGGGGTAGCTTATATGTCACCCCAAAAAATTATTATTCTGGGAAATTGGGTATTGCATATTGTGAAGGGGCGTCCCCTACCTCTTCAGAAAAAAGACAAAGAGAGCAAAGGAGCTTACTAGACCAACAGGAAGCCAGACAGATCGAGGGAGAAAGGGACCTGCTGGAACACCATTTCAGGAGATTCTGGTCCTTCTGGTTTGGCATTTGCAGTGTCCCATGCCCTTCTACTGAGATGAGCCCTGGGGAAGAGGAGAGAGACAGAAATCAAGGGTGTGGTCTGAGTGGCAGTCAGAGCAGCAAGGAGGGACGCTCCAGAAGAGAGGAAGAGAGGAGGATCGATCCCTGAGCTGGGGTGGAGCTCTAGCTTCAGAACGTATGCTGAGAGTTTGTCTGTGGGGAGTCCCAAAGTGGGAGAGAGAGACAGATGCTGAAGACAGTTCAACTGAAGAAAGGTTGGGGTTTTTTTCCCTTTTATTTTCTTTGCTTTTGATATATAACCAAATACCTTAGAAAGGAAAAGGCTGAGTGAAGCCAAAACCCTCTAGAGGAAGGGAAGCACTGAACAGACTAAGAGTTTTATGCAGCTGTGAGTAAATACGCTGCCTAACCATAGGGTATCTATATATATATATGTGTGTTCCCGTGGTTTTTACTTTCACTTTCATTGGGATGATAATTCTTTATATCCCGATTTCACTGAAGAGCATTTTCAGAGCCTGGGAAAGAACTAGCTTCAAAGTATAAAAATAATAATAAAAAAAAAAGACAGAAAAAGAATTGAAAGTGTTTAGCATCCCAGGACCTTGAAACCATTCAATACTTACCTGCGTTGTCTCCTGACAGCTACCATTCTCTGTCAGTCATAACCGTGAACAGACCCATTTTTGGGTAGCCAGGACATTTTCCATTTGAAAATAGCGTTGAAGGAGATACTGAGCAAAAGAAAAGAAAAGACCAACAGAGAAATAGTACATCTGTTAGCAGCTAATATGAACTACCATACTGGAACATCCTGGTGGTGTTTGGCTGGGATATAAGGGTAGGCTGGAGCCCCAGAGAAGAGGCTCTTATGTCCTTCAAGTGAATTCTAAAAAGAGGAACATCTCCCAGTACCTCGAAGTGATAACAAGACGTGCCAGGAAAGTAAGGGGTGATTAGCACGGCTAGATGCTGTGAGGGTGAAGTGAGTTCTTTCTCTGGGCACATCCCATCTGGGTGAAAGATCTTCAGGGATTTTCTCCAGCAGGTAGTGACGAGAGCTTGTCTACAAACAAGGGTCACTGACATTTATATCTCAAACTTCTGTTTCCCCAGCAATTTGTCCTGTGAGCTTGGACCATGGAAACTATAAGATTTGCCGATTGTTGGATTAAGAATTTATGCATGCAAACTATTCATTTCCCCACACATATTTCACATCTATAATCTTGTCTCCTAACATCATTTTTATTGTAAACATAACATAGCATTTTCAGTAGTGTTCATCAGCGGCCCGACTCTTTTGTCACTGAAGCAAGCACTAGTCAATGGTTTTGAAAACCCTGCTGATTGGAGTGTAATTCATTTGCCCTTGCAAAGCAAGTAGAGATTAATAATTCTGCAAAAGAAGCTACCCCATTTCCCAAGTAAAAGGCATTGCTTCTGTGAAAGAATTCACTTCCCTTTTTGGAGCACAGTTCAATTACGTGTCTACATAAGATGCTTTACTGTGCAACAGAATAATGTACTGTGCAGTAAACCGTCACCATTTAACCATGAGCAGCAGATACTGTGCAGTAGTTACTAGGCAGTTTAGCTTGTGTTGACGCTGACCCAGTCAGCGAAACCAGCAGGGGGTCCAGTCCCAGTGCTGTTCAGCTCCACCACCACCACCCCCAAGAGCTGGGAACTGATCAGCATGAGGTCTGGGTCCCTCTCTGACCTCCCCTGCCATCCTGGTGCTGTGCCTCTCCCAGCTCCACACAGAGATTCAGAGCTAGTGCTTCCCCACTCAGCCAGGGCCAAGCCAGGAGCTGCCCCACTGGCAGAGTAGCTGGCAGCAAGCCTCTGACTGGGCAGAGAATACCCCAGAGCTCCTGGCCAGCTGCCCTCCTTGTGGAACAGCTGCTGGCCACCCCTAGCTGGACTCAGCCAGGGGCTCACCCCATCAGCAGATCAGGGCAGGGGGCTGGGAAAGTATCCCTCCCTCACAGTTATTTCCCAGCCCCTTTTCACAGTCAGGGGGTGGGAAATTATCCACTCCCCCACAACTGTTTTCCATCTGTTTTGCCCAATCAGGGCACGGGGCTGGGAAACACCTGAGGACAAGGGGACAGTTTCCCAGCCATGGGGTATGGGGCTGGAAAACAGATGCCCCCCCACCCTGCAGAGCCCAGGCCTGACCCTGGTATCCCCTGCCAGCCTGGGACTACAGCTCCTCCTGACTGCCATATGGCAGGAGTATCTCTGCCAGAACTGCTCCTGTCGGGAGTAAATTTGCTCCTGACTGGTACATGTGTATATGTGCTTTTATGAAAAGCTTCCTGTCCAGTATTCTACTGTAAAGTGCTTTTTTGTAGACCCACAATGGGTGCATCTACACATGCAATTAATGCAAAGCAATAAATTCCAGAGTAGTTTAAGCTGGAGTAGACTACTCCCAGCTGCCTTATCTACATGCGTGCCTAGGACGGCAGCAATTTGAGCCAGGGCAGAGCAGGCCCAGGCTAGCAGAGGGGATGGTGGGGCAGCTAGCCCCAGGATCCAGGTGGCAGCAACAGGCAGTGGAGGGTCTGGCTCAGGCACAAGGGTGCTGAAAGTGCAGAGTTGTGTGGCTGGGCACAGGCAGAAGTCTGGTCCTGAGCTGGCTGAGCATAGTTTATGCCCATAGTCAGCAGCTACATGTGCATTTAATCACAGTTAATTACCCCAGCATGAGATAATACTGTCCCTGACAGTACTATCTTACTGTGGTGTAAATTAGTGTAGTGCAGCCTAGTACCAACACGTGTGTAAATGGTGACACTTTATTCCACAACTAATTAGTCTACTCCACAGTAAAGTGCATGTGTAGGCATGGCCACTAACTAATATTAGCAGCAATAGTCTAGTGTGTTCAAAAGGTCTGTGTAAGTCCTGCAAATTAGTGTCTACAGAAGGCGAAAATGAAGGAACTTTCTTTCTTTATCATATGAATGGCAAAAAATGAGGCCACAGTACAAGAAAAGGCTGAATTTAGAAAATTTTCCCAGGTGAGCTAAACTATTCTGGAATGTTTGGCCTTGTTTTCCTATAGCTGCCACTCCTGTACATATGCAGCACAGACAACTAACAGAATGAACCTACTGATTGTACCGTGACAGAGTTTAATTGAGTCGAAATAAAATAAATATTTGACTTTACATATCTGTAATCAAAAGTCTGTTTATTCCTGTGTTGAAATCTATTTATGAATTAATATTTGTAGTCAGGGTATCAAGAGTTACTTTGAAGTGGCTTAAAAGCTTTGGAAGTAATGGCTAACTAACTAAATAAATAAAACAAAAAGCACTTTACATTTTCCCACGTGGTCTGCTCACAAGCTAAAAACCACTTGCCATACATCTAATTGAGTTTAGGCCCTTTTGGCTTATATCTCAGATCAAATTTTAAGAAGCACATTGATTTTTACGGTAAAACACACAGGTTCAAAGTCCAGCTCTTAAATCAGTCCTGGAAGCTCACTTACAGCTTCTTCAGTACAGCTACACATGTCACTCTGAAGAGCAAGAAGGAAGAGAAAAACAAGGTGTGTCAGAAAAGCTGGAGTTCATTGACCATTTATTTTAATAGGATTTAAAAAAAAAAAAATGTTAGCAATGCTAAAAAGAAGCCCTGGGTATGGATGCTGTAATTTATTAAAGGTTTGTGATGTTTCTTTCATATATTTTCCTTAGAAAAATCTTAGCAGAAATCTGTTAAAGTATGTAGAACATAATGGTACTTGATTAACTATGAGGGCAGGAAGGTTTTGTGATAAAGATGATGGACTGAGACTCAGAGGATCTGAGTTTATTTCTTGGTTCTGCCACGGATTTCCCATGGGACCTTGGACAAGTCATTTAAATGCCCTTTCCTTTAGTCCCTCAGCTGTAAAATTAGGGATGCAAATACTTCATTTCTTTGACCTTTTGTCTGTCTTGTCCATTTAGATGTTAACTGAAAAAGTACTGTGGGTTGCTATACTGTTTGTAGTGTCCCTAGCATCATTAGAGGGGTTTTTTTGGGGGGGGGTGGTCCTTGGTCCTACAATAATTGCAAACAATATATGATGACTGAGCAATTTTCATATTATTATTATTGTTGTTGTTGTTGGCTTCCTTGGAGGCTACTGCATGATATTAAATTCTGCAGAGAAACTGCAGAATCAGATTCTCAAGATCATGGCCCAAGCTCTTAAAAGTCATCTAGTATCTGTTCATTAACTGGTAAACTGTAAACCAAGCTAATTAACAACTTGTAACATTCAATTCCAACCAAAGCAGTGAATTGATAGGATTTTATAATAAATGGAGATGTGCTGGAAGGATTTGTTTTGAAGGGTTTTTTGTTGTTGTTTGTGTAACTCTGTTGGAAAAATACTGAAGGTGAGAAAAGTTTCCATGAACTAAATACATTATCTGCTATGAATTATTTGTTCAGATCTGTCAGTAATATTATGTGGCCTGAGAGCTTGGCCTTTTAAACACGTTTTAGTTAAACAGGTGCACTTTGTGTAAACAAAAGGTCTTAATTGCATGCTGAGATAAAATACCCATTCTGGAAACTCTTAAACAGATTTGCTGAAATTTGGAGGGTAGAAATAGTGGTTGGTCTGGATGATCAAAATGCTCCCTTCTGGCCTAAAATCTAAAATCTTTTCAGTTTCTTTAAATGAAGTGCAAATGTGCTTTCCATGTTCAAAGAGAAAATTCTGTCTTGATATAAATATAGAGTATTAAATTTAAACAATTATAAGATGAGTAAATTACCTTACTCCAGCCTAGTAGGGGGTGCATTCACAGAGGCACAAAAATCAAGACATTTACTGCACAGCTAAATAGTCAACTGCACAGTAAACGTCTCATGTAGACACACCCAAGGAAACCTCATTAAATACATTGCTTTTCATTAAATATCTGTCAAAAGCAGCATGTGCTCAGAAATGAAGTTTAATCAACTATGAAGCTGATGAAATGCAGCCAACACTGAACATAAGTAACAAAAATACATGGCCTATATTGGGCAAACGTTCTGATGGGAACCTACCACAAGGATTAGTTAGCCCATCTAAATAAGATATATGGTAAGGCCCATTTTGCTTAGTCCCCCTAAGCACGAATCCTTTTTTCAAGTCACTACACTGAATACATTTCAAATTCCTCTTCATTCCCACAGCTGAGCTGTGCCGTTCTTTCCAATTTCCAATTATTCCTATTGACTCTGCTGGTTCCCAGTCCAATGAAGTATATGGCATAGCATGCATTTTGGCTTTGAACTAATATCATGCTTAGTTTGTACTTAATGTACATAGGTACAAAAGTGCTGCTTAAAAATGTATTATGGAGTACTTGTGTTGGAACTTGTATCCAACACAAAAAAGGCATCAAGTCTGGATGAACTAAGTCATTGGGTACTCATAATAATTTGTCTATATCCAAATTACTATAGGCATGTTTTTCAAAGTCAGTGTTTTCAAATTTGGTGTCTTCTATGTGGTCAGGGTCTGATTACAAGGAAAGGGGAAGATGCTTCTGGAGGAAGAAGTTCAGGGGATAGAGAGCAAGGGGGCCACCTGCTCCCCCTCCCCTCCACCCTGATTTATTTTTCCTGCTGTAGGGAGGAGGACAAATTCAAGGCAGGGCTCTAATAATTAGGTTCTACATCTGGAAAATTATAACAAATTGATAAATTTTCCAGATATAGAATCTAATTACTGGGGAGGGTCATCTTGTATTTGGGGACATCTTATATTTTAATTAGATGGTAAAGCAAATGCAACACTGAATTTTCATTGAGGGCTTTCTTTGAATTCTTTAAGTTCAAATTTTCTTCAAACTTAAAGCAGAACTGGCCATTGTCCTTGTCCTTATATGTGGCTTTGAATTACTAAACTGATGTTCTTATTTGGAAGCTTTGAATCCCTTACATTGCAGGCAAACATTGTATTCTATGCAGCACATGGGGATAATGTAGCTCTATCATTTAAGCCTTTTCCTGGTCACTGTCCCCTCAGTCCAGCCCAATCAATAGTTTCACTTGTGGTGTCATGCATTTAATTTGATTTTTAATTTGTTTTTAGTACACTGTGCCCACAAACTCTCTACAGATTCTTGCATTGCAAGATATAACTACGCTGTAGAAGTCATCAGGGGAAGTTGTTATCCACAGCTTGGTAGATGATGTTTGGAATGCATTAAAAGTATTCATATAATAGCCATCTGGAAATACTTCAGGCTTGTGGCATCTGGGAGAGAGATGTGGCTTTTCTTTCCTCCCCCTACTTTTGGCTGGAAGGAAAATAAATTTATATTTAATCAGTTCTCATTCCTCAAACCAGCAGCCATTGACAGTAACTCGATTCCCAGCTGCTCCAGTGCCAACATCTGAAAATATATAGAACTCCCACTCCCATGGATAAGCATATTAGCTTGGTGTTAATGATCACCTGTGAAATGGTTGCATGTTTTACCATTATACTATTAAGGTGCCTGTACACAAGCTGGGAGGCTGCTGTATATTACAGTGCATTGGAGTAGAGTTAATTAATTGAGTCTGGAGCATGGTAATTACCACGCTTCAGCCAGCCTCCATGTCTTGTGTATCAGCGTTCCCACATTTCAAAATGGTGGCGGAAGTGCTTTAACTAAAGCTCGTTCAATGAGATGTAGATAAAGCACACCCTGCTGCCATTTTGAAATGCAGGAATGCTGATACACAAGGTATTCTGGGTACTTTAATCAGAGCAGCTGCTGGATTAATTAAAGCGCCCCCCACACACACCTGTAGCATATGTAAAAGTGCCTTCAGGTTTCAAAGTTCATACTGTAGGAAGCAAACCTCATTTTCAGAATTGTTCTTCAAGGTTTTCTGCAGACTCCAGCAGATAGGTAACACTTGTTCTCTTTCGATGGTTTCCTTAGAATTCCAAGACCTAGATTCTTTTTCAACGGAAGCTTAAAGTTTGATACAATTACACTTTTTTTTTTTAATAGAAATTATACTCTACCATGGCCTTGTAGCAACATTATACTTATTATGTTGCACAACAGTTAATTAAACTGGTAAATTCCATAGTATTTTCCTAAATACATCATTCTGAGGTCAGAGAAGCACAGACTGGAACAGTACGAGGTTTAAACAGTGTTGTACTCCATAGCCGGATTTAGACATGCAGGCATGTGCAGTTTATGGTGCTGCAAACCCCTCTACGGTGCCACAGATGGCATGCCCAGCACATTAAAATGTGTCCCACGCTGCAGATTTGCAGTGCGGAAGCAAACTTTTTTACTGGGAAATCCTGGTAGCAAAAAAAAACCAAATAAAAAATGCTCTGAAAAAAGCAGTGTGGCGCACACCACAGGAACATGTGCTGGCAGACGCGTAGGCTCAGCCCTCCCAGGAGACACGCTGGCTGCCAGCCAGAGCATCTCCCCTCCTATAGTTCTGCCCTGGCTCCTCCAGCATGCCAGCAGTTGGGAAACAGCAGTTTCCCTGAAGAGGGACATTTTGCCCTGCACCAAAGTGCATGGACAGGGGCATGCATGGAGGCAAAAAGTAGCGGCGCAGATTTTTGCTCCTACTTTTTTTGCTGCTGCAAGCACACACCCCTGCATGTGGGGATACACTCTGTGTGCCTTTTTTTATGGCCAGGCACTTGCGCTTTTGCTATTCATCACTTTTTAGTACTTAAGGAATGGGGAAAGAAAATTGTTCACTTTCTAATGAGACAAGGAGGCTTAGTCTAAACATGCTATAATCAGGAGGGTTTAATTTTAAAATCTTGTTCATATTTGATTCAAATGTTGAATGCATGAACATTTAAATCTGGGCATTTTAGCCAGATTCTGTGTGTTCACTTGAAGCCACTTGACATCTTTGCTCTGTGTCTTTTCTTGCTATTTCTCTCATAGTAGCAGATCCAATAATGGGGTAAGAGATGCGCCTCCGATCCCAATTTTGGCTGTCAGGAATGCACCATGAGATCTGAGCTCACTGTCTGGTTTTCATGGGCTCTGGCCAGAGTGCCACGTGACCAACAAGCTCTGAGCTGACTAGATGATTGTAGCAGGGTCTAACCAGAGCCCAGGAATTAGAGCTTTTGATGTTACACAGGCATACAAACTTTATTGTGCAACAGCAGGCAACTGCTTGCAGACCCTTGTACTCTCTCTAACTTCTCTGACTAAAGAACCATCTCCCAGTTCCCAACATCTGAGGCCTTCTAAGGAAGGGAGTGACTCTCTAAATTATAACTTATATCACTACATCCCCCTACCTACTAAATTCAGCAGCCTGGTCAAGAGGAGGTTGAGCAGCAATGACAGCACTCACTCCTGAGATCCAGAGCTGGGTAAAAGCAGGGGCTCTGGGCAGACCCCATGCTGAGAACTCATACATGGAACAGCCAAAGCGACCATGCCGCCACCACCACTGCCCATCCCCCTGCCCCCTGGATCTGCCCCTGCCCTCTCAAAAGGAGTTTCTGCTTGAGTCAAAACTCTGCCATTAAGAAAAGTGCCCAGATGTAGTCTGAGCTTCTATCTCTATCCAGGATTCAGTAGGTTTCCTTTTCCTTTCTGTGGTTGGCTGCCATAGGCAGAGCGGATTGCAGGTATTTTATGGGAGGCTGGAGGACTACACTGACATATAGCTTCATCAGACAGTTTAAGAATAGAGGCCCTAATATCATCTTGCTGTGGATTTTTTTATGATGGGTAATTACCACTTTGGTGGTGCTTTCAAAATATAGGATTGCAGAAGACCTGATTTATTTCTTTCACTCAGCAAATCTAATCAGGCATGGCAAAATGGGGGAGGGAGAATTGACTGGCTCCAGACAATGCCTGAGCTAAGTGAAATATGAATAAATATAATGTCATCAATTAATAAGGCACACAAACACAGTCAATGTTAGGTTCAGCTTCACTTGGAGGCTTCCAGTTTAATGACTGCATGCATTAGATCTCAGGTTTCTGGCAAGGGAGTTGCCATCTCCTCTGTGGTCTATGCATCTTGCTATCTCCTCTGTGGGTTATGCATCTCCCATCTTCTCTTGTGTCCGTCAGGAATAACTCCCCCTTAGTTCACTATGTCAAGGTCTACAGTCATGTTCTTGTAGAGAACAGGGTAAAATCTTGTCTTCTGCAAGTCTTGAGCCTGTCTAACCATGGTGCTTCGGGTACAATGGGACCTGGTTGTGAAACCATAATCACCAGTGAGGCCCTTTTTTAGCTTTCCAAAGTGTTGCCCATCTTCATTACTGATGACTCAGGAAAGGAAATATCATTGTGGGAGCCTTCAAGCTTTGGCATGTGGATTCTTTGGCAGCAGGAATTGTCAAGTGTCATAAACAGAGACCAACCTGAGCATAAAAGCACCCTCATTAGCACATTTGAATTCCCTGGCATTTCAAATATTCATTTATGCTTGCAATTACTTATTTTCCATGTGTAGAAATGGTAGTACTGGAGCATTTGCCCACACACAAGCCTGTGTCTGATTTCAAAAAGCCAACACCGGACCGTCCAGCAGTGGAATGTCATGCCATGGTTTTATCAGACAGTTCTAAGTGTACTTCCTCCGCTTCATGTCTAACCTTTGCGCAGGTTGTGGTCAACAAGTTTTGTTTTTACCGTTTGCTTCCTATCACCATTAGAGAAAAACTACTCATTGCTAGGAATACCACCCAGATTTTGGCTTGCTTATTGGACATACTTTCATTGTCCATACTGTCCTCAATGTCTGCATGAACCAGTTGCTTTACTTGTACTTCACTGCTAATTTGTTTGCTAATTCCACCCTTCCCAAATCCTATTCCTTTTCCAGAAACACAAAGTTCTCTTAGGTACAGGTAAAGCAGGAGAACCACAGGGAGACCGCAGCAACCAACATCCTGCTTCTGCAAAGATTGTTAATATGCTCTTGTGAGCATATCCCAGGAATGAGCTATGTCCTCCCCGTGACAGACGGCAAAAACCCCCACAGTCCGTACCAAACTGACCATGGATTAACATTCTTTCCTGACCCCAAATGTGGTGGTTGGTCTAACCCTGAGCGGAAGGGCAAGCCCTCTAGCCAAGAACCTCCAAGTTTGTCCCCGCAGAAGCACTGGCATGCCCTTGTCGAAATCCCTAGCCTTGACTATAGCCAACACCCAGTGACTCTGAGGAAGGCCAGGAAATCTATGGCACATGGAGCAGCAGTGAGGAGGAAATTTCTTCCAGGCCCCTTGCAGCAACCAGAAAGCTGATAAACACTGGAAATACCCATATTAAAACACAGGTATAGCCTACATCATCCCTAACCAGTGGCTGGACAGTGTTGGAGAGTCTGCAGCTTCTTCAGAAAATGTATTTCACTGCCTCACTATTCTAATAATGAAGACTTTTTTTTTCTGATATCCAGTCTAAACCTACTTTGCTGTCAATTAGGCTGGCTGACCTTTCTGTTCAAGCCTTTTGCATAATGGAACTTACATAGATCTGAAGAAAGACTCGCTTTTGAGTCAGGCTGCTTCTGAACAGGGAAGCAATGTTTTTCCGTAGTACAGGTGAGGTACGGCGTCAAAGAGAGACTAAGAATCCCCTAGTCTCACAGTAAGACTGTGACAGAGGTGGAAATAGAACCGGGGTCTCCTGATACCCAGTTCGGTATCTTCACCATAAATGGACATACATTGGTTGGGGACAAGGGAAGGGAGGTTTTTCTAATCTGAAAAAAAAAGTTCAGGGTTTGGTACTGCAATTCAGACCATTAATGTTTACAAAGTGGTTACAAAGTATTTCTTTGCATCTTTTTGTGATCAGAACAGCCAGTTTACCAAAGCAAAAAGATAAATTGTTTAGTCAACACCTTGATTCACTGCCAGGCTTACTAATAGAGTGCTGGAGGGGAACTCGGAGGATCTGGGATCTATCATGACTGTGCTTCTAGCCTACTGAACGACATAAGACAAACATGCCTTTCTGTGCATTTCTTTTATCTGCTAAATGCAGGTAATGAACCCTTTGTAAAATGCTTTGAGATCTTCTGGGGAAAATTGTTACATTAGTCAAATAGTATTAGCATGATTTACATCCTCTTCCTCTCTACTTCTCATGATGTACATGTCTCTACGCACACATCTTCACTTTCTCCATCCTATCAAAATGAATGCACTCTGACCAAGGAGTAAGGGTTACAGCAATCTCTAAAATCCATCATTGTTAGTCCAGTGTTACCTCAAGCAGTCCATAAGGAGTAAAAAGTGTGGTCTCCATTACTGCAGTCTCTTCCTACTTGAGTCTCTTTGGCTGCAAACAGATGCTGCCTTTGTGCCACTTCTTTTTTCCATAAATGATATTGTTACCCTCCTCAATCTTCCTGTCTGCTCATGATCCTTATTTATCTTATGTCAAATTTGGACATTAAGAACTTCAAGGGAGGAATTGCATTTTGTTCTTGGTACAACATGGGATGCCAAGCACATGTTTGGAAAAATAATGTGTTGCAATGATTGAGGCTGAAGTTCCCAATGAGGCCTATCGGAGTTAAAGGATTTATATCAGCAAGACGGTTGGACAAAAATCTATCCCTCCTGTAGCCCCAACCCCTTACAGGACTACGATGCTTCTGCTTCATTCCCATCCTCTGCTGACTCAGAAGCAAAGAAGTATGCCCAAGTCTAGGTTGTGCATCTCCTACCATCAGGCTGCCAGAGCTCAGTTAAATAATTTTCATTCCTGTTCATTCTTTGCCTACTTTTGAAAGCAAAACTTCCTATTGATACCAATAATGAACTTAGATTTTTGCTTCAAAGATGCTGAATTGGCCATCAGATGCATTTCTATCATGATGAAGCCTCCATTTACACTCAGCTACTATTAACTGAGCAAGAGGTGTGTGCACTGAAGAATAAAATGTTGATTGTGCCTAGCTCCTGAAAGAGTTGCTGAAAAGAGAGAGGCTTTGCAATAACTAATAACTAGAGTGGGTGGCTGTGAATAATTCATAAGGATATTTTTAAAGCAAGGCAATATCCGGTGGCTTCAACTCTTTATTTTGACTCCAGGTTGGCAGGCCACAGCAATCTGCCTATCTTGTCATCTGTCACCTTAGCATCCAAGTATTTGGGGGCTTCTGAACTATCTACTGGAAACTTACAGCCTTTCAGTTTCAGTTAAGGTTCTGATTGAGGAGGAAAAGAACTAGACAATAATTCAAATCTTTATTCTTATCCTTTTAGAAGTCAAATAAAAGCATACATTAAAAAAATAAACAAAGTATATATGCACTTAAAAAAGCAATGACCTGAGTTGTTGAGTATCATCTGTGGAGGTACAAGTAATTGTTGCATGATTATTATTCTCATCAGCCTAAAGCATGAAAGTAATTGAGTGAAAAAAATCCTCACATTATGTAAAATGATTACTGCCTTTGAGCCATAATAAACAATGATGTTCTCACAGTAGTGATGTTAAGCAGTAGAACAAATGTGTGCAACCTGCTGATTGTGCACTGTCCGGATCATTACCAATTGTTGTAACCCCCAGTAAGCAAATGATTTAATTATTGGGGCATCTGCATGGTCCATTGCTAAAGGGGACAAAGAGCCATGGTCCAAATTCACCACAGTCTACTTTTTGACTCCAAGTGATATAGACATCTCTGTCCATGGATGCAACTCCCTTGGGTTTAGTTAACATTTGACATTTTCACTCTGCGGGATGGCTACTTGTTAAAATGCAAGGATTATTCTTAGTTTGCCTTGGTCAATTCATATTCCCACAAGGGCCAGATCAGGTTTATATGCCTAGCAGCTGAAAATCAGTACTGCTGTCCAAGAGCGAATTGTGCTTTTAGGCAAGTAGCACTTAGCAGCTGCATCAGCAAGACTAGAACATCTGTCCTCCCTTGCATTTGGTACATATATAGGAAGGGTTCATCTCAAACTCAGTGGTATGACTAAATTTAATGGTGACATTACTGTCACCTTAATTGTATCTTAGTACAGGGGTGGCCAACCAGTGGCATGGGGACCGTAAGTGGCATGGGGAGCCTCTGTGTGTGGCATGCAACAGATCAGAGAGGAGAAAGTGCCGAAGATTGGGCAGGGGGCACAAGGCAGGAAGCAGGAAGCTTAGCAGCAGATCAGGCAGAGGAAGGGATTCATCAGGGAAATTGATCAGGCATGCCTGACTGGGCCAAGCACCTGACTTGTCACACCTGCCCCTCTCCTGGTTTATGCAACTGCCCCTATTTGTTGCAACTGAATTGGTTGCTGAAAGTACCACACACCTCTTGTGCTCTCTGGTTCTCCTGGCTCCTAACTCAGCTTTGGCTCTGGTGGGAGTGCAGCATGGGCTGCCCTGGCAGGACCGGGTGGGATTCAGCCTCATGTGAAGCACTATGGAGGCAACCACGGGCCAGATCCAGTCAGTTGGTGGGCTGGATCTGGCCCACAAGCTGTATATTGCCCACCCTTTGATTAAGGACATTTTAGAAAAGTGGGACATGTACAAATCTATGAGGCCAGATACAATGCACCTGAAGGTGCTGATGTTATTGCAGAGCATCTTGCCATCATCATTGAAAACTGTTAGCAACTGGGAGAGTCCTATATGATTGGGAAAAGCCCAACATAGTGCCCATCTTTAAGAAAGGGAAGAAGAATCCGGGGACCTACCAACCAATTAGTCTCACCTTTTGTCGCTGGAAAAATCATGAAGCAGGCCCACAAGGAATCCATTTGCAAGCACTTGGAGAAAAAGATGATTAGGAATAGTTAGCATGGATTTACCAATAGGAGGTCATGCCTGACCAACATTATTGCCTTTTACAATGAGATGACTGGCTCTGTGGATGCAGAGAAATCAGTGGACGTAATATACCTTGACTTCAGCAAGGCTTTTGATATGATCTCCCGCAACATTCTTTCAAGCCAGCTAAGGAAGTACAGGTTGAAAGAAAGGATGGTAAGGTGGTTAGAAAACTGGCTGGATTCTTGGGATTAAACGGTAGCAGTCAATGGCTCAATATCTTGTTGGCATTCAGTATCAAGTGGAGTATCCCAAGGGTCAGTCCTGGAGCCAGTTTTGTTCAATATTTGCATCAATGACCAGGAAGAATGGATAGAGTGAACCCTCAGCAAGTTTCCAGATGATACCAAGCTGGGGGAAGTAGTAGATATGCTGGAGGGTAGGGCTAAGGTTGAGAGAGACCACAACAAATTTGAGGATTGGACCAAAAGAAATCTCATCAGTTTCAATAAGCACAAGTAAAAGGCGCTGCACTTAAGACAGAACAATTCCATGGACCGGTACAGGCTGGGGACCAACTGATGAGGCAGCAGCTCTGTAGAAAAGGAATGGGGGTTTACAGTAGACAGTTAGTTGAATCTGAATCTATAGTGTTCTCTTACTGCGAAGCAGGCTAATAACATACTGGGCTGCATTAGTAGGAATGTTGCAAACAGATCGAGGAAAGTAATTTTTCAGCACTGGTGAGGTCACATCTGGAGTACTGTTTCCAGTTTTTTGGCCCCTGATACAGAAAGGATGTGAACACATTGGAAAGATTCCAGTGGAGAAAACAAAAATGATTATGGGGCTGGAAAACATAACTTACAAGGAGAGGCTGAGAGAACTGGGCTTAGTTAGTCTGGAGAAGAGAAGGCTGAGAGGGGATTTAATAGCAGCCTTCAACTACATGCAGTGGGGTCTGAAAGAGGATGGAGCTACACTGTTCTCACTGGTGTCAAATGACAGAACAAGGAGCAGTGGTCTCAAGTTACAGCATGAGAAGTTTGGCTGAGATATTAGGAAAAACTTTCTAACTAGGAGGTTTAGTAAAGCCCTGGAACAAGTTACTCAGAGCAGTTGTGGAATCTCCATCCTTGGAGGCTTTTAAGACCTGGGTAGACAAAGCCTTGGCTGAGATGACCTAGATGCAGATGGTCCTACTTTGGGCAGTAGTTGGACTAGATGACCTCCTGAGTTTCCTTCCAATTCTAATTTTCTATGATTCTATGTCATGCAAGTCATACTTTTAGTGGGGGGGGAGTGGTGCTTTATTGCTGGTGAAGTGGTTTTGCCCTTGGCAATAAAATATAAGAAATAACTTTATAATTGCAAACATTTTTTTCTTCCAGCCTTATCTTGCTTGGATTTTTGTTTATTGGGTGGTTTCTTTTGTTCCTACATTTATAAACAGAAATATTCATATAAAGATAGGGTTAAAAGAGACCTCATCTCTTCCAGCTGCCGCCTTATGGCGGGACTGCCTAAACCATCTTACCCATGTGCTTGTCTAACCTGCTCCTAAAAAACTTCCATGGATGCAAATCCCGCAGCCTCTCAGGCTAGGGACAGACATTATACATAAATTGGCTTAAGTGATCAAAAAGTGAATGAAATCTGTAACAGAACAGATGTTGAGTGCAGATAAACCAGTTTGAAAATGACTGAACCTGGTTTGAGATAAACCTGGTTGAATGTAGTATCAGACTTAACTGCTTTGGGTCAAACCAGTTGATGCAATGTCTGTCACAGACCCCTTCCTGGCTTAAGTCAAATCAGAGTCCTCTAGCATCCCAGTTGCTTTGCAAACCTGGGTGAGGCTCTGCTTTCCGCTTTAGCTCAGCAGGGCTGGCCCCTCCCCTCTGGTCCCTTTCTACAGGTCCGGCAGAGACTTGTAGGCACAGCAAGTTCTGTCTGGCTTTCTCCTGCCCCACCCCCCATGCTCTCCCTGCTCAAGCAGGGATCCCCTCCCCACTGCCTTACATAGACACCTCTCAGCATTAGCTAGCATACCACATGCTGGCTACAGTCTGTGCTGTGGGAGACAGGACAAAGGCAGACAGAACAGTGTTGGCTTAGGACTTTTTGATGCTAGTCAACAGGTACCTGGTTATGTCCCTCTGTTCCTTCCTTGGAAAGTTGTTTAAGAAGAGCTTGAACTAATGACAGAGGTTTGGTTTTGTTTGATGAGCTGATAAATGCTAACAATTCCCTGTGTAACTCCCTGCTGTGTAACTCAATGCTTGTTATCAACAGTGAGCAGGGGGAGAACCCTCCCTAATCAGAGCATCCTGCCAAAGCTTGACCATTCCCTCCCTTCAGCTCAGCATAGTGGAAGAGAAAGGAGGGCTGCTCTAGCCGCCAGCTTCTAGCCTGAGCCACTGCAGGCATATGCCTGCATTTCTTCAGTTTAGAGGGGATGTCTTTATTGTTACAAACTGGTTGGGCCTAGCCAGGTTAGACTAACTTGCAAAGATTGAATCAATTCAGCCTTAGTTTGTTTGAATGTCTGTCCCTGGCTCCAAGGTCTTTTGTTCTAATGCTTAAACATGGTGATAATAAGAGTTCTTCTGAATACCTAGACTAAATTTCCCGTGTTACAATTGAAAACTATTGCTCCTAATCCTGTCCCTGTGGCCATAGAGGATATTTGATAATCATCCTCTTTATAACCTCCTTCAGTTATTTAAAGACTGCTATCAAATCCTTCCTTATTCTTCTTTCCAGACTGAGTAATCTCAGTTCTTCCAATCTCTACATGTCTTTCATCCTTTTCAGTGCAGCACCCAAAATTGGACACAGTACTCCTACTGAGGCTTCACCACTACTGAACAGAGGAAAAGAATCATTTCCCTTGACTTGCAAGTGATGCTTCTATTAATTCAGCTGTATGTGCTATTGTCATTTTGCAGCAAGAGCACACTGTTGGCACATGTTCAGCTTACAGTCCTCCATAACCCACAGGTCTTTTTCCATAGTATAGACTAGCCCAGGGATTGTCAACTGGGGGTATGTGTACCCCAATGGGTACTTAGGTCATAGAGGGTGCAGGCAGGTGGGGACGGAGTGCGCCCTGGGGTGTGGCAGCGGCATCTCCCCTGACATGTTCCCATATTTTGCGTCTTACCTGGGGGAGGGGGAGGAGCGCACCAGGCACCACCAGCCCTACGCAGGATGCCATGGCGCCTCCCTGCCCCCCACCTCAGCTCGCTCTCTGTGCTTGCTTCCAGGAGCAGGGCCAGGGGCACAAGAGCAGCAGTGCCCCTCTGTGGGCTGCACATGTGCCACCCGGCCAGGGCACAGGGGGCTTGCATGTGGTAGCTGCCACCATCACCACAACCCACCATTGCACCCCACTGCCGTGCCCACGCCACTTTCCTAAGGCCCATTGCACATGCAGCTCCTCAGGCTGCCGATGGGCAGCGCACAATTAGTTACGCGTGAGGCCCATCAGCAGCCCATGGAACTGCACATGCAATGGGCCGTAGGAAAGTGGCGTGGGCACGGAAGTGGTGTGGGGTGTTGGGTTGTGGTGATAGCAGCAGCCACCACATGCAAGCCCCCTCTGTCTCAGCCAGGTGACGAGCTGTAGGAAAGCAGTGTGGGCGCAGCAGTGGCACAGAGTGGTGATGACAGTGGCAGCCACCGCGTGCAAGCCCCCCAGCTGGCCAGGCAGCACGTGTGTAGCCTGCAGAGTTGTGCTGCTGCCCTCGCCCCATCCCCCACAGCCCTGCTCCTGGGAGCAGGCACAGAGACATGCTCCCACCTCCCTGTCATTCCCAGTCTGGCCCCCCAGTCCCTCCCTCTCCCCCACCATGCCCCTTCCCTCTACACATTTACCAGATGGGGATAGTGTGTGTGTGTGTGTGTGTGTATGTGTGTGTCCTGCCCACCCAGTAGCAGCAGACACATGGCATTGCACAGCTCTTGGGGCAGGGGCAGCAAGGTGCAGAGCCCAGCCTGCAACAGCAGTTGCCTCCTCCCCACACACACATCTAGGGGGCACGTGCCCGCTGGACCTCTACTGGGATGCACACAGTGATGGGAGCCACCCCACCTTTTCCCGCACCCCCAGGACGATCTGCTCTTGCGGCTCCATCCCACACTCCATCCCAGGTGTGCAGCGCCTGCCCCTGCCCCAACCCTACTCCCTGCCTGCCACTCCGCCCCTTAAAAACAAGAAAAATTAAAGGGGTTCATGAGCTGAAACTTTGAGGGAGAAGGGATATACTTTCAAAAAAGATTGGAAACCCCTGGAGTAGCCAATTATTCCTTTGTCTGTATTTGCCCATATTATATCTGTTTTGTCCTAAATGCAGGACTTTGTACTTGTCCTCATTTAATTCTAATTTTGGAGCATAACTCCAGTTTGTCTGGTTCATTCTGAATCCTAGTCTTGCTTTCCAAAGTGTTTTCAACTCCACTTGACTTGGTGTCGTCTGTAAATAGCATACCCATCTGCATTAATAGGAGTAATTAATCCCTGTATTAATATGGATTAGATCTCGTATTAGGATAAAAACAATATAAATGGTTAATGCTTTATTCAAACTCGTATGTTTCCTGGTTTTTTTCCCCAAACTGCTTCTTTATTGTCCATTTTTCCCTTCACACACTCTAGTTCCAGTTCAGTGTATGTATGTCAAATTATAAAGAGTCATGTTCAAAACAACATTGTAGGAAGCGGTGATTTTCATTCCAAAAAAAAGACCTTTTGGACCAGAACCCAGGTGATGTAAATCAATGTATCTCTATTTGTTTACATCAGAGATTTCTCTACTTGTTATGGCCTCGATTTTTTTTTTTCTCTTTTCTCACATTAAAGCTTTCCTTGGAAAGCGATGGCATAGAGGCTGTTGTAAGAGGTTCACAAGTTGTCATAGTGGTGACTGGCAGTTTGCTGCAGCTCTCATTTATTTTCCTTTAGTGTTCTTAACATATACGGCAAAGAAAAAAATGCATTTCCTGATACGTAGCTTTTCCTCTCCCTGTAGCAAGGATAAACAAGTCTTTTAATGTAAGCTGCATGAAAGAACTTCCTTTCCCCTCTCATGCTTGCAAACTTTGTTTGTTCAGAGCTGCTGTCTTCCTAGCGCTCCGGTTCCTCCCCTTTTGCCCCAACCTGGTTCATTAAATGAATTCCCAATTCACTGAGTCATCTTAGAGATGTCCACAAAGCAGGCGATATGCATCTCCGTGAACTCGCCAGACAACATCCTAATCTGAAGCTCTATCATGGAATTCTTGCTTTTGAAAATGGTTTGCTTTTGAAAATAATGCTTACACATGTATTTTTAAAAGGCTGCATAAAACTTACATTCATGGCAGAACTAAGAGGGCAAGATCAATCTCTTGGCAGAAATCCCTTGATTTTGGAGGAGTTACATCAGGGGAATGTGGTCCAATGAGTTGCATGGCTCTTACTTAATTCTGTAGTTAGAATCTGTTGTAAAGAACTGAAGCTCATGTTAATAAAAGCTGTGGTGAAATGAGCTCTGACAAGATAATGTAATTGTAATTGCTCTGCATCCTGTCCATCTTTTGCACTAGTTTTACAGAAGAAGAACTGAGATATCCGTGAAAAAGTCCTTCTAATTATGATCCCCTTACTCAGTTGCAGATGTGTTCATAATGGACTAGTTAGCCATTGAATTCTGTCTGCTACGTGATCTAATCTGGTGCACTTCTAAGGCAATTATCAAATACACCAATATAGGGCATGGTATAGCTGTCTGAAAAGAAGTATGTAGTGGATTTGGGGTGGTCATTAGCCAAAGACTAGTACTTGTGTTAGAAACTGTTATAACAATTATAATTTTAAATATGTTAGTAGGCAAAAAGAGCTTTTGCTTTTTAGAATGAGCAGGTCGAGTTCTGCACATTTATTCCACCTGGTCCAAGCAGTCATTTGTTTGGAATAGTATAATACCCAAATGTTCCACTGCTCCAGTAATTCTACCAAATTTTTGTATTCCTAGGGATAAAGTGATACTGTGCATGGATAATATTCCATGCAATAAGTGGATGCTAACCACACCAGATTGTGACAAGTAGGTCACATCATATAAACAATAAATTCTGTTTAGCACATTGGCATTCTGAATTGTTTTTTGTGGTGCACAAGCTAAAATGAAAATGCACATGACACAGTGATACTTCCATACAGAGATGAAAAACAAATATTGCATAAATAATCAAGGGCAACCCAGAATCTTTTATTTTTATCTATCTGAAGAATAATTGCTCCTGACACTCAGTTGTAGAACTGATAAGGGAATAAATGTGATAAATGTCACTGAGCTTATTGACTAGCAGCTGCATGCTTACTGTAAGGAAGCACAAAGAAGGAGACATGAAATCCATAGAGGATAGGTTGCCTCAGCTGGCATGTGATCCCAATCATTGTATGGAGTGAGCAGTGAAAGAGGGGAAGCCAGCCGTTACCTGTGCCATATGAAGAAACAGGCGTGACATGGAGCTTTTTGTTGCATGGCAGGAGTGCTGCCTTAAAGGGCCACGTACAATGTTAGCTAACAAAAGAGGGAAGCTGTCTTTAGATTGTTTCCGCTCATTGCTTTGTTGAGATTGTGTGCACAACTTACATCTTGAAAAGCAATGAGACTCTAATGAGCACCACATGAGCCCCAGACACCCACTAGATTCAGACAGATTCACTGCTGATGTGAACTCAACTCATACTGAACCCGCTGATTAACGGTATGAGCCGCATTGTTTGCTTCGTGACGCTATGTAGCCTTGCATTCTAATGGTAGAAATGTTCTGTGTTTTTCCAGGCAAGCTTCTTTGAGTAGATGTGATATCTTTTATTAGACCAACTGAGTAGTTGGGGAAAAGTTTTTAGCAAGCTTTCAGGTGCAGTCACCCTTCTTCAGGCATAGGGAGTCTCCGCTGGTCTGAGACTTCAAGATTTTTCCACACCTTCCAAGGATTGCCAAGCATGTTTGCATTAAGTATTACTCAGTCCCTGTGAAGTAGGTATTGTCATTATTGCTGTTTTACAGATGGGGAAGCAGACAGCATCAATAGCAAAACCAGTAACAGAACTTGAAAATCTTGACTCTGATTCCACAGCTTTAAGCACCGGTCCTTACTATGGTTATTAGCCTGTTACGGGGGTGTCAGGCCCATCAGGATGTGGGCTGGATGAGTGGTGCAAGGTCAGTCCGTTGTAAGCTGTTCATGTATTGTGTGCGGTCTTTGCACCATGTGCAGCTTGCACCCTGGACTGGCCCTGTGTGCTGCATGCAGCGTGGGCCAGGCCCAGGCAGCATCTGAGTCAGTCCAGGGTGCACCACACGTACAGCTTTTGACTCCAGCTAAGAGCCACATGCAGTGCCACAGGCTGGATGATCGGGCTACACTCGCTCAATCCACCCCGCAGGCTGTATCTTTGGCACCACTGGTCTATTGCATTTCCCTTCCATCTGCCACAAGTAATTCCAAAAGCTGATCAGAGGTTTAGTTTTTGTTAGTATGCACAAGTAGGTATGAGAAGGCCCACCAAACTTTCACAGTTTAGCAATTGTTGTTGTAGACTAAAGGGGTTTTTTTTAGTTTTGACGTGAATAGGAGCCAATTTTGATATATAAAACAACCAGTATAGTAACAAAATATTACCTGCTACCACTCTACAGTGAAACCTCTGTCCCATCAAATCTGGTAAGGAAGGAGTAGCTGGGCCAGTCTGAACACAGGCAAATTCCATAAAACATCTACTAAGTGTTTATAAAAGGTCAACATTTATCAGCCATTGCTATAGGATTATTATGGTTTGTATTCAAGTATAAGAGGAGACAGTTTCAGAAATGCCTGGAAAATGCTGATTATGTACACTAGAACCAAGGGGCAGTCTGGGAGACTCGTGAAATGGCACTTTTCATTCTGTAGCCCTGGAGAAATTAAATATGTATACCAGTGTAATCAGCTCTGTGGGCTTGACCCAGTCTAAAGACCAGCCCTGCACCCCTCAGCCAGCCCTTGGGGCTAGACAGATTTGACGCCCCTGTGCTAGTGTGCATGTTCATCTATTAAGGACTATAAAGCCAAGGTTCCACTCTTACAGAGGTAATGCTTTTCAGACGAGATGTAGCAATTGTAGCTAATAACGTTCTCTTGACATATTTTGTCAAAATGGGGAAAGCTAATTATTTTGGCTTCTTTTTACCTCTACTACTTATAGTCCATCTACGCAAACTTCAAGCTTTTTCAGTTCCATTGTTTTTCTCGTACACTTTGTCTCGTACACTTTGTGCTGCTACCCAGCCCGTCCACAGGTGGTAGATAGTGAATGACCTTCAGGGAAGGTTAGCTGTGAAATAAGCATGGATTACGCTGATGAATAAGCAGTCATAGACCAAGCACCACCAGGATGTGGTGGGAACAGCAGGTGGCAATGCTCTCCTCCCTAGAAAGCCATCTGTATCCTTCTCGGGTGCTGTGGCATGGCAACTACAGGTCACTACTGCCAGAAGCCTATCTGGCCTCCAGCCCTGGGTCTGTAAGTCCTCAACAGTGGAGCAGGCAGAAGAAGATGTTAGAGTCTCAACAGCTGCAAACGTGGATGAAGGCTGCAGTGGAATGAGATGTCCGATTGATGAGATCTCCAAATGACAACACGAGCTGGAAAAGCAGGAGTGCCAGAAACAGCATGTCACAGACGGAGCCAAGAATCCAGCCCCCCCACTCCACATGGAGACGCATGCCGGAGGTGCAGGAGAACCTCCTGACTCTGGATTGGCCTTGTCAGTAATCTTAAGACCCACTGATAAGACAATCATGGAAGAGAATCATCCTCAACTGCAAGGGATTGCTGATGGCGACTTCTGCAATATTTCTGTGCACTGTTAAACAGCTCCTGCATTTGACCGCAGAGATAACTGTATTTATGCAGCAGGAGAAGCTATACCGACACCGTATAAAGTGAAGTTTTTATATTCGTTTGTAAAATATTTTGGCATTTTGAGAGTGACATGTGTGTAGAAAGAGACAAGGAGACTATAAATTGTGTCTCCTGACATCCAATCTTGTAGATTGTAAATATTCAAATTGTGCTTTCTTGTTCAAGCATTGTAGAATGTATAGAGCCTGATCTAAAACCCACTGAAACCATAATCAGCCTTTGGCCGTGACCATACACAGGACCAAGTGTATGATAACTGTTGGTTTCAGTTTGCTAGACATGCAATTATCTGCAGGCACTCTGTAACTATACAGTAAATATGCTTTCTAATACAACTTATGACTAATTCTTATAGCTAGAAGCTTCGTTTCATGACCAAATTAAAGGTCTTCATAGTTAAGGATATTAAAATCAAGGAGCAATAATAGTATTATTGTGTCTTAAGTCACTCTGTCATCTGAATGCCTGTAGTAATTGAGCACAAACACGTTGAATTGCCCTTTTGCCCCACGTGTTCTTCTCATCCATGTTTTGCATTAAGTAATTGGCCATGTAAGCAGATGACCAAGCTCATAAGAGCTTTTTGGGCCAAAATACAGAGTTGTTTTTAAGTCATATTACCATAGCAGTGCTACTCAAATAGTCAAACTTTTAATAGTGTTCACAGAGCACGACACAGGAAACAGAATGTGATGTGGCCTGCCAGAGCTGCACAACAGGCTGCCATGAATCTTCTAAATGGGAGAGAAAACCACTGGATTTGTAAAGAAACCAGTTATTGTGTGCTGGTGGAATCCCTCCAGGACGCTGAAGGGCATCATCTCCTTTCTTATTCTTTTAGCATCCATATCCACTAACTGCAAAAATATTAAACACAAAAATATTCATGGATCCAACTGCTGACATGAATGCATTCATTACAAAGACACTGATATACCAGCTGTAAATTGAATGAGACTTTATTGTGTGAAAATAAACATGCTAATAGAACAGTATTTTCTTTGGACCTGCACATCATTGCAAGACAAAATTACTTCTTTTAAAACATGCAACACAATGCTGCTGTGTTTTGTTATGCTTTTCAAGGCAGAAGTGAAGATCCTCATCTGGAGTAAACCAGTGTAAACTGCATGGATTTGCACTAGTTAACAGTAGCCGACAGTTTGGCCCGTAGCTTCCAAAAGATTGCAAATGAAAATAAGTGACAGCCTGGCAGCTAAAGCATAGAAGAGTGAATGAGATACTCACAGTAACACCCCCAAGCAGTGAAATGCACAAACATGCACACAGCCTCCATGAGATTAGAAACTGCTAGATCTTATTCCAAGACAGGTTTTTCCTGATATGTGTGTGTTTGTGCATATTTGGGAAATGAGGGCACGTTCCTTTACACTGCACTAAACTGTTTCAGAGAGAGAGAAGAGGAAGAAAAAAACCCAGTAAAAGATGTCTGCTGCCAACCCTTACTGAAGTAAAATGACAAAAACCATGCATTGGGTAGGCTGATTGAGAAGGTTTGAACAGGCTGCACTGTGCAGTCTATTCACTGGAAAAGGAATACATATTAGGTGTTTGTCAGATGCCATAAAAATGACTGAAGGCTGGCATGTCATGTGATCAAGTCACTGGACTCTGGGATGCTGAGCAAGGGATAAAATACCAACCTGAAAGCTCTACCTCGTGGCTCCAGTCACAGTGGATTGATAGGTTCCTCATTAAACCTATTTTGATTTCAGTGAGGCAAGCAAAGGTTCAGGAGACAGGCACTGAAGTAATGTTTCTCTGTGTACTAAAAGAATGAAGTGATTTCTTTCCAACTCAGTGGCCTCATGAGAGAGCTTTATTTCTTCCAGCACTAGAAAGGAAAGCAGGACTAGTGATTAAATTGTTGGAATGGGACTTACAAGATTTGACAAAACTAAGGCTACAGACAAGGCTCAGCTACATGTGCATTAATGCACCTTTTCTAATGTGCATTACATTTAGTACCGGCAATGTGAAGTACTAAATTAATGCGCATCAGGCTGCATTAATGCACAGTAGCGCATTTGCACACTTTTTTTAGTGAGTGACACTTAATGTGCAGTAGACTATTTTACTGAGCATTAGCATAATGTCGTGGGTTTTTACATGACACTTTAATATACAGTAAAATAGTCTACTGTGCATTAAAGTGGACCTGTAGATGTGCCCACATTGTATTCATAGCAAAGGATTCCAATAAATGCTGTTATAATATTGTCTATCCATTGGTCCAGGGTGGGATAGGAAGGGCATTTTAATTAAAGTGGCTCCTGGACGGCCACTCTAATTGAAATGCTGCAGTGTCATGTGGCTTCAGTGTCTTATATTTCAAGACCAAGGGGGGATTTGATAGCAGCCTTCAGCTCCCTGCAGGGGGGTTGCAAAGAGGATGGAGCTGGACTGGGGGTCTTCAAGAGGAGGTTGGATAGATATCTGGCTGGGGTATTATGATCCCAGCACTCATTCCTGCCCAAGGCAGGGGGTCCAACTTGATGATCTGACCCTAGAAACTATGAAAAGGGCTGCAGTGGCATTTTAACTGAAGTTCATTTGATGAGTTTTAGTTAAAGTACCCCTGCTGTCATTTTGAAAGGTGGAACACTGAATACACATGATGGTGAGGCATGCTGGAACAATTAATCAAGCTTGCTTTGATGTGTCCTAATTAGACCATATTGGAGCACAGGATTAGGCACCCAATCTTTGCATGAGCCTATAGTGACAACTATAGCAAAATCACTCCAACTTTGCCCCTGTTTTATTCAAAGCCAAAGTAGGGTGACTTAAGTAAACTGTTGCTGCAGACTGGCACAGATGCAACAGTGAGAATGTCACATCTATTTTATGCTCCTGAGTGATGCAGCTAAAATGTGCCTTTGTCCATACTCTAAAACTAACAAGATTTGCAAAACTCAGAAGTTTCTAGTAGCATTAAACCAGACCATTACATCCAATGGGAATAATTTAAAGTGCCTGTATGCAGAATAAATAGCATCTTCTCCAAACTAATGGTCTTGATGCGTGCAAAAAATAACTCTAAATGAATGTGATAATAAAAGTGAGACAGGAGGCTGTTCACCTAAAATGAGCCTAATGTTCAGGGCATTCAGAGAGATGAGGGCATTAGGAATACGTGCTCAGAGTGCTCCTGCATTCTTTCAGCTTGGGATTTGGGTCCTCAGATCCTCTGCCCTTGCTTATAAGTAACAGCAGCCTGAGCTGCAAGTCTGAGCCCTGACAATGCAAGCAGCCAGAAGAAAAGTGTTTAGCTGGATTATATCCAATCATTAGCTGCAATCACATGTATAATCAAGTCTGTTAACTAACTAAGCATCATTATCTGTAAGACATAACTCTCAAGTAAGGAGACAACTAGAATAAGAATGTGTTCAATACTGGCTCTGTATTACAGCTATAAAGACAAACGGTCAGAGACTAGATTCTCTTTATCTGCACTGTTCCCATTAGCAGAATGTTAGAGCCAGGCTAGCAGTGGACAGTAGCAAGTACTAGCAGTCATTGCCTGAACTGTGCCTGTGCTAAATGTTTCTCACTTGGTAGAGGTATGCAGATCAGATCACTCAAGTTGCAGATGTCTGTAGCTTCTGTGTGAGAGGTCACTCGTGTATTGTCTGATTTTGGTAAAATCAGCCCCGGAATTTCTAATCGGACTTCTTTTTCTTTCCAAGAGACCATGTTTAGAGTGAATCCGTGGCATGCATTAAGAGGTGGCACAACAGTCTGTCAATGAAAAGGTCTTTCAGATACTTTCAGGAAAATATTTGTTAAAACAAGAACAGAATTAACATTTCTTAGTATCATCTACTTCAATATTTCTACCCAGGAGAGGACACATCCACCACCCTGAAGAAGGGTGTTTGTGGCCAGAAGCTTGCAAAAAACAATTTTTCCGACTATTGAATTGGTCTGATAAAAGATACCACATCTACCCAAAGAACCTTGTCTGCTTATGTCCTTAGATTAACACGGCGACAGCCAACAACCCTTGATATCAAGGATGTATTTCCATGTTATAACGAAAATCTTGCTGAGTTTCCCAAGCTGAGCTTTTTGTGCTATTTTGACATGGGTTTCATACAAGCCAAAACATTTTATTCAGTTCTTTAAATTTCCCAACCTGCTGCTGTTGCCTGAATAATGGCTGTAATAGAGAGCTCCAACCTGAAACCATTTTTAACAGCACTTTTCATGCATGTGGATGATTCCTTGTCTTTTTTGTCCCCTACCCCTGTCTCTCTCTCTCTTTTTTTTAACCCATGTTCAATGTATTCTGAGACTTCTCCTAGATTAATCCTGCTTTAAAATCCAGTGTCTGATTCTGCCTTCATTAAAGTCCAATGGATTGCCACTGTTAAATTGAATAGGTAAATGATAACAGATCCCTTCCTTGTGAATGCTTGTTAATTTGCATTCAGCCCTCTTGTTCGGTTAGATAAATACTTCCAAGCAATCTAAGTTCCCGAGTGCTTGCTCCTCAGAAGTGACTACCATGAAATACTGATAACACTAGAAGTGAGTCCTACTGTGTTTTTTTTCTCTGATAGACCAGACTTTATCTCTTCTCTCTTTGCCCCAGTGATAATTGCTTATCAGCACATTCAGACCTTTCCCTAGGATTCTGATGCCACCAAATTTTACTGTCCCCAGTGAAGGCAGACAAGAAGTTTGGTCCAGTGAATCAATTTTTAATGGTTTCAATAGAAATTAGATGCTGACTGATTATTGTTTGATGTTGGCTCCTGTGTCTAAGGATGATAAGACTCTTCCAGAGATGTTTTCCTCTCTTTTGAACCCCTTCCCTCTCTACCTCTGATGCCTCTCAGGCACAGAGAGAAACAATAAAATATGTATTCAACTAAAACTAAGAGGTAAACATTGAATTTACTTTTTTAAAGAGTGCTGCCATCCACACTGTGGCATTCACCCCCTCTCAGGATCAAAGGCAGAAAGATAAGAAGCATCCAAGTACATAGGGCTCATATAAATGAATAAGCCTTCAGCCTAATGTGCAGTAAAAGCAGGAGCAGCTCTGAATCTCTCTGCTGTCTAGTGGAATAAACCACGTGAAGGACTCTATGTTGTGTCACAGTCCCAAATCCTCAAACTTACCCCTGAGCTGAAGTGTTATAGTAATAGGAATCATTTGCATAACGGTGGGTGCATCTACACGTTCATTAATTCACCATAGTTACAATGCATTAAGTTCAGTACCTGTATTACCAGATAGTAAATCAATGTGCAGTAACTGCATAGTAGTGCTGGCACATGCCTTTTAAGTACGTATTAGACTAATACTACTGCGCATTAACTTATTAGCCTGGCTTTTGCCATGCCATACAGTGTGCAGTAGAATTACTCTACTGTCCATTTAGCATCTCATGTAGGTGTGCTCAGTATCACAATAATGCCTATTCCTGCCCCAGATATTTGCAGTCCAGACAGACAAGTCTCACAAAGGGCAGGAAGAAGGAAATACTACTGCCACTGTTTCACATGTGGGGCACTGATGCACAGCACAGAGAAAGTAAATGCCTCACCCAAGACCACACAAGGGAACAGTAGCAGACCTGGGTACATGGGTACACAGATCTGAGTCTCAGTCTTAGCCTTAAAACCAGCTTTCTAGTTTTGGGCATGCCAAATGTAATGTTAATTGGTATTAGTTTACTCTTGTCTTGTGCTTCTTTAATGAAACAGTGAAAAGTGTATTCCTCCTCCCTAACTATAGATTTGTCCATAAATAGAGTCCTTGTTATGTTATTTCCTTTTAAATGAGAACAATAAATTCTATATATGCATGTCTGCCTAGTGGCTTGAACGTAAGAGAGAGAGGCTGGCCATAACACTTCAGTACTGGGCCAGAAGAAATAAAATACTTTTTCTCTTTCTCCTTTTCTGTTTCTTCCCCTTTTGATGCTCTTATCTTTCCTTTTTTCTCTGTTTCTCTTTCTTTTTCTCTGAGAGAAGTTACACTTAGACCATACTAAATCTGTGGAATGTTAAGTGATGTTAAATTTAGGACTTGCTTTGAGCAGGTGCACATGAATATCATTGCTTGTCTGCACAGCTCTGACTTGCCACTAGAGAGCTGCTGAGCAGGGATGCGGCTAGGAGCCAGGGCGTACCCCTGCTCTAGGTGGGGTGGGGGAGATGGGAGCGGTGCATCCTGGGATGCTGGAGGACTGTGAGCTGATCATTTCATTTCTGTGGAGAAGTCTGAAGTTACCCTAACACAAGGAAGGTAGCACAGCCCAGAGTTAAACCTCACCTGAAGTGGCGTAACTTTGAGATGCTCAGAGATGTTCACTTAGCATGAATTAACAAGCGTTAGCATGCAGATAATGCTCATGTTTTCTGTGTCCTTAGCATGGTTTAAGCGTAATGTGTAATTTCACCCCTTTTTTATGGAACAGTTTTTTTCTGTTTTGTTTCTTGCTTTTCCCTGGCATTATAGATTTGCTTTCCATTTGCCTTCTTTTTCTGTTACCACTCTTCCTTTGCTTTCCCTTCGTCCTTTCTTCCCCCATCTCTTTCTTCTCCTCCTCATCCTGCTGTTTCCTTCCCTAGCTTTCTTTTCAGGAAAGGAAGTGCTTTATACTTGCACCGGGATACACGTTGTAGCCATACTGGTCTACATGCCAAAGGAATCAGAATGCTGGGTAGAGATAATATCTTTTATTAAACCAAGCAGATATTTGCAAAAAAAAAAAAAAACAACTTTTTTTACAAGCTTTTGGGCACGCTTACCCTTCTTCAGGCATAGGAGAATGAAAAGATTGTAAAATTTTCATTTCCACCTAGAAGAAATTTTACAATCTTTGCATTCTCCGATATCTGAAGACAGGTGAGTATATCCAAAAGCTTGCAAATAAAGAAATTATTTTGCAACTGTCTAGTTGGTTTAATGAAAGATATCCCCTCTGCTACAAGTTCTGATTCTTTATACTTGCATCATCACGTCCCAGTTGAAAGCCCTCCTGCCCAGCTCCGTGTACAAACAATAGCAAGTGAAGCTGACGTTCTGTTTCTGAAGCAAAGAGAGCACTTCATAGCTTTTGTCAATCATTTGCTGCTTGTGTGTTGACTAGAACAGCAAGGCATAAAAAGTTTAAGTATATGACACTAATGCTTCATGGCCTTAGTGGAACCCTACCCCAGGCTTTCCGTCAAGCCTACTATTGAAATAATAATAGAACTGCTGTCTCTGTGGCTAAACATGAGTCTCTACCTTAATTCCCAACATTTTTGGTATGTCTGCATCAGTAATTAGGATGAAATTAATTTAGAGGAACAGACTTATAGAGCTTTTCCCACCCTGAAGTCATCATTTTAGCACCACTCTGGATGGGTCTACATGACACTGCAAAGTAGACTAATTAGCTCTGCAGTAAATGGCATGTGTCTACGTGTGCACCTCTGTTAGGCTAAAGCAAGCTAATTAATTAATTAAATACAAGTGCTATCATTCTGCAGAGTCATTTACTCCTCAGGAGCATGTGTAAACACTGCCCCATCCAGGCCCTCTGTAATGCATTGAGCTGGGTGGGGATGGGGGACAACCCTGGGCTGACAGGCAGACCCCTGGAGACTCCTGCGACATGGGGGTGCTCTGACCTAACTCAGTGTGCTGTGGTCCTAGGTGCACGTTCAAATGGCACAACCACAAGGAATTAAACTCTAAGGCAATAAGCTCCAGAGTTTATTGCTTTGCATTAATTGCACATGTAGATGCACCATCTGAGTAACAAATCCAGTATTTGTTACTCTCCCTAGCTGTGTAGTACTTGTTTTCAGCAGTTCTAAAAGGCTGAGAGTTGGATATTCTAGAGCTGTGTGATCAGTTTTGGCTGGTTGCCGATACTGAAATCCTGATTTCAGCCAAAGTAAGGCATAAGCTGTGCATAGGGTTTTTTAAATCAGTCTACTGCGGTGGGTTGAGTTTCATCCAGCTACATAATATTTCTGTTAGATGTCTTAAGTTTTATTTTGCTTGTATTTAATAATAATGGACTTAGGATGTATTTGCTAATGTTTGTTAATATTAGTAATCCATAAATACCACCAAGTATATGGATGGTTACATGCCTCACCCAGAGTCACTAGAGGCTCTTATTTTATCTGAATGGCCCTGCCTGTAATTATCTTTAAAAACTAGATATTAGAGTGAATGTATAAATGAGAGCAATGCAGCACTAACACAGTAAGCAACAAACCTAACAATGGTCAGATACAACCAGACTGGAAAATGTATTGTGATTAATATACTTTGCACTATGGACCCTCCCTCCAGTTCATTCTAAGGAGGAGGAAGAGTTAATGAGCATGTTACAAAGAGGAGGAATGGGCTAAAATTAAGTTGGAAAAATATTATCTGAATATCAGAAAGAGAGAATTAGTGATGAAGTATTTTAAGCATAAAGTCTCTCAAGGGAGATAGCAGAAAGGGACTTTTTAAAAAGTGGACTGGGTAAAACTTTGGAAAGGATACTGTGGGTAATAAGTTTGCAAAATCAGGGAGGTGGAGTGGATGATCCAGCAGGACTTCTCAGATTCAGCCATTCTAGGGAGGTCAGAGCCTCTTCAGAACGAAGCTTACAGCCAATTTCTTTGATAAGGCCTGCTTTTGTTCCTTGGTTTTTGCACATATTTGAAGATGAATGAGGAGAAAGTATAAGAACAGTTTCTGACCGGCATTAACGTCTTTAAGTTGAAATGAAATCCATTTCCTTGTACTGGTTAGAAATGTAGGCCACACGTTTATTTAGTACAATACTTATTCAAATATTTGACAACCTTGAATAGAAGATAATGTCCTCCCCCTACCCCAAATAACTAGATTCTGGTCAATATTTGTCTCCCTGGTCAGTATTATAACAAAATGATCAACTTGTTATAATTTTCCAGGTATAGAAATGAATTAATTAGATCCTTGAATTTGTGCCCCTCCCACTGCTAAAGCAGGGAAAAAATATCTGAGGGGCTAGCGAGCCCCCTTGCCCTCTGGTCAAAATGATGTTATGGTGAAATACAAAAAATATAAAATATTGGGTCTAAACCTCAAATCTTCCCTCTTTCTCAAAACCTCATCATCTTTAATCAAAGCATTTGATTAAAGATATGATGACATGTCACTGGGTATTTAGATACTGCATCATCCTGTTTTCCTCTTTGGTCTGGACTCCCTAGATGCACTACTTCTCACCTATTAGTGAACTACAACATTGGGGTTTTTCTGTGGGAAGTTTACATGAAAAATGGAAAAAAACTATTCTTAGTAACCTTTTTTTGACCAGTTTTTGTCCCTACCTCTTGAATTTAAGGAAGTATCTGTTATTGCATCAATTAGCTCCAAATGTATTTGAAAAGCACTCATTATTATTTTGTCTTCATTACATCATAGAGGTAGCAGCCAAGGTTGCAACAACATTTTCACTCTCTGTTTTCAACCCTTCTTCTTGGAACTCAACAAGGGAACTCTCATTGACTTGAACAGGGACAGAATCCAGCCACCATTCAGCCCTTTGGAAGATACTGCCCATTTACAAGGTGTTTATAACACGTGCAACTTTAAATGTAATAACTTTAGATGTACACATGATAAAGGCAAACTGTAAATGGCATTTGAAATCATAATTCATTCACTTTTAACACAATACTGCTCAAATTTCTAGACTTCAATATAACCATAGCCATCTTTCATGATGCATCATTCAGTCTGATTTTCTAACTCGTAGAAAACATTTTCCAGTTGCTGCTGAGTGATTTAACTAATTGCATTTGTGATCTTTACCCTATGCATAGCTTGCACTATGCTAAAAAACTTAATGAACTATGCTTTCAATCTCTGTTCACAGTTTGCTTCTATCGTGTGTGTATCCAAAGTTATTAAAGTTTGAAGTTGCACAAGGACTTTATAAACACCCTATATTATACTTGCTGTCCTCACTTGCGTACAACTCACTTAAACTTTCAGGCTTAAACTTTCTTGTCTTGGTTCCTGTTCTGTTTTCCTTTGTGTTTTTAAGAGTTGAAACATATTTGATTCAGCTGTTTCAGATAAGAAATGAAACACACATCCAGAATGAAGAGAGAGAAGTATTTGTGTTAGACCCATCATCCAAAAGCTTACAAATCTCTTTAAATGTCCCTCTGTGGACATTCAGCCAGTATCCCAAAACAAGGCACTTGTGTGCCCTTAAGAATGTATACTGTACTTACCCCCCAAGATATGCATGGGGTGGTGGACACTATAGAAAAACTTTTAAGTATGCCTAGCACATCACCTCAAAAAGCTAAATGTCTTCTAGGGACATAGTGGTTTATTTAATCTACAGGAAATTGTGCAGTTGACTAGCACTGACCTTGCCTGTAGGTACCACATCCCTGAAAGGCTGCAAGGGAAAAGATGATGGACAGTATGGTGGAGTTATGCACAGCTGGGTGGATGATACTGCAGAGCACAGTTATCTGATGCTATAGTGCAATATTTTTTTAAGACAGGTTTATGAAGTGTATTTGTATCCTTACCAAGCTTTTGAAGTAGTAATGGTGCAATAGGTTAACAGAGACACCTAGTGGCTTCAACAGTGAAAATAGGATTTCCTGTGCTACACACTTGTGAACTTTCTAGGATTTTGCAGGTATTTTCAATGCCTTCATTTAAAGATGCTTCTTCGAGGTTGTTTTTTTTTTCTTTTTCTACTGCAGTCCTCTTCTTTCCTGCATCCTTTATTTTGTTAGAATATAGCTTCAGAGCTACGGAAGTGAGGAGTACCTCTCAGTACAGAAATGTTTGTTGCTAACCACTTGTGCCACTGTTATAATTAGGGTTTACAGAGAAGAGCAGGTAAGAGGCCACTTTACAACATGAATTCTATGTACCAGCTTTTTCGATCTTTATCTGAATTAAATGGTTAAGCAGAGAAGAGTGTTTGTGTGCGTTTAACTTCCCTTCCTGTGTAAGGTGGCTTTGTGTTGATCATATCTATGGTTCAGGGCCAAATTTTGCTTGCCTTTCTGAGGTGAGTAGTCCCATTGAAATGAATCGGATTTGAGTAGGCAAGTCAGGTTACCCCACAGTGAAACATGGTTGTATTGAATCTTTGTATGTAGCATATTCACATGGTTGTATAAAAAGATCAGTAGAGGTGAAATGTACTCTTGTGCGAAGGTCCGGCACATAACCCCTCAGTCCTGTTCGGGGGAGGCTATGTGAGGGAATAGACTTTCTTCTGTCTAGGAGTGAGTTTCAATCACAGTACTCAGACAGTATACATAGTTATATAGCCAGTATACACAAACAGGTTTCCATGTACCATGTTCATTGCAATATGCAAATATGTCTTATTTTGTTGATGATATGGAACATCATAATATGGAACAGCTGAAAAACTCTTGCACAGGTGTAGTAGCATTAATTTCCTGTATGTCCAAATTACTTATCTTCCAAAAAATGTAGAGTCTACAGCTGCTATATATGGATATTTTCTCTTCCTAGAGAACCATGGGAGAAAAAAATAGATATTGTGTATGATCAATACATGGTGGCCAAAAGAGATTGCTTAGTTATTACCTCTCCCTTCACTCATAAAGTTCAGTGACATAAGACAGATCCAGTGTCATATATTCTTTGTCTGTTTATCTAATACCCACTTTATTTTCAATATAAACGGCTTGCAAGATTAAAACAAAAGTTGAGCAGCACACACAAAAATTTCCCACTGTGTATCATGACTACATGCTTCTGGTGCTTGCAAACGTATCATTCTCTCCCCTTGTGTAGTTTTCATGAGTGCTGTGTTTACTATTCTGATTTTGCATTCACATTTGGGGATGAGTGACCTTTTCTAGTCATGATTCCCAAACCATGGAAGTCAATGGATTGTTGATGGCTTTAGTGGTCATTGATTACATCCCCAACACCTAACCCATTCCCTTGCTGAATTCTTAAGTTGTGTCACTGTGGATCTTGAGGAAGGTCTTCACAGTACATTGGTGGAACTCACAACTGTGCTTGAGCTCATAGAAAAGGCTACGGGCAGTTGTTTAGGTAAGAGAGGAAAAGAGAAGAGTCCATGAACTCGTTGACATTGCTCATGGAGCAATCTTTAATGTAAACAAAGGGTATGTAGGAACATGAAAACAACATTTTACCATGCCAAGATGAGTGCGAAAGTCCTTTCTCCCAACAGAAAAAGAGTGCGTATAGCTATCCAAGAGTTAAATCAAGTCCCACTGGAAGATCTTCTGCTGGTTAGTCTATCTTAATCGACTGCGTCTTTTGCATGTGGTGGACACATAGGCCCCCTCTACACATTACACTTGAAAGGTGTGATTAACCAGGAAATCGCACCTTAAGTTGTGACCCAGCTACACGTTCAACCAAATTGTGGCATGATAAAACTAACAATCAGCGACAAAATTATGCCACAAAAAATGTGCCACGACTATGTAGCTTGTTCTAATCACGCCATTAATTGAACACATAGCCAAGGGCTTCCCTGTGCCTGGGAGCCCCATCAACTGAGGAGGTGCCCCACCTGCTGCCAGCCTCACAGCTGGCAAGGCTCACGGTGGTGGCTGTGTTGTCACCTGTGGAAGCTGCAGACTTCCCATGAGACTTGATTTAACTCTCTTAAATAGCTGCACACACTCCTTCTGTGCTGGAAGAAAGGCAGGGCTCGCAGCAGGGGAGTGCGACACGGCAGGAAGCACAGTTGCGTGGATCACCCATGAAATCCCATTGCTTCTTTACCTGCACGTGTAAAGAGGCCCCTAGTACCTCACAGTCTTCTGCTCTTCCTCCCTGCCTTCAAGGGAGGGGAAAGGAAGGACAGCACTGGCTTACTGATAGCTCCCTGGGCACAAGGTCTCAGGGAGCTTTGCAGGCAAAACCCCACTGCACTGCCCAACAATGAGCTGAGATGAGGGAAGGAAGGAGAATTTTCCCCGCTGGGCAATTTTAAAAGCTAACAGAATTGGGAACCAGTCTTACACCCGTGGCTTTCCATTACTGCCTGCACCTCCCAGTTGGCAACATGGGAAGCAATTTCAAAACCAGCAGGACCAGGAACCAGGGTTGGGGAAGCTGATCCAAGCCCTGTTTCACTCCAGCTCTGGCTTTAAATCACCCATTGTGTAGCCCATCTGAGCTGCACCGTGCAGTGATTTAAAGGATGGAGGGATGCTGCTTGAGAGTCTGCCCCATTGTGAGACAAGGGAACGGGCAAGCTGTCAATGAATAGGCTCCCCTAAAGCTCGGGGTGGCCCCAGACCAGCCTTCTAGTGCCCTCTGGCTGGAGAGCGTGCTTGCACCGCTCTCCAGCGAGGGGGCTGGGACGCACATAAGCTCCAGCTTCCGAATTATCTTCCTAGCAGTAAGAATGTCATAAAAATCCTTACTTCTAGAAATAAATGCCTGTCCATGTCCTGAGGCCGCTGAAATCAGAGGCCATCATTGAAAACGTCCTGTAAATTCTTCCATCATTCAGAATTTGTTGTTTGACACCTTTTTCACTGCTTGTTATACTTTTGTGTAGCCTTTCTCCTGCTGCCTCAACACCGTCCTTCAGAACAGCGTGATAAAATAGTATTTCTCAATTGACGCATATTTGTTCCTTTCATTGGATGTCATTGTGGCTGAAAGTATTCTGTTTTCCCCTTATTTTTTACCCATAAATATGTATGCGGTTCAGCATGCTACAGCACAATTTCTATACAAGAAATTATGGCTTATCATAAAACTTTGGACTTGTGTCTGAATTTAGCTTTAGGGTATTATAGATTTATAAAGATAATAAAAAAGTTATGGTTGCCAAGCTTTAAAAGAAGAACCATGTTACAATATTCATAGTCAATTCACATACACTCTTGTCTCCTCTTTTTCTGAAGCTTGTTTAGTCCTGCATCTTAGTTTGAGTCTGGCTTTACAGAACTGTGTGAAACTTTAAAGGATTTCTAGTTAGCAGTCAAATAACAAGAGGCTTTCTTACCCCATACAAATTATTTCATGTGGATCTGAACTGAAAAAGAAAATGGCCCTGAGTCACATTTATAGGGGGGCTCCTTTGCTGTTCTCTTCAAGAAAGCTTAATTTATATTTGCATTCACCTTAAGAGCCCTTAAAACTGACAGAATGATATAAAGAGACATTACCATAAATGAGAATGAGGCCTAGTATGTCTACTGAAACACTTATTCATCAGCATCTTGCTGAACTAACTGTGAGATACAGTACTGCCATTTTATTCGGGAACTGATTCTGAGCAAGAACTGAGAATGATAGATTCACTCTTTCTTTAAGGGCAGGAGTACATGTGCATGCATGCGTATGTGTGTATTCAGGGTGGGACTCGACAGGATGTTTCTGAAGAACTCAAATAGTTGTGTTCCCAAGTGTATTTGAAATTTCTTATACCATCTGTTGAATTTGTAATCTTTATTTCCCTATCTGGAAGGAGATATTCCTGTAGCATCATAACACAATCTTTTGAGCAGAATGTAACTCAAGAAAAAGATTGTGAATTATATCCACCATATAAACCAGCCGGGCAAGGAGTGTAGAACGGGCCTATGAAATGCAAGTGTGAAATGCTGACCTCTAATGCAATCTTAATTAAAAAGTTTCTCAATTAAAATCACTATCCTTCTAGGAGTTGACTGCCAGGGAAACCGGGCTGCACATTTCATATCATGGAACTGTAATTTAGGATTGTAGACAGGAGGGAAAAGTTATAGCTTACACTGAAAAGGTTGCAGATCACAGACTGAAAAAAAAAGAGCAATATATCACCTCAGTGTATTAAGGTGGTAGCACATGAGGATGGCTTTTGAGTTCTCCGTTACAGACTCTTAGTCAATTTTATTGATTAAACTTCAAACTATCAAGTGTAGGGCATACTCTCAGATGCCTAAAATTTCTATTTGAACGCACTGCAAAAACGCGCTGCCAAAACTCTGAACAGTGAAGTAACACAGTTGGCATGACAGGTCTGCCTTCCACTTGCATACCACCTGAGTTTAAGTCCTGAAGGACAAACCTAAAAATTTCAAGGTTAATTTCAGGCAAGCACCCACCATACGGGGTGTTTGCCAGCATTTAATTGCTTTTTCTGACTGATTTTTTCCCCCCGCTATGCTTAAGACTGAAAAAGAGTGACCGCTGAGATGCTACCCATTCCGAACCACCAGATTCTTGCAGCACTATGTTTTTGTCTCCTGAAAACACAATTTTATGTAAGATTTCCTTTGATTCGAACAGCCAGTCTCCTCATGAAGGATTCATTTCTTGTCTCTGAGACTTTTGTGTTAGGTTCCGTATACACACAGCCACCTTAACGTATATACAATACAGCAAAAATGTACACAAATTTGTGAACAACTATATTCGTTTTATTGTTTTTAATCTGTCTGTGAACAACAAAATATATTATCATGGTGTGACCTCCTAGAAAAGGGTTTGGGTTCATTCAAATTAATCTTATGGGGAGGTGATGCCTATTGAACATCAGTCCCTAGTTGTGCTACTGTTCTTTATATGCTGTCATTTCACACTGGTTTCTTCTTTATACGACAAAGACAGCAGTATTTTCACAGGGCTTCATGTGCCAGAAGCTCCTCAAGGACCTAATAGTCCTGTTTGTCTGCATGTTCACTCACTAAAGCCTCGCCTACAAACTATATCCCTATTGCTTTTCAAAGCTAAATAAAGCAATTACAGAGATGATAACACAGGGAGGGAAATTAAGAGGAAAAAATGCTGAGATAATAATTGAAGCAGAGAGTCACTGAAGCAGGGAAGCTGTTGTGGACAGCAGAAGCTGCAGACCAGAAGGCTCTCCCTCCGCCAGTGCCAAACCCTCCGGAGAGCCACAGAGTACACCACAGCAGTGGGTGGTAGATAATAGACCTATCGATTTAATCCCTCTCCACCTGCCTCTCTATGTGCTCCATAGGAGAGATGCAAAAATCCCAAATTACATCATTTAGTCAAATTAGCATCGAGGCTTCTTTCCAGGAGGATTTGGTTGCTTCATTCAGCTTACCATTCCTGATGGATCTGGGTCATTCCCTCTTGCTCTGCCAGTTGATCAGTGATTCCTTTGCTCTTTCTTCTTCCATGGGATGGGGCATTCGGGGGGGGGGGGTGGAGAGGAGGAAGAGGTGCTCAGCCAAAACATATTTTTTCAGTTTCACAAAGCAAACAAGGCTAGACAGATTAGGTGAGTCAATTCTCTCCTGTTATAATGACAAGGGCAGATCATTATTTCCCCATTCATGTTCAAGCAAAGTGAGCCTAATGCTCCCATCATTGTATTAAACAGTTAACAGCGCTCCTCACAACTGGCTGAACTCCTTTTTTAATACTATAACATCTGCATTGTATAGAATTCAACAAAAGGCTGACCAGCCTCCAAGCCGTGTCATATAGACTTTCCCATTGGCTTATGAACACTTCATCATAAGGTGTTCAGCAGTGGTATTAGTATATTCCTGCTGAGAGAAGGTTAGATTATCCATGAACTGACAGAAGTTTGCTATACTAGGTACTTTTAAAGGGCAGCTTTCAGTGCCAGGCACATAGATGTATATGTATTCGTAAAAAAACAGTTGGATGTGGATATGACAAAGGGTAAGAATAAATTAATAAAAACCTCTCCCAGTTTCCTTCCCTCTCTTCAAAAGTATTTCAATCAGTAAAGCCAGTGGAAATGTACCAGGGTGTAGTTTCTTTTAATTAAATAACAATGTAAATATTGATCATCTGTCTTCATCGCTGTGTGGTTTGGCTTTCAGGACATTACACTTCTCTCCTCTGTGATAGGAACAAACAGCCAATTGACTTTCATTTAAAATGTATTTGTTTATATAAAAAATAAGACGGAGATTTCTGTTTGTAAAGACAAGCTCTGTACCATTGAGATATGAAACCAGCTTCTTGGAAATTGTCACCAAGTTGTCAGAGTCTTCCTTCCACCTACAGCAAGATCCACATACACACGGTGGAAACAATACAGTATTTTATAATGCAGCAACACTGTTGCCAGCTCTGGTGGCGTTATCACAAATGCCATGATGTTCTCAAGGCCTCCGATTCTCTTATTTTATTAAAAAAAGAAATAGCAAGTTTCTAGCCCTTCTAGCCAAGGAGGAAAGCTTGGAAACCTGACTGGAATGAACCCTAGATGCAAATGATTGTAATGAACCAAAAAAAGGCAAATCAGAAGCCCAATATGTATTGTTTTTTTAGCTTTTTTTAAATATAACAATTCTAATCCAGTCTTACAACATGGGAGAGAGACTATCATAAATGTTGCTCATTCTTGTAGTTAGCAGTAATGCATTTATAGCTGCTGGGAAATGTTAGGACACATAAACATGATCTTATATTATAGATGGGACGCGGTTCTAACCATCCAAGGACTTAAATCCTGGAATAGCAATACTGGGGAGCAAAAGCCCACCTAAGTTTAAAAGCAAGCCTTGATTGTATAGTTGTAGGACTGTCTGATGTGGTGGTTTGTGATAGCAGGGGGCAGGTGTTGATGAGGACCCAGGAGGCCCCCTTGCTTTCCTATGTTCCTACATAAACTGTCTGTAAATGCCATTCTTAAACTGTTACAACTCTGCTAGTTTGCAAACAGAGAGAAAGCATGGCTGTACAGCAAGGCTGAGCAAGGTTTAAACCTAGTAGAGAAACTACCAAATATTAGACCACTGTGGGCCTTTTAGCAGCTAGCAGGTATCTTCCATGAAGTGCTGTACCTGCTGCTTGTGATTCTCCTAATAAATTGAACAGAGCACTAGCATCCTCCTCCAGGAAAAATTGTACTGTTGAATTAATAGGCTGCATGGTCCTTTGGCATGAAAGTCAGTTTTTCAAGGCAGCATATAAATCAAATAAATATGTAAGTAAATAAACTTTCACTCAGTTTCTGCATTTTTCTGACTAAGACTGTATCCCAGTTACCTAAATCTCTACTGCAGGCCATAACTCATGAGTTCAGTGACAGCATCTGCCTACATGATGTCATTGCCTGCTAGGGGTTGAAGTGTCACAGGCTGCATTAACTTAGTTTGGAAGCTAAAGACGCTCCAGGATCTTCAGCTGTAGGACCTCTTTTCAGGTCAGCATCTTTCACAAGCTTAATCCCCATTTAGGCACTGAAATAACTGGCTAATTTTTCACAAATGCCCAGCACTCAGACAATGTACGCTTCTGAAACACTAGCCAAATAGTGTCATGATTGGGAGTTGCTTGATCTAGACCCCAGCTGAAGAACCTGTTGCCTGTTGCAAGTTCAGAGCATTTTGGGCCCCACAACATTACTACTGAATTGTGCCTTCTCTCTAACATGAAGCACATTAAAAGCTGCTGTGGGGCCCTCACACAGCTTGGTTCCCACAATTCAGGCCCACCCCTAAATAGAAAAGTGCCTGAGCTGTGAAGTTCACTTGGACTTGGAATTCAATCCAAACTTCCCCAATTTCAGGGCTACGAGAATCCATCGTTTCACTCAGCTATAGAGTGATGCTGAGGTTATGAAGTTGAACTTGCCCAAAGTTCAGGAGTATTTCTACCTAGAATAGTAGCTTGGGCCTCACAAAAAAACCCCAAAGAGAATATGTTTTCAAGTACATTTCTTTGTGAGTTTTAATTCTGTACTCACCCTGTAGTCTGAACTTCTGAATTTAGAATATATATTTCATTCATTTTTATTTCACTTCACTCTTAATTAAACTTCCCACCTAGTGGCTCACTCTGTCCTGTGCTGCCAAGTCTTGTTTTTATCATGCTTAGAATACTTGTCAAAAAATCCGCTCTCAGTTCAGCAAAGCTTGCTGTCAGAAAGTAAAATGCAGGATAAGGCACTCTGGAAAGCTAATTCAAGAAGCAGACACAATGCCCATTATCAAGTGTGTGCCCCTCCATGCCAGACAGAAGAATGTAATTGAAATATGCAGTCTTCCTTACCAAAACAGTTGCCAATGCTTCCATTCAACATAGTTTTGGGGGGAAGAAGTGAACCACACTGGTGAGATTCAGCATATGCTATTCACTTCTGTCATTTGCCTGCACAGGAAGCTTTTATTTTTTGGAGCAGATTTATTTTTATTTTGTTCTCTCCTGTGTACTATCTAGCCTGGTATTTGTGAAGGACACCATCTTTCAGCAGTGTGCATGCAGGCAATCAGATCTCTGATGGCATTGTTTATCAACCATTCCCATACAGTGGTATCTTGAGATTGGCATAAAAATTATAAGAAGTTTAATGATTAAGTGTTGGGTTTCCTTATTCTTTAGGTTTCTCATTTTTCAAGTTTCTCATTTTTCAAACTTGAAGTCTAAAAACATGGGTTTGTTTGTTTTGCTTTGCTTTACTTAAAGCTGAGATTTTCATGTAATCATGTGCCTCTAGGAATCAGGGCTTTAAGGAAAATACCCACTAAAATACCCACACAAAATTGCCACGGTTGTCGATACCATTCTAGTGTATCTGTGTAATCAGAGTAGGAATATTATTGGGGAGTAGGGAGGGGAGCTGCTAGCCAGGGCACCAGCCCAGGCAGGGCCACAGAAATTGCAGCTGCTGTCTTTGCCAGTCCACCACTGCTGTCAGTGGTGGTGACCGAGCTACTGCCACTGCCCAGCTACACCTTTGGGTCACAGGGTTTATATCTCTTCTCCACCCGCCATACGTATAAGGGTGGGTGCCCCTGCCTCTGGGTTAAGGTCACAGGGGAGAACAACAAGGGTGATGTCATGGTGGGGGTCTGCTATAGGCCACCAGACTAGGAGAAAGTAGTGGATGAGGCTTTCTTCAAACAGCTAGCAGAAGTTTCCTGGTCACAAGCCCTGGTTCTCAAGGGGGGACTTCAGTCACTCTGACATCTGCTGAGAGGGCAATATAGGAGTGTGCGGGCAATCCAAGAGGCTTTTGGAGAGTGTTGGGGACAACTTCCTGGAGTAAGTGCTGGAGCAGCCAACTAGGGGCCATGCTCTTCTTGAACTGCTGCTCACAAAAAGGGATGATTTGGTAGGGAATGTAGAAGTGAATGTCAGTAGAAGTGAATTGGGCAGTAGTAACCATAAGATGACTGAGTTTAGGATCCTGAGGAAAGGAAGGATGGAGAGCAGCAAAGTAAGACTTGAGAAAACTAGACTTTTACTCAGTCAGGGAACTCATGGGCAGGATCCCCTGGGAAGCCAGACTAGGGACAGAGGAGTGCAGGAACAAACCATCCTGATGTGCAGGAAGACTAGCTAGTATGACATATGACCAGCTTAGCTTGGCAGGGAAGCCTTCAGTAAAATAAATCACAAAAAGGAAGCTTATAAGAACTGGAAACTTGGACAAATAACTACGGAGGAGTAAAAAGAGATCCTCAAAGCATATCCTCACAGAATTCCTTTTTAAGCACTTAGAGGAGAAGAAAGTCATTAGGAACAGCCAGCATGGATTCACCAAGAGCAAATCATGCCTGACCAACCTGACTGCCTTCTAGGATGAGATGACTGGCTCTGTGGATGTGGGGAGACCAGTGGATGCAGTACACCTTGACTTTAACGAGTCTTTTGATATGATCTCCTGCAACATTCTCACGGGCAAGCTAAGGAAGTATGGGTTGGATGAATGGACTATAAGGCATGAGCGACTGGTGTCTCCTGAGTCTGTGGGGGCTCCACCAGGGGCGGGGGGTTCCCCAGTGGCAAGCCAGCGACTGAGGAGGGGGAGGTCCTCCAGTGGCCAGTCGCCGAGCGCGAGTGCTGGCACTCCTGTATGCGACACGGCAGAGCCACAGAGGAGCTGGCACTTCTGACATGCTGCCAGTGGAGCCAATTTCGAGGGGGGTACTACCACTCACTCTGTGCCCTGCTACCAGCTGGAGTGCTCACTCAGGGCGAGGGGCACTGGTATTCTTAGGCAGTGCTGGGAGGGCAGGTTGGGGGGTGCTACAGTGAATTTTGGGGTGACCCAGCCTGCTCTCTTCTTGCTTCAGGCTGCCACCCACCCAAGCACCCAGTGCTGCCTCTGCTGCAGCCCTTGGAGCAGCAGACACTGCCTGCTTGCAGCCCCGGGGATGCACCGTGTCGGGGGGTTGGGGCGCAGAGCCCCAGGGGGTTCAGGACGTGGTGCAGCCCAGCAGCTGCAGGCAGCTGGTGTCGGCTGCTGCTGGGGCCGCTGCGTCAGAAGCTGGGGTGAGTGGGGAGAAGCAGAGACCCTGTGGGGTTTGGGGCACACTGAAGCCCAGAAGCTGCAAGCCGTTGGCATCAGCTGCTCCCAGAACAGCTGCAGGAGGTGAGTGGGGCCCTGGCCCCAGGGCCCTTTCGCATCCCCTCACCCCTCCCGTCTTCTCACTGTCTTTTTCCTTCCCTTCACAGACTTACCTGCTTGGGGAAGGGGGAGCACACCTATGCTGATTGCATAAGAGTAAATTTACCTCACATATAACAAATTTGGGATGTAAAAAGGGTCACCGCATAAGAGCAAATTTGCATAGATAGAATCCATATAAATCTAGGGAAACCTGTATCAAGTGGAGTGCCCCAGGGGTCAGTCCTGGGGCTGGTTTTGTTCAATGTCTTCATCAATGACCTGTAAGATAGCATAGAGTGCAACCTCAGCAAGTTTTTAGATGACACCAAGGTGAGGGGAGTAGTAGGTAGGCTGTAGGGTAGAGCTAGGATTCAGAGTCACCTAAACAAACTGGAGGACTGGGCCAAAAGAAATCTCATGTGGTTCAACAAGAACAAGTTCAAAGTCCTGTGCTTAAGATGGAACAATCCCATTCACCACCATGGGCCACAAAGGTGCCGGTGGCCAGGATGCCGTGCACGAGCCACCACTGCAGGTCACCGGTCTTCTTGGTGGTGGGCGCCTTATACAGCATGTGCCACGCTGGGGTCCTGGGCCGCGCCAGGCACCGCCGCCACGTTGTGTCAGGGTGGCCGTCCAGCACCTGGGCGTGCGGGGTGCGTACCACCCACAGGTAGAGGCCCTTGCAGGGCAGGGTGCCTGTATTGCTACTGGGGGGCACCGGGAGCCTGAGCAGCGTATTGAGCTGCTCGGCCAGCTCGCCAGGTACTGCTGGGACGACGGGCAGCAGTGGGAAGGCATTGTGCGCGGCATCCGCGGTGGGGAGGGTCCGGTGAGCTTGGAGATGGACTTCTAGGGCGGTCGCTGCTTCTGTCAGGAGGGCACCCCTGAGGGTGCGCAGAAGCCGGCCCGCGGTGCAGACGGAGTGCAGAACCAGCCGGGCAGCCAGGGCTTCGGGGGGGCAGCCATGCCGAGACATTGTAAAATCTCCAGTCTTGGAGATTTTTACGACCTGACTAGACACAGCTTCAGCTGGGATGATCTGAATGGGGACGGATCTGCTTTGAGCAGGGGATTGAACTAGATGACCTCCTGATGTCCCATCAACCTTAATTTTCTATGCTGTTCTATGTATCTGTGGCTCCTATCAGACCCTTAGCCCGGGGGGGCACGCACAGCGTGAAGGCCTAAACCTGACGTCTACAGGGTTCAATCACCCGACAAGAAGATGATTGTTTGTACCCACAGAAACTTCCCCTCTGCCACAGGAGTTCTCCGCTTGGCTTTTTACACCCATCTTTCAGCCTTTTTGATCCAGTGTTTAGTGAAAGAGTTGAGGTCATGGGACGCCTGTGTTCATTTCTTGCTTCAGCATAGACTTCCTGTGTGATATAGGACAGGTCAGCTAGCCATTCTGTGCCTCGCCGCTTCCCATCTGTGAAATGGTAATACAGGTTTCCCTCGATTTATGTGAGTTCTTTTTATGCGAATTCCCTCTTATGCGATGACCCTTTTTATACCCAAAATTTGCTATATCAGAGGTAAATTCACTCTTCTGTGATCAGCATAGGCACACTCCCCACTCCCCCAAGCAGGTAAGTCTGTGATGGGGAGAGGAAAGGGCTGTGAACAGATGGAAGGGGTGAGGGATTGGGAAAGGGCCATGGGGCTGGGGACCCACTCACCACAGCCCCTGCTGCGGCTGCTCTGGGAGCGGCCAACGCCAGCAGCTGCTGGGCTGAGTCGTGCCCCGAAGGCCCTAGGGCTCTGCCTCTCCCCACTCCCTTCAGCCCCTGCTGAAGCGGCCCCAGGAGCAGCTGATGCCAGCTGCCTGCAGCCGCTGTTCTGCATTGTGCCCCAGCCCCCCCGGGACTCCGCTCCCCCCTGGCATGGTGCCCCGGCCCCCTGGCATGGTGCAGCCTAGCAGCTGCAAGCAAGTGGTATCCACCACTCCTGGAGCTGCAGCAAGGGCAGCACCAGGCTCTTCCTGGTGCTCGGTGTGAGCGGCAACCTGCAGATATGAGAGTAAGCTGGGGCCAGCAGCAGCACCGGGCTCTTCACAGCAGTTGAGGCAGGTAGTGGTGATGAGAAGGGGGCTGCTGCCACCCCAAAATTCGGTGTAGCCCTCCCCTAACCTGCCCTCCCAGTGCCACTGCCAAGCACTGGGAAGAGCCTGGTACCACCACCAGCCCCAGCCCGCAGCAAACTGCTGTGCTCTCCTCCCCACCCTTTCCCTAGCTCCAGCCTCCCCCCCTCACCTCCGTGGGAACACATCTTTTTCTGTGCCATTGTAAACTGGGTTCGCTTTATGTGAATTCGATATGTGCACTGTCCTCTGGGAACGCGTCTACTGCGTAAATTGAGGCACCTGTAATGTCTTCCTCACATGGGTGCAGTGAGAATAAATACTTTTGGACACTAAGCAGCATTTTAGAGTCTACAGTGCTTGTGTCTGCATAGGTGCTACAGTTTAATGGAAAACAGGTTTCTTCTTCCCAAATTAGGAAGAAAAGGTAAGATGGTGAAACTTTCACAAACCAAAACCAAATTGCTTTTCGTCAAACTAAACATTCTGTTTCAGCAATTTTGAAATATTTTATTCCTGGAATTACCGTTTTTTTATCCCAACAGGTATAACTTTTTTAATGAAAATTATTATGAACTGAAAAAGCAGAGGGGCTTTCTTGTTTTTAAAGTGAAGTTTAAACATTTTTTAACTTTTTTCTAAATTCCTTCCAGTGGAAAAATTAAACTGGACGGAGCATTTGCCACAAAGTCTTCATTTTGACAAACCAGCATTTTTTGACCCCCCTGCCTGCCTGACTGCCTTCTAGGACTGCCCCCCCAAAGTTTTGTCAAATATTCACAAACATCTCTAAGACGGGTGAGATTTCAGAAGTGGGGAACATGTTACCTATTGAGGAAATTAAGTTCAGCATGCCAAACATATATATATATGAGTCATCATGTTGGCTTGACTTTTGTGGACTGTTTAAAATGACTTTCTTCATTGGGACCTCTAATACGGTAATTACACCATCAGAACGGACGGACTTTTCACTTGAGCACAGTTCATAACACAATAAAGAATAAAAAATGGAATTCTTTTCTCTAGGAGTTTCTGTTAGTATTTGGAAGGGGGAAAGGGCATTTTCTTCCTCAGGCACCTGCTTATCTGAGTAAACTGCATTCAGATTTGATAGGGATTCATGCATTAAAGCTGCAATAGTTTAGCAATTTCTAGCTGACTGGAAGAAAGTATGCAAACCTAAAGAAGGCTGGTAGGAATAATTTGCCATTATAATGCATGCCTGTGTGTAACTAAACATCACATGAGGTTAAATTCTTCCCTGCTTTTTCATGTGTATAGCTTTCAATAAGATTTTTTGCCTGGGTAAAGCAAGCAGCATTTGGTTCATAGTGGCAAACCTGAGGAAGGGGCTGAACTTCAGCAAACTCCTTTTTCACAATGGGAGTAGCATCATGCCCAGGGAGAGATATAGCTGGGAAAGTGTTTATTCTGGGGGCCCAGACACTGCAGCACGCCTTTGTGCTACTGCAGTCCTCAAAAATTACAGTATTCTTTTAGAAGGCAGCGTCTCTGATTAGCAGCAAGACGTGTCACTTGAAAATATGCCCACTTGTACTCGAGCACTGTATCAAGAGCCTCTCAACGAGGTTATTGCGTCAAAGCAACATCGAAGCTTCTGCAGATTCATTGTAAAAGGGACACGATATTAAGAGTCCTTGACGATAGCAATGAATTTATTCTGAGAGCAGTGAGCCTAATGTTGAAGTGATCTGCACTTCCCTGGTTTTCACTCTAAATTCCCAAGTCCATTCTTAGCAGCTGAGGGTACCACGGTTTGGGTGTGTGCATGCACAGGTACTTGGGAAAAGAGATTCTTATGGCCCCACATAAGTTGCATCCTCTGATGGGGCAAACTCATTTCCTGCTCAGTGTATTCAGGCACATTGTCAAGCAACAACAAAATAAAATATGCGCAATAGCAGATCTGATACCATAACTGAGGACAGGCTAGCCAGTTAGAAAATGTGTCGTGCAGAAGCCAGTAAGAGCTTGTCGAACACAGCCTGAAATCTTGCGTGTGTAGCTTGCAGCACTATTTATGTAGAGTGCAATGCTGTGACTGATTCTACACCATAGCAGTGGAATGGAGAGCTGTTCTCCGAGTCTTTCTCTCCTGCGTGTGGGGGCCGAGAAACGCCGGCGGAAGAGGCCGCTGGTGGAGTGTGGGATTAGAGCGCTAGACACGCGGGTTGTTGGAAGTAGATAACTTTACTTGCAGTCCTTAGGCTGTAGGCACGTTCCTTGAAGTTACAAAACTCAAGCAGGAACTCAGGCGCACAGAAGCTCACACTCACGCAGGGTATGGGGCGTCGGATGAATCCGGCGGGGAGTCGTTGTTGGCTGATCAGGCCTCCTTCGTGTGGCTCGGAAACGCACGCGGGATCTCTCCTCGTGCGCGTCCTAGCTCTCCTCCTCCGTCTTGGCAGGTGCTGCCCAAGCCTTTTATTTGGGCAGCGGCCAATTCCCGACCGACACGTATGCATAGTTCAACGTGAGCCAATCGCAAGCATGCACTTGCTGGTGCAGCTGCAAGGTTTTGGCGAGCTCTGATCGTGCACCAAAACTTTTCCCGCACTACAAGGGAAACTCCCTGCTCCCGTGCTCATACTGTGCTCAACACAAGCTGAGCCGAGGCATCTCTTAACTATGCACAGACACTGCACAGAGACATTTTGGCTAAATTAGTAAGGTGGCACTGTTGTGTCTAATAGGAACAGAAGCTTGGAGTACCTCTGAGCCAGGAAAAGGAATGGATAAAGCTGGGACCAACCGTAGCTGGAGCTTGTGTTTGGAGGTTTGGTGATGACCATGAGTTGGCACAAGAACCACGTGTCAGGATCTAATTTTCAGTGCGTTTGCTTTGCTGGGAGCTGGATAGTTATGCAACCTGTTTACATGATGCTTACTTATATTTGATCCATTATATTCATGGAGAAGAGAAGAGATCATCCCACAAGCATTCTTACTGCATTCTGCCACCAGCTATTTCCCATAAAGGACTTTACTGAATTGAAAATGTCAGGCAATTCAAAGTTGGCAAGCGGCACACTCAGACTTTACTGTGACAGGGGAACAGTTTGGATGATGGCTTTTAATAGTTCACTAATAAAGTATTAACATATTAATTGCCCATAGTCAGGCCACTATTTACTTTTTGTTTGTTAGTGTTATGGAGCTTTTCCTGTGAGAATGAAGTTTACTAGTCTCTGTGAAACATTTTTCTTCATAACTTATGCTCCTTAAGGTGTTTATTGACACTTGCAGCCAGGGAGCCATGGTAACCCCAGAAAAGGAGGAAAGCTGCAAATAATTTTATAAAAAGTAGAGTTATAAACATTACTGCAGAACAATCTAGCACTCCTCGCAGTTCTTTATTTCCTGGAGAAATGAGCTAGTTAATTTGGGGGGAGGGATTTTATTCCATCAGCCTGCTTTGGTTCAGCAAGATTTTCTTTAAACAGCAGACTACTCAGGTGAATGCATGTGTGTGTGTGCGCGTGCAAGAGAGAAAAAGGAAGCAAGATAAGCTCTTCGTTTCACTTTCCAAAAAATAAAATTTGCAAGTCTGCTGAATTCTGAACCACACCTGGGCTCCTTCCTTCCTATAGTGAATAATTAGTGAGATATGGTATCATGATAGCCCTTCAGGTGTTGGTTTCTCACTCTTCTTATTCCCATACCAGCTGCTTCAGTAATGAGAAGACTTTGACTCCGGTTTTTTTTTCTCCCCTGCTTTCATTTGAAATGTTAGCAAAATCTCTGCTGAGCCACATTACTGCAATTTTTTTATATACTCAAAACAATGTGAAATCAGGAAATCAGAAGACAAAGCACAGAAGGCTTTGGAAGAAATATCACTCCAAGGGGAGGGTTGGTATTGTATTTCTGCCACACTAAATACTAAGGATTATTGCTTTGTGGAGGATTTGCTGGACGAGGCATTGTCAGAGAAGTGTTAAATTCAAATCTGGCCACTCTCAAAAGCAGGAGGCAAAAGCAGATCTGAAAAGCCCAGTCATTCCTTGTGAAGGTACATTCGTTTGAGTTCTTAAACACAAAAGCGAGTTTGGCTGAGTTGCAAGTACGAGGAACAGAGCAAGTGTAATGTCTGAAGGATCTTGTTTTGTAAACTCCCATACATCATTTACAATTCCTGGCTCAGCAGAGGGAGCTTTGTGAGCACCTCGGGCATTAGAGATTTCAAAATGTTCTTGAGAGCTTTATGGTTTCCCACTAAGGTAGGACGCAAATGAGGTCAGAGGTCATGAATATGATACTGTGTATAGAGAGAACATTTAATGAACTTCTCAAGTGCGCTGTTCTGGTTGGTTGCTTTGTTATAGCGTGTGGGGGAAAAACAGCATAGGTACCGATTTTGCTTCAGAATCGAGTGGAAAAGTAATTGTCCTTCTTCAACGTTTTATTGTCTCTCTTGATTCATCACTTCATTTGCCTTCGCCTGAGCCATGAGCAGGTGCACATCTGGCAATTTCACACCCCGGGGGGAAGTAAAGCTGTAATAATTCCAATAAGGTTAATGTCCCTGCATAGCAAAGTTTCCATGGACCTGCCCCATACATAGCTGACTGTGTTGGAATAATAGAATTTTGCTTGTCGGAAAATGCATTGCAAAAATAGGCCCTAAACTCTGTCCATCACACAACGTGCTAATCATACCGTTTTTTGCCCTACTTATCATTCCTCAAAAGACATAGGAAGTATCATTTTGAAGAATAGGGTTTTGATTCAGGTGAGATTCATTTTAACTAGGCCTTACTAGTACATGTCTGAAAGCAAAACTCAGCTCTTTAAAACAAGTTGGGGCACTGCCTTAAAAGGAAATTTCAATTGTCAGATAATTGCTGCCGTCTTATTTGTATAATATACAAATAAGTACCAACTGGATCTTACGACCATTATATATTTGTCACTGGGGATAGATAATACACTTTAAGAACTTGGTGATTTTTCCTAAGGAGATCAGTTATATTTGACAAAAGAGAGAGAGAGTTTGGGTAAAATTATGATGCATAATTCAGAATTAAATGGGTATAACAGGTTGGGGGAGGGGAAACAGGTCACCAGCGGGGAGGTATTGTCATTTCACGGTCAAGCCTTTCACCTCCACCCATATGATTTTAAATTTCCCCGGTGAGAGAAGTGCATCAGATTTGATGCCATTATCTTCAGTCTGTAGTTTGTCTCGGCCACCATAGGAATTTGCATTTACAGCAGTCTCTACGCAGGGTCGTCTCACATCTGTAGTTCTCCAGGGTCATTGATGAAGCAGAATTGCAGGAAGGAGCCCGGAGTAAGAGCATGGCTCCATTAGCGGTCTTCTCCTCTCTGGTGTGAATCCACCCTCCAATGACAACAGTTGAGGCCGGGGATATTCAAGAGCTTCTGCACCTGAAGCTTTGTATGACACTGATTATTCCCCTGCTTCCATTTCTTCTTTCCCTTAAATAAACTTTGTCCTTACTGTGGTTCTTTCAGGTGCTGCACTTGTTACACACAGTTCAGTATTTGTTTGTCCCCAGTGGAATTTCAGATTCCAGTGCTAATGGAAAGGCTAAATTATTACAGAGATCCCTCATCTACAGTCATATCAATGCTGGAAACGTTTCTGTTCAAGCAGCACCTGCATTCATCACTGAATAATAAGTACTTTGCAGTTACTCATTCCGATGCCAATTTAACTATTAGGATCCCAGACTTGTAATTTCATCTGAGCTTGTAGTACGTGGGATTTTTTTTCCACAATTGTCTTTGATATGAATGAGACTTTAATTAGCAATAAAACTGAGCTAACGTTATGGATAAAGGTTCTCTGGCAGAACCTAACATTCTAGTTCTCTTTTTTAATTAGCCCGGACGAAAGGACTCTAGCAGTTGACAGACATTTGAATTTTAATTTTATTTAGGACATGGACCTTTTTTTTATTCCGGGGTAGAGGTGAGATAAGAGGAAGAAACAGAGAAGAAAAAAGCAGTTGCAACTGGTTCTCAGTGGAAAATTGGGTTTTCAGCAAGACCCACTTTCTAAAAGGGGGTGTTTTTCTTTAAAAACTCTAACTTTTTGTCAGACAACCAGAAAGCTTTCCAAGTTCCTTCTCTACCAAGTTCTGCAATATTCCTGCAGAGAGAGAAAGATCAGTATAGCTTTACCAGTTTTTACCTTTGTGCTGCCATAACAAAGGCCAAGCAAACAGACATCCATGTCCTTTATCTCACCACAAATGCCCAAAATTTGAGGCTGTGACCAAGGTAGTATTAATTTGTGCTTCTATTTAGTGACAGATGTCTGTTTGCTTTCTGGCCTGAGAGTCCAGCGGACTGGGGAAGCCTGTACTCCCCAGCTGCCTGGCAGGTGGTGCCAGGGCTTGAGGGGCACATCTCTACAAGTGGGAAAGCTAGCGGGCAGTCCTCAGGCTTGAGGTGCTAAATCCGCAGGGAAATTTCCAGAGCACGTAGAGCTGGGCCCCTTAAGACCTGGGAGGATGCACCGCCCTTTGTTCCATGGCATCAACAGTCAGGACAATGGGCGACGTGTTTGACCAAATGAAGCGGATCAGCTGTTCCAGGACACCTCGGTGAACAACTGAGTCACTTTGTTTGGTGATTAGTATTTCCAGCCTCTGTTCCAGCAGGTCTGACACGGCCCTCTGGGTGAGCTGTAATTGTCAACCTTGATAAAGGATAAAGTGAAGCCGATGACCTGCGGAGGAGAGTCCTTAGACTCTGGGAAGCAAGTGTGTTTTAAGGCTAAGCTCAAAATAGAGGTCAGTTAGGGATGCGTGAAGCTTCGGTTGCTGATTTGGTGCAGTGGAGATTCAGCCCAGTTTGGTGGCTGAGTCTCTGAATCCGAATCAAATCAGGAGACCCTTTCAATCTCTCCAAATTGAATCGGAAAACACTCTGAATTGATTCAGAGAGATTCGGAAAAATTCAATGATTTGGCCATAGATCATAGTATCATAGTATCTAGGGCCTAGGAAGCCGGTTCCACATCCTAGCCACCCTAACTGTGAAGTAGTGTTTCCTAATGTCCAACCTGAACCTGCTCTCCAGTAACTTGTGACCATTGGTATATGTCTATGATCGATATCATAGATATAGCTTTAAATGTTTTTTCTACATACTTCAAGGTACCAAGCGGGTTATGAATACTTTGATGGTGGGGTGGATGAAGGATCCCGTAGGAGTGAGAGGGGGGTCCCCAGCACGCTTGGCAGCAGACCCAGAAGTGGACCAGAAGCACTTCTGGTCCACTTCCAGGTCCACTGGGGAGCACACAGAGCCCCCCCTGCACTGCCTGGCTTGGCAACTGGTGCCTCCTGGGCCTGGGGGTGGGGCGCCCGGGGTCCCCGCATGACTGACCGCCAAGCTGGGGAGGCGCAGGGGGGCCCCCACGTGCTCAGTGATGCACCTGGAAGTAGACCGGAAGTACTTCCAGCCCACTTCCAAGTTTGCCTCTGAGTACGCAGAGGGCCCCCACCCCATGCTCCGGTGGGATGCTCCATCTGCCTCAGCATTGCAGCAGTCATGAGCTGTGCCTGATACCTCAAGGTATGTAAAAAAAAAAATGTTTAAAGCTATGTCTATGATCGAATTGCTGATTCTCTGAATCAGCATTGAATCTTCAGATTTGGGCAAATTGAATCAGGGACAGTGATCTGAATCAGCAAATAGAATCACCGTCCCCGATTTGGTCTGGATCCGAATCTGAATCGAATATGGCCCATTTTGCACGCCCCTAGTGTCAGCTGAATTGCGGAAGGGAGGTAGTTCCAATATTTACTGTTTTACTGTTCCCTCTGAAGTTATAATTTTAGGGGGAATTTTCTGACTACAATGTCAGATTGCAGATTCACCTTCCCTAGAAATCTGGTTAGGAGGAATGGAACAGAGCATTTTCTGCCGAAGAAATTCTCTATGTATTCATCTACAAAGCAGCTGCAGGGTGCAGAAACTGAGATTACCAAAGAAAAAAATGAAGTTCTCACTTGACCTTTGAAAACTACACCAAAAATCCATACATAACTAATGCTAGCACAGTAAGACAGACAATTAAAGGCAATCAGGGAAGCTGTGCTCTTTAATCACTCTTATTGTCAATAACTAGAAAAATAAGTGCGTCTAGGACATAGTGAAGGTATCATTTATCCTTTGCTAATGTTTAAATAACATATTTACAAAATGTACATTAATTCAGAGAGGAGACTGGCTGCCTCTATGAAGGATGCCTTTGATACAAGATCTATTAGCAGTGGAATGAAAAAGGTATTCTGATTCTCAGTAAATCCCTGTTACTGATAAGTGTACGCACACGTACGTGCATGCAAATGCACTGTAAACCAAATTCTTCTCTCATTTACACCAGTACATGTCTAGAATAACTCTCTGCAAGTCCCTGGTCTTATTTCAGCTATATATTGGTACCATTAAGAGCAGATTTTAAATGTATAAGTCTTGGGCAACAGTCAGCATGCCAAATCTTATTTATAAAGGTCTTGCCTTGACTCTTCTGTAGGCTAGTTTTGTATCTGAAAATATTGTAGGAAATCCCACAGTCTGGAAGCACATTTAATCTGTTCTGTGTGTCATGGTATGGTGAACTTCTTTTGAAATACAAAGGATGCACCAGCTTTCCGTAGCTGTTTCCATGCTGCCTATCCCATCTGAGCCATTAAGTGGTTTTAATTGCATTTGGATTACCCTATATTTATCCTGCAAAACCCATTAGGTATCAGCAAAAACTGACATCCATTCTTTTCCTTCCTTTCTGTTGTGCCCATAATCTAGGCCAACATTTTCTGCTGTCATAATCCAACAGTATTATATCAGCTGAGAATTTGGCTCATATTCTTGAGCCCAGGGGACTCTGGGCAGTCTGGCAAAGGCTAAGAAACGCATTATGTTGTGCTGGTCCTCCGTGTGTTGCACAGAAAACAGATCCAATGCTGTGTTTTCCAGACCTCCAACTTCTCTCAGCAGTATGCAAACAGCAGCACCCAGTAGCTCAACAGGCTGCTCCCGTGCCATGATTAGCAGGCTCTGCATATGACAGTTCAAAGGAAGAGTGTCCCTCCTGAGTTTATTCTTTGCCTTGACTGACAGGATTTCTATACAAGTTACAAATGGAACAGCTGCTAACATGCTTGTCCAGGTGGAAAAAAATACACACAGCTGAAGGGGTTGTTTTTTCTCTGATTCTCCAGATAAATTTAACTTTATGTGTTCTTGGTTATCAATTTCACTTGATATATCTGCCTTCCCCGGTACCCCGTTCTTTTCCATGTTCAGTACTAGGATGCTTTTGTTAATATTTTGATTCTTGCCTTAGCATAGGTATTTTATTATTTTGAATTTGTTTAAACTTCTGGACCAGGAACATTACACTTTTACCAGCATAAGTTATCGGAAACAAGTCCATATGTGTAACAGAACAGAAGTTCAGCACATACAGACTGGTTTTAAATGGCAGAACCCAGTCTAAGATTTGCCTCTCCCATCAAAGGGCCAGTGGGTGTTGTGTTTCCTACTGCTGTTTTTGTTATTGGGGATGGGAGGAGGGGGTTGGAAACAAGGTCCCCAGAACATGGAGGTAGCCTTGTCTCTCTTAGTCAGGATCTGGGATTTAGAATAGAAATAGGACTTGCGGTGCTAATGGTTAGCTTTTCTTTCACCTGGCTGGAGGAAAATATTCATATGCACATACTTAAACCACTTCTTCTTTGATGTCTTATCATTAGATACTGCTGCTCCTTAAAGGAGGACATGGCAGGGACCCAGAGAAATAGACTGAAATAATTTGAACTCATCCATGAAGGCAGTACCCCAGGATAGTAATGGACACTGGACCCCTTCCCTGTGGGGTTCTTGTTTCTTTCCCACCCACACTCAATAGTTACACACAGCTGCTAGGGAAAGTGTTCTCAGCTGCCAGCTTATGCAGGTGGCACACAAATCTGTCTGTCATTCATAATTGACAGTAAGTTCACCGTCGCACAGCTATCCCCGCATCTGGCTGAGATCAGCACCGCTGAAGAAGATCTGGCTGATGAAAAACCTAACTAAAATGAAGATTATTCTGGTCAGGAGAATGTCTGCCAGACAAAGCCTTATGTTGTGAAGACAATCTACAGATTTTGGGGTGCTTCTAAAGTCTTCAGAGATCCTGGTCCCTCACATAGTTCATCTTAAGAAACATAGTTGGTCACTTGCAATGGAGTCAAAATCTACATAGGCTTCTTACTGGTGGCGATCTGGATCCAGGTGCATATACGTGCATTGCTCCCCAATGCTAATGCTGCCTAGTGCTTCAAGTACACCTGAAAGTATTAGCCTTGAAACATCTGTAGCTGGTACAGAAGGGAGCAACATTGCTCTTCAAGCAGCGTATCCCCCGCCCCTCCCTTCCTACTTTCCAGGCTTCCCTAGGAAGATGCTAGTGTTATTCTGGATTTTAGGAAGAGGCAGGAAAACTCCTTGTTCTTGCAAAAAAAAAAATGGTCAGCCCGATCCAACTTAGTTCACATCTGTACACGTTCAGAGTACAACCCCGGGACTGGGAAAGCCCAACAGCTCACCCCAGACCCACGGCTATACTCTTCTTATCCTCTCCCATGCCGACAAGCTACTTCCGATCTCAAGGCTTGCCACCCCCTGCTGCAGACCCACTAGCCCCCCTCTCTCTCCCCAATCCCTCCGGTCCCTTTCCCTCACCCTTACTTAGTTAGAGCAGGTTCCCACAGTGGCTCCTGGCACCGGCAAATGTGTGCACAAGTCAGACCCCATCTACAATCACATGGTTTAAAGTAAACTGCATGATCATCAATATGATATGGTGATATCGGCACTTGCCCTTAGATTCTGTTCCTTGGTTCAATCTCTGAGTCATTGTATGCCCTCAGGGAAGGCATATCACTTGTCTGAGCTGCCATTTCTGCGTATGTAGAGCATGATGAATAATCTGGGATGAATAAATGTGGTGTTTTTTGCCTTTTTAAAATCTGTTTCTGAATTGAGTATGAACATGTGGAATTTTAAAATGTATTTGATATGCAAAATGAATTTCTTTAGCCAATAATTCTTTGTTACAGTTTCTTGCAAAATTTTCAATCTGTGTAGTATTTGTTCAGTACGTAGATCACATGGTACAGGTTTTGTTCCTTGATTGGGTGAATTACCTCGTTAGCCAGTATAGAATTCTACTTCACCATCAAGGCCATTTTACAATCTGTTCCTCAAAGTGCATTGAATCCTGTTTCTTATCCTTTTGTCTGATCCTTGTCCTGTCCAATTTGCCAACAATATCAAACTGAATGTCAGTTTGTCTGACAAACATCTCTGCACTTTATTTCATGCTGGCTTTTATGAATGAAATATTCTCATTCAACTGATCCATAAGTTAATGACTGTTCCCTCTTTCACCTCTCCTTTCAAGATTCACTTTCTCTTGTGATGCCACAAATTGGCCAATTGATCACAGCAACTATGACTAGAGGTCAGCAACAGAGCTGTTGCTTATTTGTAGATGCTTAGGATCAACAAGTTTTTCCCCTCGGTAGCCTATGTATCTGTGTGAATCCACCATCATCTTTCCTTTACCTTCTGTTGTTCAGTGTGCTTGTGTCTTATTTCAGATTAGGCTAAAGCACTTTGGCACAGGATCTGTACCAGGTGGCATTATTGGAGAGGGTCCTGGTGAAACCCTTTGAATGCTACTAAAGGTATAATCATGCAACTAGATATAGATTCATGGTTTGCTTTTGATAATTGTTTTTTTCTAATTAATGTCTGTTCTGTATAACAGCGGGTAGCATGATTAGTTCCTGGCCCTTGACCAGGTCTCAGAGGCTCTGCCATAATACTCATAATAATAATAAAAATATTTTTTAGAGCTAGGATGTTGGTTTTATGTGAGTATTCAACCTACGAGACTGCATGCTGAAATTTTCATGGGGAAAGATTACAGAACTGGAAGGTGTAACTGAGTCAAAGTTCGCCTTCAAATCTAAATAAGTTGCCACAAGAATTTTTCTGGCCAAAATTCTGAAAGCTCTGCTACTCGCCGTCCTCAGTAACTTAATTGTTTGTAATATGTCCTAACATGTAGTAGAAAAAGTGCTATAAAAGCACACATGGTTACCTCTGAGTGTATTACTGGTAATTATTGAACTGTATATACAATAGATTACTACTTAAAAGAGAGTGCCTTAGTAGGAAATAAGCCAGCTTCCTATTTGGGTATCATTAATTCAAAATCATTTATGTTTATGAAGCCAAGAAAGAGGAGAGAACAAACTCCCTGCAAAAATGAGAAAGTATGATGGAGAAAGCTGAGGGGAAGGGTTAAAATGGTGATGCAAAGGTACATATATGTTGTGGCTTTCACATCTCCAAAGTGCTGATTTAGAAAAGCACACCTGCTCAGGACAGCATGCAGGCACCTCCTGAAGTGCCACTGAAGTCAATGAACATGGGCCTAAGGATTTAAGTGCTTTCCTGAATCAGGACCTGAGGGTGCAAGAGGCAGAGCACCCATAGCGGACTGTTGCAATATATAGATTGGGGGGGTTAAAAGGATGTTAAGATTTGTAGTGTCAAGCGTCCAAAAGTTAAGAAAAGCCAGAACTGGGAACACTTCTGCACCCTTAAATCAGCCTCCTTCTGTGTATAAATTATAATGCTCTCTAATTATAATTGTAAGTACCTACTCACTCCAGCCCCTTTCTCCTCTGCTCCTTCTGAACCTATGCAGTCCGAACCTTCTGCCCCTTCTACTCTGTTCCCTATCATCTCTTCCCCCACTGCTCCCCTTTATACCAAATACCAGCATTTTGTCCCACTCCCTTCCGCAGCTCAAATCCACCTCTGCTACTTCATTCCACAACCTGTCACATTCCAACCTGGCGGTTTACTTTCCCTCTTCTGTACAGTCTGGGCACCAGCAGTACGCCACTGACACTCTTTGTGCCTGTGCCCAGCGTAACAGCAGCACTCGAAAGCTTGGAACACTAATTTGAGGACCATCCTGTCCCACCCTTGCAGTCTAGGGAACATGCTCATTGGGGATGAAACCTTGAAAGAATTTATCTGTGAAACTCTAAAAATCTCTACTGAGCATTTGCAAACCTACTTGTTTTATGGGCAAATAATATGCTTCCATTTCGGTACGTTTTTATGGGAATGATAAAGAAATCCTGGCACTAGAATGACTACACGGATTAATTTCAAGTCCCTGCTCCACAGTAAGATAATAGACTTAAGCAGAGGAGTTATAACAAATTGTTTTATTATGGTCAAAACAATATTATTTCCCCCAAAACTTGCTCTAAAATATTGCTGGACTATTTTAGTTGAAAATTGAAAAATAATCAACCTAAAGCAGACATGAAAAAGTTAATTACAGGTAGTTAATTTAGCAAAATTGCAAACAGCTGAGAACAAGTCTGGTAAAAGAACGCATTAGGTGACCTTAACTCCAGGAAGCAGCACAAAGTCTAAGCGTCTGCTACTGGTACTCATTCTTGAATTACCTGGGGGACTCTGATTAGGGACAGACATAAGGCATAAAGTGGTTTAAGTGATCGGAAACTGTTTTAAACTTGTAAGACAATAGACGTTCAGTACACATATACCCATTTGAAAATGGCTGAAACCAGTTTGAGATAAACCTGGTTGAATGTAGCATCAGACTTAACTGATTTGTGTCAAACCGCTTTATCCCATTTCTATCCCAGACCCCTTGCTGGTTAAAGATAAACCAGACTCCCCCAGCACCCTGCATGCTCTCTGGGCTGGACGGGGCTCTCTGCTGCACAGCAGAGCTGACCCCTCCCCTCCTCCTTGGCTGAAGCTCTGGCAGAGACTGCAGGTACAGCAGGGTCTGCCTTGTTTCCCCCTGCCCATCCCCCTCACTGCTTAAGCATGAATCCCCCCTCCTTCCCTCTCCCCTTTCCTCCCATCTCCCACAGCACAAACCCCAGCCTCATGGACCCTAGGCATGTAGTATGCTAACTAATGCTGAGAGGTGTCTGTGTGTCTCTCCAGTTTCACTGGGATAGGCAGACAGAACAGTGACCATTTAGGGCTTTTTGGAGCTGATCACAAGGTTAGCTGGTAAGCTGCTTAAGAAGAGTTTGAACTAATGGAGAGAGGTTATTGTTTTGCTGACGAGGAGATAAACACTGTTATAAGCTCCCTGCTGGCTCCTTTGCCTGCCAGTTTGCTGCAGACTGTATAAAAAAGTAGGGAGGGAGATTGAAAAGCTCCATATCGTCAACATATGCATGTACTGCACACCCCCCCTTTGCCTTGGAGAGCTAGCAGGGGGCTGGAATCCGGCAACACTTCCGCCCCTTGAGCAGCGAGTCTGGAAAAGCCTGGGATTTTGCAGGCAGGGTGGGGGTTTACACCCCACCCTAATCAAAGGTCCTGCTCGGGCCTGGCCATGCCCCCCTAAGCTCAGCACTATCTAAGGGGAGGGAGGGCTGCTCTAGCACCCCCTCAGCTTCTAGCCTGAGCCACTGCAGGCATGAACCTGAATTTCCTCAGTCCAGACAGGATTTCTGTCTGGTTACAAACTGGTTCAGCCTAGGTAGGTTAGACTACCCTGCAAAAATTGAATCGATTCAGGCTCAGGCTTTTTCAGTGCCAGTTCCTAGCCTCTGGGTTCAACCATAGGGACCTCAGGCACAAATATCAAACTATCAGTGATTTCAGTGAGAGTCCTGTACATTTTGGCAGTGCTAAAATTTGATCTAGGTACCAGAGCTGTATTGTGAAGGAGAATGAGGTTGGATAAAGAGGATAGCCGAGTCAAAGAAGAGGATAAGCAATAACAGTTAAGCATTAAATGGTTCCTATTTCTGGGTAGAATTCACTGTAGCACAGAGGTAAGGGCCCTATGCAGTGTTTTACAGTGTGTTATCAGGGTACGCAAGAATTAGAGCAAGTGTTTGCATAGGGTTGAATAAGGACTTAAGAAATACTAGTAAACTCATGTTCTGGCCAGACATTCATTCAGAATGAGGCGTGAAAGTTATAAGATTTTATACAAATGATTTGCATTTCAAAGGGCTTGGAATAAACACCAAGAGAAGTCTCAAGTGTGTGGGGTGGGATCACACAGAGCTATTAACTAATGAATTAAAACAAGCTTTATTAATTGTTAACTGGCTAGCTGTGGGCTATGTGTTGAAACAGACTATGGACCAATGGTAACATGGGGCTCTGACAGAAGTGGGGGGGAAAAAAAGCTTGCTCTGCAGGAAACAGCAGCATGTTACTTCAGCCTGGTTCTGCAGCACCTATATACATTGTGCATTTCAGCAGGGCTTTTTGGCGCTTTTAGCTAAAGCTGATTCAATCAGCTATTACATAAAAGCACCAAAAAAGCCCCACTAAAGTGCCTGACCTCTACAAATTTTGGGAAAGCCAGGTACAGCTAATGCAGTGCCTCTTCTGGGCATGTGCTAGGCTCAGCAAGGAAACGCAATGAGTTTCAAGTAAAGCACCATTTTGGTAGAGGAGGGCGGGGGAGGTTCCATATCTGCAAGCAGCCACGAGTCTCAACAATGGTTTTGGGGTTTAAAATGCTGTGTTCTTACCTTCTATTAATTGTCTTGTAGATAACTAATACAAGGTAAAATTCAAATGAAGTCAAGATACTTTGTGATCCTCCCACCTTTCAGGAGGTCAGAGTAATCACTTAGGTGTCTGCTTGATATTCAGTGTGCTAGCTGCCTCATCGTCACTTGTTTTTTGTTTGGTTGCTTTTTAATCTTGGTTGTCGTTGGGCACGTCTCTACATCGCTGCGTGGCAACGTTGCTACAGCACCGCGCTTTAGCGTTCCTCTTGGAAGCGCGGTGTAGGCAGCTCCTGCACCATGCGTGTGGTACACAGTTAGATTTCACCACTACATTGTCAGAGCAGCGCACTACCCCTGGGGAGCGCACCACTACAGCGACTTAGCTGACGATCAAGTGTAAACACATGGGATTGCTGTACCAATGGAGCACGCCATACGGCGGGCGATGTGTAGACTCGCCCGTTGTGAGTTAGCTAAGGATACCACTTTCTTTTTAATAAAGACAGGGCCTCGTATGTATCCCTTTTATACAGAGTAGCTGAATAGTGGGGAATTCACCACAAAAGTAACTAACAAGTGTAAGATTGATGATTATAATAGAAATACGTGGATAAATTAAAGTACCCCCTCCATCCTCTCAGGCTGTCTTCTTTTTTTTTATTTGCCTGTAGGGGTGCATGAGTTTTACCTGCTTTAAACTTAGATTTATTCATTAATATGTAATTAACGTCAGCTGAAACCTTGCCTTTCTCATACACCTACACACACACACACAAATAACCACATGCACATACACATACAAGTACATTAATGCACATCTGTCTGTCCCTGGGTGTGTACACAAACAGAAATTAGTAATTTTGAAAGTCTTTACAAACTCCACTTCCCTTTCTTCAGCCAGCTGTAGTTGACAAAATTAGTTTATTCTGCACACCTCCCTTTCTTCATACTTGCTTAGAAGTTGTACTTGTCAGGTAGCTTGGGTGTCTGTGGAGAGGCATTTCGCATTTTTACCAACTAAAATGAGCACTCCAGGAGTGCTCGTCTTCCACTGAACCTGTTTACTTTGTGCTTCATACATTAGGTGAATAAGATGGGAAATGAATTCCCTGCACGCTAGAAGTATCAGCATGAAAGTGCTCACAGACTGAGTTCGAAAACTAATGATCAGAGTAACTGAAAGCCTCTTTGATCAGAATTCAGTGGAAAGGCCCAAATCGCAGCGCCCTATAGATTTTCAGTTTTAACTTAGTTCCTAATGAAGTAAAGTTTATCTTGGAAAACCTTTGTCACAGCTGGACATAACTAGCAATCTTTACTTGCAAGACTTCTTCTAAAGGAGGAGACTAAATGAATCTCAGCAGTCTGTCCTACCAGGACAAGTTGAAATGTACTGTTATAGATAGTGTAATAAAGAACGGCCTTCATCCCAGTCCCCAGGTTATATCACATAACCACCACACAATTTGCTGCATATTATCAGTCTCTGCCTAGAGGAAGCACCACTGTGGAACAGAAAAGCCACATAGGTCAAGAGTGATTTGAAAAAAGAGATTGCTTAATGCGTGCCTCACTTTGGCAAACGTTACCAGTTATTTACTTTTAACCAAACTCAAATCACCTGCACTTTTTTAAGGAATCAGGTTTCAAAGTGCTTTGTTTAGCAGCCACCCAAATAAAGTATTTCCCCTTAGTAACTAAACTTTGAAAATGTAAACTGGAGAGAAGAATAATTAAGTTTCATAAAACCAATCTTTCTTTAAGCAACCCTCAATTTTAACCTCAAGGCTGAAATAAAATAACTCTAATAGAAACAGTGGCTTCCAGGCAATCTGTTGTACCTATCAGGAATGCATTGCTTAAACAAAACTCAGCTCTCATTTTGTTTCATGTTTAAAAATGAAAAAGGAATTCTGTAAGCAATGTTCTTTGTGATAGCTGGCATCTCAATGGGTCTTAGAAATAAAACCCTTTTGTGAAGCTAAAATCAGTCAAAATAAATCAATTTGTCCTTACTGTCAGTTGCTAATCAGACATTCAGCAATTCATGTGTGTGTGTATGAAACATTTCTCCCACTACACACACACATGCAGACACATGCATCTACATAGAAATAGTATGTACAGTGACTACACTACACGCTAAGAGGTTTAATTGCCAAGGAGGTTTCTCATACAGAGAATGGAGGAACTACAACAGTAAAGTTGCTCTGAAGTGTTAAAAAAGTGAGGAAATGCAAAGTTCCAGTTCCTCACTGGGGCCCAACACTGCATTTTACAAGTCCGGTGAAGTTTATTTGCACAAAGCATGGGTTTGTCTCTGATTTTGCAGCAGAAACTGCCTGTCATTCAGAAGCCCAAAGAATTGCTCTCGTCACTGCATCCAGTATGAAAAGCTGCTTCGTGACATATCTGTCGTCCGCAGGGAAAATGCTGGGCAAGCAGACTTTTAGAGTTGCCTCTTGACTTATAATGCAGCCCTTTCAGTTTGTTTGTTCTCTGCATTCGTTCCAGAGTCTGTTGGTGTTTTTAAATGAAAATCTATGCTCCTGTTCTGAAATAGGTTTTGGAAGTGTGGTTGAGGTGCTCTTCAGCTCAGAACTTATCTTCCTTTTTTTCTCCCATGTCCCTGCAGGCCCATAACCAAGAAGTAGACAACACCAGTGGAGTCATGCTTCACACGGCCATATCATGCTGGCAGCCATTCCTAGGTCTGGCTATGATGCTAGTTTTTATGGGTTCCACCATAGGCTGCCCGGCTCGCTGTGAATGCTCAGCACAGAACAAGTCCGTCAGCTGTCACCGGAGGCGCCTCATGTCCATCCCTGAGGGCATTCCCATAGAAACCAAAATCCTGGACCTCAGCAAGAACCGGCTGAAGAGCGTCAGCCCTGAGGAATTCACATCGTACCCGCTGCTTGAAGAGATAGACCTCAGTGACAATATTGTTGCCAATGTAGAGCCTGGCGCCTTTAACAACCTTTTCAACTTGCGATCCCTGAGACTAAAAGGAAACCGGCTGAAGCTGGTCCCTCTCGGAGTGTTTACAGGGTTGTCAAACTTAACAAAGCTTGATATAAGTGAAAACAAGATTGTCATTCTGCTGGATTACATGTTTCAGGATCTGCATAACCTAAAAAGCCTTGAGGTTGGGGACAATGATTTGGTTTATATATCTCACAGGGCTTTTAGTGGGCTGCTTAGCTTGGAACAGCTCACTCTGGAGAGATGTAACCTGACAGCTGTGCCAACAGAAGCTCTTTCCCACCTTCATAACCTCATCAGTCTGCATCTGAGACATCTCAACATCAATGCGTTGCCTGCATATGCCTTTAAAAGATTGTTCCGCCTAAAAAACTTAGAGATAGACTATTGGCCCTTACTGGACATGATGCCAGCCAATAGCCTGTATGGTCTTAACCTCACTTCTCTTTCCCTTACCAACACCAATCTCTCCGCAGTACCTTATTCTGCTTTCAAGCACCTGGTTTACCTGACGCATCTAAACCTCTCTTACAACCCCATAAGCACCATCGAGGCAGGCATGTTTTCAGACCTGTTGCGCCTGCAGGAACTCCACATGGTGGGGGCCCAGTTACGTACCATTGAGCCACATGCGTTCCAAGGGCTCCGGTTCTTGCGTGTGCTCAATGTGTCTCAAAACCTGTTAGAAACGCTAGAAGAGAATGTATTCCAGTCCCCCAAGGCCCTGGAGATCCTCTGCATTAATAATAACCCCCTGGCTTGTGATTGCCGCCTTCTTTGGATATTACAAAGGCAGCCTACATTACAGTTTGGTAGCCAGCAGCCCATGTGTGCTGGCCCAGACAGCGTCAAAGAGAGGTCATTCAAAGACTTCCACAGCACTGCCCTTTCATTTTACTTCACCTGCAAGAAGCCCAAGATACGGGACAAGAAGCTGCAGTACCTGGTAGTAGAAGAAGGGCAGACAGTGCAGCTGATGTGCAATGCTGACGGTGACCCTCAGCCTACCATCTCTTGGGTGACACCCCGACGGAAGCTGATCACAACTAAATCAAATGGGAGATCTACCGTGCTGGGAGACGGTACACTGGAGATCCGTTTTGCTCAAGATCAAGACACTGGGACCTATGTTTGTATTGCGAGTAATGCAGCTGGGAATGACACCTACTCAGCCTCCCTTACGGTAAAAGGATTTACTTCAGACCGTTTCCTTTATGCCAACAGGACCCCTATGTATATGACAGACTCCAATGACACCAGTTCCAATGGAACCAATGTGAACACCTTCTCTCTGGACCTTAAGACAATACTGGTGTCCACAGCTATGGGCTGCTTCACATTCCTCGGAGTGGTTTTATTTTGTTTCCTACTTCTGTTTGTGTGGAGCCGAGGGAAAGGCAAGCACAAAACCAGCATTGACCTTGAGTACGTCCCCCGCAAAAACAATGGTGCTGTAGTTGAAGGGGAAGTTGCTGGACCACGGAGGTTCAATATGAAAATGATTTGATGGTATACTGCTAGCAGTGCTTTTTTCTGTGGCATTATAACCAATTAAACCAGCCTGGCATGTGGCATTGCTAGGCAAGGCAGCTTAATGCAGCTGTCACTGTGTCAAATGGTTACATGGAAACGGGAAGACTACATGTGGTTGTACAGCAAAGCCTCCTAGCCTTGAGGCAGACGCGTCAGGGCCTTTCACAGAGTTGGTAAATTGTACTAATTGTTTGCATTGCAAATATTGACATTCTGGGGATCTCAGTAATGAACTGTTGGATCATGTTCATGGACAATTGTTCAACATTTTCTACCACTACAAAAAGAAAAAAGGAAAAACAACCTACAGTGTAGGATTTCCATATTTAAAAAAAAGACACCTTTGTCTAAAACATACTCTGCAGTGAAATTTGTATCTATAGATCTCATTTGTTAAGCCTTGCATCATACCTTCTAGTTGGTTCAACACCACAAAGAAATTGATATATCTTTTTTTTAGTATCCATATATACTGTGTACATTTTAAAGCAATACGAATGAGAGGTTGCGCTTTTAGATATCCACCAGTACTGACCCAAGTGTGATGTCACCCCCTCCCCTTTAACTACAGTCAAACCCCAAATTAGACCTGTAGTTACCAACAAGAGAAAGAGAGAGTATAACACTTTTGTCCTCATGTAGAAGATCGGAGAGGAAGAGCTTGGGGCGAAAATGCTCTGCTCCATTGACCTTCTCTTCATATAAATAAAAGGCACGTGCCTAGTTTTGATACAGAATGGAATATTTTTTATACCTGTGATATCACACTGGACCAGTCTACTGTAATGAAGCCCTGGAGTCATACCCAGGAGATTCCAACCTACAACACATTGCTGGCTTATAGGAGACAAATTATACTTTTATGAAAGGGATTTGTTTATGTAGCCCCTTGGTTTTAATTTCTAAGCCATTGTTAAAATGTTAATGTGTACTGAGGAAAAAGAAAGGAGGTAAGGCATTCTGTGTACTCCTAGGAAAATATGGTCACCTTAGTAGTTAAAGAAATGAATTAAAACATACAAAAGCTCTGCTGATAGAAATGAACTCTTCTCCAGTGCTAATAAACCAGGGTTATCCATGCATAATATGAGGATTATACTACTAAAGAAATGTTTAAAACATGATAGCCTACAAAAGGCCAAAGTACTGCCAATTATAATGACCTTCTAGCCACTGTCAGGCTCATCTTTCTTAAATTACACATAAAGACAAAAACCAATGTACACAGGCAGTTTACTTTAGCTATTCTTGCTACCATTTTAATAACTGTGTTATCCTGGTCAGGGGAGTTGTTCTGTTTTTGTGGGTGGGTGGGGTAGACGAGATCCCGGAGCTGGACAAGGCCAGTATATATTTGGTTGAGCTGAGACGGGAGGGGGAACATTGGTTATATTACCAAATGTGTTATATTAACAACTTCTAGAGAAGTCAAAGATAACAAAGGGCTAAGAACTAGAACTGAAAGGGTGAACCATTGTAAGGTTGATATAAAAAAAATATTGTAGAGTAATAGTATTTTGCTACTGTTGGGGGAAGAGTTAAAGGAGTTTAAGCATCTCTTCAGCCCCTCATCAATGAGTCAGAGATTTATTTATTTATTTAAATGTTTGGTTGACAAGAAATATAACTTATATATTATTTGGGATAATTTTGAAGAAAAATAATAATAAGTACAAATGCGTTTGACTTGAAGGAATATATAAACGATCCAGGGCAAAACAATTAAAAAGCATCTCTGTAACTTAGGAGTTTTTCTCGCATTTTGCAAGGGTACTATGGTGTCTAAGACTGACTTGTAATGAAATTTCAAATGTTTGTGAAAATGTTACCCACATTCTTCAACTCAGATTTTTAAAGCAGGATTACGGGATTTAGACAAAGCTTTCATTGCTATCAATACAACCTGTGTCAAAAGCCTTAGGTCACAGTATTACAATTGCTCAGGCATGCCCTGATTCAGTGGCAAGATCGGGGACCCAGACTGCTTTGAAAATCACAACCTAGTCTATTGAGTGGCTGATCCAGCTTATACCATTGCTACGTTTCAAGCAGCTGGAATGAAGGAGGAAGTCAAGGGCTTGTGGGCTTCTTTCTCATATGTTCGTCCTGCATTAGCTAACTAGAGGTTTACATGCCAGGAACTAATCATTTTTTTTTAATTGTGTAGAATTTTATTCTGGGATCATTTCACTTTAATAAACATGTGACAACAGAGAGATTATCTTTGTTGATAAAACAGGAAAGTGACTGAAACCCTGTTGCACCTTTAGCTAGTTAATAAAATAAACATATGAGAAGAAAAAGGAAATGATGGCTGAATTGCTAGTTGGAGGCATTTCCATTCTGTTTTCCCTTGTAATTATCATTTATCCATTAGTAATCCATTTCCCATGTAGTGGTGATGACCTGAATTAACGTGAACAATAAAAATTAAAGTTTTATGCAAAAAATTCTGCTGACTTCTGGTTTAGGCAGTTGGTGCAGATGCAAGTGGGGGATTTGATTATGTTTATTTAAATTACACGATAAAAAATAGTGATGGGGAATTTGAGGGTAGTTGTGTTTGCAGAAATGAATTAGGAATGTATTATGTTTTCAAGTTTTGCTAATAATTGCTGAATCCCCCTTTCTCAAAAAAGCTGTCCAAGAAGTGATTAAATTGTTACTGTGCTGTAAGGATCTCTGATCAGTCTTGCCATAGGTATCTTGAATGAAATATAATAAAAATTATGAAATTCATGACTGCACAGGCCATGCTGAGAACGAGATTACAGAGCCGCACACAGTTAGCAGTAGAGGATGCAAAGGCTACATTCAGGTCTTCATTTTCCAAGAAGTGCTGTTTCCTTACAGTCTGTTTTTAACTCTGCTACCTTTGGATGAGGCAGTGCTATACACCTTCAGCAGCCCTTCTTATGCCAGTGTGACTTGGCAAGATATGAGGTGCTATTTAACTAAAGTGACTATAGCACAACTGAGGCTAAGCTTTTATTCTCCTCCTGTTCTTGTTTGTTGTTTTCTTTTCTTTTCTTTACTATGGACTTGATCCTGTGTTTCTTGGGTGTCCACCACTGACTTTATTGAGAGTTTGGGGTGAGTATAGAATTCAGGATCAGGTCCCAGGTAAGCATGCTTTTCCCTGCCCTTTATGCACCTCCAAGTTGTGTCCGTTTGGTATACTTGCCTACCTGCCTGTGAAGGCAAGAAATAGTTGCAGCTTTTTCTACCGTATGCCAATTTTCCAGCAGTAAAATGGGACTGATTTTAATGGGTTTTCTGATGTACATTGGTTTCAGCTAGTGTATGCACTGAATTGACGTTCTCATGAAAACACTTGTTAGTGGAAGAAAGTGAACATGGACTGAATGCTTTGCCTTAGCTTTGACTTGTCTTTTGGCTACCTCTGTAGGCCTTGGTGTCCTCATTTTGGTCAGTGCATTGGGACTTGACTAGGTAGACATGTAGTACGTAATTCTTTAGAAAGAATGGAAGTGGAAGAATTGATAGCAGCAGAATGCACGGTGAGGGAAATGCGCTGAACAAAATCTGATATCCCACTTCCAAATTCTACAGCTCCATATAAAACAAATGCATCTCCTTTCTCAAACTTAGATCATATTCTCCACTTCCCATATAATCTACATGCTTTATGGATATTGTGACTCCTCAAATCTTCATTAAAAAGCAATTTTAAAATAAAATAGACACACAAGTGGCTGAAGGACAACTACCACCCACATGTACCCTTATTTTTAAGGCTTTTGGCTATGCCACAACAGAATTTTTTTTCCTGCAGCTAGCATCTGTTGCCAACAAACTCCTTTTCAACCCTCCCTACCCACCCAGTCAGCTGAGTTCAGTGACTTCTCTTCCTCTCCCCCTATCCCAACTCTCAACAGTTCACCCTCCTTAGACAGACTAGTTCTATATTCTGCTCCACATACTATTGAATCGTGTGCAGGAACAACCGGGGTCTGTCCAACGTTGGTCATTTAGATGCCATGCTCCTATAAAGTATAATGAGAACTACACCCAACTCTTAGGTGGTGTGGACAATCTCTCCTGGTGGCGTAAGTGATTTCTGCTCCATTTATATGTTCTCCTGCCCTTTGGCATCCATTCACATGACTAGCCGCAAACAGCGATCTGTGGATTTGGATGAACATTACTGTGCATTTGGGTCTGTTTGAAACCCAGAACTTAAATCAGAATGTTAGAATAGGTTAACACCTCCCACGCCCCAAAATAGCTTTGAATGAACCCCTTTCTACAAATGAGATCAGCCAACTTTTGCACCGCTCTCCTTGCCACTGAGATAATCACACGCCGACAGCAGTCTGCAGGTTGAATGCTTCTGATTTTTTCCCTTTTACTAGAAGCAGGTGCTTTGATACAATGCCAGCCTGAAATAGAAATCTTTATTTATAGCCTGAACAGAATGAGAAAGCACAAGCACAGCCAAAAGAACATTCCATTTTATTTTCCTTTACCTTTAAGGAGACTTTATTCTTAATATACAAAATAGCTGGTAAAAGATAACAACAACCACAACCACAACAAAGGATTTTCATTGTTAAACTTGCCTATCTGCAACTACTTGGACTGGTCCCAGAATACCGCTACCATTGAGCAGAGGTCTCACAATAAGAGAATTGAAGCCAGTTTCTCATCTCATTTAGATTGGATTGGCAGAAATCAGGAGTAACTCCATAGATTACAACGGTGTTCTTTTTACTTATACTGGCAAAGCTGATATTGGAATCTGGCTTTTTGGGGGTTTTGTCTCCTATGCTAAGAGGGCTATAATGACAAATATGCAGAATTTATGTTTTGATTATTTGTCACCTTGTGGCACACCTTCTGTTCTGTGTTCTGCTTTGCTTTATTATTCACCATGGATAGCTGAGCAGAAAAATATGAACATTCAGGCTTGCAAAAACAAACACAAAAAATAGCCCCACCAAACTGACAATATAGATGTGCATTAACAGCAACTCAGCTCCCACATATGGTCACATATAAGCCAAAACTTTAAGCTAAACTTTCAAGACAACGGTTAAGATGAATGTCAACTTATACACGGGTTAACATTTTTTTTTTCAAAATTCAAAGTATTTTTATTTCTATTATGGTAGCGCGTAGAAGCTAGCAAGTTTGGTAGAAAATATGCAGTCAATGATTATGTTGGCTCCAAGAAGCTTAAATCTGAACTGAAGAATTTGGCTTATATGCAGCTATATATGATAACAAGCTTCTTGTTGTTTTAGCAGGATTGCTGTTGCATATAAATAAATATTTATTATGTTTTCACATCTCATGAAATCCACCTGCAAGCATCTGTATTTCATATGTATATGTTTTTGTGTAGAAAAAAGAGTTAAATTTGGTTTTTATTTAAAGTATTCAATGTAATTGTTTTTAAAAGGTGATGAGATAACCAGAAAAAGTGCTGTAATTTCTTTTAAATGTATACAATTATAATTATGGATGGGGAAGTGAAACAGCCCTGTTGTTATGATACGTGGAGCAGATGGTAGCTTGGGTTTGTCTGTAAGTTTGTTTCATGTTAAAACAAAATCTTGCTAACGCTAATGACAATGAGCTTTGTTTCTCATGACAGTTGTCCTGAATGTTGATCTTTTTTGGTTGTTAGGGCTTATGTCCTGGTGTGTATCATACATATTCAAAACCAAACCTAAATAAATAAGTCCATGGATTGGTCAAACTTGCTGGGAAAAGTGAAGAAAGTTTACATTCCCATCAAAACTGTTCACCTCCCTTAAAAGGGGCAATGGGTTAAATAAATTGAAGGAAACCTGTGCTACTTGGGGTCCAAGTCAAAATTCCACATGGCATCTAAAAAGGGTGATTGTTGTCTGCCAGAGGTTAGCTGCATACCTACAAACCGTAAGCATCTGAAGGTAAAATATTCTGGCTGATGGTTATAAAACATTCTATAACTTCCTATGTGACACAGCCATTAGAAGTGGAGAAAATCCCCTTTTTGTGGGATATAAAGGACTTTGGGATTATCTCAGTATCAGGAAATCAGTATAAAAAGGTCATAATTATGAGGGCTCTGCCTGTGGGGGTAGTGCTCCAAAGGGAATTGTAGGGATTCCTTCTCTGGTCTCATTTAGAATGGGACTAATAGGACACCCAAGAACAGAAATAGGCATAGAGATGAACAGCATGGCCCCAATAAAACTTTTTCCATTTCTCATTTGTTTCTGTAACTCTTTTAAATAGAAACCAAACCTTCCACTATAATTAATTTGAATAGTCTGGCAAGAATTGTATAATAGTAGATAAACAATTAAAGTATATACTATCTTTGCACAAGAAATGTATCTAAAGGTTTTATGGCTGATAGCCAAAAAGCAACTTATTTGGAGATATGTCTATCTTAAAATGCCAGCCCCTGAAAAAACATGAGGACCAATTCAAGTTCCTTGGGTCTGTGCAGGGATGGGCTCTCCATAAATGAACCTCACCTCGCCCTTGTTGTCACCATTCCTACCACCGTCCTGCCTAGAGCCCACTGTATGGTAAGTAGTGATTGGAGGAAGGAGATACAATCCCATAATGCACTGCAACCCCCATGAGATTAGAGAAACCATGGAAGTCACAGGCTGTGCATCACCTTTTTCTACATAGCTGTCTTAGTTGAGGATTGAGTCTTCTTCAGGGTGGCTTCCAGGAGAAGGCCTTGCAGCACAGCTCAGTTAGAAGTGCTCAGCCAGGAGGTGATACAGGGAGGTGGACTCTGGCAGGGTTGCTGACTATGCCAAATTATATTGTTCCTTAGTGAGGACAAGCCCTGCTCCACATTGCCTTTGCATCTAAACCTTGTGGAGTGTCATTCTACACTAAATTAATTTTAACAGTATTGTGGATCAGTACAATCTAACCCAAGAGATTTCTTCTTACATGCACACACAGTTTCCAAAATCCTGCCCTTATTTGAGGTCAGACTGCCTTATGGGTTTAAATAATGTAAAGCTGCACTCAGTCTTTATGTCATAAGACTACTCAACCAGGGTGAAATCCTGGCCCTACTGAATGGGAAGGCTGCCATTTTTTGTGGAGCCAGTATTTTTGCCCCAAGTCTTTTTCCTGGTCAGTAGTACTGGAACAAGCCATAAGTAACGTCTTGAGCTGCTATTTTTGTCCAAAGTCTCTTTTTTCCCCTTTGGCAGAATGAGAAGGGAGCTAAAGGAAAAAGGAGCCTGGAGACATGTCAGGATACGCAGTCGGATACATGGCAGCTCCTTCCCTGGGGCTTTTGTTTACAGTGGGCATGTCTACACATTCATTAACGCATCGTAGTTAATGCACGTTTAGTTTAGCACTTGTTTAATGAATTATTAATTAAATGTGCAGTGACTATAGTTACCACACAGTAGCACCAATGCATGTTTCTTAGTGATGCTTACTCAACAGTAGCATATTAGCACGGTTTTTGCCTGTCACGCTATTGTGCGGAGTTATTAGGCTACTGTGCATTGAGCATCTCGTGTAGACACGCCTACTATTATTGAAAATAGGGTTTACTAGTTTTGTTGTGATAAATGCATTGCCCACTGAAGTGGGTCCCTTGGCATCAACATAGGTTTGCTGTGCTATCATCAGTACCTTCAGGATGCCAAAAGCAGTCTGAACTCTCTGTGGAGTGCTGTTGATAGCTTGGCACTTTGAATTTGAGTCCATACTTTTTCCAGCCATCCTGAAACCAACATTCATCCCCTCCCCAGTCTTCTTCGAGGGCCTTTAGTGCTACATGCTTCTTGCTATCACAAGAGGGTCTGCCTGCTTTCTGTCAGTGGAGCTTACTGTAATGCTGGGGATCTCCACCAGGGTTTATGCTGTCTAAATCTTGTATTAAATCTTGGATGAATTTAGATCATTTAAATTTCCTTTCCTTCCCATCTAATAATACCACTTCCAGTCTGCAAAACTCCTTTCATTTTCGGCAGCACCAGAATGAAGAAGCATTGTACCTCCTCCCACTAAGTGACCCACACTACAGTTGGGGAAGTTGGATAAGTTGTGGTGCGGTCTTCTGCATGCAGTTCTTATAGTGAGCAGGTCAGAGACAAATCTGTCACTAATACAGCTGGCACTGATAGGCAGCCTCCTCAAAAAGTCCAGCAGAGAGTCCAGAGATTGGAGAGGTCTGGATAGCGAGTCACTCCGTCATTCAATAGACACAGTGGGACAGGCTCCACTCTCACTGCCTGAGTTACAATTTTTACACAAGATTTTCAAAAGCACCCATAGCAGACAAGCACATCTTGAAAGGCATTGGAAACATGCATGTTCCTGGGCACTTTTGAAAATCTCCACCCATCTAAATTAATAGAAGACTTCATTCTCCATGGCTATCAATCCAGCATCTGGTACCATCAACACCTTTGAATAAATAACCTCTTGCATCCATAAGAAGAAATAGTCTTATAAGCAAATATTTGCTTAAGTGTGTTTAAATTCTTGAAGAGGACAGGGAAGAATGGAAAGAACCACATGGCACATTTGTTAATAACCCCTTCTCACATAAGGAATCAATGCTCCTGGGTGGATCCTTTACACAGAGTCGTTGGTGCTGGTTTTGCTCTGCACTGGGGTAATGAGTGGAGGGGCTGCAGAAAAGGTGATCTGCGTACTCCCTTCAGTCTCTGGGCTGGGGGAAATGTAGCTTAGCTTATTCCAAGCAGCACTGAGTATTGAACAAGTGTCAGACTATAGGAGTGAAAAAAACAGTGGCCAGAGGGGTTTTTGCCCACTCTCCTATCTGCACACTGGAGGAACTGGGTGTGAATTGCTGTTACGTTAAGCTCTGTGGAGTTTCTCCACAAAAAAAGTCATTATTCAGTCTGCTTCCTTGGGAGAGGCATGATTCACCCTTCATAATTAAGGCAAAAATGGTACAATAATGAGTGTTTGAAATACAGATTCTGATGATAGTAAGGCAATGAAAACCAAGCTCCTGTAAAAGATGGAATGACACTGGTACTTAACACCTCTCCTGAGTACCTGGGGGTCTTATTTGGGTTTTCAAGAGCTGGCTTAGTAATTGAGACCTAAAGGGATTCATTCATCTAGTTAGAGTTTTAATCATAAACTGAAAGATTTTTTTTTTTTTACCTCATCACTGTAAATTGGAAGTTATATTTTTGTGAGTTATTTTCCAATAACTTTGCCATTCATATTATTCAAAAGTACAAGTGATAGAGCACACTCATTTTATTATGAGGAGACAATGGTAGTAAATTTAATCTATTACCTTTGCTACAAGCTATTAGCGGTGTATACAAAGACTAATAGGTTACATCCATTATGGAAAGTGTTGCCATCACTAAGAACAAACAACGCTTCCTCTTAAACTTCCTGTACTTGGTTGGAGTCTGCACAATGCATCAATTCTAATGTCCTGTTGGGAATTCATTTCTAGAGCAAAGACAGGCGTGCGTTGCAGGGAGTTTACTGAGTCAACACCACCCTTTAATTTATATAAGAGCTTGAATTTTAATAGGGCTTAAGGAGCCTGATTGTCTTTAGTGGATTTAGCAGGCTAACACACTGTGCTAAAGGAAATTGCCTCTCTGGGATGGTCTTGTGGTCAGGGGGATCTAAAGACTAGTGGCATAAAACTGGGAACCAGCTGTTCTTGGGTTGTAATCAGAACACTGCCACTGGCTCTTAAGCTCCCTACCTCAGTTGCCTTAGATGTAATATGGAATAACAATATTGGCCTTTGATATCAGATAAGCTCCAGTTCCCTTGGCTGTGAAATCTAAGGAATTACAATTCTTTTCACCCTACACTAAATACCTGGAATTCAACAGCACCATAACATAGACATCTGCAGGGAGAGATTCTGAGAAATCCAACTATAGATATACAAAATATTTCCAAAATTCAGGTGCTCTACCAATGGTTTGCTTCATACTTAGCATTTCTTCCATACTTAGAATTAAGATAATTATTTTTACAAAGGAATTGCAATCAGTGAATTGACGCTTTGGTGGCAAAGGTGCACATTAACTAGAGTCTACTTTTCCACCTGATTCTGTGATTTGTCATTTATGAAGACATGTTAATGCCTGATTTAATTGTTTTGGCAGGATTTGATAAGCCCGAACTCTAGAAAGTTTTACCAACTTCTGTATGTACGTATTTGATTATAAATGAGAGATACTGAAATAAATAGAAGCCAGTCAGCTATCCAAGTATAAACTAAATGCTCAGAAAAGTTCTCAGCAAGTTCTGACAGATCTCATTCTCTCACCTGCAAGAACGTTGTAAATAAACTACAACGTCGGCATTCTAGAATTAGGGAAAAAAAGTAAAAGTGAAACTATCACAAATTCATATGAAACTATAATAGCTAGTTACAGGTAATCTGATTCCAAGTGAAAACACTGGATCAAAGAATTGGACCAGGCAGCTCTGTGCCATGTACCATCACAGCAAATGGTGGCAAGCCTAGTTTTCAGTTTTTTAAATAAAGGGTGTTCTTATGCAGTGTGCATTTGAAAGTGTCCTACCCCCAGCCTCTGTCTTTTGGAGCTTAATTGGTTCCTATGCAGAATGGTTTGCTTTGAACTGTACAGCAGTGAAGTAACTGTGGTATCTAGTGACTAGCTAGGATGAAGAAGCAGATTCCAATATCATTACTCATATTGGGTAGCATCTTTCTTCTCAAATGCATCCACTGCAGTCATTGAGGATACTTGGGAAGTGTGGTGCTACCTGATGAGTAAAAGCAGCAGAATCTAGCCCTCTGCATCGTCTTAACCTTCTTAAATAGACCAGATCAGCCAGTTTACATCCATTTCTGGCATTCAAGAGCATCTGCAACTCAAGTCAGTGAGTGAGAGCTAACAGCTCAAGTCACAAGAACTGAAGTAAGTGGACACTGAAGATGGATAACACATTATGGACCTGTGGGAAAAGGTACCAGCCCAGAATTAATTTGTCCATTGTCGTATTGGCTGATTTCTCCTTTAACAGCATCTAAAAAAGCCTGAATTTACTTTACCCAAAAGAAAAAAACAGTGCAAACAAAGGAAGACACAAGGAAAAAAACCCACAAAAAAGCACTTCAGTCTGTCAGGTGGGCTTTATTATGTTATAAATGAAAAGTCAGAACTGAGGATGAGTGATATATTTCTTGAGTGGGAGAATTTCTTGCAGCCTGATATTACTGGCACTCCCCTGTGACCTAGTTTTAATAGGAAACGTTCCCTGTCCTTCCACAGGAAGGAAAGCCTTGTTTTGCTATGATATTTTTTTTAATTCATTCTGTTCTGGTCAAAAGAAAAACCCTACCCTGTCTTTTCAACAGCTTTTGTAATTGTTTTTCATAGAAATCAATTTTAATTGTAACATTATTCTGCTAGCGCCCTATTGTCTGTGTCCTTCAAAACTTGTCAGTTACTTAAATGAAAAAAAAAAAAAGCTGAAAAGCACATTGTTGTAATGAATTTGTATGTTTGAATTGTCTTATCAGCAAACAAGGTTATGAATTTCATCCATTGAAACAGAAAAATAAAATACTTTCCTAAAAAATAAATAAATAAAGGTTTAAAAAAAACAACAACAACACTCTTGTGGTTCATATGGGCTCCTTGCAATATCAATGAGATCGCTCACCGAGTTGTACGCTACTGTGTTAGACACACAGGTAATCTTCAGTATGTATATTGATTACATACAGAAAAAAAAAAGAGTTACGAAATGTCAGCACTAATGCTGCCTGCATGTCTATTATGATACAGTAATTAATTATAAGACCACACATTGTGTTTCCTGCACTTTCGGTGCTCCCCTCCCGCTGCTGCCACACAGGCAGCAAGGAGGAGGAGAGAGCTAGCTGCCTAACTGGAAAGAAAATGGGAGAAACAATCTCGCTGCTGCAGTTGCAGGGACAGAGCACGTAACAGCAGCCTTTAGCTGACGCAGGGTAATTGGAAGCGGAGTCCTGCTCAACCCCTGCAGCTCTGCACTGGAGCATTTTCAATTGCTGTATTATAATGGCTGGCATAGGCACAGGCTGGTCGACAATGCTGCATCTGTGATGGACTGGAACAGACTCAGTGCAAATAGTATCTTCATTGCCAAATACTAAAAAGGCTGTTCTGGGCACGTGTACACTGAGAGAACAGCGATGTGTAGATGTTCAGAATCTGATCAAATCATCCCAGGCTGGCAATGGACACACTGCCGATGTCACCCTTGTCCACGTTTCAAGTCTTTGTTTCAAACCCGAAAATATAACTTCGCAGGACAACCTCTACGAGAAGATTGTCTTTTCAACCTCTGAAAACCCATATGGCTTCCCCTACGCCCACTACAGCTGAATTTGTAAAATAAACGTTTAACTTGAGACAGACACCCAGCATGAAACGCTTTAACCTGAATAGTTTGACTTTAGCAGCATCACAAGGCACTGGGAACAAGCTTCATAATAGTAAGAATTAGGCAGGCAGTCTCATCTATAGCCTGCACCACCTATGCTACCTATAGTTCAGACTCAGGACAATACAAGGTACTGGAGGGAGAAATCAGTAACCAAGTGAAAAATGGCTCTTTTGTTTCTGTTCTCACTGAGCTTCGGCACATGTATTCCTTGCCCATTAAGGCTCTAGCTATACTATTTCTAAGGGAGTCCTTACAGCCTCCCTCAAGACCATCTCGCCATACATGTACACTAAAAACCATTGTAGATGACCCCCTCGCCTACGCTGTAGCCAGGTCCCGAACCTTCTGTTGACCTGAAGGGGATGAAGTCGAGCTGGCCTCTCCCTGCAGCTTCGTCACAAATCACCTGTGCGCTGCACGTCACACGCTCAGAAAGTCTGTCAGCAGCACTCCCACAGTCATCACCTTTGGCCCTTCTAACCTTATTTCTTGTCTCTGTTACCTGAAATTAGAGGCAAGTGCTGGAAAGAAAAGCATTGAGCAAATTAATTCCCAGAAGGTCGCTACTCAAGGAACAAGAAGCAGAACATGAAACAGCCCCAAGGTAAGATATAAATTGGAAGGGGCAGGTGATGGTGATGCTTACGTGTGAATCTAATTAGCAGCATGGATGTGCCCTAGATTAAATTGTGCATTAAAATACCATGGCATAGATCTATCCTACACCTTTACACAACACCACCCAACCACCAGGAACCCTTAAAAAAAAAACCCCTAGATACTTGCTTCCCTCTCCCCTTGTGAGCTTGTTACATGTAGGAAATAAAACTTCTTAATGGATTCCAGCTGCATAGACAGGCTTTGCTGCGTCACTTGGGGCCTGCCAAGCTGTGGAGGTAGTTATTGCTTGCAGAAGAAAGATGACACCATGTAATGTGGCTTTTTTTCTCTTCAGATTGTGGATGTTCAATTGTAAGTGATGAATGTCAGTATTCTCCATGTTGTGGTAGTGTCTGAGTGATGACCATCCTGATTACAACACTGACCATCCTGATTACAACACCACTCCAACTCTACCAAAAAAGTCCAAAATGTTTTCAAGCAATTATCACACAGGCTGATACAGTGCAACATAAAGGTATGTTATTTGTATTGACATAAAAATATTACATTTTAAAAGTTTTGTTCCCCTTCTTTCCTGCAGAGTTGCCTCTGCTAAATACATGCTAGTCTTAAACGTGGGCATAATGATGTGGTGCTAAATCCAATAAAGAACTTAGTTGCCTAAAAGATACAAACCTGGCATGAAAATTAAAACCATGAGTTAGGTTCCTAAGTCTCCTGTGCAGAATGTGTGTGTGGGGGGGGGAAGCGTGATGGGGAGAGTTAAATGCCTCAACCTAGAGATCCAGAACAACCAACATGGGCTCTACTATACCTCTTTCTGCCCAATGAATCTTGACTTCTTCTCTGCCCAAAGGCACAGCCTCAAGAGAAGAAGTGGACCGTGTAATCCCATCAAAAAACCTGATAGTTTACTGGTTGGAGCATCTGTGCCACCAGCCACAACTTTGTATTTGCTTCAGTCTGCCTAAATTGTGACAAGAAATCTAGAATAACTTCAGGCCAGTGGCCACAACACTTTCTAAATTAATTTGGCACCTATAAATTCAGCTACAGAGATCCCTAGGCACTTAATACAGGCATAGCCGCACCTCGCTCAGAAAACTTGGTTAGCTATTTAAGCTTTGCTGTCATATCCCTGAAGATTTGGTGCCTAAACTCGGTCTATAGCCTGTTAGGTGTCCTTGGACCATATAATACACACCAACATCTGTTGTGCAGGGCGGGAGGAGGTTGCCATGACTTGGAGCTGCACGTCCGTCAGTGCCCCTAGTTAAATGCTTTCTCTAAATTTACGAAGACCAAAGGTAGAAGATTATTCGTCTCTCTGTCCCCTTTGCTCTGAGAGAGAATCATATCCAACTCTGCCTTTTTTTAAAAAAACAGGTTGATTATCATTGATTTCTATGCTGCTTCTGTGTCTACCTTCAATAATTTTTCCATATTTTTTCGATGAATAGCACTGTAGTGTTAGTCCCGGTAACTGAAACATTCATCTTTCACTCCCTTTTCTGTTTGAAGATGGGTGCTATTACACTTTGGTGCCAGTCATCTGGAATCCGTTCTCCCTGTACAATCTTCTGGATGAAATGGAATAGCTTCTTTTCACTTTCTTCTCCTATGCTTCAAACACGTCTGTGAGTAGGGCTCGTGGCAGGTTTTCAATCTATTCAGTGCGCTGCACTAACTGCTGGAATTTTGTCTTCATTCACAGTGTCAGGGGATGTAATATATTCTCTGGGAAATTCTTCATTCAATTAATTTGCAAAATCTGTTTTTTAGGCATGAAAGGTTTCTTTTGGATCAGTTATTAACACACCTTTCTCACCACTAATAATACAGGGGACAGCGTTATCATGGTCCTTGCTTTTCACATACACTTGTTTAACTGGCTGATGAATTTATTTTTTTTTTGCTCTCTCTCTCTATCTTCTCAGTTTGGCTTCTCATGCAAATTTTTCAGTGCCCTTCTCTTGCTTTTGCTACTGAACTTTTTTTAGCATTTTTTTGTCTTGGCATAAGCTACAGGGTCCGTGTCCATTTTTTGTTTTTTACCATTACCAATCCGTCTCTCTCTCTCTCGCTCTCTGGTTCTTCTCTAGTTCTTCTTTAATCACCTGTTGGCTATTCCACCTCCAAATTTGTTTCATAATTTACTTATATTTTGTTTTCCCCTACACTTTCTTAGCAACTGTCAGCATGACCTTATCTTTATCCCAAAGCATACTTGCACCAAGCTCTTCATCATTAGAGTAAGACTTTAAGTTGACTTTATTACACATCACTGACATCTTGTCATCTAGGTTTCACTGCTTCATTCTCCCCCCCCCCACACACACACACTTTTTTCTCTTTCTCTTTTATTATACTTGAATAATAACCCAAAGTCAACAGTTAGGACACTGTGCTGAACCACTACAACCTCACTTGACATCACTACACAAACTTTTTCCTTTCTGTTTAATCATTATGAGGTCAGTTTTGGCTTGTATGACCTTTACATGTATAAATAATCAAGTGCTCCCTCTTTTGTCTTCTAAAACATTGCCCTGTCCTCCTGCCCCTCCCCCCACCCCCACCCTTTCCTCTTCTGGACTGGGTTATAGTTTAATCCTTTGGTCATTTTTATGCACAGTGGAAATCCTGGTCCTTATTCTCACAGTCCTTTATGCATTTTATCTTAAACATTCACAGAACAAAAAATCAAAATGACATTGCTCATGGCGACAAGAACCGACAAATATTGACTTCACATTGAACGCCCGCATCCCTGAGTCACAAAGGATTGCTTCCTTTCGGGCCTTCTCTTCCTAACCCCAAACATTTCTATCTGTACAGTGGCGCAGCTCTAAGAGAAAGGGCAGAAAAGATTACCATCCCACCTCGGCTCTGCTGTAGTCACCAGAGAGATTTGCAACCTGAATTCTGTTTCCTACTCCCAAACCTCATTATGCATTTAACATTAAATAGCACTTGGCTGTAGGTATCAAGTGTCAAATAGGGGTGAAGAGATAAGCATTTATGACTCCTTGTTCCTGGAGAATCATTCAGACCACCAGATTATGGCTGGGGAATTTTTTCCCATCTTTCATTCTTGCCTTGTGACGCTTGGATTTTAGCAAAGAGGGTGAGGAGAGCAACCACCCCTCCTGCCTTGTTGGACTGGTGGTTGGGCAGGGCAGCCTTCTGTGAGGTGGAAGATGTGGGCTCTAGCTGCCACTTTGAACCCTCCAGGTCCATTTTACATCAAACAGACATTGTCTACATGGCAGAAATAAATGTGGGTGCAAAGATCAGTTTACATGACACCCTTTTCCGGAGTGAACACCCCTACCATAGGACTACAGAGTCAAACTTCCCTAAGCTTTTCTTATTGTTAGTCCTGTGAGTCTTGTTTTCTTTCCTGCAAAATGATGCCGCTTCAGCTGGCTTAGTTTATAGAGTACTCCCCTGGGGACTGAAAATGTGGCTTACATCTTCTTCAACCAGATGGTGTTCAACTCCCAATCTGTCAGAAGGGTCTCCCAACCAACAGGCTGCAGGCTGCATTGCACATGCATTTTACATGAAGTCTTTGGCTTACTCCTCCCCAAAAAAATAGAAACAACCAGAAGTGTAGAGAGCAGAGCTTAGGAACACCCTAAAGGCTTCGTTAATGTGTGGCCCCGTTAAGCTGCCTTTCTTTCTGCACGGTGTCACAGCTGCAAGAAGCGTGAAGGGGGAATTCTCCACCCCCCCCCCGTCATCCCCTTCAGCCTGACTTGTAGCTCAGTGTTTTCAGTTACCCCTTTGGGAGTTATGAGTTTGGGGTTTGAATCCTTTTTGAGATTTCAGGAAGGAAGGGTGTAGGTAGGGAGTTATTGTTTCCTTGAACTAAGCTTCCAAACTGCACCTCCTGCTTTTGAGAGAAATTCTTAAGTCGCTAGGAAAGAGACTGGGCTCAGAATTTGTTTTCTATTAAACGACCTTTGGGTAAAACGCAACAAAATCAGTCTGCTTTGCACGGATAAGAGATACCCCCACACCTCCCACTCAGAGCAGGCGAATGCTCCAAAACAATGGGTGATAGAGTAAGATGCCTCCTTTTTACTAACTTTTTTTGGGCACATGAACTTTGCCTTCCTTTCTGCCTGATGCTTCTGCTTCGGAGAAGCACGGCAGAGAAAACCTTTCTGCTCCCAGCTTGATGGCCCGAATGATATTTTTCTGTCATGTGGCAAACGTGGGTTCCCTATAGAATATGGGCAAAGACATGGAGGAACTTGCGGTCTAAGGCTCCAACCCATGATAGTGCATGGGAAGGCATGGACGAGAAGGATTTTAACTTTTCCAACAAAAATTTTAAGGTGGTAGGGTCCTTGGAAACTGCATGCTGTGGAGCTGTGAGAGATCAGCATGCCGGAAACCTGGACTTCTCTAAGCTAAGACAATGGATGCAAGCTGAGGATAAGAAAAGCAAAAGGAAAAAAGTTAGTGGTCTCACGAGCAGGTCATGGCTTTAAGTGGACTAGGTCCGACCGTGTGGTGTTTTGCGGGAGCGAGTGTCTCTTGAAGACTATGCGATAATCTTTATTTTGTTATGGGAAGAAAGACAACACTTTTTATTTTTTTAAATCAAGATATCTCTCTCTGTCTTTGCTTCATCCAAATCCTGCTAAAAGCAGTGGGCATCTTTCTATTGTGTCATAATGGTTTGGAATCGGGCTCCTTTCTCTCTAGTGCATGCACCCTTTTCCTCTTTCTGTCTCTCAAAGGATTTTAATCTGCCCCTCTTCAGCTGGATGGATGCTGTGTTCTCTCCTTGGTTTTGGCTGAACGCAGAGTACACGTGCAGATGCCATGCCTGGGAGGTTTACTGAAGCCCCTGTATGTACTCACAAATAAGCAGAGGGTTGTTAGCAATGTTTGTGTAGTATTAAGCAGAGAATCTCTAGAAATTCATCTCATTCTTCACTGATCCTAAAGCAGATAAACTGGGTGGGAGAGCCCTGATGCACAAAGCCAAGAGCTTAATATATTATTTAGATTTCCAATTAAACATCTGCATGGTAAACAGTGACAAGGCTGGCCTTCCCACTGTGCTTTTGTAATCTTTACAGTACAGCATGTATAATTTATGTGAACTCTCTGTTTAACTGCTTCACTTTGAAGTAATGGAGCACTGCCTGGTTTACAGATCTCAAATTGGAAGTCCTTGTTTAATTTTTTTTTTTTGACGCAAAGGTATAAAGGTCTGATCCTGCCAGGTAACGAGAACCTTCAGATCAATTAAACTCAATGGAAATGGCAGGTGCACAGCAGCTCTAAAGGTCGGGGCCAATGTTTATCCAGGGGGAGGGAAGGGAGGACGATACTGTAGTAAGCAACAGAAAATTACAAGATCCGATGTGGAGCCTTTTTTTTCCATGAGCAGTTATGAGTAGCCCAATGAAGTTTATTTACCTACTAGTGACTTGCTCATTGAGAACGATGAGGGAATGGCGGGGGACAAGGCCAGTGCCACGCTGCCACCACCCGATGCCACCGCCACCTCCACGGAGCAGAGCTGGGGTGGGGAGGGGCAGGGAGGCCAGCACCACTCTGTCCCTCCATCCTTGCCATCGTTGTCCCCTCGCCCTGCCCGCCCCCATCCCTGCCATCGTTCTCGAAAGGGAATTTGCCCCTCGCACAGCACTGGCTGGAGCCACACCCTGCTGGGATATATATATATATATATATATATATCACCTCAAATGATGAGGTGGGCTAAGACTCCTTAAAATGTGGAAATTGAAGGCCTATCCAATAGTAATAGGTTGTGAGTTTTTTTCATTTCTAAGTCACCACCCAAAGTCAGTAATATCTGAAAGCTGTTATCATTTGGTGGACGTTTAGTGGCGTATATGAAACTGGTTCATTTCAGTCCACAGGTAAAAAAGCATGAGTACACGTGGGTGACCAGAAGACTAGCCCCAGGCAGTGATTTATAGGGGACACCCAAATGGCAGCCCCTAGAGAGCCCATGTGTCGAGAGGCAAGGCTCTCCGGTACTCTGCACCGCCCTGCTCCACCACCAAGGACTAAAATTCCTAGTTACTCCTCTGCACATTTGTGACTCACCACGCCAGTGGTGCAGATGGCAGAACCAGGCACTCTTTCTGGCACCCCAGTCAATGATAACATTGCCTATACAAAGCATACCTCTCGGGGTAAAATATATTTAAAGCAAATTTCTGAGGTTTGACAAGGAAAGTTCAAAGCCCTATGACTTTAGAGGGTTGAGAATATAGTCAAGCAATGTACTTCTCTCTCCTGAGCGATCACATATGCCCCAGAAGTAGTTGCACGTTAAAGTACCATTAAAAAACCGCTCCCAAAAAAACTACAGAAGCAGCTCTTGAACATACCCATGGCCACTTGGACAGAAGACAATGATATTTTACTTACTAGTAATTTTAAGTCCTGTTATGTTTGTTTCTTGGCTTCTGTCATAGCTGTGGGTCAATATATGGTCCAAAACCTGTAGGTGCCTAAATAGCACACTGCATTGCTATGTTTGCCTTGTACTTTCCTACGGAGAGTGCCCAGAAGTCCATCTGCAGTATGGATGCATCAGCTACAGGATGGACTAAAATCACCCAAATGCATGTACAATGCCTTGTAAATTTATGGAAGTTAAGGCCAAGAAAAACCATGACTAGCAGTTGGCACTGGAGCAGGAGAAGGAGTCTCCTTTTTTTTTAGTCCAGGTACCTAGAGCACAAAAATAGTCGGGAACCCAGCCACCTTAAGGCTAAGGGGATACAAAGGTGATTAAAATCTACCTTTTCAAAGGTGCCAAGTCTGTGGGTGCTCTGGGGTCCGAACACCCACTGAAAAAAAGTTAGCAGGTGCTCAGCACCCATGAGCTATGGCCGTAGCTTGCAGATATTTCAAAACAAAACAAAACAAAAAAACCCCATGCCTTACTGGCAGAAGCAGCGTGTTTCAACCTAGCTTTGCAGCATCTGTAAAGATCAGGCACTTCAGTGGGGCTTTTTGATGCTTTTAGTTAAAGCTGATTCAATCAGCTATTAGATAAAAGTGCCAAAAAAGCCCCCACTAACATGCCCAATCTTAACAGATGCTGCCGAGTTGGGTTGAAGTAATGTGCTGCCTCTTCTGGGCATGTGCAGGGCTCAGCATGGGAACATGCCATGCTTAAATTTAAAGTGCTGGGGTTTTTTGCTTTTTGGGGGGGGGGGGTTTGTTTGTTTGTTTGTTTTTTACATCTTCAAATACCCAGGGGCGAAAACCAAAATTGGCAACCTTTTACCTTGCATCTGCATCTGTCTAAAGCAGAGCTTGTCAGAGATAAGTATCTAGTTTACAAATGTGTTTTGATAGCAGTAATAGAGGCAGTGATGTCCACGGTACCTTCTTTCCCTGACACGGGGCGAGGCGAGTGGCATTCGCCATTTATCAGTTCTGCTGGATATACAGCTACTCTGCATCAATACAGAAGAGTCTGTAGTGTAGATGAGTTGCCACAGAAAATGTTAAAATGTAGCAGACAAACGCTGCCCTTTCTAGGATCGTTGTATAAAAACTAGTGGTTGGTTAACTTCAGTCCATGTTCTCTAAGCTTCCCGAGCAAGTTCACTCTCAGCATGCAGTCATTGAAAGGATACCTGCTCTCAGAGGATCTGTACAGGCCTGGGGGGTCTGAAGTGCAACAGGGGAAGACATCTACCCATTCCCCGTGTGGCATGGTGCCCACAGCCCCGCACAGGGGCTATAGGCTCAGGGTTCAGGAGGGTACGGAGAGGCGCGGATTTCTTTTCTCTCCACACAGCACTTCAGAGCTGCGTGCCTGAAGCGCCCCGCTGTAGGCTGCAGGTGCCAGCTCTGACACAACCCAGGCTCCCTCCAGCATCCTGTAGGGTTTCTCATCCCTGGTGTTAACAGGCAGAGGGATCTGACTTGTGACTAGCTGGAGCAGCGGAGTCTCGCCAAGTCAGACTGTCCTTCTCTGGAGGCAAGAGGATCAGGAAATAAATCCTGAAGTGCCCAAAGAATGGAGGGAGGAAGGGGGGCAAGGCAGTTTCTATCTCTTGGTAAGTATACAAGTATTCATTATACCTATCACACTATACTTAAACCTCTTCAGATGAGGTTTAACTTTCCACCATACACTCCTCTTTTAGACCCATTTCGACAATGCTTTGGAAAGCGGTGTAATGCTTGTATGCACCCAATGAGAGCAGAAGTGCTGGCCACTTCTGAAAATCTTAGCCCACAAGTGTCAGAGTGCCTGATTAAAGTGAGTGCCAAGAAAGTGTGGGGATGACGTATGTAAAACGCATCGATTTCCCCCCCTTTTAATAGAGCCCTCATTTCTAGCAGTGCTTCAAATGGTTGTGACAATCACAGGTCTCAGTATAGATGGTCCAAAGCCAAATGCCTGGCAAGAAGTAAATGGCTTCTTTTTGCAGTTGTTTTAAGTTTGCCTGTTTTAATTCTCTGTGATGTGAATTTGTAATAGGGTTGTTCTATGGTAATGAAGAATGTGTCTTGAAGATGTATAATGCATGCCTTTTAATTAGTTCTGCTGCTCTAATTGATTAACATTCGCCTGTGCAGGACTATTACAAAGGAATCAGCAATGTAACACTGAGCATCTAGTCCCTCTAGTAAAAAGACTGAACATAGTTATTGTATAACATCTGCACTGGCAGGGTAAACCTGAGTATTCCCATTGAATGTCTGCTGGGAGTACCATTAGGCAAGCTGGACAGAATAAACAGCAGCAAAGGACAAAATGAAAGGGCAAAAGGCCCAGTAAAAGAGTGAATACAGGAACCGGGGATAGGAAAAACCTTGGAAAAGTAGAAAACCAAGGAAAAGAAAGTTGGATATATATTGGATTGTGAATATAACTGGGCCTGAAGAATAACACAGAAAAGAAGCATAGCTGGAACAGAAACAGAGGATCCGGGGAGAGAGAGAGAAAATAAGTTCTGAAAAGAAGAATAACTCAGAAGAAGGGGAAAAATAAAAGAACACCAGAATCAAAAATAGGGAGTCAGAGAGAGAGGCCAAACTCTTCCTTGCATGTAAGGGCTTATCTTCCAGCATTCAGGGCCCCATTTTGAATGGTACCACAGTTCAGGCCCAGTTCTACCCTCAAATACATCTCTGCAGTCCTCACTGAGTGCCAGGACTAGGGACAGATATTATACATAAACTGGTTTAAGTAATTGGAAACTGATTTAAATCTGTAACAATAGGTGTTCAGTGTACATAAACCAGGTTGAAAATGGTTTGAGACAAACCTGGTTGGATCAGACTTAACTGATTTGGCCCAAAACAGTTTATGCAATGTCCATCCCAGACCCTTTGCTGGCTTAAGATGAACCAGACTCCCCCAGCATCCTGGCATGCCTCTCTAGGCTAGGCAGGGCTCTCTGCTTCACAGCAGGGTTGGCTCCACCCCCCTGCTTCCTGGCTGCAGCTCCCCACCCTCCCCTCTGCCTTGATAAGAGGTGTCTATGTATTAGTTAGCAGACCACATGCTGGCTCTGGTCTATTCTGTGACAAAGGCAGAATCAACAGGTAGCTGATAATGTCCCTTTGTTATTTTCTTAATGGGGTAATTATCACCCATAACTCGGTGTTTAACAATGTTATCACTTCCCTGCTGGGCTAATCAGAGTGTCATGCCCCCCCCTCAGCTCAGTGCTATGGAAGGGAATGGAAGCCTGCTCTAGAGCCCCCCAGCTTCTAGCGTGACCCACTGCAGGCATGTGCCTGCATTTCTGGAATGAAAAGGGAATGTCTGTCCACCTCCAAATCAGTTCAAGCTTTGTAGGTTAGACTAACCTGCAAAGATTGAACCAATTCAGGCTCAGGCTTTTTGAATGTCTGTCCCTAAACCAGGGGTGTAGTCTGTACATGACTTATCGTATTAATCTGTTGGAATTGCCCCAGACTTGAAAGCTCCTGACTTCAGCTGCCTTGAGCCAGTTGAAGAGGGATACTCTGAAGCGGCCTCACTGAATACTGCCAGTGAAACATGTAAGTGAGGCAGGCAGAAAGGGTATGTTTGCAGATGTCCTGGTTTCAGAGTACTCCTTCCCTCGTATGGGAATGTCCTAACTGTTGGCCAAATTAAATTGCCAACTAGACCAATATACTAATTTCACTGTTCACACAAAACCTGAAGTGTAGAGCCTTTAAAGAATGGGGAGCTCATGGTAGACACTTGGGTATGTCTACATCGTATCTAGGAAGAATCACTGCGAAAACAAGCTCCTGCCACTCCCCACCCTGCTGGCTTCTGCCCACTTGCACCAAATGTCAAAAAATATCATGTAACAGTTTTAGTGCACATGCCAGGGTACATCCAATATTACTATGAAGTATTCACTTGGGAACAGTGCCAAGCTTGCCCAGCGCCTTTCCAGTGGCAGCCACAGGGGACACTTTTACAGTGTGTCCCACACGTGGAGTAGGAACAGGAGGATGGGGCAAGGCTAGAAGCCCTCTGGTGGTACTTGTGACTGCACGTGAGGAATGGGCTATATTGGCCAGGCCTTGTTGCATGTGGTGTGAGTGTCTCCATTCCATGACAATAACATCATGGATCAAAATGTCCTCGCACTCACTTGTGGAACTGGAGAAATAATAGAGCATTGCTGGTCCATTTGAAAATAGATGGACAGATGAGCGTTGCACAGTATCCTTGGGATCACACTAAGCATAGTTGCAATCTCCAGTGGTCGGTGAAGGAACCCTAGTCATATAATCAAGAGCTCAGGGAGAAGGAGGAAGGAGGCTTCCATCAAGCGCTTGAACCCATCCTGTTTGTTTAGTGTCACAGCACCAGGCAGAAGGGCTGCACTTGATAACTAGGACTAGAAAATGATCTGGCTGTTTCAAAAGCCAGCTGAAGTGACTTTTAGCAGAGTTTTATACTTAGTACTAAGAAAAGGTGCCTAGTGATTGAAATGAGACCATATTAGTCAGCCTATTCTAGTAGTAAACAACTGTCTGCTGCCTTCCCCATGTAAGAAACAAATGTCATGTTATGAACAGGCTAATTTTTCAATAATGTCTGACTTAATCTAAAGGCCACTGAAATAAATGAGATTCTTTAAATAGCTTTGCAAGTGTGTTGCATTATACCTTGTGATCATTTGGGGCTCTGTAACAACTTACAAATTAATGAAGTTCCTCAACAGGAGCAAAATTTTTTCTGATGAATCAGGCACAAATTGGGTCTGAGAAGCAAGGATTTTAACGATATCCTTGGACCAGATTTCAGGCATCAAGAACCTTTCCTCAGGTCTGAGATCTTCATGATGGTACTTCACCATCTTCACGATGGTACTTAGCTGGCATGCTAAGGAGGTTGACTGAAGCCTGGGACAATCTGTTTGTCCCATATCTTTCTCCATGAGGCTGTTAACTTTGAAGGGGGAAATTTGATAAAAGGAACGGAAAGGTCAGGTACTGGACGTGTTGTTGGGGGGAGGGATATATAAACCAGGAATTGTTGACAGACACATAGGAACCTGCGGGCCGAAAGGAGGAAAATCGGAGCATAAGAGGGGAAGGAGGGAAAGACCTTCACAGTGAAGGACATTTGTGGGGAACCCCTGTCTGGGATGAACCCAAGTTAGAGAAGGCCAATTAAGATGCAAGGACTCCACAGTTCAGCAGGTAAGCTGGACGATTCAGGAGGAGCAGAGGAGAAGAAAGAACCCCAAAGACTCTAATGCAAGGAACGCTCCAGTGCTGAAAGAAAATGAGGTACAGAAATGTATGTAGGGCTTATTTGTTGGCTGGAAAACTATGATTCTTCTGCCACGAAGTAAACAGCAATGCTGTTTCAGGATCCTGGGCAAGTTTCTGGTTGTTTGTTTGAGCTGTACCTAGCTCGTGCCCCTACAGAGGGGTCATTCATTTCCCTGGGATTGCAAATACTGTTTCCTTGGGACTGTAAATACAGGGAATGGAGCACTGATTAGTGGAGCTGACTAGACATGTGTGTATCATAATAAGAAAACCAAAAGAGAATCACAAAAAAGCAAAAGCAGAACCAGGTGACGTGGCCCTGAGAGGCGGCTAAGGCAACCAATTGGCATTGAAGCAGGTTTGGGTTTTTGAACCTGGAAGCTGTCTGCTGTTGTTTGTTACTACCCAGCTCCAGGAGGAGGACTAGAGGTATGTTCCCCCCTCTAAATGTATTGAATTGCACCAAACTAATGCCTGACTGTAGACAAGTCAGTGATGCCTAATTGGCTGACTAATTACTTAGACTGAAAAAAAAAAATATTGTGCCCTTCAATAGATCATCATTAATTATTCTGTTGGTTTTCTTTTTAACCAAATGTTTTTAACTTTAACAAAGATGGAGGGGAATGGGTTTGAATTAGCTAAAATAGGGCATCAAACATAAGGCTCTACAGAGCCCTGTAATCCAGCCCTTGGTGCTGCCCCTTTTGCTGTGCAGGACAAACTCTGCACACAGTGACCAGGACGTGCACTGTCCTTGGCACGCATTGAGGCTGTGTGCTGGGATGGGATGGGCTGGGCTGGGCTGGGCTGGGCTGGGCTGGGCTGGGCTGGGCTGCGTGGGGCGCCTGCTGGGGCCAGCATTCCTCTGCTGAATCGGGCATGCAGGTGGGAAGGGGAGATCCATGGCGTAGCTCTCTACCACCCACCTGGCTTGCAGAGATACCACCGGGCTAGAAAACAGAAGGGAAGGTCTGTTGCTTTGGATGCTAAAGTAAAGGTTACTTATTAGGGGCAAGAAAATAAGTGGACAAGACCTAAAGATTGGATCAGGAATTAGCCATGAAAATGATTAGTTGAGTCCTCGCAGTAGAAGGTGGTTATTGTCCTTGCTTAGCAAGCTGTTTTTGATGACTGAATTTGGTGTCCTTGATTGTTGGGTTTTTTTTCATTATATATTAGAGCCCAATATTTGCCTCCCAGTTGTTCCTGGGCAAAAGCTCCCTAGAGGTTTGAATACAATAGTTCCAAGCTTGTGGATGCCTAGGGCAAAGACTTCAAAACTTGTGTTCTGTCCAAACCAAGTTAAACCAGCTTTTCTTTTCTCAGTCACAAGACAAGAACTTTCCAGCAGCAAATATTTTCTCTGGATATCAGATATCTCTATTAACCAACTCTTTGACTAGGAACAGACATTGTACTTGTCTCTGGATAAATTGTGCCTGTATCTGTCCTGGAACAAAAATATCCTGAGATTGATACACATTGCCCTTCTTTTCAGGGTTTAGTGAGCAGCTGAATACGGTGCTGCTTTTCTGCCATTGATTCAGTGATGCAATCCCAGAATAACTGTACAGATGCACTTTGCAATAGCCTGGAATAAACTGTTACTATCTTCTATCAGGGACATTTTTTTAGGATTTATTGTTGGACAGTGGGCGAGGATGTCTATATGACTGTGAGCTGCACGAATGTTTCATAGTTGGTAGGGTCAGAAGGGGTCTAAGCGGATCATCAAGTCCAACCCTCTGTCATGGGCAGGAAAGGCTGCTGAGGTCGAACGACCCCATCTAGGTGGTTGTCTAGCCTCCTTTTGAAGACCCCCAGGGTAAGGACAAACACCTCTTCCCTTGGAAGTTGGTTCCGGTTCCTAACCACCCTGACTGTGAAGTAGCGCCTCCTGAAGTCTAGACTGAATGTACTATCAGTCAACTTATGGCCGTTGTTCCTTATCACTCCCAGTAGTGCTCGGGGGAACAGCAACTCTCCCATTGCCTGCTGGTCCCCCTTGGCAAATTTACAGATGGCTACCAGATCCCCTCTCAGCCTTCTCTTGTGGAGGCTGAACAGGTTCAGGTCCCGTAGTGTCTCCTCCTAGGGCCTGCCCTGCTGCCCCCGATCATGCCAGTGGCCCTCCTCTGGACCTTCTCAATGCTATCTACATCCCTCCGGAAGTGCGGCACCCAGAGCTGGATGCAGTACCCCAACTGCGTCCTGATAAGTACTGCGTAGAAGGGGAGGATCACCTCCTTGGACCTGCTTGTCATGCATCTATGGTTACATGACAAGGTGCAGTTAGCCTTCCTGACTGCATCCGCACATTGGCAGCCCATGTTCATCCTGGAATCAAGAGTGACTCCAAAATCCTTTTCTGCCTGTGTGCTGCCAAGAAGGGAGCTCCCCAGCCTGTAGGTATGCAACACCTTGCACTTGTCCGTATTGACTCCCATCCTATTCTCATCCTCCCACCTCTGTAACCTGTGCAGATCTAGTTTTAGCCTGTCCCTCTCTTCTAGAGTGCTCACCTCTCCTCACATCTTAATGTCATCTGCAAACTTGAACAAGGTGCTTTTCACCCCTTCATCCAAATCGCCAATGAAGATATTGAACAGAGCAGGCCTGAGGACCGAGCCCTGGGGAACCCCACTGCCCACATCCCTCCAGGTCAAAAATGACCTGTTCACTGCCACTCTCGGGGTGCAGCCCTCCAGCCAATTTGTGTCCCATCTGACTGTATAGGTGTCAATACCGCAGTCATCTAATTTTTTAATAAGAATGGGGTGAGAGACGGTGTTGAAGGCCTTCCTAAAGTTTTGATCTGCTTAGTGCTGGCTTGCTGTAACACAGACCCTGTTCCATGAAGGTGTGCCCTCTTCCCACTCATGTGCCATGCAAATAACACGTTTCACCTTCTCTTTGAATGGCAGATCTGTGGGGAGTGTCCCACACCTTGACAGATGAGGAACTGGGTTATGCATATCAAGAGATAATCTGGCCCTGAAGTGGCATCACTTTGAGCTGCATAACGAGTGCTTTAAACCATTTCAAGGTGTTAACATGCTGACAATCCAGGGTTTAAGAGCTCCAGGCACCACCCAAATTTAATGTGTAACAAGGCCCTCAGTTACACTGTTTTTACACCAGTTGCAATCTCATTGTCTTTACCAGAGGAGAACCTGACCCACAGGACTTTGTACATTTTATTCTTCAAGAAACTCTGGAATATTGTTAAAGAAAGGTCTGGAGCTTTTAATAATGTGTCTAGATAAAATTGGTAGCTATTAGCATGGTGCTTTCCCTCTTATATTTTCCCTCTTGAATGCAGAATCCCAATTCAAACAGGATCCTTTGCCCATAACAAACTTCTGCACAAGGATTAGTTTACAAGTTCCCAGTATATGCTTTTCTGTAACTGTACATCTCCTCCGCATTGTGTTTTGTTCCCACAAGATGAAATTCACCTCTGCACGGTAGATCAAAACAAGGACTATGCTTCACTAGCTACTTCCAGAATGGATAGGCCAAGGGCGCTCTCCATAATGTTAAACTATATCCTCATTGTTTCTCCCACCACTATCATTCTTCAGTCCAAACTCTTCCCGATAAAATTGATTTCCTCTTGTCAAGCTCCCTTTTCTTTTCACAGTTTGAAACTACTTCTCCCTTTCCAAATCACTATTTCCAAAGCCTAAACTTGCCCCCATCACTCACTAGCCTGCTCCTTCTATGCAAGTGTTTGCATTTTTATCACTGAAGTTATTGTGTCTCTATGCTGTATTTCAAAATGTGTGCTTCTTATATTTAGAAACTTCATTAATATTCAGAGCCTGTGTACCGTACAGCCTCCTTATTAAATAATGAGCACACTGCATGCACAACTCCCACACAGTCTCTTGTGTTAGTTAGAGATGGTTGTGGCAAGCATTAGTAAATTTAATAAAATTGTTATTACATATTCACTGTGTACTCCTTTGAAGCCCCTATATGGCTTGCCATGAATGCATGATTAGGATGGGGAACATAGATCAGTAACACTGCACAGCCTTTCTTTGGGGCTTTATGACACCACCAACCATAAAACATTCTCTTGTATATATTAGGTCTCCAGTCAGTAAGAAACTCAATTCCATGAGTGCCAAACACAGCAAAGAGTCTCCGTAGTGTTGAGGGCATGAGTGTAATTGTAATGATGCTTAGCATTTACATAGAAAGCTAATTAATGTTTGGACAGTGCAGTTTAAATGTAAATATAGAATAAAATGCAAAAATGAATCAAAATATTTATTAATACTGAGCATTAAAAATCCACCCCATCTGTATCCAAACTTATTTATAGTAACTATTTATCATTTATAATGCACAGTTATTTATACAGTTATAAAATGGTCCCCATTCTACCAGAAAGGCTGAAAAGAAATTTGGATACTGGGATGTTCAACATCCGGTCTAGAATTCTGGGTCCTGAGTTCATCTCTAATATCACTGTTCTTTTGCAATTTGTCTGTTCACTTAGGGGACCATCCATTGTACATCCTGGAAAAATTCTGGGTTTCTGCTAGTACTGGACTTGAAAGAAATACAAGCATTTTGTTCACACTTCCAGGTGCAAACAGAAAGTAGTAACCACAATCGTTTAGGAAAGGCTATTTTTTTTGTCAATATTCGAACCAGAATGTTTATCAAACAACTTGAGTTCTGGACCAAAGAGGTGTATGGGGAAAGATCATGAGTTTTTTTGTTGTTATCTGAACTGCATCCTTATGAGATTCACTCATCACTAGTTTCTCCACTCACCACTGCACAGCAATATCCTATTTCAATCTGCAGAGCAGTCTGTACAAATGGCATTTTGCATCTTTATCACTTTAGGATAATATCTTGGTCTTCTGAGGTCGTGAGCATGTATCCTAAGGTTCAGTGAAGCTATTTCATATCTCTGGTTGAGTTTGAAATGAGCCCTCATTGCTTCAGATTCCTTCTATTGCCCCACCAGCCACCAACCTCCACCTCGTGCATAAGCAGGTAAAATAGTGGTGTCATGGTTGGACAGACAGAATGTAACCTCCTCACATTTTATAATAAATGTTTTCTTCTAAAAAAATACTTGATTTGCATTGTTTCAGCAGCTGCCCAGTCTCCTGGTATTGCATTGTTCCCCTGAACATGAGGTGGATATCATGGGGCCACGGTACTGCGGGCTGCTTGGTGGCTGTTTTGCCTGGCAGATCTAGTGTGTTAAACATCAGCTTCAGCGTTGTTCCCATTCCCGATTCCAAACTATCCGTGGACCCTCCTTAACAAGCTTTACAATGGTAGTGAGGACAAGAAGGACAACCAGGATGTTGGGTTTGAGTCATTATGGGTGTTTATGTTACACCATCTTTCTAGTCTCCCAGCCTTGTCTGCTCCTCACAAGATTTCCATGCCTTACCTATGCGCAGATGTGCTAGTACGTCAACATTTTGCCTATCCTCAGAGGAGAGAAAAAGGGCTGTGGAAGCCTATCCTGTGTCACTCCTCAACCTGGATCAGACTATTGTGGGAGTGAGTGTTGGGTTTGTTTCTCTCCTGTTTTTTGGCTTTCTATGCCCCATCTTCCTTCCTCTTCCCACTGTCTTATTTTCGAACAGCAGTTTATCCTCACCTTCTCTTCTGTCATCTTTCATCCACCCTCTGCCTCCCCATCAATTTGATTTCAACTTCCTTTCCTCACAACCTCCCACACTCATGAACAGTGACTACAGCGTCTCTTATGATGATCTATTCAAGTCAATGTTTCTTTGCCTTAGCTTTCCAGCTGACTGCAATCCTAGGCCAACTCTCACGATTGACCAAAGGGCCTTTTATTTGGTTTGCTCTTCGCAAAGCATTGCTCTCTTTGTGTTGGTGAGATCTCTGGTCTCTGATAGTAACCTGCTCTCTTTCAGTAACCCTCCATACTTCCTCGCTCAGCTCTCCATGATTTCTGGGCCACCAGCTTATCGGTTCTCACCTTCTCATTCCCTCTTTCTCTTCCTCCTCCCAAAAAATCTTTCTCTCTCTCTCAGTTATGCCATCATCATAGCTAAACAGCTTTTACTGTTCTAACTTGAACCTCACACTCATATGAGTCTCATTTTTTATTCTGCCCCTGATTGCTGCTTCAAAATGTCCTGAAGAAAAATCTATTTCTTCTGCCTCCAGCTGGGGGTTTCATGTGGGTTTTCTTCCTTTACACTCACTTTCTAAGTAATCTTCTCTGTAAACACAAGTTCAGCTACCCCCTCTATGCTGACAACTTACAAATGTGCCTCTGTACACCAGACCTGTTACTTCCTTTCTAAACCAAAATCTTGGCCTGTCTTTTGAACATCTACTTCAAGATGTCTATCTATCGGATAAAGCTCATCGTGATTAATCTGTTACTCAGGTCAATACCTTGCATAGCATCATCATCTTGGACCTCTTTCTAGGCCCCTGCTTCCAGCGCGCATCTAAATATTGCTGAGTCTGTCTGCATCAGTAAGGTACAGCCTTTCCAGACCGTTCAACCAACTAAAACTCTCACCCAAGCTCTCACAATCTCATATCTCCATTAATGAAAAACTAATTTTTATAAGCAAATACACTTCTTACCCTGCTCATGGATAACTGCTGCAAAGTTCATTTTCCTAGACTACTGCTTTTACTGTGTCACTTATCTCTTGGGGTCTGGACACATAGCATGTTTATACCAATTTGTCACCCTTTATTCCAGGGTATTTATGGAATGGATAAATGATGTATGGTCCTACACTAGCATGGCTCACTCAAATCTAGTGTAGAAATAGCCCAAGGAAAATAACTCAGTATCGGTGTCATCTGTCCACAGCTTCTGCAGGCCATTTGCTCAAAGCATACGGGCTACTACCTGCCTCCCTGCCACTGCAGCGTGTCTCTACTGCCTCCATGCTAAAACCAAAAGCTCTGTCAGGAAACAAGCCGCTGCCACACCACTCAGTCTCTGTCTTCAGTGTGCTGGAGAGTAGCAGCGGGGAATGCCCCTGAAGCAGCTTCACTGCCTCATTCGTGAGTTTGGCACGTGCCCGCAGGAGCAGGCGGCAGGGCATGATTGGGAGCAGTGACCCTGGAAACCCTGGGAAAGTGGCGCACGTACACTCTGAGCACGGTGAGCCCAGTGCCTATCATGCTGCCCAGCAGTGTCATTGTGTGTGACCTTGTACTCCTCTATCATTCACAGTCTATCTGTTGTTGCTGGTGTCACGTGCCACTTTCAAGGGAACGACTGCCTCAGGACTCCCCAGAAGGCAGCCTCGTCTGGTCCCGTTCTCCTGAAGGACCTTCTGAAGTTTCCCCAGTCCTGTTATGGCTTCTTGAAGGGAAAGGCTTTTGGCTTCATGACTCTAAATCTTTGTCCCTGGCTTCCCTGGCAATACAGAGCCCAAGACAGAGAGTTCTTTCTTTGTTCAGCTCCCAGAAAGGGTGTTTTGTTTTTGGGGGGATTTTTTTGGGGGGGTGGGGGTGGTTCTCTTCAAAGGGCAGGGGATCAGAGTACCAAATAGCACACTAAGTTACTCAGCTCCAAACAGTCTGTGTGCCACTGCAGTTCCCTCAGTCCTCCCTTGGACTCCTGCCTTCTCTCTACTCTGTCCTCCCTGAGACCACTTTCTCTCCTCAGTGCTCTCTGAGTCTCTCTTTCTCCCTACGATGCAGACAGAACATGCCTGTTACAAAACTACAGTATTAACTTAAGGAACTAATGGCCTTGTCAATATGGAAATTGTGGGCAGCTCCTGGAGCCCTTTATCCCTGGATTGTCCGCCCATTAACACCTTAAAGTGGTTTTAAACTCTCGTTATGTGGCTCAAAGTTATGCCACTCTGCAGGATTATCTCTGATCTGCACTACTCGGCTCCTGTTCTGTTGGAGCGTAGCCACCCCCTGCAGATATGCCACCCAAGTTGGAGACCTCCAGTATCCCAGGATCTTTCACACCCCTGTCCATATAACAGGGATAGAAGCCTGTCCTGGTTTAACAGTGGCAATGCATGCTTCCAGCTCTGAGTCCTGCCCCTACTCACCAGGCCTCTAGTGGTAAATCATAGCTGTGCAGGTGTTGGACAGTCAGAGAAGGTTTCTACACTATGGATGGATCTGCTCCAAATTCCAAGTTAGCACAAACAGTGATCAACATTGGTGAGGCTAACAGTGTAAGGTGTAATAAGGCCCTAACACTTGCACAATCAAACTAAACCTAAAGTTATAGGGAATCAATTAGGGAACAGTCTCCATGCTTTGCTGCTAGGTCCAGACTGCCATCTATAGAGAAAAGTGCATCTAGGACTAGGGACAGACATTATACATAAACTATTTTAAGTGATCAGAAACTGGTTTAAATCTGGAACAGAACAGATGTTCAGTGCACATAAACCAGCTGGAAAACAGCTGAAACTGGTTTGAGATAAACCTGGTTGAATGTAGCATCAGACTTAACTGATTTGGGTCAAACCTGTTTATGCAATGTCTGTCCCAGACCCCTTCCTGGTTTAAGTTAAACCAGAACCCCCAGCATTTCAGATGCTATGCAGCCCTGGGTGAGGCTCTCTGCTCCAGAGCAGGGCTGGCCCCATCCCTCTGCTCCCATGCTGGGGCTCCAGCAGAGACGGCAGGTACTGCGGGGTCTGTCTGGCTTCCTCCTGCTCCCCTCTCCCCCACTACTCCCTGCGTAAGCAAGGATTCCTCCCCCCCCTCTGTCTTACACAGCCATCTCTCAGCATTAGCTAGCAGACCACATGCTGTGGGAGACAGATCAAAGGCAGACAGCACAGTGTCAGCTTAGGGCTTTTAGGAGCTAATCAACAGGTAACTGGTAATATCCGTGCATTCCTTCCTTGGAAAAATGTTTAAGAAGAATTTGAGCTAGTGACAGAGGCTTTTGTATTCTTTAATGGTCTGATAAATGTTAACAACTCCCTGCTTTGTAACTCAATGCTCTGTTATCGGCTCCCTTGCTGGTCGGGGAGGCGGGGCCTTCCCTAATCAGAGCATCCTGGCAGGGCCTGGCCCTCCACCCTCAGCTCAGAACTGTGGAAGGGAAGGGAGGGCTGTTTTAGCTCACCCCGCCCAGCTTCAAGCCTGAGCCACTGCAGGCATGTGCTATTTGTGAAGCTTTTATCCTTGGCAGTGTATCTTTCTAGCAGTGCTGGTAAGCAACAGGTGTGAAGATACAGAAATGCCAGGAAATTAGTCTCAGATTATGCCAATATAAACAGGGAGTGTCAGCTTCAACACGCTCTCTTCATCAAACTACTGTTCCCTCCAGTAAGTAGAAGAGAGGATTTAATGTATTAATTATACCTCCACTGTAATGTCTACTCATAGTCCTGTGTTGGAGGTCATGTGAAGCTGTGCTAATCCCCTGAGAAGAAGCTCCTGGCTCCTCTGCAGCAGATACATAGTGCTCTCAGCATTTTTCCTTTAATCACATCCCTATAAGCAACTGGATGAGTTGAAGAAAGTGAAAACAACAGATAGCAGCAATACATTATCAGTGTTTAATGGTTTGAGAAATGCAAGGTCAGATTTTGCCACAGAGCTAACTAAGAAATAAAATAAGATATAGAAAGAGAGGAAAAATCAAAACGCCCAAAAGGATCACACAGCAGGGGCTATATGTTATCTGTTTATTACAGCAACCAGATTAGTGGAGCAAGTGTATTAGCTGCAAGAGAGCAGAAAAGGATTTTAAAAAGTCTCTTGAATTTAGTTTGTGGGCTTAAATCTAATCATACATCTTTAGCGGTGTAATGCTTATCAAGGATTCAGCTTGTTCAGGCAGGTTCCTAATTGCAGTATCCATAGAAAGGAGTCCCAAATGTCTAAACATCCATCAAAGCAATTTCTTTTGCTATAGGTGATTTTATTTCCATAATAGCTACATTATCATGATTATCTGGCATTTATTGTGTCCTTTTCTGGCTAAGGTGATCCATCTCATTTTCAGAATTGGCTGGCGTTTGCATTGTGAGCACCCACTCTGTCTCTGAAAGGGATAGCATGCCATCTGCTTCTCTGCTGCATGCACAGAGACTGATGGGTGAAGAGCTGAGCCCTAGGCCAGTAGCTTTTCAGGTTCCTTCTTACTGCATGGTTGGTTTGTTTGGTTTTCCAAATCCATTGTATGTTCTGACTTCTCTCCATTCCTAGCTATAAGGGGATAGGGTATGAAGGCACAAAAGAACTGGCACTAGCTTGATTGATTTTTAAATTGCTTTTAATCCTGATTTCACACGTGAACTTTTCCAAGTAAAATAATTGGGTTCCACAGCAATAATTGGAGTTGAAATAAGCAAGGAATGATGGTCCAGTGATTAGCACACTAGAGAACAGGGTTGTCTTGGGAGACCAGAGTTCAATTCTTTGCTTCCCAAAAGATTTCTTCTGTGACCTTTAGTAAATCATATCCCTGTGCCTCAGTTTCTCATCTTGAAAATGAGAATGAGACCATATCCTTATTTCCAAGGTATGTTGTGACAATAGATACATCCACAATCCTGATAGGTTTGTATATGAGGGCAGCAGCCAGGAGACACAGCTGTACCTACATATCAGGTCCTCAGTGTTAGATTTAAATAACATCTCTATTGTTTCTTGGTTTAGACATTACCTTTCACCAGCCTCAAGGTGCATCACAAAGACATTGCCCGAGTAGACACCATGAATGGTGGCATTTTGTCACTATCCACTGTGTTCAACATTTCTTAGCCTCCCTGTTTTTACTTTAAACCACAGCAATTAGGAAATTTTAGGTAAAAAAACTCTTGACTACACAAAGGCCAAACCTGAGGCTCCTGTGCCTCTCCCCCGCCTTATACAAACTCCTCTCATTACTGAAATGAAAGGAGTTATGGTATACCATTCATTACATAATGGCATACTACTTTTTCCATCATAGGATCTCTGCTATACTAATATGGAGGATGGATGCTGAGCGGTGAATTTGGCAGGCACATGCAGCGAGTAAGGCTTTGATCAAAAAGAGGCATGATCCTGTCTGTTTGGAATCACTGTGCTGTAAATGTGACCGTTACACTGTCGAATCTAAAAATATATTTGGGCCCCAGGATACAAGGAATGTGTGTGATGAATGAGATATTCGGCTAGCATACCTCAGCCCTACGCAGTGTCTCAGAGTGACGATAAACGTAAATATTGAACAGCTGCCGGCAAACTCACACTTCGGAGCCTGGGCATTGAACTACTTGGGGTTTGTAACTCAACCTTAATGCAGTGAAATTGCACAGTATGTGGTCAAGATTGTGACTTGAGGCTCATTCCTGAGGAAGTAGTGGTACATAAACTGTGCATTGTGTGTAACAGACAGAACAGTGAGACACAAAGCCCTCCTCCTTGTTTCATAGGTTGCAAGAAGTGGCTGGCTGTCAGACTAATATCAACAGCAAATTGCAGCATCCCTCACAAAAGTCTGGACCTGGTTATGGATGCACTATGGAAAGAGTGGGAATGGACTGCTGATTGCCTGTCTTTCTTCACCACGGGTCTTCACTGTCCGCCTGCTGCGAGGTGAGATAGGTTTGCCGATGCATCTGGCTTCATGACCTGGGCACCCGATGCAATGCCACGCCCCATGCAGGTAGGTAATCCGAGTCACAAACTAGTTTTCAGTATTTTTGAATCGCAGCACTAACATTTGACAGTGCCTGGGCCTAAGAATTTTTCCACGTGTACCCATAAAAGTTTGCCTGCACATGAATTAGGAGTGAAAAATATTAGCAATTGGGAAGATAACTGCCTTATTTTTGCTTTCCTCTTTTCTACCATTTGGGCCAACTATCAACCATTGGCTCTAATGGGCGATCCCATTCTATTCCCATCATTAGTGTGAAAGGGAAAACAGAGAGCTGAGCCTTTATGGAACGGCTGCTGCAGCTAGAAGGGGCAGCCCTGGGGCTATGTAAGCCTGTCTCCCGGAGGCGTCTGGAAGTCAAGAGGTGGCAGTGCAAGGGAGAGGAGCTTCTTGGCAATAAACTTGCAGGAGGAGAAGCCATGGACTGCTATCTGTGACAGGTCCAGAAGGGAGCCAGAGTTAGAGAAAGCCATGTTGGGCTAGAAAAATGGACCAGATGTAGACCATGGACTGATCCTGTGCTCTGGATGCAGAGTACAAGGCTGTATAATCTGGGCTGTGGAGCTGGAAGTTAGTGAAGGCATTATTAATTACCGTGGATAGCCACTGCTCTTCCTGCCATTGAATTCCCAGCTCCACAGGACAGGTGATCATCTCTTTGCTACAGATCTGGCCCGCGGGGCTCCCTGCAGATCTGGAAATCTGGTCAGCAGGAAGAACAGCAACAACAGCAATGAACACTGCCGTCAGTTGCCCTGATGCCAAATTTTTGAACCTGTGGAAAGCCCTGTGGGCTAGATGACATGGTTCAGTGCACTGTATCTTGGTCACCCCTGAGTTAGACTGTTAAAGCTTGCAAGGTTAAAGCTTGCAAGGGCAGCTATGTGGGGCATGTGGAAGGCACAGTGGGGACAGATGAAACTGAGGGGGCCCATGAGGAAGCTATTGGTATGGTGGGCAGGCACCCACCCCGTGAGGAAGCTATCGGTACGGTGTAAGCTGTTGGCCTAGTAGGCAGGGAGCCTGATAAAACTGGACTGATGGCCTGAACACATGGGACAGCCCTGAGAGGCTGCTGGTGGGGCTCAGAGATGGAGCTCGGGGAGACTGGAAGGTGAATGGAGTGAGTTTCATAAGAACTAAAAATTTGCAGGGGCAGCCCAGTAATGCAGAGTGGAAGGGAGGCACTTAAAATTGACCCCTGACAGACATGAGGGCCTAATCCTAGTACCATCAAATGTGTGGCAGGTGAGGAATAAAAACCAGCTCTTCAAGATGTTGGACAGGCAGGCAGATGAAGGCTGACTCCAGCGTACCGTGCCTGCTACAAAATGCAAAGTCACAGATGGTTTCTTAGAAATCTAGCCGTCGCTATCATTAATATTAATGTGTTAAACATCCATTTAAAAACGGGAAATAAAAATAGAAAATAATATGTTGTCCTAATTAGGGTAAATCAATGCTGCGTGTGGAAAGTTGTGATGGAATTCTCAAACCTGCTTGTTCGCTGCGGGCACGTCTGCAGTTCCCCCGAGGCACACCTGCCCACAGCTAACCAGTCCTTTCAGTGGGAGAAGGGGAGTATCTGCCGGAGTATACCTGGGCTACGCAGCATTGCTGCAACCGCAGGTTCGAGAATTCCATCACGAATTTCTGATCTGAAACAGAGAAACCCCCAAATAAACATAGATAGCCAACAGATTAACTACAGATAAATATAGGTGAACAATAAATAAGCCACAAATAAACAAGAGGTGAAATAATAGCAAAAAGGGGGTCCCAGCAGAGTTCTAGGACTGTGCTCGTCTACCAATTTACAAACATGAGCGTTCACAGAATACCAGGCATGACATCACACCACTTATGGTGCAAGAACCTCAAAGATGAACTTAATCCCAAGGAGAAACCCCAATGCCCTTGGGCTTTCCCCCAAGCTCTTTAAGGAAGCTGGTAACCTCAGGGGGCCCTCCCAGTGGGACCTCCACTTTCAGAAGTCCTTAACTAACCAGGGGGGACTCCCCCTGCCCTGTGGGAATCCTTTTTCTCTGCAGTTCAAGGCTTCCAGGCCTGGAGGATGGTCCTCGTCCTCTGCGCTAAGCTACTCTCTCACCTGCAGCGGGCTTTGGAGGGTCACTGTCCCCTGGAACAGGGCTCCGCTATGCAGGGCTTCTGGGGTCTCTAGCTTGGCCCTGTCTGCTGGATCAGTAGCTTGAGTACCATCAGGCTTCCTGGACCCCCTTTCGATATGGGTCGGAGGCCCGGGCCAACTCATGCAGCATCAGGCTTGGTGCACTCCTGAACCCTCGGTGCAGTGCCTCCTGCACCAAACTCTCAGCCTTGTTCCAGGGGTTGAAGGCCTGAGCCACCCACGTGCTCCAAAGGTCCTACTCTGTGCAGTGGCCTGTGCACCATGTCTCTGGCCACACAGCAATGGTTGCAGACCCAAGCTGCCTCTCTCAGCTCCCGGGTCTGGGCGCTGTGTGCCGTGCTGCACAGCGAGAGCCTAGCTGCTGGAGCCATCTTTCTTTCGCTGCTGATGGAAGTCTTCAGGGGCTCTTCCTGGGCTACTATTTTGCCCTGCTGAGCAGCTCTCCTCAGCTCTTCTAAGCCCCGCTCTTCTCTCTCTACCAAAGAAGGGAATCAAGTTAGTCTGACATGGTTTGTTTGCAACCATTCCATATTAGCTGCTGGTAGCAACCTGTACCCTCCAGATGTGCACAAATTGCATATTTCATCATTCTCTCTAGTAACTTCTGAGTTATTACAGTCAGGTTGACTGGTATATAGTTGTATGTATTCACCTGTCGTCTATGAATTTGCTAATATTATTGGCAGTGGCTCTAGGGGCTTTTTTTAAAGCTAATTTTTTACAACTTTACGGTGAATTCCATCAGGCCTGTTTGACTTAAAGAATTTGTGACTAATGAATTGGATTTGCTTGTCTTTTTATCATGCTTTACAGCCTTTCTCCTGCTCACAGTTTGGGTGTTTTGGGGAAGACTGAAGCAATTTAATATATTAAGTAGTTTGACCTTCTTTACATTAATAGCCTTTCTTCATTAAGCAGCACAGGTTTACTTTTCTTTTCCATGAAACACATTTATAAAACTCCTTCCTGATGTCCTTTAATAGGGCTGTGCGCAGCTTCAGTAGTCGATTCAATTAGGAGGAGATTTGGCCTGATTAGGGGACCAAATTTCCAAATCCAAATTAAACTGGAAGACCAAGTTAAAGGTCCGAATCGATTTGAAGCATCAAAATTGATTTGGAAAAGCTTTGGAAAAGATTCAGTTGATTCAGAGATTTGGCCATCGATTAAACGGGCAGCTGGTAAGAGTAGGGTTGGAGGAGGGGAGAGGGAAGGAGGATGGGGGAGGAAGGGAGGGAGGGATTGCTGCTGGGGCTGGGGTAAGCCAGGGCGGGGAGGCACGTTACTCAGGGCTGGAGGGGGGGAGTGCAGGATGTGGGTGCAGCAGCGCTGGGAGCGGGGGCTCTACCATGCTGCTGCTTGCCCAGCTGGGGCGGGAGGGAGGCCGAGGGCAGGCGTGGGGCGCTCCAGGCACAAGGGGACAAGCAGCAGGAGGGCATAGCCCCCTCTTCCAGTACTGCCGCTCCCACATCCTGCACCCCTCATGCTGGCTAGCCAGCAGCAGCAGCACAGATCCCCCACTCCCAGTACTGATGTGGGCATGGCATGACAGTCTTGGGGACAGAGGCTATGCCCTGCTACTGCCCGGGGTGAGCCGTGACTGCATCATCGCCCCCGCTCTCACGCCAGCTGGGGAAGTGGCAGCAGGGCATGGCTCCCACGGCTCCTCCCACCGGGGTAGAGGCAGGCACAGCTGGAGGAGCTGCAGGAGAAGCCCAGCCCAGCCTCCCAGCACGTAAAAAAACCCCAAAAACACTCCACGTTCACTGGCTGCAGGGGTAGTGATCGGGGCCTCTGGGCACTCGTGGCAGAGCACCCCCATGCAGCACGGGGCAGTAGGGATCGCTGCCCCCACCAGGCACCTGCCCGGCAGCTGTCACATCACGCAGGCGAGGTGCAGCACAGCTCGACGGGGCACTGCATGCTTCTGGGAGCTGGGGCAGCTCCAGCAGTCACCCGGAGCCCCGCACCGCTCAGCCGCACCGGCCCCGACTCCCGGGCAGCGCGTGGCACCCTGTCGAGCTGTGCTGCACCCACACCATGGGGCAGCTGCCGTGCAGGCGCCAGCCGGGGGGGGGGCAATCCCCACTGCCCCCCTGCACTGCATGGGGGGGCTCTGCCCCAAGCCCCAGGCCCCTGTTGCCACTCCTGTAGCCCATGAGTACGGGACTTTTTTAAAATTCGAGGACTAAGCTGAGGCCAGTCATGGGCTGGGGCTGGGCTGGGCACGGGCACGGCACGGCAGGGCAGCCATTTGGGCTTGTCCTGTGGCTCCCCCCACCCAGGGAGAGGCAGGCACAGCTGAAGAAGCCGTGGGAGAGCCTGCCTCTGCCTGGCTGTGCCTACCTCTCCCCGGCCGATCCGAATCCCTGAGTCTCTCCAAATCGGCGCCAAATCCTCTGAAGCTGATTCTGCTGAAGTGATAAAGGGCAGTAATCCAAATCGAACCACTGTACTCCGAATAGGCCGAATCCAAATCCAAATTGAATACTTCCCTTTCCGCACAGGCCTAGTCTTTAACATCTCCAGCTGTCTGAAGTTCCTTTTTTTCAGTTTGTTTCCCCGATTTGTTCATAAACGCTTGTACAGTCCTTCATGACTTCTGCTGTTGCCTGAATGTTTCTCTCTTGACTTGCACATAGCCAAAATCTCCTTGTGTAGCCTCATTAGTTTCTTGAGTTTATTCTCATCTTCCTTCTACCCTTGGAGACAGATTTTTCGTGGTGGCTGTGGGGAACAGGACATGTTGCAGCAGAGGAAGTTTTGGTTGCAGATTGGGAGGAATGTCTCTCTGCGAGGCTGGTCAAGCATGGGAACAGGAAGCTTCCCGAGCTCCTGTATCCCCGGAAATTTTTGAAAAGCAGGTTGGGCGGACACGTGGCTGAGATTTAGTTAGGGATGCTCCTCATGTGTATGCATCATAGATGACCTCCTGGTATCCCTTCCAGCTCTACTTTCCTATAATCCTATGAAGAGCTTTATGTTGATTCTCCAGGATTATGTCCTTTAGAAACTACCTATTCTCCAAACCTACTCGTGAGATAACATCCAGATGTTCAGTTCCCTGCTCGGGGATGCCACTGAAATGAAATGAAATTCTAAATAGAATAGATTTCAAAATGTTGAACTTGGTTTCTACAAAACTGAGCCAATAGTCTTCCTCATTAAGGATTATAAACACAAGTCATCTTTCTACATTCAGTGGCTAATTATGAAAGTATATATTTTTTTTAAATGATACCTGCAAAAAATGTATTTTCCTCCTACTTATAGAATTCAAAAAATTTCTGAATCAGCTTTGCTTAAACTTTGTGTATTAAAAAACAAACAAACAAAAAGGGCCTACTTTTGGCTGGGATGCTTGTCAAAGATGTTAAATCCAAAACAATTTGTATTTGAAAAGTATGAGCACTCTGAGAGAGGACCTAAACTACATCTGCAACCCAGGAGTAGTAAAATGTGTAGAAAGAACCAGTTGCTCAAGAGGAATTCATTGGTTTTTAAATCATTGCCCCGTTGTTCAGATTTACTTTTTTGCTGGAAGTGGCATGTGCAGTCCTTTATTCTTTTGTAGGCCTGATAATGCTTTACTTAGTTTTCTTTACCTTAGCTAACATACGCCTGTCAGCCAAGAATTCCCAAGAGAAGAAAATGTGTGCAGAAGTGAGTTGGGGAGGAGGAAGGAGTAGGGAGAGGCTGAAAAGCTCCTTTCCAGCTTAGGTTCTGATGTAGAGGTAATGGAAACTGAACACCTTTCCACTGATTATGCTAAGGCTGTTGTACTTGGGTAGAGACACATGGCAGAATGCTCTTCTCCTTTGTGCATCTAAATGGCAGGTTTTAGCTGTTCACTTGGATAGTTTGGGCTTTAATCTTTAGCCTTTGAATACAGACTCCTGATCTACCCCAGCTTCAAAAGAGAGCGCTAGAGAGGGCTCAAATAATGCCTGACATGGGTTGTGAGTACTGTACTGTGTTAAGAAATTGGAGCGATACAGGCTTAACTGCCATACAGGTGAAAGGGGGGGACCTAGAGTCCGCATGTCCAGCTTCCTAGGAATATACTCAGCTGCAGTATGCAAGAGCTCCTTTCTTCCATCTAACACCTATTAATCTTCTAGCTGTTTTAATTTATAAAGACTAGGAACTTTGGTGTAAAAACCAAAGTTATCGAAGCATGTTTTAAACGGGAACAGGAGAAGGCTGGAAGCAGAATAGAGACGCAGATGGAGAGCCATGTGGACTAAGCCAATCATTTAAATATGTGGGTATGTATGTATATAGTTGTTATAATTAAAGACACTGAAGCTGACATGTGTCCAGTATTCTGCTAAGTGCACCTGGCACTGCAAATATATTGTGTTGTATCAGATAGAAAGTATTAAAATTGGCATGTTCAACCCCTGGTCCACGAGCCACCTCTGGCCTCCAAATCCCTGCCCTGGCACTGAGCACATGAGGAGCCCCACAAGCCATGGCTCTGTATGCCATATCAGGCACACAGGGCAGCATAGGGTCTGACCCCAGTGTGCAGTGGCTGATTTAGTCTTCATGCATCTGGCCAGCAAGGCCAAAACATTAATCACAACTGTACTAGAGGGCCGAGAAAAAAAGGATCGGCTGAAGCTTCCTGCAAAGTTAGTATCTGAAGGAATTACAGCAGAGAGCTGGAAAAAAGTGGAGACAAGCATGGGCGCTTGCCCTGCCCATCGGCCAGCCAGCGACCAGGTGGGCTGCAAACAGAAACTGTTTCTCCATGGGGCAGGTGAGGAAACCAGAGGCTTAACACCTTTCAGTTTCAGATCGCAGAAGCCACTTCACTCCACCGCTAATTAGTCTGCTCCTCAGTAAAGTACAGGTGAAGATGCAGCCACTGTATATCAAGGAACATTGTTACAAATGAGAGGCATAAGATTTTCACCAGAAGTCAAGCAGAAGGGGAAAACAGACCAGTGTGTGACTGAATTAAAACTGATGTTACAGATTGCATTGGGAAGGGGATTCTTTCAGACTTGCTGCTCTGTACAACCTCTGAATTTGGACTTCCTCGACCTTCAGGGCACCTATATATGTGCCCGGCACCTGCTCCAGTGTTTTAATTGGAATGTGTTCAGCATCCCTGCATTTCAGAATGGTATTGGTGACACTTTAACCTAAAACGTAACCTTTCAAAAAAACCAAGAAACAAAAAAGACACCTCCCCAAAAAACAACCCCCCCCCTCCACCTCCCCTAAAAAACCCAGATGAACAGTTACAATAACTGAGCCCACTAAAGATGACTGGGAGGTAAATTAATGATTATAAAATGGTGACTTTTAAAAACAAGTCTAAAGGCACAGCCCAAGGTGATGTCTTTTAAAATTAAATAGCACTTTAACAGTTGAGTGTTTTGCAGCTTAAAAATGGGGGTGGGTGGGAGGGGAAGCATTACGGGAATTGCAAGTGGTAGTTTCTGACTCCAGCTATATTGGGGGTCTGTACGCATGCTTCAGAGGAATGAAAGCAGAGGGAGAGCTTTAATTAGCGTGGATCCGAGTGCCACTATAATCAAAGTGCCTGCAGCATCCCCGTACTTCAAAATGGCAGCTGGGGCTTTAGATGAAATGCCCCCTCCACTATTTTGAACCACAGGCATGCTGATGCATAGGTCATGGAGGCTGGCTGGAGCATGCTCCAGCCAACTTCATTAATTGAGTCTGGTCTGATGCGCTCTAATTACAGCATGTTGGAGCAGTCTCCACACTCGTGTATAGGTATCCATTGGTCTTAGTGGCTGTGAAACACCTGAATTTTATTTCAGAAAGTCAATATGGTTGAGAATAAAACAAAATATGACAGGGACATATTTGGAGGATACCAGATGTATTTGGAGGCTTAGGTGCTTGCTAGGTAAACACGTAATAAAGATAAATTCAACACGTAAGACAGTGATTCATGCACCTTGCAAAATTCCCCTGGCATTAATGGATCAAGTGAAATAACTAATTGTACTAAGTGGAATGGTTGCTAGATTCTACAAACTGGGTTAATTTTATGTTGATTGTAGACAAACCAGGGACATAAGAAATAAGAATATACTTGGTATATCTAAGAGATCTGAAAAATAAGAAGGGAACATTTTCAGTCACCTTCTCTAGAACAAGCTTCTAGCAAATTAACAAGAGATAGTTGTGTGGTATTGATTGTACACTAGTCCTTATATATGGTACTGTTTCCTTATATGTGGTTATGCTGTGTGCCTCGTTAGGCACCCTGTTTGCGTGTAGTCTTGGCTCCTGTTCAGAACCGTAATGTTACCAGCCTTGTAATGTGTATGGTGCGCTCCCTCACCTGGTCTAATCTAATCTAATCTAATCTCCCCACCGCTGTGGAACCACAAGCCATTAGAAGAGTTTTCACCATGTTCAGTGCACTTCCCAAAATTCGCTCCTGGCACCTGAATGACAAACGTTTGAGACCTGCATTCAGTACACAGTTTGGAAGGTATGAGGTTATCAGATTTCCCTTCAGTATCTGTTTCGCATCTGAAGTATATCAAAGAGTAATATACCAGACATTTGAAGGTCTCAGAGGTCTTACATACTGTGTAAATTATATTAGTGTGGAAAAATATTAGGAAAGATCATGACAAGAAGTTTAGGAGAGTTTTGGACAGGTGTGGAAACTCTTTGTGGCTGAACAAAAATGCAAAGTGGCTCAGGCAGAAATAAAATATTTGGGACGTTTACTTGACAAAGGAAGGGTTAAAATTTGAGAACTCAAATTACTGCACACACCTGGCAAGGCTGAATTCCAGAGTTTCCTAGGAATGGTTACTTAACTGGGTAAATTTACTCCATATGGTCAATAGTAACAACTCCTGTAAGACAACTGTTAGAAAAATCTGCTGAATTTGCCCTGATGAAAATGAATTTGCCCAGCATGAAATGGCATTTAAACATCTTGCCAATATCAGGGCTGATGTACTGTAATGTCAAAGAACCTGGACTGAAAAGTAGCATCCCACCCAGGAAGAGCACACACCGACTGCTGCAGCTTGCTGAGCCTGACGAAGGGTTTTTGAACCCGAAAGCTGGCTTAATAACTATTCTCTAACTATTTGGGTTGGTCTAATAAAAGATATCAAATTCACCCAAAGAAACTTGCCTGCCTATGTCCTTAGACCAACATGGCTACAACCTAAACCTCTGTCAAGACAATGTTACAAATCAGTATTTGTAAGACATGGCATACTTGAAGTTATTAGTGACAATGGACCACCATTGTGCTTCAGAGACTTTATTGCTTTTTGGCAAAGCAATGGAATTTTATTTATAAAGCATCAAATCTGTTTATTCCCATTTATTAATCAAATGAGAAAGCAGTCAAACTGTAAAAAAAGGATTTGTGAAAAAAAGTGTGATTTGTGAAAAATAACATGAAAGCAAAGATCCCTGTGTTAGCTTGCTGAATTGTAAGGCTACATCTATAGGTCATGTAGGATCACCTGGTCAACTCTTCATGGGGTGTGTCTACATAAGATGCTAAATGCATAGTAGAGTGATTATACCGTGCATTACTGCCTCGTGGCAAAAGCCAGGCTAATGCACTGATAAGCAGAAGACTGTATTTGTCTGCTATGTATTAGCATTAAAAAACCTATGTGCCAGTGTTACTCCTCAGTAGCACCAGTTAATGCACATTCATTTAGTATCTGTTACTTCAGGTACAAAACTAAATGTGCCATAGCCATGGCACATTAATGAACAGGTGGACAGACCCATGGAGAGACACCTAAGGACCAGAATGCTGACTTCAGCACAGTTTATTGCAGCCTGAATTGATAAAAGGAGATCTATCAAGCATTTTAAAACGGAGACAAGCAAAATAGAAACATCACTTTGGCAAAGGGCCTCGGGAAAATGGAGATAATCTCTACATTCATCATAAAGGGCCGTGGAAACCTGCAAAGGTGATTTACAGCCACCCTGCTCTGAGATTTTCCATTATGAAAACAAAGGAAAGAGATGTGAATATAAGAACCAAAAGGGATTTGATGAAAATAGTGGGCACATCTACTTGTTCATGAACATGCAGTGGTTATTGTCCACTCTTTTTAGTACTTGTATAATCCAATACTAAATAAATGCACAGTAACAGAGTTACCGTGCAGTAGCATCAGGGTTCACCTTTTTAGTAAGGCTACTGAGCGGTAATGTATTAGCACTGTTTGTGCTGTGATGCACTACAGTGCAGTATTATTAGGCTACTGTACAGTAAGTGTCTTGTGTAGAAACACCCAATTAATCTTAAATGGACAATCCAAATTTGGAAGAAAAGGGACACTGATATCCCTGTACCAACTCTAGAAGTAGAAGGATGGGAAGTATGAAGCTAATTCCTTTGATTCTTAGATATCATTTAATGATATCAAGAACTTTGGAGTGGTAATCAAAGTGAGAAAAGCAATCATGGAGGAACAGGAGAAGGCTTGAAGTGGAATAGAGAGCAATTTGAACTAAACCAGTCACTTCTGGATGTGTGCATTAGGAGTTAACTAAAGAGCCTAACATTGATATTTGTGTCCAGTATCATACCAGGTGCATACATTGCAAATATTGCAATGATTTCTGGACTTTGCAGGTGTGAGTCCAGAATGGGTGCATGTACATAACCGTGTATGTACCCAGCCAGGGAACTGCCTATTGACCACACAGTCTGCACGCACCTATGTATCCACATTGCAGGGGAAATGAAATCTGACCATAAACTTCACCAAATTAAAAATAAATAAAAGCCAATTTTAAAAAGTTACCACATTTACAACACTTCATTGGGAATAATTTTGTTTCTAAAAATTTCCCAAATATTTTTTCCCGCATAATATGAATACAACCAGAGGAGTGGAGTTACCAGACAATCCCCAACTCCATGATTATCAGGGTACCTTCACAGACCATATTAGCAGGAGCTGAGAGGATTGTGATACTGGTATTGCTGCTCAGCAAGACCATGATATGATCGCCCCACATACCATGCTCTGAGGAGCTCCCAGGCTCTGATTTCCATAGCAAGAACAGGTTCCTTACATGTGAGGCTCAGTCTTCCTACCATGGTACTCAGTCCATTCATGCAACAACCTGGGGCATATCTACCCTTTATAGCTGTTTAAACAGGGGTCAGGGTTTAGGTCACAATAATAAATAATAATTCCTCTCCCAGGAATCCAAACAAGCACTAACAGGGTCATTAATAATGAATCTGTAAAGTAGAAACTATCAAATTAGTTAATCAACATGAAGGAGAATCAAGATAAGGAGTTTAGATTGGTCACAGTAAATAAAAGTAATATACAGCACCAAAGCTGAGGGAAAGGCTAAGTGAATGTTTGTCTTTGTGTTCTTTCAAACAACCCTGAAAAATTGGGGCCTTTTCCAAAGCCCATTCTTGTCACAGGAGATTTTCCATGAATTCAATAGACTTTGAGTCAAACACTCACAGGAAAACCAATTACCAGCTCCTTTGGCATTGGAATGACTTCAGTGGTACAATGTGGATGATACTAGGCATAGAGAAAAGTCCTGGGGCTCGTTAGCTCATGATGAGAATCCTTGGCTCTTATACAGCATTTGTCCTTAGAAGCTCTCAAAAATGCTTTAAAAAGGAGGACAGCATCATTATCCTCACTTCACAGATGGGGAAACTGTGGCATAGAGAGATGGCATGATTTATCCTCCATCATCCAAAGGCCAGCGACAAAGCCAGGAATAGAAGCCAAGTTCCTAGTGTCCAAGTTAAGTGGCCCATCCACAGCCTCTCCCCTTTGCCTTGTTTAAGCAATAAAACTATTGCTTATGTTACGCTGAGAGCGAGGGAGCACACCTATATAAGCTGCTAAATGCACAGTAGACTGATTCTACTGTGCATTATCACAGCAGGCAAAAACCGTGCTAATGCGCACTAGTATTACAAAAAAGTATGTGACGGCACTACTATGCAGTAGCACCAATTACAGCAAAGTACCTGATTTTACAGGTAGTACATTTAATGCATAGAGGTGCCCAGTATCGCCTAAATCTGTTGTAAATTCGGGGTGTGGGAAGCAGGCCCTATTTGATTCGGATTCAGATTCAGCCCGAATCTGGGACAGTGATTTGATTTGTTGATTTGGAGAATCAGCGATTCAGACGTAGAGACAGCTTTATAAGTTTTTTTTTCTATGTACCTTGAGGTACCAGGCACGACTTGTGATTTCTGCAATGCTGGGGCGCATGGAGCATCGC
>JAGPOW010003395.1:36113371-36125421 GCA_030014935.1 Caiman crocodilus
TTTTTTTTTTTATTGGGACAACCCGCTATAAATCCTTAGACACCCATTTAAATTTTTTTTTTTCTATGTCCCTGTGGGTACCCGCCACGACTTGTTATTTCACCCATGGGGGGGCGCTGGGACCAACGCCCGGGGGGGGGGGGGACCCTCCACATGCTTGGCAGCAAGCCCCCAGGAAGCACTTCCAATCCACTTCTGGGTCTGCCAGGGAGCACGCTGGGGGGTCCCCCCACACCTTCCTGGCTCAGCAATCCGCCCAGGGGACCCCAGACCCAGGAGGCACCAATCGCCAAGCCAGGAGGGCGCTGGGGGCCCCCCTGCGCACTCCCCAGCAGACCCAGAAGTGGACCAGAAGTGCTACTTCCAGCTCTGCTGCCAAGCGGGCTGGGGAGCCCCTTGCGCTTCGGTGGGACGCACCGTGCAACCCCAGCATTGCAGCATTCATGAGCCCCCGCTACCTAGAGGCATGGAGAAAAAACATTTAAAGCTGCATCTATGTCTGATTTGCTGAATCTTTCTGAATCTGTCCGAATCAATTTGGAGGGTTCCAATTTGATTCAGAGAGACTAAAGGGTCCTCTGGTTCGGCGATTAGGCAACCCAATTGGGCTGAATCTCCACCGAATGAAATCAGGGACTGAAGCTTCACGTAGCTCTGTTGTAAATGTGTTGGAGCAGGCATTGCATGTAGGCATGTGATGAGCCCACACCCTGTAAAGGCACCACAGCAACAAGAGCCCAAAGGAGGTACAATAAATTGGTCGTGAACATTTTAGAATTCCTCAAGGTGGACAAAGCCCAAGGTATTTCTTTGGTAGGTAAAAAAAGCCCTATCCTAGATGGCAAGGGCAATATAAAAGCCTTTCTGTGTGTCATATGAGAGATATGGAAGGAAGAAGGGAGAGTGTTTTGGCTAATTGTCAGGACACGATGCTAGCAGATCTGGCTTTGGTGCCTGAAAGTGTCCCTGCTCTCCTCTGTGACCCTGAAAAAGTCACATAAACCATAAATTTCAGAAGTACCCTCTAATTTCAACAAATGTGAATTATCCTTTATCCAACTTGGCTGATTTTTGGTTTGTTTTGTTTTGCTTTAAGACAAGAGCTAGTGGGGGCAGCAGAGAGCATATGGCAACCACCAGGATCCAGAACTTTTTGATAAAAGCCTTCTCTGGTGTTTGCTACAGTTCTCTGTCCCCTTAGGCTGATCATCTGCTTTGGTGATTTTATGCCAGGCTTTGGGAGCTCTGTTCAAGGGCCAGTTGTTGGATGCTGCTGATCATTGTGTAACCTTTTGTATCTACTCCCTTATATGTCATGTTATTGCATGGAAACTAATGACATGATCCCTGCCTCGAGAAGTTTAGAGTAATTGCATGCAGGAATTTAACTTCTTTCGAGACTCGATATACAGAACATTTTCAGCGTCTAGGTACAAGTAGTTGAAAAGGACATGCAGACTCCACAGACTGTCTGAGAACAGGGCTTACACTTGGTCCACAAAGCACAGTGCAGAAAATAAAGACTGGACAAATGCATGTAAAAATACAATCTGAACTTGCAGTAAAAATCCCTAACCAACCAACCAACCAAACGTGCACTGAAGTACACATTATTAAGGATTATTAACAGCATGTGGCAGCTCTTACATAGAAGGTAGCTGTATAAAAGAGGGACAGATTCCCTGCTGTTGTAAATTGGTATAGTCTCACAGATATGGATGGACTTCTGTAGATTTACACCAGCTATTAGTCTGGCCCAGTGTCTGTCAGTCAGAATAGCACACCACCCCAGGAAAAATGATTAGAGAAAATAATGTGCCAAATCGGTGCTGTGCTGATTTTCACGACAAACAACCTAGCATAAATATTTAAAATCCATTATAGCTTTTTGTTTATTCTTAAATACAGTATGATAATTTTACAATGCTAAAATCATTCAATACCTGTATTTGCATAATTGGCAGAGTGCAATTCTGTAAAAGTTTCGATTCACGGTATTTATAAGGGATAGCATGATTGTGTTTTCAGAAGAGGTATAAAAAGTACCTTGTCAGTGCAAAAAGCATTATAACTGGCACAGATAAGAGAAAAGGAGAATTTACAATTGGGGTGAGGGAGGAGAAAAGCCTTTTGTAAATTAAAAGTGTCTGCTGGGTGCTAACGCTATTAATAATACTGGAGTAAATGTTGAGCTACAAATGCTGGACGAATGAATAGCCTGATGCCGATTAAAATATTAACTTTGCATTTAACAATAATTGGCAGCAATTAAATGAAGTCGATTCCTCCTAAAGATGGAAATACAAGTAGTAGTTAGACAAAAAGGAGATTGACATACAGTAATTACTGAGTGCTGCGGCTTCTCTATCAGGATGCCCGTGCTCAGCATAACCCAGAAGTCCCAGGCGGATGCTATTCTGTAACTGTGGCAGCACGCGGTACTTGGAGTTCAGGGTTGCCCAGGGAAACAAAGGGAACAATGTATACCATCAACACCAAGAGCACAAGCATCTATGAACTTCTTCAGCTTCTATCAGTTATCACGACTTGCTCCTGGTGTGCTCATCAGGGGAAAACATGGACCACACCTGACTAAAGCTGGTGTATGATCACTCCATAGGCAGAGCTCCGATGGGCCCCAACGTCAAGTTTCTGGCTTTGGGCCTTTGTCTTCTCCCAGGATCTCCTCTGGACCTGGAAGCTCCTTTTAGCAATCGGATCCAGCACAACCACTGAAGGTAAGGATGTTCTTCCAGGGCTCTCCAACCATCTCACCAATCTTCTCCCAGCTAAGGAGACCATGTATGTCACCAAAAGGCTCAATGCCAGGGAAGGGGGAGGGGTTGGGGCAGGGGGGGTCTCTGACTCTGGGACCTGTTTTTGCTCCCAGTTTATGTTGTACCTTCAGACAGAGTTTCTCTGAGCAGCATCCACCACCCTTTGGGAGTAGTGAATATTGTTGGAGGGGACCCCCATTCCCTTCCCCGTTTACTCACTAGTTCTCGCTAACATTCAGTTGTAACCCTGAACTTGTAGCTCACTCCCTGTAATAAGCAGAGCCTTTAGGTAAGACGGAAGCACTGCCTGCATTTCCCCATGAGCTAAAATAGATATCGCAGCTAGGTTCTGCGACAACTCTTGCTCATTCAGAAGATTGGCCCCAATTTCTCATTTTAGGCTCTTACCTAGCACTTGAATATACTGGGCTTTCATTCTGCAAGCAACTCCTGAGCTGTGCGTAGCTTGTGTTTGTCTCCTGCTTCTGTCTTGATTTCTGGTACCTACTTCTGGCCTCTTGACTTGCTGATTCTGGCTCCTGACTTCAGTCTGGTGTATTGCATTTGCCTCTCGCTTTTACCACCTGAATTCAGCATCTCTGGCTACTGACCACACACTGGTCCCTTATTCTAGCCACTATGCTGAGCTTAATTTAGCTTTTCCTGACATAGTGAAAACATCCATCGTATTTACTGAAATAGTTATGACGGAGAGATGGAGTGAGACGGGGATAGGCGGGAGGAGCTGTGAATGCTGTGGATGATTCTTGACTAAACTGGAGGGAAGACTCTCCAGTGTTGGAGCGTCTCTCACCTAGATGAAGGGCAGAGCTTGTAACACAGGCAGAGATTTTTCAAAGGCATGCATGACACAAGTTTAACTCCTGTCAACTTTTAATAATAATTTTAACAGATGAAAGACATGTCTACACAGCCTCCAGCCCAACTCTGGGATTGCTGCTGCTGAACTATTCCTAGCCCAACTGCTGAGATTGGCATGTAGGACCCAAGTGCTGGGGGGGGCTGGTAGGTTGGGGTTGGGTTGCAGACCCCCAGAGAAGCATCAAAGGCAGTTAGACACTTAGGCACCTATTTATCAAACACTTAAAAATGCAAGCTTGTTGTTAAGCTAGTGATAAAGTCCAGCTCTTTTCAGCAAAGGTTTTAGGTCTCAATGGGATTTAAATATGTGTTTAATGTCAATCACACGGTTAAGTGTTTTGCTGAATTGGGATTTGGGTGCCTTTCCCAAGTTGCTCCTGCTTGTTTTCACAGGTAGCAAAAACATAACTAAAATCTCCGGGGAAAGGAACTTTTCATTTTCCTTACGTGTTTGTACAATGCTTAGAATATGACTTTGGTTCACTGGCTATCCTTCTTAGCCCTCCCACAGCTGCCTACATAGACTTTCCTTTCATTTTATGAATGAGTTAAAGAAGGCATTTCCAAGGAGCTGAAAAACCTGAAAATCATCCAAATTCATTCCTGATCTAAAGGGACCAGCTGTGTACTTCTGGGGTGTGGGGCATGCTGTTCTCGGCTAATATTGTTTTCCTTTGTAAGAAAAAAAAATTGAGCGTAAACTGCTTCTAAAACTACAGGAGAAACAACTTCTTTTTAAAAACACAAATTCCAGCAGCCAATTCTAGCACTGTTGCAGAACTATATACTTATAGCTATATGTACAAAAGCTGACTGCCTATAGCAAAATGATTTATAAAATTAAACCCCTGGTTCTACTGCCCATTCCTCTTGCCAGAGTTGGAAAGCTTTAGTTTACAACTGGGGTTAGCAAAGATGTAATGAATCATTAAATCTCCTAGCTCATTTGGGCCCACTCTTTTGTAGGCTGGCCTCCAACTGGTGGCCTTACATGCTTTGCAAGTGTAGAATAGGCTGCAGGCATGTGCATCCACTTGACAAGCTTATTGGATACATAAAAGCTTTTACTTTCCAGAGTTGCTCTTGTGGAAGTATGACATGTCTCTGAGCCATTCAGGGCGAAGACAGAAGTGACAATTTCCACCCAGTCTGATCACCGGATGTGGTTTATAACCATGACCAAAAACAAATGCATGGCTACAGACCGCGTAAAATGGCCAATCGGTTGAAAATGTAAACCCTCATTACATGAGGGATCAGATGAAGCATTCCCAGCTACAATGGGGAGCTGCACTTCTTTCTGCATCCTTAGAGTCCCCATCTAACTAGAATATTAGTCCTCAATTGCCTTTTAAAAAAGGACCCAGTCACAAGCATGCGTTGTTATAACGAGTCTGAGAACAAACAGAGGATCAGAAACCCCCACATTAAATTTCAGTTCTTCTGTTTTCAGAAGATCAATTTTTTCTGTGCCCAAGTTTCTGGTTCTACCCTTAAAAATGTTTGGTTTTTTTATTAACAACAAAACCGCCAGTCCTCCTCCTGCTTGTAAGCAGCGGTGTTTTCATTACCTGCTTACAGAAGCTTTGATCAGACTTCATCAGGTTCATGCTTTGGCTGGAATGACAAATGGGTGCTGTTTTATAACCCCTTACTTTTCCCTTGGCTGTCTACTTGAGCTGACTCTTCTCTTCTCCTCAGTGAAAGGTCAATTTCTGGCTCTTCGGTGTCCCTGGTGAGAGTAGTTCCTTTCACTGACTTTGTTGTATTATTATTACTTCTCATTTACAGGGCTGAGACATTCCCCAGCTAAGATGGAGAATTCGGATTTCATTCTGAAATGTTTTTCTTTTTTTTGAATGGTTGAGTAGTACATTAAGCGTAACACTTCAGCATACAATCCCTTGTAAGTCAAAGCAAACAAAAACAATCTAGTAAGGCAGCATTGTAACAAAAAGACATGGTGGTTTTATCAAGGAAAAAAAAAACACTTAAATGCAAACAATTGGGACTTTGTGACTGTCTGAACACAACTTTAGCAGTGTAAAGTCTCAGAACTGTGACCACCTCCTACTCCTGTGGAAGCATAAGAGGCCTCTGAGACATTCAGTCCCCATCTAACTAGCTAATCAGCCCATTTAATGGTGATCAGAGCACAACTGCTAGAGACAGGAGAGTACGATGCAGCAGATGCACAGTAGTCAGCTAAGAAATCATGCAGGATGTGACAATTTCAGGCCTGTCTCTATGCAACTTATAAATTCTCACTGTTATTACAGAGTCTTTGTTATGGGGCTGCTGTATTTGTTTTTTATATGTCTCTATGAAAGTGCATCCAATATAATTAATGAGGGTTGAGCCATATTTCTCTCAGACAGGAGACAACAGCTGGTTGTTAAACCTTAATGGCTGTCTATTGAAACAACTTGGGATAAGGCATTTGCTAAAGTTGAGAATTATTTTTCCTCACTTTCTGTAGTGAGTGCATTTGAAGCAGAATGCAATTGTCAGACAAAGAACAAAGAACCCGGGTGTCAGAAGGGAAGACTCAGAACCGCACAGGAGGCATTGATCAGGAAAGGGAAGAGACCACCGGGGGTGGAAGTCGAGCAGAAGCTGATACAGTTACAGAACCACCGAGACTCAAGCATTAAGCTAGGTCTTTTGGAAAGGGTCTGCAGTTCAGAAAATGCAAGCTACAGAAGGATCCTGGACAACGCCAGAGAAGCCTGATTCCAGCTGAAAAATGTTCTGGAATGATGAGGAAACATGCAGGGGTTATTCGGTTTTGTGCAGATCTCCACATTGCTTCATGCTGCTAAATTACGTGTATTAGAATTGGAAGTGTGCAGTCTCAGTGGGCTCATCTACACATGCACCTGACTGCTCAGCTGCTACTGCACAGGCTTTAGCAAGTACTAAATGCCTCTAAGACAGTGGTCTCCAAACTTTTTAAGTAGATCACCTTTGGCATTTAAAAGCAACCCAAGTTGTACCCCCGCCCCAGCCTCGGATTGACTCCAAAAGGCTCCAAAATCTACCGGTCGATCAAGATCCAGTGGTTGTTGACCACTGCTCTAAGCTAAGTAGATAGGATCCCATTGTTTGCTAGCTTTAGCAAGTACGTTTAGCAAGAACTTAATGACTGTGCAGTAACTGCTGGTACTGTGCAGTCCTGGCACTGCATGAGTCATTCCTAACCCTACTGCGTAGCAGCCACAGTGTCACAGTTCATGCCTGCTGATGCTATGTTGCTGTAGTGATGAGCTACAGCAATGTAGCATCTTGTGTAGATACACCCAGTGTGTCTGGTCTGGTCCTAGCACCCTCATGGTTAGAGCTCTGGGAGACGGTGTGTTTAACCTGGCTTGTCCTGAGGGTTAGTATGAATTCTGAGAGAGGGGGAAGGAAGAAAAATTAAATATGAAGGAGAAGGAGGCCTAAGTTATTTGGTCGATGTGTCTCCAATTCTATGTAGGGTAAGAGGAAATATTCTAAGACAGGTGGCCAACCTGCAGCATGCATGGTACAAGTGGCACAGGTAGCCTCTGTGTGTGGCACACAACAGGGAGAAGGCAGACGGCTGAGCACTAGACTGGGAAGCAGATCCAAGTGGTACTCAGGGTTGGCCCGGGGCTTATCTCATGGCACACCTGCTAAAAAGGTTGGCCCTCGGTGTGCATTAAGAGAAGTAACTTTATTGCCTCCCAATGAGGCTCAGGGAAAATTAAAGCATGTGATTGCAGTGGATTGAAACCCAGAACAGAAGCTGGATGGGTACCTAACTATAGATAGTACAACCAGATCTGTGACACAAGCCTTATGTTATTTCATAACCTGTTAGCACTGAGATTTGGAAATCGGGGACTAAACAGATTCTCCTGAAGGAGGGACATACTCAGAAGAAGGTCTGTAGACCAACAATTTGGCATACAAAGCACCAGTAAAATGACTTTTAAGAAGAGAAGTTTCTATCCCCATTTCATAGACCCATTTTCCCCCACCCCTCAGGCCAGGATTTGGTTTAACTCCTAAATCAGTGGTGTTCAGGACGTACCAGACCTGCAGAGCCATGTCATCCGGCCTGCAGGGTTTAGCCTAGGTCTGGAAATTTGGGTTTGGGAGAGTGGTGACAGCCTTAATTGATGCTCACCTGCTGCCAAATTTCAAGACAAATCTGAGTGTATAAGGCCAAGTGGAGGTAGCAAGAGGCCTCAGCTTGGCACGCAGAGTGGAACAGAGTTAGCATGTGGTTTGGTACAGCCCATAGACTGGTGTGCACCACTCATCCAGCCCAAACGGACCAAAAAGTTGAGCATCACTCTTCTAAATACAGTAACATCTTTCTTGTTTTTGCTTTAAGAGCAAGAGAGCTTGCTGACTGAGTCTCTAGTTTATCCTTCTGCTGAATCATCCCACTGCTTTGCATGTGGTGCAACAGGCTCTCTAGTTACATGAGCTTGCTACCAATCCATGGCTTAGTAGTTGCAGACATCTGGCTTTAGTTCAGAACTCTCAAGCAGATTATCTTAGCACCTATGAGATGTGACTTGACAGTGCCTTTATAATTACTCATTAGTCAATGTCCCAAAATTGTTACTTTCAGTGGAGTAAAAGAGTTTTGTCAATTTTCAGGGAAATAGTGGACTTCTGGCGAAGACATATGTGCCTCAGGTGTACTGAAAAGAATACAATATGCTGTTACAGTTGCCAATTGCCATAGGACCAGGAAAAATTAATTGCATGGACTTATATAATATTAGGACTTGTGACCTGGTTTTGTCTGTAGTTCAGTTTTAAATGTGAGAAAAATCTCTGGCTGTCATCAGCGAAGCCTTCCATTTTGAGCGGTATACAGCAACTCATACAGACAGAGTCAAGTGTGCCATGTTGTCTCATGGATAGTCGACAGATGTGCTTTTCTAGCATGTTTCTTTCCATAAAATAAGACCATATCTTGAGCTTGATTTTTTTTTTCTTTTTTTTCTAGTGAGGAAAAATTTAAGAACGATTTAAGGCATGAGACAAGGAAAATAATTCAAGGGGAGATTAACTGACTAGGCTGCAGTACTGGAGAGAACCACCAGGGAGTCCGTAGACCATGAGCTCACAAAGAGCCAGTGAGTGGCAGCCTACTGGATTGGATCAAAAGGAGTGTTGTTTGCAACTCAAGGGAAGTGATTCTTCCTTTCTGTTCAGCGCTGGTCAGGCTTCATCTAAAGTCTCCAGTTGTGGGCCCACACTTCAGGAAGGATGTGGAGAGATTAGAGAGTGTCAAGCACGGAGTGATACAAATGATTAGGGGCCTGGGAATCTGGGAAGTGAGAGTTATGAGGAAAGGCTGAAAGAACTAAAGTTATGCAGTCTGGAGAAGAGCAGACTGGGGAGTAGGGAGGTGCTTTTGATAATGGTCTTCAAATCCTTGAACAAAGATTTTATAAAAAGGATGGAGATGAGCTTTTCTTTGTGGCCACAAGGGACAGGACTAGGAGTAATGGCCTCAAGCTACAGCAAAGGGAATTAAAATTATAGACTAGGAGGCACTTTTTGGCTGTGAGAGTGGTTAGGCATTAAAGCAGGATACTTAGAGAAATTATGTAATTCCCATCCTTGAAATGTGAAGAACAGGTTGGATAGCCACTTGGCTGAGATGGTTTATTCAGGGGCAATTCTGCCTTGAGCAGGGAGCCAGGCTAAGGGACCTCATGAGGTCCCTTACAGCCCTGTTTTCCTGTGTTCCTAAACTATGCTATACATTCACAGAGCTGTTTTAAAGCATTCATGCTTTGACTGTTGAGAATAGACCTTATCGTTGTGAGACAATGATTTCAAAAAAACACAGAACAGTGTTCTTCTAATACTAAGGAACCTTTTATTAGAAGAAAGAAAATGGCATCACTGGAAGTGTACCTTAAGGCATGAAAGCTTATCTAAATCTCTTCCAGCAGTACAGTTGATGTGATAAGATAGAGCCCACAAAAACCCTTGCCTCTCACATTATCCTGAAAGTCATTCTTTTCTATAACTTCTTTCTACAGTTCTATAGAAACACTATACATCTCAACTCCTAAAGATGATGGGTTGTAGATAGGGCCACATTCGCTACCTACTTGTTGCCCTGTGGGGTCAGGCCAACTCTCAGGATCTCAGTATTGCGCTGTTAGACAGGAGGGCGTAACACAATTGCACATGTACAAACACACAAATCAATTAGGTGCATACACATGCACACTACCAGCTCAGGCACATACACATTCAATCCAGCCTAGGCACATGCATACCGATTACCAATTCAAGCACGTACACTATATACCCTGAAAATTAGACACAGATCACTAATTCGTATATCATGCACACAATGCCATATATGTGTGTGTGTGTGTGTGTGTGTGTGTGTGTGTGTGTGTGGCCATTTAGTAGAGGCCTGCTACCATTGTATTTCAATCATTATCATACACACACACAGACACACAAAATAGCAACTCAAATACACACATGTTCAAAATAACCAGGCTAAGTTCATGTACACCTATCACCTGTTTAAGCCCATACACACGACACACACCAAATTTAGACAGAATCAGTTACCAGTTACCAACACCTGCACATCCAATACACATATGTGGATTACTAATTCATATACCACACAGACACACAATGATCTCTATATATGTGTATTCACTAATTCATGCACATACCACCTACCTACACATACACATAAGTGAGTTCCTAAGTTGGCTGTTGTGTTGTGTATGTATGTATGTGCTTGGTGTACTTGGGATACCTGGGGAAAGGTTAAGGTAAAAAAGTAGACGTGTAGGGAGTAAAGTTACCAGGATTAGAACCAGTAAACTACAGGGTCCTGGGCTGAAGAACTGAGGCTCAGGAGTAACTTTAAGTTAATTGATCTAAATTGATTAGAAAACAACACCCAAAGCCTGAAGAGCAGGGAAGGGATGAGACTGGAGCCAGAGCTACAAGGGAGCTAAAAAAGTAGGTGCTGGAGAGGGAAAATAGGACTAAGGGAAAGTGTGGGTGTTAAAGAGGGGCTCTGGGTGTGGGGAGACAGAGGATGGCTCCGGGGCAGGTAGACAAGTTGCAGGTAATGGCAGGAGGTGCTGGAAGCTGGAGAAAACTGCAGGACAGCTAAGAGGAGCTGGGAAGCTGAGGGGAGGTGGGAATTACAGAGGGTGTGGAGAAGCCTGAAAACAGAGAGACGGACAGCAGAAAATCAAAGGAAAAGCAGCAGGTGGCAGGGAAGCAGGAAGGCAGAGAAAGGCAGCAGAAAGTCACAGGGAAAAGGCAATAGGAATTGAGAGGAGATCGGGAATCTAGTGGAGAGGGGTGGGGGCTAGAGCTGAGAGAGAGAGAGAGAGAGAGAGAGAATGAGACTGGAATTTAAGATAAGGAAGGGACTGAGACAGTAAAACATGACCCAACTCAGAGTTGCAAATGACAGTGGTTTTATTGAACAGGGGAGATGGTGATACAATGTCAAATTGGTTACCTTGTACCCACCCACACCCACACCCACACACACACACACACACATACATACATACACGCATGAACAATGGCAGCACGGGTTAGAGAGCCTTGGTGCAGGGACTGAAGTCCACTGAAGTCCAGGAGGAGAGAGAGAGAATCCAAATTGGAGGAGGAGGTGTGCAGGTAATATCTACCTATCCAGGCAGGAAAGGGATCCTTGTCTAGTAGATCTTGTCCAGAGAGGGGTCGCCAGTAGGGCCTCTGGGGTGGATAGGTGGTATGAAACTAGTCTGGTCCAGATGGAAATGGCGTTCCCACTGGGTCTGTCTTCACTGCCCCTTTTTATCGGGGCAGACCTTGTGTGACCCTAGTGACAGGAGGCATGCCCAGGCAAGGGTCAGCCCCTGGCGTACTGAGCATGTGCGCTCCATGCTTTCAAATGCTGGTCTTGTCTCTGTTCCTGGGTGAGGTCCGTGGTTCCTGGGTGTATCAATGCGAGGTGATGGCCCAGTCATTACAGGCCATTCAGTAGAGGCCTGCTACCATTGTATTTCAATTATTCCCAATCACACTCATTCATCTGGGAACCAATTTACATGGGAGGGATATGTGACTCATACAGTTGCAACACAGGGGATGCCTGGGCAGAGGACAGAACATGGAGGGTTGACATATAAAATGGAAACTTGATATGACTTTGGTTCACTTAAAAACACAGGCCTAACCCATACAATATCCATATGAAACAATAAAAATCAATAAGAAAATGATAATAATACAATATACAACAATAAGAATCAATAAAAACCTAATAATAATACAATATAAAACAGTGGATATCCAAAACCAAAAACTTGCTACCAAAATAAAAATGTTTAAAGCTTATCCTAAGTCTGAGCTCAC
>JAGPOW010003395.1:36130761-36142318 GCA_030014935.1 Caiman crocodilus
TTGCTAGGCCACAGGTCATGCCTTGTATTCAGCTGCAAAACTAATACTTCTTAATAATCCAAATTATTGTTAACCTAACAGTATGCTATCAGAAAACTATTCTATTTCAGGGCAATAACAAACATGCTCACTACACCACCATTAGCTTGGAAATGCAATGCCATTGCAAGTACATTAAAAGAGGATGCAGACAAGATGAAGATGATATACATTAAGAAGAATACCTCTGTTATAGTGAGCATTTTCTTTTTGCCTGGGAAGCTTTAGAGATCTGTATATTGAAAAAGTAAAAACATTAAACATTAAAAAGAACTGGGTTCTTCTTTCCCAGCCCTCAATTTACTGATTTATGTAGTCAGTCCACTTACACCACTAGAAGAGAAGAATCAGGGCCCATAGTTCTTCTTTTCAAAAACCATTGTCCCCTTTTCTGACCCACAATTACAGGCGAGATGGTAAGTCTCACTGAAAAATGATCTCTTTTTTCAGAAACATCTGCCTCAAGAAATTTATGCTAAGTACGGATGTTCAAAAAGCCCCTAGTGGAAGTGCTTTAACTATCATGCTTTACTTAATGTGCTATAAGTTGGAGAGCAAATAAACCAAACAGATGTTTGCTATTGGGGGGGAGGAGGGGCTTGGAGCCCGCCTGCACTGGCCACTGAGGGCACTCCTGCATGCCTCCTAGGAGGCTGCCTGAGTGGCTCCTCTCCCCAGTCCCACCCCCCTTTCCCCACCAGCTGGTGAGTGCCACCAGTGACTGCATGAGGGAAGACCCTGGAGCCCTTCTCCCATGGCCCTCCTCGCCAACTCGTGGCACACTGCATGGGGCTGGAGCACCTGTGCAGACTGAAGCCCTACTTCCCCTGCTCCCCCCAGCCAGGCTATGTGCCAGGCTGGGATCAGAGGCTGTCACTGACTGGGCCAGTGACAGCTGAGGTGGTGGGGCCAGCCCAATGTTCCAGTGCTTGGGCAGACCACAGGAGCCCTGCCCAAGGCTAGAGTAAAGCCCTGTGCAAGGCTGCTTGGGATGCCAGCCATTGTGCTCTAAGTTAACTCTCAGTGGAATCCGGCACAGGCGTTCGATAAAGTGCTCGAACAGAAAGCACTTTAATACCTCATCCATAGAGAGTGAACACAGCGTAATCCGCCACTTTTTAATTGCTTTAAGAGCAGTGAACGTCTGTTCGGTTATAGCTTTAGTGAGCTTTCTTCCTGCTTAAAGCAAGATAGCTGTAACATCTGTATTTAGCCTTAGTATAAAGAGAGGTCAAAGCTGAGAACGAATTTTCCTGGTATGTATAGAGCTCCAACTATCTCAGTATTTTCTCCATACAAAAAAAATCCTGTAAAACCCAAAACAAATCTGCAAATCTTCTCAAGCAAAAAAAAATAAAAATTGCTCACATGCTTAGGAAAAGAAGCTTGAAGACAGTGTGCAATAGCTGCACCTGAAGCTGCTTACCAGACCAACACCTAGTGAGTTATTTACTCCTGATGGTTACACCATCAGCTTCATGGAGCATTAGGCCTATCATGTCTAATCTCCTGCAGGCCTGAGCAAAATGATGGGTTAGCAACCTATTAAAATCTTCAGTTCTGAAGAAGGATTTGCAAGATACAGTAAATAATGTGAACTATTAATCAGGCTCTCTTTCAAATGTTATCTTAGTAAGTAGTGTTTAACTCTGCAAAATTATATCTCTTTGAAATATGCCTCTTCTGGCAATTTACAGTATACATAAAGGGTAATTTTTTAAAGCATCTTGTGAAATTCCATTCCCGAGTAATCAAGGTAGTGCACTGCTGTGGGAGATAAGAGTCACTGTGCAAAGAGTGCAAGCATCAGCACGTGCACATTAGTTAAATGTGTGCATGTTGGAGGAAGGCGGAGAGATTATTCCAGCTTCCTAGTTTAGATCCGAGTGCTAGTGTGAGTTACACGGTGAAGAAAAATTCAATCTGGATATAGACTCTTGGCAGCTGTTGCTAAGTAACAATGTCCATTAGAGGGGAGGTTTTGTACGTGTGTTTGAATGGTCTCTTCTGGGATGCGAGTGCATGGATGCTATTTAAATGTTAATTATTTTTATTTTAAAAGTTTACTCTATTTTCAGTATATTTGTACTGTTTTGTTTGTTTGTTTTATGGTGAAAGGTTTATTTGCCAAATAGGCAGCGTTTTTAATCTAGCCCCTTTTCTTCTGCATCATGCTAACAGTAAATAGTTGGCCACAATGCACCCTGCCCTTTGACATGGCATGTGTAAATGATGCAGGGTAATTGATTGGAAGCACAATTATTTTCTTGATGTAACCGAAAGTGGACATGGATGGTGTTTACATACCCGCCTGTCTCTCAACCCTAAACAATATGAGAGCATCAAAGCTAATACGGCTGAACCAGTGATGATGTTCTTTAAGTAGTAAATTATTGGCTTAAGGGAACTGTTAAGGCAGATCTTTAGAAAGTGCCTGAAACATTACAGTGTCTGGTCACAGCATAGTCCATCACTGGAAGATATCATCCCACTAGGTACGAGCTGCCTCCTTTTTAGGTACCCCTGATTCCAAGAAGTGGATTCGGGGGTACCTGATGCCATTTATTCTTCCCTGTGATCTAAGATGGGTCAATTAAACCCCCTGATGTTCTTTTTCTTCAATGCTCTCAGCTGGTGGTTGGGTATATAAACTATAGCACCTGTAGCAATTTCTGGGGCATAACTATTTATAGAGCAGGGACCAATGGTTTACAAGGATCAACACCACTTTATTTCAGGGAGCAATGTATAAAAGAGAAGCTAAGGAATAGCCACTAAGGGAAACAGAAGTTGTCCAATGAAGTGGTAACTGAACTACTTAAATGGCCCTTCACCAGAAAAGTGAAGAGAGGGAAGGCGAGCAACCCCTGCCTCTCCTTGAAGGTCTCATCTTGAAGCTTGAAGAAGCAGCAACTATTGCAAGCTGTCCAACAGGGCGGTCTGAGTAAGGACGTTTTTCTGAGAATGGAGCAGCGCCTATTCAGCTGGGATGGGTGAGTTTGGGTTTTGGCGGAGGGTCTGTTCTGTGATGATTTGTATTTTGTGGGTTCGCAGTTTTGAGAGCATGCTTAAATCAGAGGTATGTTTAGGAATTGTGGTACTGTGGGCAGAGGTGCTGAGAGTGGAGCAGGGAGAGTCCTACCTCCCCGTACGCAGGTTGCTGCTGTTGCTGGGGTGTGGCATAATGTGGTCTCCCTGGAGGCAACTCATCTGGTGCCCCCTCTCAATTGGCACTCACCCACCTCTAGTTACATAGATTTCATAGACATTAGGCCTGGAAGGGACCTTTCAAGATCCTAAGGGGCAGGAAGTTATCTGGGGTCAGATCAACCCCACAAAACAAAGAGTCCTCTTTCCCTGCTGTGACTCATTCAAACTAAGGTTGCTGCAGGCACCAAACAGAGTAGTAACCGCTACACAGTCACGGCAAGCCATGCAGGAGCTAAGTACCTGGACTTGTCTGCTACGCGGGAGCTTCCCCAGGCCAATGACCACTGGAAGCCAGCGAACAGGAGCACTGTTCCCACGATGAAGTCATGGAGGATGGATGTGTGGATGCCTTTAAGAGTGTTATGTATAAGTTGTTATATTTGCCAGGGGATGGCAAGAGGGAACAGCAGAGCTGCAGACACGGTACTGCCTCTGAATAAACACGCTTTATTGTTCAATAAGCTTACTTCCTTAATCTTTGGAGAACTACACAATGGGTAAAGTAGAAGAAGACTAGAAAAGGGCCACCACAGTTCTTCACTTTAAAAAAAGCAGAAAAGAGGACCCAGGAAACTATAGGCCAGTTTTTTGCACCTCAGTAACCAGTGGTATCTGGTGCCTATTCCAAGGCAGTCCATTTGTAAGCATCTGCAGGAAAAAAGGCTGATCACAAGCAGCTAGTATACATTTACTAAGAATAAATCATGCAAAACAAGCTTGATCTCCTCCTTTTGACAAAGCAACTACTTGGAGGAGTGAAGGAAATCCTGTGGGCTTTTAACAAAGTCCTAAATTACCTTCTCATAAATTGGAGAAATGTGGGTAGACAAAACTATTAGGTAGATAGACAGCTGGCTCAATAGCTGCAAGCATGTTACCGTATTTACTTGAGTCTGAGATGACCTGAGCCCCCAAATAATTAGACTCTACACTTAGAAAAGGTGTGGCATGGAGTGGAGTCACGGGGCAGCCTGGGTGGAGGCTCTCGGTGGCTACTGCAAGAAGGGCCTGGCAGTGGTGAGTGGGGGTGGCCACTTTTCCCCAGTGCCCAGCAGCAGCTTCTGCCCATCTGTCACCACTCATGGGCAGACCGGGGCCGGGACTGTGCATGCAGGGTCCGGAGCTGGTACGCTCTGGCTTGGGTGACTTTGGGGTGGGGTGGGACAGGTGGGAGCCAGGGCTGTGTGCTCAGCTGCTACTGGGCACTAGTGGCGGTGGCAGGAACGGGGAGGAGGTGCAGAGCCTCTGGGCTCTGTTTTGGGGGTGGGGAGGGTGGTGTGCTGACCCACAACTGGCCAAAACTGACTATATGGCCCACAGGCCCAAATACTTGCCCACCCCTGGGCTGGAGGTTCAGATGATTGGGGGGGGGGTAGGGAAATAAGAAAACTCCATTACCCTCTGCCCCCCCAACCCAACTTATTCCCCCTGCAGCCTTCCTTCTCCCAGCTCCCCGCAGTGTCTGCCACTCTCCCCTGATCTCACTGTCAGATGCTGCTCATGCTCTTCCCTCCCAGGTCATGGAGCATAGCGTGTGGAAGCATGACCGCTGCTGGGCCATGCAGCAGTGGCGGTGTCGCTGATCTGCTAGGCGGGAGGGAAATTTCCCTGTACTCCATGCCTGGAAGGGAACCCAGCCCATGCCAGAGCTGCACCTGGCAGTAAGGAGGAAGAGGGGGTAGTAGCAGAGAGGCAAAAGCTTTAGAGGGAAATTGGAGGGGAGCAGGCAGCTGATGTGAGCCTGACTCTGGCCCTGACAGAGGCTCAGGGCTAGAGTCGAGAGCTGGAGCAACAGCCTGCCCCTCTCCCTTGTACATGAAGCTAAAATAAGGACGAGGGGCTTTTTCCTCCATGCTGATGGGGGTACCTCATTTTAAATTCAAGTAAATACAGTGCTTACAAATGGATCCGTGTCAAAATAGCAGTAGGTTTCAAGTGGAGTCCCACAGGAGTCTGTCCTGGGCCCAGTGCTGTAGTATGCGTTCATTAGTGATTTACATGCTGGCATAGAAAGTTTCTTGAGCAAGTTTCTAGATTACATGATACTGGGAAGGACTGCAAACATGTTGGATGACAGGAGCTCATGGCCCACCAGGAGACAGCTCTGGCTTATGGCACTGAGCATCCTGTGGACCACATCTTCGGTTGTATTCGCACTTGAACTGTTTGTTTGTCTAGTTAAGGTGGTAGGTAAATATTAAGAAATGTGGATATTTGCTTTGGAGGAACTAAATTGCTTTTATGGGCTCTACTTTGGGGAGTTTTAGTGTTGTTATTAACCATCTCTGCAAAGTTTATATATCTCCTGCATAGTTCAGGTGGGAAGGAAAAATATAGCATCATTGATTTGTCCTAAACCAAAGCAGGGAGGGTGGTTATATCTTCTCTCCTACATTCTCATCATCTGTGTTCAATGTGTCAAAATCATAGAAATTTCATGTGTATTTGAGGAAAAGGAATTGATTCAAAAATATGAGATCATAATAATACATAATAAAAAACCCAGACCAGATCCTCATCTTCTATAACATTGCTTTAGACACAGGTATGTTGGCATATGCTGGTCTCAGGAAGTAAAATATAGAGATTTCTAATTCTTTCACATAAAGAAGCAAATGCCAACAGTTAACTTTCAACACTAGCAAGTACAGAGCAAAGTTAAATCATATAAGCCACGTAACTTATGCTGTAATAAGTTTGTTGTTGAACTTTGTTTAAATCTTGGTGAAATACATACGTGGGTACTTAAAGTATTTCAAACCAACTAAATTTTTTCTTGAACCATCCCATTTGGTATGGCCTGAGTTATTTCTTTCTATTACAGTGTTAGAACCTCAATCTTCATGTTTTTAAATGAATGATAATTGATCCTATGTCAACATATTCCTGGTTCAAAATGATCAAGATAAACTGTAGTATTCTAAAGGAGATACTCGTTTTGGATTGCAATCTTTAGATGAAGATACAAAACCATTATATAAAAAAATGAAGATTATAACAATAAGATATTTTCAGCATTGTAAATATGTTAATATGTAATTAAAATGCTGCAGTAAAAAAAAACAAACAAACACATAGGGACATTCTTAAATCTGCAAGTTTTTTACCTGTTTGAAAAAACTTATTCTTGCAATTTTCTTCTGTGTGTATGTGTGTACGCACATGCATGAATCTGTGTCTTATATTTTGGTATTAATGGAGAGACAGTGATTTTCTTTATTACACTGTGCTGAAATACATTTTCTGATGTGCAATAGGTACAGCATTTCAACTATAAAAGGAGCCTATTTCAGTAGGAGGAGAGAGACTACATTACCAGACCCAAAAGACCAAGTGAAGGCAGCTCAGGGAAGAGCAACAGGACTTATGTAGTAGAGTAGCTTCTGAGGAAGTAGTAAGAACTTGATCCAAAGCCTGTTGAAGTCAATGGGGATTCTCACTCATTTCAGTGACTGTTTGGACCCTAAAAAAAAAATCCCATTGAAGCCGAAGAGTAGGGCTGTGAGAAACAGCACCATTTCCTCCCCTTGTCCCAGCACATGCTCCCAGCAGTGTTGCAGGCAGGTGACTGGATGAAGCAGCAAGCGCATGGTTGGGGGAAAGGGGGGCATTATGGGCTACAAAGCTCAGAGGATGTTTCCTGCAGGTTTGTGATACTTTTCAATCAAGCTCAAGGCTTCTTAGTTTTTTAATTACAACTCCGTTTTTTAGTTGACTTTATGGACAGGCATTTTTAGGTGTGTTTTTTACAGACTGTTTCTAAATTTATGGATAGTTGGTAACCCTGCCCCTAAAGCTCCTGCTGAAAAACCGGATGTTGAATTTGATCTTACAAGAATGAGAGTGTTTGAGCAACACAGAATGTAGCACTGAGCCTTGAATGAGGCATGTAGGAGCTACAAGGTCCTGAATAGTATGTCAAGCCCGAGTAAACTATTTGGCATTGGTCCATCAGTACAGACTCTGTAATAGATGTTATAATGCTGGAGCAAGTTGTAAGTGACATCTGGACATCAGCAAGGCCCGTTAGTGTACAGAATATTTTTCATACAAAGATGAGGACATTGAAGTTATCTTAAAATGAGACTATACTAGTTTCAGAAAGAAATTGTAATAGTAATCTGTAAGTTCACATGAAGTTACTCTGCACTGGATGACTGGCTAAAGAAAGTTACAGATGGGCTCAAATGAAGAATGCTACTACCTTACCTCAAGCAGCTATGGCAGAGCTTGCCACTTTGAATTAATGAAAACATTTGTTTTGTTTTTTCCCCTGCATCATTAATACTGAACCCCATGAAGATACATACTATTCAGTAGCAATGCTGCTTATGAAATAGTTTACTTCCAGTGCCTCACCCTGAAAGTTACAACAATTCATGCATCTTAAATCATGAGTTCCCGGACATTTTTCATAAGACTGTCACCCATTATTAAAAATAGAATGTAACCTCCTATTTGTGTTTCTATCTTATCCCAACCATAGGGATATAAATTTCAAGCTAAACACAGTAAGTCTTAGACAGTTTCCTGAATTTCTTCTGTGATTAATTTAAGATGTTTGTCTTTATGGTTAGGGACAGACATCACACATAAACTGGTTTAACTGATCAAAAATAGGTTTAAACCTGATGTTCATTGCTTATAAACCAGTTTCAAAATTGCCAAAACCAGTGTCAGATAAACTTGGTTGAATGTAGTATCAGACTTAACTGATTGAGCTCAAACCAGTTTATGCAATATCTGTCCTAGACCCTTTCCTGGTTTAACTTAAACCAAAGTCCCCCAGCATCCCAGCATGCTCTCTGGGCTGGACTTTTGGCTTCAGTTGAGCAGGACTGGCCCCACCCCTCTGCTCCCCAGCTGCAGATGGGACAAGCAAGGACAGAAGGGGGAAGGCGGGGGGTCTAGCTAGACCTCTAGCTAGACCTTCTGAGGTCTAGATGATGGCCTCAGAAGGGAACAGGAAAGAAGTGTATTTCCCCTCTTCCCTCCCCAGTCCCACCAGCATGGGCCTTCACTTCTCCGTGCTGGCTGTGCCAGTGACAGGGGCACAGCCAGGAGTAGCAGTAGCCTTGGCTGAACTGGCCAGAGAGGGGTTTAATTCCCCCTTCCCTGTCCCACCAGCAGGGATCCAAGCCAGGTCTGCTGGGCACTCCCCACTTGCTGCTGCAGCAGTGGGGCTGGGCATGGCCAAACAGTGGCTGGCATGGGCCCTGAGGCAAAGAGGGCAGGAAGGGTGGTTATCCCCCCCTCTACTGCCACTGCCTCTGGGAACCGCAGCTGGGTTTGCCTCCCCAACTACCACTGCTGCTCACTCCCTGCTTGGGGCAAGCAGCAGATTAAACCCTCTCCTGCCCCCTCTGCCAGACACCAGAAGGAGAGGAAATAACCCCCCCATCCTGTCCCCCGCCGAAGAAGCCCTGCCAGCCAACACGTAGCTGTGCCCCCACCCCCCTCTGCAGCAGTGAGGGAGCAAGGCTCTTGGCGGGGGCGGCAGCCCCTATCATGGTGTTGGGGAGCACAAGCCCCTTCCTGGTGGGGGGTGGTGCACTGCATGTCGAGCAGAGCTCTGGCAGACTGCACGCAACAGCACCGGGGCTCTGGAGATCAAAGGAGGCCACAGCCCTGCCCAGCGCTGCTATTTCCATCACTGCTGCTGTGACCTGCAGCAGCTTTCCCCACCCTGCAGTGAGCCTAGCCCACCAGAAAGGGGTTCGTGCTCTGGGAAACTGACAGGGCCTGATGCCCCCATCACAATTGTTCCCCCCTCACCAGTCCAGCATCTGGGAAGGAGCAGGCCAGAGACCAGCCAGAAGGATCCTTAAGCAGGGGGTAGGGAGGGGGGTTAATCACCCCTCTGTTCCTTGGGAACTTCAGCGGGGTCTGCCTGCCCGGGCCACCAGCACTCGCTCTGTCTGAGGCAAGCAGTGGGATAAACCCTGTTCTTCCTCCCTACCTCTGGCTGTCCAGCAGATGTGGCTTACTCCGCCACTTGCCCCAGGCACAGAACAAGCAACAGCAGTGGTGGTTGGAGTAGGCAGACCCTGTTGCAGTCCCCCTCCCCAATGGCAGAGGGGGGAATAACTCCACTCCCTGCCCCTGCCTAAATGCCTCACTGGCTGGCATCTGGCTGCACCCCCACTTGGCTACTGGAGTGGCAATGGGGGAGCAACCATGATGGAGCAGCAGCCCCTGTCATGGTTTCCTAGAGCGCTAGCCCCTTCCTGGCAGGTGGGTTCACTGCAGGTTAGTTAGGTGTGGGAGCTAAGAGACAAGTTATTCCCCCTCCCTCTGGCATCTGGCAGAGAGGCAGGAGGGGGTTTATTCGGCTGCTTGCCCCAAGCAGGGAGTGAGCAGCAGCAGCAAAGATTGGGGTGGCAGATCCAGCTGCAATACTCCAGGGTAGTGGGGGTAGAGGGGAAAATAACCCCCCTCCCTGCCTCCTCTGTCTCAGGCACCATGCTGGTTGTCATCTGGCCATGCCTAGCCTGGCTGCTGGAGCAGCGAGCGGGGAGTGCCCAGCAGATGTGGCTTGGTCCCTGCTGGTGGGACAGAGAGGAGGGAATTAACCTGTCTCTGGCCAGTTCAGCCAAGGCTCCTGCTGGGGCTGGCCACGCTCCCCCAGCACAGCTTCCCTCTAGCCAAGGGTGCACTCTAGCGCCCCCTGGCACCTGGCCTGAGCAACGTCATGCATGTGCCTGCATTTCCTCAGTCCAGAGGGAATGTCTGTACCTTTGCAAATTGGTTCAACTTAGGCAGGTTAAACTAATCCACAAAGATTGAATCAATTCAGGCTCCAGCTTTTTGAATGTCTGTCCCTAGCATATATGTACTACTGCTTAAGGCCTCAACCCAACAGAGTACTTAAGTGCATGAGTAGTCTCACTGACATTAAGATCGTTACTCACATGTTTAAATTTAAGAAAAAAATGTTCTAGATTTGGTCCTATATGTGTAAAAAGGGCTGGGGAAATACATATAACAGTATTATCATATTAGAGCTATGAAATAGGCACAACTTTGCAAATAACTTTTACTCCACAGTAATTCTGTTGAAGTCAAATTGCACAGCTTTGAACTTCAAAATCTCTCATTTCAATTCATAAGTGATCCAGTTTCCCTTGAAAGAATATATTGTGTACTGTTTCCACACCCTAACTAACAGTTCACTGTGAAGATTAGGGGCTATGAAATGGCTGCTAAATAAAATAAACAATTGTATTGTACTAGTTGAGGGGAAAAATGGCTATTGGCTACTTGCTCTTATTCTTCTAAAGATATTGAGAATATGCTGCTGAGCATCTTCTTTTTTGAACATACAGTTATTTCTGGGTACATTTTAGATCCTTTAGGTTCTTTATATTTAAATACCTGATTTGGCACACTGCTCAGTGCTATAAAGACTAAAGCATGTATTTATCTTTAAATACACAACTTCTCTCATTTCACTGAAACCACTTGTATATACAGCATGTGCATGGGGCATCCATCCTCTAAAGACTTGGCATTTAATAGTCATTTGAGGATCCAAATAATCCAAGCAGAGGCTGAAAACAAAGTTGAGCTTGTTATGACTAGCCTGAATGTTTTGGCCAGCTTATCAACTTTATTTGAATATTTACTATGTATATTAAAAGAGTCTATAACTGGATGAGATATAATAACAGCTTTTCTACAGAGAATTAAATTAGCCAGGATACAGTTGTGTAAAAGTTTAAATGTTAGTAGTGTTAAACATACATCTATTAGAATTACATTGTTAAAATGGTAAATTTCATTATTCCTACCAGTTCATACTGTTTTATTTCACTTTATGGCTTGCAGTTGATGAGGAACAGATCATTTTCCCCATTAGAACAGGTGGATAAAATCAGGTACAGCATCATATTTCCTAGTCTCACTGTTCTACAGTGCAGGTATAGTTCCAGTAGGGAATAAGAGGGTGAGGTGAGGGTGAGTGAGGGTTGACCTGGTGGGTGGGTGAGCGTTGACCTGGTGGAGGGGCTTCTGGAAGGGCTAGATGTCTTTAAGTCAGCGGGCCAGGATGACCTACACCCAAGGGTGTTGAGGAAGCTGGCAGAGGTGATTGCTGAGCCCTTGGCTCGGTTATACGAGCGCTCTTGGAGCTCTGGACAAGTGCCGGAGGACTGGAAGGTGGCCAATGCGGTCCCTATTTTTAAGAAGGGAGGAAGGAGGACCCAGAGAGCTACAGGCCTGTCAGTCTCACCTCGGTTCTGGGGAAGATCTTTGAGAAAATTCTCAAGTCCCACATCTGTGAGGGACCGGCAGGGGACTATATGCTGAA
>JAGPOW010003395.1:36142418-36165097 GCA_030014935.1 Caiman crocodilus
GGGAAGTTGTTCTTGCTCCTACCTTGGGCATCTTTAAGAGTAGATTAGATAGGTACTTGGCTGGGGTCCGGTGACCCTGGCACTCGTTCCTGCCATTGGCGGGGGGTTAGACTAGATGGCCTGCGCTAGGCCCCTTCTGACCCTAGATAGTGTGATACTATGATAAAAGGCCAGTATTTAAAGGACAATCAAAAACTTCCCAATAGTCCCTTTTTTAATGTGGTTCTTTTCTTAATACATGTTATACTCTTGAGCCTCCTTAGGTCGTATAAATTAACTTCAACAGAGCTAGTAAATTATCCTTGTTTTCACCAATGGAGTATCTAGCCTTAAATATCAGTTATGCTACAGATTGTCTTCTTTATTTAATGATAGCAGAGGAGGGGAAAAAGAAGTGATTTTAAGTTGCATCAGATGCCATTCCAGTTCACTGTTAGGAGAAACATGACTAATGTGCTGTTAAACATGTCATCTTTGATTTTGTGTGGGCTTGCATCCTGGGTAGAGGGTGTGTGACACAGTCTAATGTTGACAGAGAACTGCTCGACAGCATGCAGTTGGCTGTAGTGATTGCTTCTCCTTATGGGTAGAAATTGAGCTATCTATACTGAAGGGAGATACAGTCATAAACTGACAAGTGCTACCATATCATCCATGCAGGGAAAGCTACCATTTTGCAAACGTGGAACCAACTTGGCACAAGTTGCAAAGAAATACAAAAGGAAAGCCTGCCCTGAAGTGACAGCTGATAGAGAAAGCTGTGGTAATGGCTACGAAGAAATGGATAAACATGCAAAGCAAGATTCTCCGATGCCGTTGTTGGTGCCCTTGGAAAATCAAATTCATAAGCAATATATTTCAAGCTGGGTAACATACAAGGATATATAAAAACTTCAGCAACCTCTTGGGCCAAAACGCAGCAGGATGTGCTGCCTGACACTGGGGGTCAAGCTTAGAAAATCATAATGGTCTGTTCTGGCCTTCAAAGCTATTAAACTAATGCTCCCTCCCTCCTCCTTACCCTTCTCTCTCCCTTTGCCATCCCGTCATCCCCCAAAACCAGATTTTTTTTTTTTGAACAGATAAGCTGCTCCCATGAAGTAGGCACAGAATCAATTCATGTGACTAAGACAAACAGATCTCTCTGAGTATAGACAGATTACCCTCAAGAGACTGAATGAATGAAAATGTTCATATGCACTAGAATTGAATTAGATGAGGGGGTCCATGGGATGTCATGCAGATTTTCTGGTGTTTGTTTCACTGGTATGTCATATGGGATCTCATTGGAAAGCATATGTCATGTTGTATCCATTCATGTCACTTTTATCACTAGATGGGTTAATGTTATGCTGTCTATATATATCTTTATGATTTTAGATATGATTTAGTCAAGGAAAGGGGATGGGAGAGACTGCAAAAGCTCTCTGACTATTGTTATGCTAGGGAAGGACAACTGCCACTCCTAGTCACAGACAGAAGGGGGCACTGGTGGCACTGGTGGCAAGTTATTTGTCTGTCAGTAATGGGGAAATCAACTCATCAATAGCAAAGTCTCTGAGGCTAGATGCAGATGTTAAACACAATCCACCCTAAATGATGTGAATTAGATTAGTCTGGAGCATTGGACTTCTGCACTAGATCCCCTAGCGAATCAAGCTAGTTCATTGGCCTTCAGGATCTCAGGTTCCTTTGTAGCTCCCCACTAGCCCAGCCCCTCGCTCTGCTAGGGTTTGTGGGGGCTGGGGCTTGGTCTGTGTGGTGGGAGCCTCCATTCCCCCATCCTTCCCTCCCTGCTGCCTGGCCATGGCTGACAAATGGCCACTGCCAGGAAATGGGCCTGGGGATAGAGGGGCTGCACCAGCTGTTTTCTGCAGCTGCACAGCAGGGTTGGGGATGGGATGGTAGAACAGACATGGACCCAGCCCTGAGCCCCCCCCGACCCAAACCAGTATAGCTGGGAGGGGCCTACAGGGCAGAAGCCTCCTCTTCTTCCTCCCTGCTACCCAGAAGCATCTGAGAGCTGGCCTCTGGCAGGAGGTGGGGCTGGGGTGAGGGGCTTCACTGACTGATTGGGGGATGGCCTGGCTGTCTAGATGAGCTCAGCATTCTCCGGTAGCTTGCTGGGGACGCGCAGGAGCACCCACAACTGCAGCCAGCGCATGCCCCTCCCAGCACCACCACCACCACCACCACCACCAAAGGGTGAACTTGTGTTCTGTTCGCTCCTGAGCTCACCTCGTCTGCTTAGAGAAACCCACGGAAATTGGTTCAAATCTGCCTCGGGCTTTTTGAACATCTGTACCTAGCCTGAGAGAAATGTCCCACCAGCCAGAGGAATGCTAGGTGTCCCAAGGAGAGAGATTTCTAGAGGATCCTGGAAACCCATGAGAAATTGGGAGAACTGGGCAGTCCTGGCGAAGAGATATTATAAAAGCTGTTTGTAAGATGGCCAGGTCTTTTGATCCTAGATTTTTTTTTTCTTACTTACTAAATCCTTTTGTTGTTTTGTTTCCTTACTGATTGCCTGTGGAAAGAGTGATCTTTGTGTGAGTGATATTCCAAAAAATTCTTGCACAACATAGCAGGAAGTCACGGGGGCTGTTCACCTGTTGCATCTGGGAGGCCAGGTGTCAGGGCAGTGGAACAGAGGCTTCACAAATAAGCACAGCTTGATCTGTTCCCCAAGCAGTGGGACAGCGGGGAGAGACTCTGGGGTTACTCCACGGATAGATTTGTGACACAACTAAAACAAAAATTACTGTGTTTAAAATTACATGTTTAAGTCTGACTGGTTTAAATGGAAGTTAAAAAAGTGCTTAAGTGCTTTGCTGTTCAGGAAGGGACAGCTAAAATAGGGCCTGTTTTGGTCCTCATACACGTCCTTCCCTTTAGGGTGTGTAATATGCCATCTCATTTCTTTTGGAGAAATAACTGAAAAATATCTTGGGAACTGGAGAAGGGCAGTAAAGGTGTTTCATGCTTCAACAGTCTCCTTTTTTTCTCCGTAAAGTAGTCTGAGGCAAGTGTTGCATAAGTTTACTTGTATGCCAACATTGTGCTTTTAAGGCTAATTTGTCTATCGTCTGCTCTGATACAAGAGAGAAAGGAAGCCTTCAAAGTCTGTGGTGGCGATCGACTTTCTACCTCTGGAAGTAGAATACAGGCAGTCCTTGACTTGCAACGTTTTCAGTTATGATGTTTCGCACGTATAACATTTATAAATTGACACTCTGTGTCAACTTTCTGACATCAGTTTCGACTTTACAATACTTGATCCAATGCCACAACACGCCATGCCAGCAAGCAAGTTTGCTGTGTCACCCATCTCTCTGGAGAACTTGGTAGTTGTGTTGGTCTGAGACAAGAAGGCATACAAAAAACTAGAACTCTGGGTTCCAAAATGATGCCGTCTATTAGACCAACTTGGAAATCACAAGAAAATTGTCCTTTTCTGCAAGCTTTTGGGGATCAAAGTCTGTTTGTCAAGCTTTGGGGAAAGTATAGTTGGTACATGATGATAAAAAGTCCCCATAGGTAGGAAATAAACTTCATTTTTGCACAGAGGGAGGGTTATCCCTCTGAGTCCATGAGAGTGTTAATGTAGCTATATTACTCATCTATAATTGATTGAGTACAATATTCTGGGTTGTTGTTGGTGAGAATAGGGTATTGGGCCGTGGGTCAGGAACCAATCTCCCATTTATAACTTTGTTTACTATGGGAAAATCGGTTCTGATTTACAACGTTTCCATTTAAAATGCAGTTTTCAGGAGTCAATTGTGTCATAAATCCAATGGCTGCCTATAACTGAGGTTGAGGGGCTTAAATTAAGAAACTGTTTAATTTTAAGTTAATTTTGACTGCTTAAAGTTAAAGATTGTTCTTTTTTTTCAGTTCCCTTACTATTTTGCCAAGGTAAATTACTAGTAATATCTGTTTTTTTTCAATCGCCAGCTTAATCATCACAAAGTAGGTACTGGCTACCCCCAAGTGCAGGCTGGATTTTATGACTCTGGAAAGAGGTCTGGCGACAGGATGAGAAATGTGAAGACTTAGCTTGCCTGTGGCTTCACAAAAGGAAACATGGAAGCATCTTCCAGATTGGATAGAAAAGATCCAGGATGGATAGAAAAGATCAGCTCAAGAGGGATGATGTAAAGCAAAACTATAGGAAAGCAGCCAGAAATGTAGAAGAAGCTGCATGTAAAATTATTTGGAGAGGGTGGCATTACTAAGTAGTCTGAGGGGTCATGGTCATGGATGGCTGTAGAAGTTGGAAATGTTGAATTTAGAAGCAGATGCAATTGGTTACAAGATTTCTCACCACTCAGATTATTCTGTAATTCATCAAGAACAGCCCCACCAGGGGAGATGCCTTGTTGGATCTGGTCCTGGCCACAGGCAGCAAGGCAACAGCCCTGGACTTCAGGAGGGCAGATTTCAATGAGGTAAGGAGAATAGTCGGGGAGGCACTGAGGTCCTGGAGGGGAGGGGAGGTGGGTGTCCAAGAGGAGTGGTTGTTCTTTAAGAAGACAATCCTCCAAGCCCAAAGGAAGGTAATCCCAACACTGATCAAAGGGGCAAGAGGACACAAAAGCCCCCTTGGCTTACCAAAAGCATACAGGAATATATCCTAGCTAAAAAGGAGGCGTACACCCAATGGAAGGGAGGGGCCATCACCAGGGATGACTGTACCTTGGTTGCTCAGGGCTGTAGTGGGGCAGTCAGGAAGGCGAAGGTAGAGATGGAGCTGGGACAAATTACCCAGGTCAAGGATAACAATAAGTCCTTTTTATAAATACATAGGGGGTAAAAAGAAGGTACCGGGTAACTTGGGGCCTTTGCAGGACAACTATGAAATCTGGTCATTGCACCAGGCAGCAAAGGTAACCTATTTAACAATTTCTTTGCCTCCATTTTTCTGAGCAGGGACCTGGTCATCCCCCACACTGGGACTCATGCAGGCCTCATCAGAGGCACACCCAGGCTTAGGATCAGCGAGGACCTAGTCAGGGAACTTCTGGAGGGACTGGACATATTTAAATCTGCAGGTCCTGATGATCTCCACCCCAGAGTGCTGAGGGAACTAGCAGAGGTTATTGCAGGACCTCTGGCACGGCTTTACGAGCACTCCTGGTGCTCTAGCAATGTGCCAGAGGACTGGAAAAGGGTGTGGTTCCCATTTTCAAAAAAGGGAGGAAGGAGGATCCAGGAAACTATAGGTCAGTCAGTCTTACATCGATCCTGGGTAAGCTTTTTGAGAGAATTATCCTGGGGCATGTCCACGAGGGGCCAGCAGGGGACATTATACTTAGGGACAACCAACATGGGTTCATTAGAGGTGGGTCCTGTCAGACCAACCTGATGACCTTCTGTGACCAGGTCACAAAATCCTTAGATGCAGGTGTAGCAGTGTGTAATCGCTGGGCCCCAAACATCTTACCTCGGGCTTCCTTGCTCCGAGGGTTTGCTGATATCCAGCTTGCCATTGGAGGTAGCCTTCGGGGAGGTCTTTCCACACGCTGCAGCCCGCCCCTTTCTCACCTGCCACGACTTTGATCTTTCAGTGGGTGGGGCTTCGTGTAGCGTGATTACTCTCTTCAGCTACCTGTGTCGGAGGTGTGTTCTGCAAGGCTCCTCCTCCCCTACACCTCGCCCTTACCCTGCCCGGCGGATCTTGGGTATTTCTGTTGGTGCTTACGTACTCCCTCAGGCACGCCACTAATGAGCTCACCCTTCACTCAGTCTCCCTATTGATACGCCTCAGCCCCTTCTGACCTGAGGTACCACAAAAGAAACAAAACTCTTTCAAACTGAACTACGGCTCACTGCACCTAATGAGGGACATGACTCTGCCCCTGTAAAACTCCCCGGCGGTGTCCATAGCCCCGCTGCCCCTCAGCTTATCAACCGGATCACTGCCTGTGACTTGGTATGCTAGCCCTCTCTTCCCATGCCAGCTACTTTGCCTGGTATCTCCTGGAGCAACCGTCTCTTCAGGTTTTTCCCTGGCTTGCAGCCCTCTCTCTGAGTCTGTCCTGGCTTACAGTCCTCTCTCCAGGTCTTCTCTGGACTGCAGCCTCTCTCTGGGTCTTCCTGAGGCTGCTGGCTCCTCCACACCGCCGAGGCTCTTACTCCACTCTTCCCCAGCTCACCCATAGCAGCCGTGCTGTCCTCCGGCATCGGTTTGTCCCTGGGCTCTTTCACTCCCCGCTCTGCACTCCGGCGGTTGGCTCAGGCATTCCGCGCCTCCAGCCGACTTCCCCGGCCCGGCTTTCTCCCGGCAGCCATGTGCGCGCGCCGCTCCTCGCTGTGGTCGGCTCTTTTATCCCCACTGGCCGGTAATTGGCGATGATTTCACTTGCCATTCGCAGGTGACTTGAGGAGTCATCCCAGCCATGTGTGGGCTTCTCTGGCCGTCCCTGCTCCTTCTTGCATCCTGCGGTGAGTAATTTGTTTTTTTCCTTTTCTTTTCCCTCCACTCTGCCCTCTGTCTCTAGTTCTGGGGCTCCCTCCATGAGCTCGGGAGTTTCCTCAGTCTTTCTCCTCCTGTGACAGTGAATGTAGTCTTTCTGGACTTTAGGAAGGCCTTTGACACTATGTCTCACCCCCTTCTCATTAAAAAACTAGGAGGCTGTGGTCTCAACACCTACAGTCAAATGAGTCGCTAGTTGGCTGGAGAGCTGCACCCAGAGAGTGGTGGTGGACAGATCTTATTCAACCTGGACTTTCAGTCCGAGGCCTGTGTGACTGCTGTTGTCCCGGCCGGGCAGAGCCGACCGAGGGGAACGCTGATTGATTAAGCAGACGTCAGGCAAGCTGGTGGAGGGAGAGGGTTAACTCAGCGTACTGGTTGCGAAGATAAATTTTACTTTTATCTGACGTACGGCTGGTGCTCCGACTTGGCAGGCCGGTGATTTGTAGATGGAGTGGAAATCAATTAGGCATAAATGCATAATGGTTGCAAGAAGTTTTATTACTTACATCGCCTGGGTGTTGACATGTGACGCAGGTTGAGACTTTGTTTCTTTACAGCTGTTTCATCTTCAGTTCGGCATGCAAATTCAGGTTACACCGATGGCCAAAGGGTGAGGGATAATGGGTGACAAACGACAGCCAATGGGCGAGCGTGCGGGTTTATCGGGGTTATCGTGCCTGCAGGACTTTTCTACGTCAAAATTATTGCTGACGGAGAGAGATTAATAGTTGATCACGCTATTAATCAATTTGTTATGTTCTCAGGTTCCTCCGCAAAGAGTTCCCCAGAGATCTCCGCCTTAGGGGGAGACGCTTGAACAATTTATAGACAATGGTGTCTAACGGAGGGATCCAATGAGGAGCTGCTAAATGGAATCTTTAATTGTTGGCAAACATCAGTTCTTTGTCTCCTCAGGTTACAAGGTAGTGGGCTAGGTTTTGACCATTACATATGAATTACGTATAGAGGGGTTTATACTAATTTTTTAACCAATCATTTATTACTTTTTGCCAGGGTCTTATTGGATGAGTTTTGTGAGTTCTCTTATCTTTGACCAATGGACGAACCCTCAGTGCAATGCTGCTCATCAGTGAGGCAGCAGCCTTCTTGCTTTTAACTTAGAGACAGAGTCAAACTTTGCTCTCGGACTATGACGCAGAAAAGGTTTTAGGCCCTTTCGCTTGACGGTGGCATGGGCATTTTTTAGTGGGTTGTGACAGCTGTGGCTTTCTGGTCACGCGCCTCGTTAACACTGTGATCGTAACTTCCTCACACTTCGAACATAATTCACTCTCGTGTTTTACATCGGACTGGCGTTTGGTCACCTTTCATTTAAACAGGTGTGTCTACATGTGGCATTAATTCACAGCAAGAAACTGTGGAGCTAGTTGCTCTGCCAACCAGCCAAGTCAGCATCTACATGTGCACTGCTGTGCATAAATACAAGTACTTTCCTGCTATGGAGCTCATTAGTTTCACGTGCCCTAACAGGGGCACACATGGAAATGCTGAGACTTTTACTGCGCAGTTAAGAAGTCAACTGCTCAGTAAACATCTAATGTAAACACGCCCCGTTTCAATTAAACTTATCTACCGTTGTCTTCTGAATGATTTATCATGGGAAGCTAATAGATCTGAAGCCACAACTTTTCTTTGTGAGTCTACTTCTTTTTTTGATTTTGATGAGGAAGAAAAAACTGCTTTGCACACAGCAGAACCACAGTTTCTGCATTTGCCCTCCACAGTTTGTTGACGCCTTCCCTAGAGCAGGGACAAATTTCTCCAGTATCATCTTTGCCCTCACTATGACATCTTTGAAAAACCTCAATTAACCTTTAGGACAATTTACCAAAGGATGTGGTCTGTTTTCAGTCACTTGAGACCCTCATATTGAGATTGGATTTTGTTTGCAAGGAAACTTGTGCTTGAACAGGAGGCTGGGCTTGAGACAGAAATTACTAGGTGAAATACTGAGCTGGGGCATGCAGAAGCTCTAGGCTAGGAAATAGTCCGACCTTCTGGAACGCAACAAAACTATGTATCTTTTACAAGAAATATGGGTGAAAATTGGACTACAATGTAATCATTCACACACAAAAAAATCGACATTGAAATGATACTTCTGTTTTTACTGAAGTTCCCTTGATAGGAATGTGACCTTCTAGTAATGCATTTAAGCATGAAAATAAATTTAAACTTGAATCATGTGGTCACAGTTAAGTGTATGGCTGGTTCAGAGGCCTCTCCTCTTCTCCCTGTGCCCCTACCAAAAATGAAAACAAAGTTGTACTCCCCTGCCCTTCAAAATCAGCACTGCAGTTGCTAAAAAATCTCAAAAAACTACAGTAGCCTGTGTCTTTAACTGACTCTAGAGTGATTATTCTTGAAAACCAGGAATGGTGGCTTTAGTTAACTTCTGATTTCCCCTTGAATTGTAGCTGTGTATACGCTGAATAAAATGGGTCTACATTATTTGTTCTCGTGTCTCCTAGTCACTGTAGTTATCATCCATCCTTTTCCAAAACTGGTGTTGAGCTGCCTTTGAGTTGTCAGTACTGTAGTAATGTTTGGGAGTAAACAAGTAAATCATACTAATAGTGATTAGTGATTATAATTTACCCTTAAAGAGTGCCTCCGAGTTGTTACACCAGTTTTGTAGGGTTGCTGGAATTGTTATATCTGCCTCAGCATGTTTCTTGCCTTGTAAGCATCAGGTCAAGTTACCTCATAATTCTCATTCAAGGGACCCATGTGTCATAGTTAAAGACAGACGGGGCCTGCAGGAAACCAGTTTAGCCCTTTTTGTTAACATGAGAAAGGTGGGAGTGTGTGGCACCGAACAAACTGACTTTGATTAGAATAGTTCTTCACAGAATAGGTTTTATGCTTAATTCATTTTGTCCAAACACGAGTACTTGAAGTAGGGATGGAGGGTAAGGAGAGCAAAGGCAACAGCTGTGTTACATGTTTAAGGTCCATCCAAAATTTGGGCAGTGTATGAAGCTCAGCAAAGCAGATACAATTCCTCCTAGAACTTGAAACAATAGCATGCTAAGGTGATTGACTGTTTTATCACCTCAATTAGATGGTACTGCATTTGCTCCAGAGCCTGCCAACATAGATAAATTTGGGGGAATCCTAATTGCAGAATTAACTTCAGTGACTAGTACCTAAGTGCGAGCACGTGCATTGCAAAGCCCTACCTGACTTAGCGTGTGCTGTGGTCTTCCAATGAGTTGCTAGGACTTTGAGAAGCATCCTATGTTTCTTAATGCTGCAGTAGTCAGGAACTCTGTTTTTCGCTCATTGAATCATGGGAGCACTTCTAGGTACCTGGGGAATTATGGGAAGAGTTTTGGAAGACTTAGCACTAGGGTGATTTAGCCACTGGCCTATACAAAGACTACGCAGGCGACAATATGAACTAGACCCTTTCTGCACAAACATTGCTACAGGTGAGGAGCTCATGTTAGCCATCACAGAAGAATGCAGGAAATCCTGGAAGACCCTGATTGAGTCAACCCTTGAAAGGCATCAATATCATAATGTCACTGCTAACCAAATCGCTCACCAGATGCTTCTTGATGATAAAAGGCCAAAAACAAACATAAAAAACCCTCAAACTGGAAAGGTACAAGTACCCCAGAGATCTGGGTTTTACAAGCCCCTTCTTAATGATGGAGCTGAATGCTTTTATTAACACACTGAAGAGTGGGAAAGCAGCTGGCCTTGATGATATACTTACTGAACCAGTCAAGCAGTTTGGACCCAGGCTCAAGAACAGCTCCTCTGCCTATACAACTCATGCACAGTCAGTCAAAAAATCCCGAAGATATGGCAGTATTCTCAGGCAGTGGCACTTCTAAAGCCAGGGAAAGGTCCATCCAACCAGATAGATAGATTGTATGAATGACTGATACTGAACTGGCTTGCCCTGTATGTGGGTAAACACCTAATCCCCGTACAGGGCATCTTTCTCCCTGGAAAATCAACAACGAACCAGCTGCTCAGTCTAACTCAACATATCGAGGATGGTTTTGAAACAGGCCAAATCATGGGAGCTGTGTTCCTTGATGCACCAGCCACCTATGAAACACTTAACCAATGACAACTCCACAAGACCCTGAAAATGACAAAAGATCTATACCTTACAGGGCTGATATGAACCATGCTCAAAAAAAGACTTTTTTTAATCAAACTGGATAGGAAGTGAAGCAGGTGGAGGTGACAGGTTAATGGCCTCCCCCAAGGAAGTGTACTTGCACCACTGTTGTGTAACATCTATATGAATGACCAACCAATCAATTTGAAAACAAAACTTTTCGTCTGAGGATGATCTCTACATAACAGCCCAAAACACAGCTTTGACCATGTTAAAAAATCCCTGAGGCACTAATTGGCCTAAACTCATACTAGATTGAAAACCAATTACATGCTAACCCAGCAAAAACCACAAGTATGTGCCTTCCATCTGAAAAACCAATGAGACCAACTTCCAGTTCAACACTATGCAGTCCAGGACTCTACTATCCCACTGTCCAAACCCAGTTTACTGTGGAGTCACCCTTGATTGAACCTTCTCATACAAAGAACACATCACGTAGATAAAAGCAAAGGTGAGCGCTCTGAACAGTATTTTATATAGGCTCTCAGGGCCTAGCACGGGGGAGGGGAGGTCAGGAGGGCCATTTGGCCTGGGATTCTCATTCACGGAGGGCCTCAAATTTAGACTTTTAATGTTATCTCCAAATGAGGTTATACATACAGACATAGAGATACACTGACAGGATTGAAAGAAGAAGAAAAAAGCTAGAAAAGCACTTGTTAAATAAAAAAGGAACATTTATTACAAATTATTGCATTGTACTTTGAGCCTCCAAAAATGGAAGTGGCCCAGGCCTCTCTCGACCTCTAAGAGGGCCTGTAGGCTCGCCCACTCCAAATGGGGAGCTAGCCATCATCAACCATCCCACTATAAACCAGTATATCCCAGTATAAACCACTGCTCTGACTCAGTTTCTCTTTTGCCAAGTATGCATGCTCTGTATGGGAGAGATCTGTACATGCTAAGTGTCTTGACCCCATTTTGAACGGCAGCTGCTGATGCATCACAGGTGTGAAGCCTCCTAGCCTAAACAGTGTGTACCTGCTGGCTGACATCACTCTGCCTGACACTATAAGAGCAGTGATCAGTAGGACAGAATAATCAAGACAAACTGAAGATATGAGACACCTGCTATATGACCATCCCACAGTGGACAAACATCTGGAGTCATGCAAAAGTTTCCTCACCAGCATCCAACCTCTACCCAAGGAGATGCAACTGTAGATGAGGAATGAGAGGCTGAAGAAAATACCTGACAGCTGAAAAATGGATATTCCAGCAGCTGAGTCCTTACCATCAGGGGCTGATGAACCATGGCAAAAGTGGTACTGTCTCAAGCACCTGCCGGAGTCAGACACTCCAAGCAACTAAAGAAGTGGGGCTATAGCACTGGTTCAACCATCTATGACTGTGGCACAGAGGCTCAGACTATGCAACACCTGCTGCATTGCCCATTGCTTCAAGGCACATGTACAGTGAAAAACCTTGCAAAGTACAATAAACGTGCACAAACATGTGTAACGGAATAGCCTGGATGGAAGTTCCCAGGCTCAGGAGTGCACATGGGCCCCCCACATCTGGGATTTCCAATCAGCTAATGGGGTTCCTGGCCACACATTCAATGAATGGCAGCTACAAAGTTACTACCCATATTTTGTGGAATAACTTTGTAGTTTATTCCTCTTTTTATCGAGGCATTAATTGATTGAATGCAGGGGTGGCCAACCTGAGGCTCCAGAGCCACATGCAGCTCTTCAAAAGTTAATATATGTCTCCTTGAATCTTTGCACAAGCACACGGTGACCAGCTTCCATTTGATGTCTACTATAATTACTTCCATTTGGAAGCCAGTCACTGTGTGCTTATGCAAAGATTCAAGGAGGCGCATATTAACTTCTGAAGAGCTGCATGTGGCTCTGGACCTGCACAGTCAGACAAAAAGGTTGGCCACCTCTGATTGAATGCATAGCTGGGTGACCACATGGCATGATTAAATGGTTAGTCACACCTTAAGTGTAATGGATAGCTGGGGCCTTATTATCCTTATGTTTATATGCATTATGCATTTAATATAAAATTTATTTCTTATATGTTATAATTGGGCCAGGATTGCACAGTATGATAATGACTATCAAGTGATAAACAATAAACTATCAAGTGAGTTTGGCACCTAAGAGAGGCTTAAAACCTAAATGCTTGATTCTCACAGAGAAGTAGCATTGAACATGAGTTGTAGACTTATCTTCCCTGTGGATATGCTCTGAGGCATAAGAACAAGGCCCTTCCAGACTATGATAAATTTATGTTTTAAAAAACAGGGTCATAACAGTAGGCCCTGACTATTCAGACTAGTGGGGAAGGACATTTCTAGAGTGAGGAAATTAATGAGACAATATTATTACAATATTGGCTTAGCAATCCTTATGTCTAAAAAGATGCAAATGTTCTCTTGGTCTTAATTAGATCAGGAAAAACTTTGTCTGGTAAACACGTGTACGCTTTGGTGGGACAGAAAGTTGTATGTGTAAAGTATGCTACCTGAAAATCCAGTGGGTGACCTATGTAAATGGCTGGATAAGAAACCGTACCTGAGCCTTGTCTTAAAAATCAGGGGGTTGTCTCTAGTCTTCCAGGGTACAGGGAAGGTTATTGGCCTCTGAGCCAGAGACTAAGTAAAGCAAGCTGTCACGAGAAATTGAAGAAGGCTCTGATATAACCAGGCAAGCTGAATAGAAAATGCATCCTTGAATTTCTACAAGAGGGGGAGGGTATGATCAGGGTATTGTTCTGGTATTTCTTTTTGCCTGTCTAGTTTTATATCGCTACATACCTGTTAGGGCTGTGCAAAGCTTCAGTAGCTGATTCAATTCAGAGGAGATTCAGCCAGAATCAGTGGCCAAATCTCTTAATCTGAATCGAACCGGAAGCCTCTGAATCAATTAAGCCATAGAATCGATTCAGCCATAAACTATACAGGCAGTCCTTGATGACACCGGGCACAGCTGCCTCCAGCTGGTAAGTCTGTTGTGGTGGCCAGAGGGAAAGGGCATAAGACTTTCCCTCAATGCCCCTATAGCAAGGGAGGGATTGGAGCTGGAACTGGAACAAGCTGCCCAGACAGGGCGGGAGCCATGGGACTTGGGGAGGGGGGCTCCTGCCACTGCACACCACCAGTCCAGGAGCTGCTCTTCTGGTGGATCCTCCAGCAGCTCTCGCCACCGGTCCGGGAGGGCATGGGAGCAGGTGTGCGCCCCTGGATCTGTATGGGCAGCGCTGGGCCAGGCTGTGCTCTAGGAGGCCAACCCCAGCCATTGACCACTAGGCTGCACTCCATGGGGTGGACGGAGCCAGAGCTGTGCTAGCCCCAGCCACAGCCCAGAGCGCAGCCCTGGTCCCACCCACCCCGCGGAGCACAGCCTGGTGGCAAGCTGCTGAAGCTAGCCTCCCAGAGGGCAGCCCAGCTTAGCCCAAGCCCGCCCTGTGCAGATCTGGGAGCACATGCCCGCTCCCTTGCCCTCCTGGACCAGCAGCAAGAGCTGCTGGAAGAGCCAACAGAAGAGCAGCTCCTGGACTGGTGGTGCACAGTGGCATGAAGTTGCAGGAGCCCCCCTCCCCAAATCCCACACACCCCTCCCTAGCTGGGCAGCTTGTCCCAGGCCCAGCCCCAATCCCTCCCTTGTGGGGGCATTGATCTGCCCCTCCACACTCTTTCCCTCCCCCTTCTGCCTACCGCACCACAACAGACTTACCAGCTGGAGGCAGCCGTGTCCAGCATCATCGAGGACTGCCTGTATAGTCTATGGCCGAGTCTCCAAATCAGCACTGAATCTCCGAATCCAAATGAGCCAAATTGAATCAGGACAGTGATTCAAATCACCAAATCAAATCAGTGCCCCTCCAAATTGGCTGAATCTGAAGCAAATAGTTGTCTCTTTGCACAGACCTAAAACCTATTAATATGCAGCAATAAACTCAAGCTTATTGCTCCAGGGTGCACATTTGCACATGTGCCTGGGATCACAGCATATTGATCCAATGCAGTACAGCTCCAGCTAGCAGGAGGCCTTGGAGATCAGCTTGCTAGCCCAGGGGTGCTGGATCAACATGCTGCGGTGGGACTGGCTGGGGTATGAGGGTGTTTCAGTGCAGACCTAGCTGGCAGGCAGCCCCAGCCCTCATGGCCCAGCCAGTCCCTCCACCATCTACACATGTGCTGCTGCAGAGTATTAGGGGTGCATGTATAGACATGTGATGTTCGCTGCACAGCTAATTAGTCTACTGTAGTCTCATGTAGATGCTCCCTGTTTGTACTTGAACATATGGTATTCTTGTTTTTTATAATCTCTGTCAAGCCCATATCAAAGAGGCCTCTGGGAGGAGGCCAAGCTGGCCCCGGAGCGGGGGGTCAGCTTTGCGGTACCCAGAGGCCATAAGACAATGACCTAATGCATCTGCTGATCAGCCAAAATGGAGAAAAGGGAAATGCTTTGAGCAACTAATTGATCTGGTAAGTACCAGAAATAACAGCTGTGAAAAGGGAAACTGCAGCAAGGCCCGAGGTGAGCCTGCGTTGCAGCATATGATGAAGCTTGCTCTAACCCATAAAAGGTGATAAGGCTAGAGGAGTTGTGTGATCGGAGGATCTCAGGGAGATGGGAGACAGAAAGATATAAAGGTGCTAAAAACAAAGCCTTGGGCGGAACTACTTCAGGGAGGACAAGGCTGAGGACCAAATAAAGGAGGTAGTCTCATCACGCGGAATGCTGGTTGGGGTTCCCGAGACCTATCAGGTAATAATAAGGGAAAAGAGTATGGCGTGCCTTTCCTCCAACCTGATTCTTAAACTAGTTATAATATCATTTCAAATACACGTTGTTGATTTTCCTGTTCTTGCAATAGAAGTAATCATTGGATTTTACCTGGCATGTTACTTGTGGGTTACTCACCTGCCCCCTTGCATAGGGAGGGAACCCCTACACTTTTTAACCCACTTATTTATAAATTATAGGTTCGGAAAGGACCCAATGAATCATCGTGTCCAACCCCCCGCCCCTGGCAGGAAAGAGGGCTGAGATCAGATGACCCCAGCCAGGTGACTATCTAGCCTCCTCTTGAAGACCTCCAAGCTAGGTGATAGCACCACCTCTCTTGGCAGCCCATTCCAGAGCCTGGCCACCCTTACTGTAAAAAATTTCTTCCTAATGTGTAACCTAAATCCACTCTCCACTACTTTGCACCCATTATTCCTAGTTACTCCATGGGGTGCTCTGGTAAACAGCGCATCCCCAATTCCCTGCTGTTGTCCCTGATAAACTTATAGGCACCTCAGCTACCTTTTGTAAAGGCTGATAACATGCATAGCGTCAGAGATAACATGCATTCCAGGCCATATGACCCTACAAGCAGAATATCCAAGAAGGGGAGATCCAACTTTTCTGAGCTCATGAACTGACAAGGGTGTGATTCTTCTAGCTTGTAGAATCCCCTCTGCTAAGAGCTAATAAAGGCTGGGCGAGACAGGCACATCTCAAGTGTCATAGGTCGGGAAGTGGTCTGTTCTCAGTGGTCAAGCAGCAGATGGGCAGAAAGGAGTTTGAAGCTGAAGAGCACTCCTGAAGGGCTGGGAACACTCTGGTGGGATGTCACAGAGGAGCACCCAACTGCATCTGGAGTGGGGTTGTGTCACAGGTATGTATGTGTCACACATCAGCAGCAGCATAAAGAGAAGATTATTTATATCCTGGGTAATCTGGGAAGTGATACTGGTAAATTGTTGTCGTAGCTAAGGCACCCTGTACAGTTGTCCCAGTGTATGTCCACTTGTCACCCAATGGCTAATTTCAGGCTTCTCTGGAAACTTTTGCTGGTAGCAATGCTGCTTAAAAAGTGACTTTTATACTAGCACAAGCCTATTATAGTTTCAGTCTCTGAAGAGACTAAAACATGCCCATGCACATTTTATATCAGTGTTATATACCAATGTAAATTATACCAGAATTAAGAACAGACCAAATGTGCCATCCCAGGGTAGCTAACACTATAGTTCACTATTATAGCATCTCACCACTAGGTAGTAAGGGAGTAGGTGATAATGTCCCATATACTGTTTGCAAATGGCTACCGTGGGATAGACAGGCACAGATTTACAGAAGTTTAGGGCTAGAAGGGACCTTATGAGACCAAACATAAATCAGTGTAACTTACCCCAGAAAAATTTTATGCCTGATGCTTTCACTGGTAATTCTCCACTGGATTGGACAACATTACCCTGGCTTACAGGTCTGTGTCATCTCTCCATTACTTTTACATCAGTATAAAACATTTATCTGTCAAAGCCCACAATTATATGGACAAAAGGAGTCCCTTTGCTGGAATAGCTTATTCCCTTCAAGGAACTCATGTAATCTCCAAAGGAAAAAGCCACCTCAAAACTTCTTAATAAAAGAAAACCTTTCTCTGAACAAATGAAAGGTTTTAATGTATTTTTTTTCCTGAATGAAAGTACCCTAATAATGATAAATTACCGCATGGGGAAATTGACTACATTCTCTTCAAAGCAAATTGATGAAAAGATGCAGAGCTGTGCTGTTCTCAGCATCCCTTCAGATGAAAGCAGTGGCACAGGAATGCAAAAAAAAAAAAAAAACTTTCTGAGATTAACTCAGAGGCCATTATTGCAAATTCCCATGATGGTCCTCAAGACAGTATGGCTCCATGCAGCCACTGTGATCCACCTACACAAGCCATTGCAAGGTGAGGGGCAGTATAGTCAGTATTCGAAATACCACTTTGACAAGAGGCCATTGCTTTAGCACTGCAAGCACCATCAGTATAACTAATGTCCAATATAACTAATAATAGCACAGGAATGGATAGGTGCATGGACACAGGAGAAGACAGCACGAGAAGTCTTACTGGGTGCATCTACACATGCGCTTTACTGTGGAGTTGGCTGATTAGCTCCACAATGAGGCATCACTGTCTACATGTGCTCAGTAAATTGATTAACTCCACCATAAGATAGTACTGTCAGCAGCAGTACTATCTTATGGTGGAGTAATTAAGTACAACCAAACACATATGTAGATGGTGACAGAGGCTGGCTGAGGCACGAGGGTGCCGACGTGTTGGAGGTTGCCTGATGCATGGCTCTATGCTTTAGCACGCTCTTGGCCCAGCCAGTCCCCCCTCCCTTGATGCCACCATCTGGAACCTGGGGCTGACCTTCTGAGCCTGCTGTCAGCCTGGGGCTGCTCCACCCTGGCTCAAAGTGCTGCTCTCCCGGGTGCATGCGCAGATGCTGCACCTGGGAGCAGTTAGCTCCAGCACAAACTGCTCTGCAATTTATTCCGTTGCCATAATGGCACGTGTAGATGTACCTACTGTGTGCAGAAGTACATCTGATAGGGTGTTACTGCTCATCATCAGCCATTGCACTTGTAGTCAAACTCTGTAGTTCTTCTTTCCATAACTCTGATTCAAACAAAGTAATGTGTGGCATATGGGATGTGCTACCGGCAGTGGTGACATGTAGGGGGTACACGGGGGTGCACGTGCACCTCCTGAGAACACTGATACGCCCCCTTACAGCCAGCGTTCCCTCGCTTAGGCAATGGGGGAGTGCCGGGGGTTGGGGGGCAGGCGGGAGTGCCGGTACTACCTGGGGAGTGGGGGTGCCAGGAGAAGTACCGCTGGCACCTTTGGGTGTCCCACTTGCACTTTCCGGTTGGTGCTATTGGCATGGTCAGCACGGTCAGCTGCAGAGGACCACCCCCAGTCACTGACTGGCCACCCCCCCGACACAGGAGGCCCCAGCCGCCTATGGCTACAGGACATCTATTAACGTTAAACCTCATGATTAAAAATCACTGCTACTTTGCCTTGTGAGTGCTCAGGGTGCTCATACAGTTTCTTATGTGACAGGACATCTGCCAATCTTGGCAGGTCTTTTCTATTATTTTTCAATCCTGAATGATACATAATTATAAACGGTAAGAATCAGGATTTACTGGGTGCACGGCAACTGTCCCTATTTCAGTGTCAAGAGTTAATGCCCCACTGCCTTCCCCTTCCTCTGCCTGGTACCATTACCCAGCAATGTGCAGGGACAAACAAAAGAAACTGAAACTCTAGAGTCTGACCGTTTCTTTACTATGGGAGCTGATCAAGCACCAACCATTTTGCAGAGAAATTGACAATGTTAGATTTTGTAGCATTAATATTTTATGCTCAGAGATGTCTAGTTATTTATCTTGAAGCTGAGCTTTTTTTTTTTCTTTCAAGAACAGCGTCTGGCTATTTGAATTAAGTCAGTGTTAGTAAATCACAGAGTTTGTCAAAACTAGGAAAAAACTAGGTGGGCCCAGTTAAACTTTTATGTAAAAAGCATACATGTTGACGTCAAGATGAATTTGACAAGCAAAGAACCAGCTGATTTAAGACACCTATTTTAGAAAAAGGCATGTCAATAAAAATATATTGGCCATTAAATTGATAACTTTGAATAGATAGATTTTGTGGAAAAGCAGTGCAAATTATATTCCATGTTTACATAATAGCTCACTTGAAATACTGTTCGATTACCATGTGGAGGAACATTAATGCATACATATTATATGCTTTTCCATACTCCGCAAGGCATGAATTTCTTTAAGTATTATCTCTGCTTTGGATTTTTACATGAGCAGTAATAATGCAGAAAGGAAAGATGGTTTAGCACAGGACTTGACAAAAAAGAAATCTAGGCTCAAATCCCTGTCCTGAAAATAGACTTTGTGACAGGTTCTTTTGCTATTTCTGTGCATTGGCCCTTCCTATCAAAAAAGAGGGCTGATAATATTTACCTACCACACAAAGGTATTGTAACATTCAACAGATTATGTAAGCCACCCAGATGTTACCCTGATGTGTATGCCAAAAGAACCTAGAGGGAATGTGAATGCCTATAATTCAAGAAGTCTTTATTGCTGGTCAGGAGCACATTCAGTTCAGTAAGATAAAGAATACCTTCACGAGTCGATGTAGTGTAGCTTGACAGGGGCTCCAATCCTTGTTAATTCCTAGGTGCTGCCATAATCATCTTGATCAGGTTTCCATCTTTTAATTACACAGAAGTGCTTCCTGAAACTATTGTCAAAGTCATGGAGGGCTTTCTGAATTTTCAGTCCTGAGCACAAGTACTGACAGCTGTTTCATTCTGCTCCTCACAGTTACTTTAGTGTGGTCCTTTGTAAGCAGCTTCCTTCATTATGCGAGTCACGCAGTGCACTCTGCCAAGCTGGCAGTGAAGGTGGCTCCACCTGGGACTCCCTCCTGTCATTGTTTTTCGTATTGAAAATTCCCCGTAGAGAGAAGGTGGTTTGGTCTAGCAGTTTGGGCTCAGGATTTCAAAGCCAGGAACTTGTATTCTTATCCTAGTGCTGACACTTGACTCCTGCAGTCTGAACTTATTGGCACTGGTAAAAACCCTTCAAGCGTGTTTCCACTTGAAAAAGAGTGAGAAGTCTCTCAACAAATTTCATATCAAATTTAGAAAATAGATTAAGTTTCTTTTCCTGTCACCCTGGTAAATTTTAGGGTAGGCTCCAAGAGCTGGTAGGATCTCTTCTCCTGGTGCATTTCACTGTAGCAAGGCCATGTCATGTCAGTTGTCAGCTGAAGCTGTAAACCCCCCTATTACCTTTACTTTGTGTGTGGCTCACTAGAATCACAAAAGTAATCCTATAGATCAGAGGTGCTAAAAGATATACCCCATGGGCTGAGTCTGCCCCACAGACTTGTTTCACTCGGCCTGTGCGGTTCCTGAAAGGGCTGGGAATTGGGAGAGAGGGAGAGTGAGGGCAGAGACTGCCGCTGAATTCTCTGGTGTGGACCTGTGTCGGGAACATGTCGCCGTGCTGAGGGTGAGTGAGCCATGGCTACATTTGACTTCTGTCACCAGCACGGGGTCTGGATCCAAATGGGGCCAGGCCAGTTGTGTCTGACACCTTTGACATAGCTTGCGCACAAGAGAAGGAGGCAGTCCAGATCAGAAGCAGCTACTTATTTAAGTTACTTAAATGATATGGCCTTTTCTCCATTTTTGGAGGGAGAAATGAGACAGGGATGAACCTTTTCATCCATTTTTTCCATGGGACCTGTTGTGTTTTTGTCTGGAAACTGAAATATTTTGATTTCAAAGTACTTCTTCGGTATTTCGTAGGAGTTGTAGTTGAGGTTCTGATGCTTCTATTGCCCTCTGAGTAGGAAGTCCTCCCTTACTGAACGCATTTCCCATGATGCACCATTGCTTCCCCTCTTGGAGAAAACTGGTGGTTTCTCATAGGAGTACCTAGCTATAGAGTGACAGACAAGGTCCCTTGGGTGAATTTGATATCTTTTATTAGTCCAACCCAAATACTTGGAAAATAATTATTAAGCAAGCTTTCAGGTTCAAAAACCCTTCGTCAGGCTAAGGAAGTGTCAGCAGTTGGTGCATGCTCTTCCTGGATGGGATGAAAAGCGAAGAAGCCAGGGGCTGGGCTGGTGTGCATACAAGACAGGTAGTCAGTGAACATGTAGATTGAGGAGTCAATGGGTGAGAGGCCGGCTGCGGCGGGGTGGGGAGGGGAAGAGAGAGAGAGAGAGAAGGGGAATGAAAGTTGGAGAGATACCTGGGGAGTCAGATGTGAGGCAGGTTATAATGTGTTATAAATCCAATGTCTATGTTTAGTCCATGATTTTTAGTATCCAGGAGGTTGATGAAATGAAGTTCATAGGCTCGTCCCTGGGAAGTGTTTTGTAAGTTTCCTTTGAGGATCAGGACTGAGAGATTGGAGAGAGCGTGGCTTTCTTGTGAGAAATGTGCCCCCACCGGTAAGTGGGTATTTCTGCCTTTGATGGATTTCCAGTGTGCGTTCATTCTGGTGCACAGCTGTTGTTTGGTCCCTCCTACGTATTTTCCATCAGGGCATTTGGTGCATTGGATGAGATATATTACATATCTGGAGGTGCAGCTGTAAGATGCAGGGATGCTGATGGCTCTGTTGTGGGGTGTAGTAATGGTGGGGCTGGTGGAGATGTGTTGGCAGGTTTTGCATTTCCTGTCATGGCACAGTCTGGATCCTTTTGGTGTGTTCTGGGCCTGAGGAAGTTTGCTTCTGGTGATTGTGCTTGTTTGAAGGCTAGGACGGGTGGCTCTGGGAAGATCTTTTTAAGAATAGGGTCTCTTTCTAGTATGAGTTGCAATTGTTTGAGGATTTTCCATACAGGTTCAAGGGTGGGGTGATATGTCATAACCAGCAGTGTGCAATTTGTGGGGGGTTTCTTCTGTACTGCAGCACTTCTTTATGTGGTATCCAGGTGGCTCTTTCAAACGTGCAATCTCTCTCTCTCTGGGGGAGTGTCCTTGTTGGGTGAAAGCCTTTTTAAGATTGGTGAGGTGGCGATCCCGGGTGCTCTCTTGGCCTTTGCTGAGGGCTTGGCTGTATATCACAGCTTTTTTTTGGGTGTGTTAAGGGTGATTGCTGGTTCTGTGCAGATATGTGTGTTGGTCTGTGGGTTTCTTGTATAACGTGGTCTGTATTTTATTGTTCTGGATACTGATCATTGTGTCTAAAAAGGAGATGTTGGTGCTGGAGTATTCTAGAAAAAGGTTGGATGGAGAGATGGTAATTGTTGAATTTCTGATGAAACTCACTCAGAGATTGTAGGTTTTCAGTCCAAATGATGAAGATGTCATCGATATATCTTAAGTATAGCAAGAGTTTGATGGTGCAGTTCTTGAGGAAGTCTTCTTCCAGGTGACTCATAAAAAGGCTGGCATACTATGGAGAGGTTGATAATATTTGTGGGTTGGTTGCTGCTTTCAGGTTTATCAAATCTAAGGTTAAAATAGGTGTTGGGGTTGTTCCTCTGATGGTTGTTTTATGGTTGGGGAGCTTGTTCTTGGAGTAATTTGTTCCATTTCTTCTTTTTATGTAGGATGAATGTTATAAAAAGTTTTTCATAGTCTCCTTGTATCCATTGTATATTGTTAGGGAAGATGATTGGATTTCTGTCTTTTAAGTTGTTGTAGTATGTGGTGATTTCCTTCCTGAGTTGGTCTCTTTTGGA
>JAGPOW010003395.1:36165197-36201689 GCA_030014935.1 Caiman crocodilus
ATTGTTAGGGAAGATGATTGGATTTCTGTCTTTTAAGTTGTTGTAGTATGTGGTGATTTCCTTCCTGAGTTGGTCTCTTTTGGAGTAGAGTAGGTGAAGCAGATGAGTTTTAATTTTCTCTGAAGTTCTTCTGCATAGCTGTGAAGCATATTTGAAGTTGTGTGTAGTACTCAGAGGGATGTAGATGTTTAGTCCTTGGGGAACGAAGTTGTGTTTCTTGCAAAGGCTTAGAAAATATATGGCTCTGTTGAGTTTGGCTTCTTTCTTTTTCATGTTGTACAGTTTCCATTTCAGATAGCTGAATTCAATATCTTCCATGTTACAGGGGTGTAGATTGTAGCCGTGTTGGTCTAAGGACAGGGTTCCTTGGGTGAATCTGATATCTTTTATTAGACCAACCCAAATAGTTGGAAAATAATTATTAAGCAAGCTTTCAGGTTCAAAACCCCTTTGTCGGGCTAAGGAAGTGTCAGCAGTTGGTGCGTGCTCTTCCTGGATGGAATGAAAAGCGAAGAAGCCAGGGGCTGGGCTGGCGTGCATACAAGACAGGTAGTCAGTGAACGTGTAGATTGAGGAGTCAATGGGTGAGAGACGGGCTGGGGAGGGCAGGGGCGGGGGGAACAGACAGAAGGGGGATGAAAGTGGAGAGATACCTGGAGAGTCAGATGTCCCCTGTAGCTACAGAGTAGTATTTTCACATCCAAATATTTGAGCACAATGTTTTTTTCAATCACTATCACCACCATAATAAGAACAAAACCCTGGACAGCAGGCCTATAGGTTTCACAAAATTAGAAATCCGAGTTTCCTTTGAACTGTTATGATAGGAAACTAGATCCATCTTAATGAGTACACAGAGAGTGGGTCAACTGAGCATGAAGGTACCTTTTTATTTAGGTTCCCTGAAGAGAATTTAATTTTAATCCTGTTCTCTTTATTACAACACAGGATAAGGTTCTGAGGATTGATTAATGTTTACACGCGCTGAAGAAGCTAAATATTTTAATACTATGCATCATACTTGCTTTTTACTTCTATTTGAAAAATTATTCAGATGGGATCTGCTTTTGCTGTTTTTACCTAATTTTTTATGACTGTGGGGGAGGGTAGTGGGGGTGGGGGGAGATCCTTTAATTTGGAAGCTTAAAAGCTCTTCCAAAAGAGACTCTATCTCTTAAGTTCTATTATTTCAGCTGGCATTTAAAGAGGAAAATGGAAAACATTAAAACACGAATAAATATTTTAATAAAATGTATATATTTACATTTGTGGGCTTATTACAGAGCATGGACTCTCATGTTTAGCAGATAGATATTTTTCCCTTGAAAATAAGGGCCAGTACGATACATTGATTTAAGTATATTTTATAAGCAATTAAAAGATCAGAATAAAATAGGCAAAGCAGAGACAGAAGTGGTGCTATCCTATCAATACCTTTTGATTGTTTCTATTTAAAATTCCTTATTTAAATACCAGCCTCAAAATCATTAGCACTAAAAACAGATTAACTGCATCTTTAACTTTTGATTGAATCTTTACCTTTTTGCAGTTGCTTTCAGTTGAAACATTTATCTATGGAATAAGAAATGTCTTCATTTGTGTTTGGAGTTACCATTTTTGCTGTTCTCAATATTGATATTGTGTATGTGTGTGCTCACGTTACAGGTGAACGATTAATGGTATGGGATATTCATTAGAGTTGTAATTCATGGACAGCATTTGGTTTCCTGTAACTCCACATCCATATTGAAGATGCCTAAGTAGAACAGATTACTAGAGAATACATGGCATAGCTATCCAGCTGGTTGACCATTCTCTTTTTCATTGTTTCAAAGAATTAAGGAATAAAGTACTTCAGTAGTATCAACCTACTATGAAAGGAGTAAGATCTCTGTTCTCTGCTTTGTTAGCCTGTATTTTCAGCATATGTTAAAACTTTCATATTGGGGAATCTTTACCTTTTGCAGTTGTCTTCAGCTGACATATTTAGCTATGGAATAAGAAATGTCTTAATTTGTGTTTTGAAGTTACCATTTTTGATGTTATCAGTATTCATATTGTGTGTGTTCTTGAACTGGAGCCCAATTTGAGTGGAAGTAGGAATGATCTCAGTAGGGTGTTGCTGTCTATTGTATGCATATAGAAAGAGATTATTAGTGGCACTGTCTTGCCCAAAAAGACTAAATGGTCTCTGTCTGTGTTGCCCACAGGGATCAGGCCAATACTCAGGATCTCAATATTGCACTGTTAGACAGGAGGGCGTGATGTACAATTGCACATGCACACATAAAAATCAATTAAGCACACATACACTCACTAGGTGCATACATCCCTATTAGGCATACACACTCACACTAGCAACTCAGATACACACACATTCACAATAAGCAGTCTAGGTTCATGCACACCTATCACCTGTTTAAGCTCATATACTCTACAAACACCAAATTTAGACAGAATCAGTTACCAACACCTGCACATCCAATACACATATGTGGATTACTAATTCATATACCACACATACACACAATGACATCTATATATGTGTGTGTGTGTGGGTATTCACTAATTCAGACACATACCACCCACCTACATATACACACAGGTGAGTTCCTAAGTTGGGTGGCACGATGTGTATGTATGTATGTGCTTGGTGTACTTAGGATACCTGGGGAAAGGTTAAGGTAAGAAACTTGAAGTGTAGGGAGTGAAAGTTACTGGGACTGAAAGTTACCAGGACCAGGATTAGAACTGGTAGACTAGAGGGGCGTACGCTGAAGAAATGAGGTTGGGGATAACTTAATTGATTAAAAGACAATACCCAAAGCCTGCAGCACAGGGGAGGGATACCGGCACAATGACTGTTACAGAGACTGGTACTGGAGCCAGAGCTACGGGGAGCTGAAAAGGTAGGTGGGGAGAGAGAAAAAGGGACTAGTGGATGTTAAATGGGAAAATGGGAAAGTGTAGGTGTTAAAGAGGGGTTCTGGGTGTGGGGAGCTAGAGGATGACTCCAGGGAGCTAGACAAGCTGCAGGGAGCAGCAGTAAGTGCTGGGAACTGGACAAAGCCTCCAGCTGCTGGAGAAAACTTCAGGACAGCCACGAAGTGGCAGGAGCAGGAAAGCTGTGGGGGGGGAGGACTACAGAAGGTGTGGGGGAAGCATGAAAACAAGAGACAGGCAGCAGAAAATCACAGGAAAAGTGGCAGGAGAGGCTGAAAGGCAGCAGAAAAGCAGGGAGAGGCAGCAAAAAGTCACAGGGAAAAAGCAGTAGATGGCACAGGAGTTTGAAAGGCAGTAGGGAAAGCAAGGAGAGGCTGAGAGGTGGAAGAATAGGGGAGAAGGAATTGGGAAGAGATCAGGAAACTGGCGGAGAGGAAGGGCTGAAGCTGAGAGAGAGAGAACAAGGCTGAAATTTAAGATAAAGAAGGGACTGGGATTCAGTAAAACATGACCCAACTCAGGGTTGCAAATCACAGTGGTTTTATTGAACAGGGGAGACGGTAACACAATGACTTATTGGTTCCCTTGCACCCACACACACACACTTACACCTACAATGGCAGCAGGGGTTAGAGAGGCTCGGTGCAGGGGCTAAAGTCCAGGAGGAGAGAGAAAAAGAGAGAGAAAGAGAATCCAAATTGGAGGAGGAGGTGTGCAGTTAATATCTCCTATGCCAGGCTGGAAGTTGACCCTCAATAGCCAGTCGGGGTCTCCTTCAGCTCGGTGTTGTCCAGAGCGGGTTGTTGGCAGGGCCTCTGGTGTAGATAGGTGACATGAAGCTGGTCTGGTCCAGGTGGAAATGGTGTTCCCACTGGGTCTGTCTCCACTGCCCCTTTTTATAGGGGCAGACTTTGTGTGATCGAAATGACAGGAGGCATGCCCTGGCAAGGGTCAGCCCTCGGGGTACTGAGCATGTGTGTTCCATGAAGGGATGTGCACGTTCAGGTGTTTGTAGTGCTGGGGTACAATGGTAGAGTTGCTGGTTCTGCAGGGTCTTTTGTCTTTCAAGTGCTGGGTTCTTGTTTCTGTTCCTGGATGAGGTCCATGGTTCCTGGATGAATCAATGCGAGGTGATGGCCCAGTCATTACAGGCCATTCAGTAGAGGCCTGCTACCATTGTATTTCAGTTATTCCCAATCACTCTCATTCATCCAGGAACCAATTTACATGGGAGGGTTACGTGACTCATACAGTTGCAACACAGGGAATGCCTGGGCAGAGGACGCAAGATGGAGGCTTGACATATAAAATGGAAACTTGACATGACTTTGATTCACTATAAACACAGTCCTAAACCGTACAATATCCATATAAAACAAAAATCAATACAAAAATGATGATAATACAATATAGAACACTAAAAATCTTGCTACCAAAATAAAAATGTTAAAGCTTATCCTAAGTCTGAGCTTGCTTATGCTTGTCTATAGGGAATAGAGAGGGAGAGAAAGAAAAGCCAGAAATAGTTGGGGAAGGGAAGGGAATGCATATCTATCATTTTATATATATATAAAATGATAAAAGAAATAATAATATATATAAAAGAAAAACTGGGGGGTTTGCTACAGTTGTGTAGATACCACATTCACTACTGACTTTTTGCATAATGTCTGCAGCTGGACATTGACTATTATTCAGCTAACAGTCACTTTGAATATTAAAGCTATTCAGGCATAGCCTTATTTTAATTTTGTCTGGTCAGTAGTTATAAAATGGCAATAAGATTATTCCAGGAAATATGAGGAAACATTGTGATGACTTTGTATAGCCACTGTTGAGACCTCATCTAGGTGAAATATTATATCCAGGTCTAGCCACAAATGTTCAAAAAAAGATTATTACAAACTGGAACAGGTTCAGAGAAAGGCTGCTATAATAACCATCAGATGGAAGAGCCTACCTTATAAGAGGGGACTAGAAGTTTGTCTTGATTAGCTCAGTAAAAGAAAGTGTGGGGGAATGACTGCTGTTAATAAATAAATCAGTGAAATAAAAACAAACGAGGGAGAAGAACCATTTAAAGTAGAGGACCATGTGGGCACGTCTAGTGTTTACACATGCATTAAGGCACTTTTCCTAATGCACATTAAATTTAGTACCTCCAGTGTGAGCTACTGAATGCGCATTAGGCTGCCTTAATGCACAGTAATGATTATGCACCATTTTTAAGTGACACTTAATGTGCAGTAGCCTTTATTGTGCATTAGCCTAATCACACTTTTATATGCAACAGTTTAATGTGCAATAAAATGGGCTACTGTAGATGAAAGCACACATCTAGACATGCCCTTTTAGTAGAAAAGCAACTGGGTTCACAATGGGCACTAATAAATTCAGAGCAGGAACACATTTAACCTATATTCTAGTCAGAGGAGTGAGATTCTGGAACACTGTTCTACTAGAAATAGTGGCAGCGAAACATTTTAAAATGAAGGATTAAGAAAGATGTGTTAAAGGAATTACCTAGCAGGGTTGTGGAATCTCCGTCTTTGAAAGTTTTTAAAAGCAGATAGATAAATATTTTTCTAATGTGGTTTAGACAGGGATGATACTACTTTGAACAGGGAGCTGGATTAGGTGATCTGAGGTTCCTTCCAGTCCTGTTTTCCTTGGATTACATGACATCATTGTCTATGGTAGCATGAGACCAAATTTGCCCCTGTCCCCAATCTCCTCCATATCGGGGGGACCTGGAGGGCACTGGGGAAGGGAGGCTATGTGGGTTCTCAGCCTTCTCATATTACTGGTTTTCTAGGGATTGCTGCAAAAAATGAGTACGTTCTAAGACTTCTTGCATCTAGCTCCATCTTAACTATTTTTTGGCTAAGGAATTCTCATATGTTTCTATCTTGTTCTGCCTGTTACCTCTCTATTTTTAAGTCTCTCTGCAGACACGCCGTAAAATTCTGAATGGAATTTAAGATTCTATTACTATATTACTGCCTCTCTTTGCACACTCAGCAAACACAGCTGGTTTGCCTGAGGAGATTAAAATTGTGTTTAATCCATATGCCAAACAGGTTTTGTTCTAAACCTACAACAGAGGAAATGAATGTTTTGTCACCAAATTCAAATTAGAAAACTAATCTAAGATTGTGTCCAAATGAATGTGGATTTTTTTCACAGCCAACACTGCACTGATGGTGGGCATCAAGGTACATGGAAAGTAGCAGAAAAGAGTAATGCATTTAATAATGTAGAGTCAGTGCTCTTTCTACAAGGAATTTCCATGCTTTCCATAAACCTTACCATGGAGGGTGGTGTATCAACACTCAGCCCTGTGACTCTGGGTGTGGAGGAGTCCAAATGGCCCCACACCCTGGAAACATGCCCTTGTCCCCCCAGACCTGGAGGGAGTCACCAGCAGCTGAGGATTCAGGTCTGGGAAAGCAGCAAACCTCCCAGCAAGGGTGCTCACCCAAGTGTGGGGAATGAGGAAGAGCTGGCCCACATGGACTGGCAGGGAAGGGAAATAAAAGGCACTGAAAGTACCCTTGAGGTGGCTGTACTGGCAGCATGCTCTGAGCCTGGGTCAGCCGAGGTCAAGCAGCCACTGAGAGGCCATGAGCAGATCTTCTTTTGTTTGCATGAAGCCATGCGGACTTTCTTCAAACCCTCTGAAAGATGAAATGAGAAGCCCCAGGAAAGTTTAGCAATCCAGAGATGTGGGGCCAACAAGAAAGCTAAGTGACAGTTTCTTTGTTGACCTTTGTTTCTTTTGCATTTCTTACAAGCCCAGGGTGACCTTGTGATACTATAGACTAACTCAGCTGCAGCAGAAGTGAGGACCCCGAAAAGTGGGTTCTTAGCGAAAGCACAAGTAAAAGTGATAGGCTCAGGGTGCTTGAACTAACATGCCTAGCTCTGTTTTGTCCAAAAGCTGCCCATAACAGGTATGGGTTCCATCCTTTTGTTAAGCAAACAATGAGTTCTGTTCCCAGAACTTCAAAAATTCATCCAGATCTTGGAGGTGGAGGGATATCTGATTCTACCCATCCATTTCCAGTGTCTCGGGCTGCTGGAGCCGTCCAGAGGATCGCTAATTTACTCAGAAGTCAGGCGGCTGGCGATGGAGAGGCGAGACAGCTTATTGGTTTTAAAAGATTATTTTACTTACGCCGCGTGGAATGGCAGCGCAAGCCTCGAGGTAGCTTGCTTGCGTTGTCACGGTTAAGTGAACGAGTTGCTAGTAAACGAGTTGCTAGTAAACAAGTTTTTGAATGAAAAGGAACAACTTGGGCGGAAGCTGCATGAACTTTTATATGTCCGGAGTGGCCAATAACGGACTGCTAGGTAGGAATAACTAATGAAGCGGAACGTGACCAAATTTGGGGTAATGGCTCCATGCGGTCTGTTGTGACTTGGACACTCAGCTGATTTGGTTATGACATCCAGTAGTTATCTGCCATTTCCTTTCTTGGCTTCCTTGCCAGTGGGGGTCTAATGCAGGATTAATAAGAAAGCAGTTGGCTAACATGGAATCTATGCCATATTAGATGTCTCTTCAGGTCCTCTATCCTGCATCCAATATTTCAAAAACAGAGGAAGACACAAGAACCCTGAAGCTGGGGTGAGCTGCCCCCACCCCCCCACATGTCATCTCTATTGGTAAAGGTTGCTTGATTTAAGCCCTGGACCATGAGGTTTAATAATCCTTCATAGTGAGCTTCAGTCTAATGACATGGTTTTGTATAGTGAAGGACTTTCTGCTATCATTTTGGAATTCAAATTTAATATAATATTCCTTTCTTCTTCTGTTATGAAACAGAGACAATGGAAGCACTTGACCTACCTTTTCTCTCTGTTCATTATTTTGTTTTAGACATCTCCTGCTCTACCTTATCTCGGAGAATGAACATCCCTTCTGCGTTCTGTCTCGTCACACGAGAAAGCGGCACGGTTCTGAGAGCCGAACATCAGTTTAGGTGAGAAAGACCCCAAGGGCTCTATCTGGCCATAGGGGTTGATCCGATTACTTCCAAGTCTCCTGGTCAATGATACAGAGCTCATGTCAGCATATCACTTGTGTTTCCCAAGAAAAATGCAAGAAAAGAACAGATGTAGTTACTTTGTTAGGCAGAGAATGCCTTGTAAATAAGATTTCTCATCCTGCTATCGAGGCAAAACCCATAGACTTGGGTTTTGGGGCTTTATAGAATCAGGTGTAAGCAGAGTGCTCTGAACACATTTAAGAAGAACCACTCCTCAGGAGAGAAATTCTTACATGATGTTTGGCCTATTCATTCAGCCTGTTCATAAAAGGGTTCACACGTATGTGCCATGTGCAGCAAGGAAAAAGTGGTATGTCGGTGGCCTGTAGTCATGACCTGGGTGTCTTGGAGAAAAGGACAGCAATGAGGGTTGGCTCCTAAATAAATGGTGGGCAGTCAGCTGAGTGAGCTATGAGGAAGAAAGGAGCTTTCCAGACAGGCGAGGAACAGGGTGTTTTGGAATTATTTTGTTTTCTAACTTCATGGATGTACAGAGAGCCTGAAATGTTTAAAACCAAGATAATGGTAAAAGGACCGGACCACAAATGTATTTTAAAACTGAAGGAGGTTGAAAACTGTAAGCCTCGGTGTTTTAGCTTAGGATTTACAAATGCTTGGTTGATGGCAGTTCTGCCTCTATCAGTGAGTTGCTGAGATGATTTTGAGCAGTCACTTTTTCTACAACTTACACTTTTTTTGTTTGTCCCTAGTTGCCACTTTTTAGCTAATATACAAATCCTACTCATGCCTTCAAATGCTAATTCTCAGTGGAAATGGGGAATAAATACCATATTTACTCAAATAGAAGATAACCCTCGTTATATGATGACTCCCCCCGGTAATTAGATTCTATTTATGGAAAATTTAGAAATTTGTTATAATTTTCCAGGCATAGAATCTAATTTTTGGAGGTTTGTATTCAATTTGTCTCCCTCCCACTGCTACACCAGGGAAAATAAATCTGGGGGGTCAGGTAGCTCCTTTGTTCTCTGCTCCCACCCCAACTTTCTCCCCTGGTAGCCACTTCCCCCACTTTTTACTGCCAGATCCTGCTTCCCCCCAAGCACGTGGAAGTGAGGAGAAAATCTGAAAACAAAATCTTTGAAACTATACATGGCTGTAGCAATTTGAATATAGTAGCCATGCACTCAATTTATCTAGAATTGATTCATGCTACTTCTTTTTAACATCTGCAAGTTTTAGCTCCGTACTCCATAAATGTACTTTTGAGCAGCACTTTGGCATTTACTTATATGTTGTACAAGTTATGCATCCTCCTAGTGCAAAGCCAAAGACTTGTGACTTACCACGTAGTTCATTGGGCTGAGCTCCACCAGAATCAACAGTGTTTCAAGCCGTGGTGACCCCACAGTTCAGTATGTGCGGGTCCTCCAGATACTCTCTCCCACATAGGAGCCATGTAGTAATTAGCCCCCAGTCATGACTGGAACTTGGTGTTCTTATTAAGACTTGGGTTGCTCCAAAACTTTATATGCGTGATGAAGCACAGGGCAAGCTGGTCCAGCTCTACCTCGTAGAGGGTGGGGGCACCCTAATCATATGCAACAGGCTGAGAAAGGAAGGGACAAACAGGTTCTGCGTGAACTGTTGGGGCCTCATTTTGTGATGCATGCCAGACATTTAAAGCTGGTGAAGAAACAGGAAATCATTGGAAATGGGAAAGAAAGGCACAGCTCAGTGAGTGAGTGAAGATGTCTACAATGTTGTGGTATACTATGACTTGAAAAGGAGTCAGTGCTGCTGGTTTTATAGTCATACTTAGAAGTGGCTGCATTTAATCAGCTTCATAGTTGGTTTCCATTGCTGAGCATATGCTGCTTTTGGCATCAGTTTAGTAATAGAGAATGTATTTAGTGAGGTTCCCTTGTATGAGATCAGTGGCTTTTTTCCATACGCCAACTGGGGAGAAAACCCCTCATTTTTTATTCAAGTAAATGCAGTAATTTGGTCCACCAGATATCTCTGGCTAAAGTACATTAGTAATGTTAAACTGTCCAAGTTAAAGAATGTGCTTTATTTCTTAAATACAAACAAGTAAGACTACTATGTTTAAATATAACAGTTAATACATGATTATACAAGCACTGTTTTAATTCTTAAAAGGCTATTTGAACAGGAAAGTGGATCCAAACTCTTCCAGTTTTGAGCTAGTGTGAATTAGAGTTTTGTTCCAAGGGACACTTAGCACATGTTTTATCTGAGACCATAGTAAACATTACTGTACTGTACTAGAAGTTAGAACACGTTCTGAGTGTTTACATGGTAATGTTTACTGTGATTAAGTATTGTCAGTCTCAACCCTTCTGCCTCACTAAAATTTTGAACCAGCTCCAAGGCCATGCTAGGGCTAGGACCAACAATCAGCTGATTGTGGGTCCCAGCCCCAGAACTGGAGTTGATTGTAGTATCTCCATGGAGCAGTCCCACGTCAGCTTAACACAAGTTACTTTATATGATCTGGAGATATTCCTGCCTCAGAAAGGAGGAAGCATCCCAGGACTTTTCTAGGATACAATACAACAGCACTTAGCATGTGTTATCCTACTTGAAAACATGGACTGGCATTTTAAGTGCATTTAAAACATGCTAAGTGTTCCATGTGACATGACCCTTAGTGTCTGCCTCTTAATATCGCAGAGTGGGGATAATATTTAGTGATCTTCATGCACCAGGCATAAAAATGCCCTAGAAACCATCAAGTTGTTTGCAACAGGTGTATGTTTATTCATTTTAAGAATTTATACATGTGCTCTAGGGGGTGGCACTTTAATTAGAGTGGCTTTGACAGCCACTGTAATTAAAGTGCTTGCCACATCACATGTATCAACATCCCCATGCTGAAAAATGGCGGTGGGGGCACTTTAACTAAAGCTCATTGAACGAGCTTTAGTTAAAACAACCCTGCTGCCATTTTTTGGCATGGGGACACTGCTACATGTGACATGGGAGTTTACTGGAGCTCAGTAATCACCATGCTCCAGCAGACTTGATTGAGTTAGCTCAGATGTGCTGTAATTACACTGTGTCAGTGTATCCTCAGTGCATGTGCATAGGCACCCTTATTTATTTATTTTGAAAGGTAACTTATTTCTAGCCAGGAGAGAGAGATAATAAGGAAATGCTCCAAGTATCCATTAGATTTTTCAGTGAAATCAAGTCAGTAAATTCAAACCTGATAATAGAATATACTTGTTCTTGCAGTGCGTAATTGCACGCCGATAGCATATCTACTGCTTCTGTGCTGAGCTGGAGAACACATCTGGGAAGCATGCCCCACTCAGCCCTCCTATTCCATCTGTGCCAAAACCTAGACAAGGCAGTGTAGCCTCCCTCGAGTAGTGATGAGCACGTGTCTCCCTAGAGGCCCATTGTCAGCAGTTCCCCACAGGAGATGCAACTGGCCTTATTGACCCCGGCCCTGAGGTAGGCACCTTAGACCCAGGGTCGGTGTAGAGATGGAGGTGGACCACGGAGGAAGAGGGGCAGGCAGGCTGAACTTCCAAGCCTTCACTCCCAACAGCAGCTCAGGAGGCAGAAGCTCCTTGGGGCGTTTGACAAGCCAAAGCCAGGAGTTGGCGTGGTGATACAGAGATCCACACAGTTGGCAAGCAGAAGGGGTGCTGGGGAGGCGGAGCCCCAGGAGCAACCATGGCAAACCAGTGAGTATCCTGTCTCCAGGTCAGGGGAAGGAACACCCCCGAATGCCTCCTTTCAGTTGTAATTCCATCAAGTCATGGCAAATGAGTCAGGGGCCCAGACCATAGAGCGGGAGCAGACTCACATGTGGGTATATTAATTTTGTAGGGGGTTGGGGCTTTTTTGTTTTGGGGTTGGATTGCTGTTGGATATCTTATGAAATAACTTGTGAAATAGTGTGAAAGCTTACAGTAACTTTCCTCATGGGAAATCATGTGGTGTAGTGCGCTGAGTGTGAAAATGTCTTAGCGCTGAACTTTATTTTTGCTTTTCAGAATTTTTGTTGGCTTGTTTTGCTCCCCAAAACGATACTGAACATTGCAGTTAGGTAGGACAGCCACCCCGTCAATCCAAACTATTTTCTGAACCATGAGATAGTTAAGGGTTTTTTTTTTAATTTTACATTTAATATGCAATTCTGAAAAACAAGCTGAAGTCTCAGCACATTTATATTGACATTTTATTCATGCTACTCTATGCATAATTTCCATATGCAAGTGAATTTTTAGATCTAGCCATTTTTCTGTGGCTTTTTAAATTTGTACTTACAACTATAAAAGTTTGTGGAAATACGGATGCACAAGTATTATCAGTAGTTTAAAAATTAGATCTCAAACACAGGGTCATCTACAAAGAAATCCATTGTCCCAGTAAGCAATCCATTGTCTCAAATTTCCCAAGACAGTCTGATTTTTCTGGCCCATGTCCCAGTGTGCCTGGGAGCTCTCTGAAATGAGACTTTTGCCCTGAATTTGGTTCCAGATTGGCACTACATGGTATGCTATTGCGTTTGGGAAAAAGTTGCAGAATACAGCTGCCTGGCCCCACACCTGAGCTAATTAGCTCGGTTTCTCAGGAAAGCTAAACAGTTGGCTCAGAGTGCCACGCTAAGGAGGCTGCATGATCAACAGTGGAAGTGGGTGATGGTTTCTAGTTTCTGATGGTCTCTGGATCACCTGGGAGTACATCCTCCCTCACAGGTGGGGGTTTTCCCACGTAGTCATGGAATCAGCTGGCCCTCCAACCTTCCAGCTTGAGTTGCTAGTGATGCAAAAATGTTTGTGAAGCAAGGACTGCAAGCCACTGTCACTCCACCACCTACTCACCACTGTTGCTTAGCTGTGTTATGTCAATTTAAAAAGCAATCACCAAAAATGCAGCATTCACAATGTGTTCATATGTTATCTGGAGTTAAAAATGTTTAGAAAACATTACTGGGTCCTTAAAACAACTGTTTAATTCTCCCCATTCACCGCTCTAAGTATGCCTCTTTCTTCCTAAATAGCATCACTGCCCTGGGGTCAGGTGATGCCTTAAATCTAGGATTCATGATTTGCCTATGAAACTCTCACAGGACGAGACTTTAAAATAAAACAAAACAATCTTCCCCCAACCAAAAAAGAGCAACAGCAAGCACCCTGTACCCACGAAAGACACCCCTACGTGGAGCTCAAGTATGTCCTTAAGCAGAGCTGCTTCACTGAAGTATTATGCTCTGTATAAAAACTGGAGGAGAGCCAAGCAAAGAAGTTCAGATGCTGGTATATTCACATGTATGCATACAGTTATACAAGTAATGACACCTTTCCATCTGCTTCTGTTATTTGTTTTGCTTGCTCAGGAATATGAATTCTGCTCATCAGATGTATTTTCAAGAGATGTGTGAAAATACCATTGTCTCTGATCTGCCATCTGTGACAGACCTCAGAAACAGCTGCTTCAGCAGCATTTATGATAGCTTAATGCATCTCAGGTATTTTCCCGTACATAGGTAGCCAACCCCAATGTATTTTAACAAAGAGGTGGCACAAAGTTGAGAGCAGAAGACTTGGCCATGTGTGCAATCAACAGCATTTCTTATGGCTGAACTTCTCTTGTAATTATAACTTAGTCTCTTAATCTTAAATGTTTGCCCTTTTAATTATAGTAGTAAAATGACCTAATTCAATTCAAGATGACTAAGCAGGCCTAATTTAATGTTGGGGGTGATTATCCTCACCCACCTTAAACTTTCCCTTTGCAGCTTCTGTTGGATGCAACATTTTTCTAAGACGCTTGGTCTGTACTGCTCTGCAGTGCTTAGGATACTGCCATTTTCCACTCTTGAAGTAGGCACATTTCTGTAGTGGGTGAAGGAATTACAGTATTTCTAATAAAAAAGTCCTGAGATGAAAGGCATATTAAAAGTTGAAGACATTAACATTTATAATTGCTACTGCAGTATTCACGGTATGGATTATATTGCTTTTGCACAACAGCAGACTCTATCTTGTGAGGCAAGTGGAGGGGGTGTTTGCTGTCTTCCTGGTGTGATCAAGGCCTCTAAATGGCTCTAGAGAGAAAGCAGTTATAATGCTTCAACGGCGCTATTAGGCTGAGATCTGGGCTGACTGACAAATACAGGAACAGAAACCTATCTTTCTATGCAGCAGTCAGCCTTCAATCTTCAAGGGGTTTTCATGGTATTCTTTAAAATGCATGGAAATTATCTGTTCTGCAAAATGGACTGTCCTCTTGAAGGTTTAGGCAGCTTATTATTGCCATATAATTTCCTCAAAGAAGAGCCTGCTCCTTTTCACACCATTAATGGGTTGCTTAAGCCAAAAAGCACAGCTTGTAACTCCAATTCCATTAAAAGCTCCTTGTGGAGAGTCCTGTGACCCTTTTAATAATAAAGTTGAAATGCTCTGGCCTTGGTTGGACTTGTGAATGGCCTGCTGGGAATCTTGCTTAAAGGGGATTTGTGGTGGCCATACTTCAGGCAGATTTCTGTAATGCAGTGATGGGAATGAGGCAGCCCTTGGGTAAATGGCTGCAACTCTCATTGATTTTAGTGCAGTCTGAACCTATGTGCTTACACACACTAAAGAGTCACTTGTCTATGTGGCTGATATACCAGTCTGTTCTCATGGACTTCAGTGGGTTACAAAGTACAGCCATCTTCGATATCTCGTAGCGTAAGGTGACTAAAGGCCAGAAGGAACCTGTTTCTCTAAACTGGGACGAGTACTGTCAAAATATTTACAAATATCTGGTAACACTTGCAAATGAATTACTTCACTTTATGTGAATTATTAACATTTTATGTGAAGGTTTGTATCCTCTATATTTTAAATTTACATTCATGAATGAGGCATTTTTAAAAATCACTGCTTTTATTGTTTAATACTGCACCATCAGGCTGTATCCAAACAGATTAGGTCCTATTATTGCTCACCATGTCAGCCGTCTACTAGGCATCCAGCCAGTGGGAAGGCCACGTATGCTCTTTATGACAGGATAGTAGACAGTTGCAGTCTAAGACATACTGCTGAATAAAGACATAGCGAGCTTTTATATAGTTTTTTCAACCATGAAAACATTAAAAATAACTTTCTCCAGAGAGTAATGAGGGGGGAAAACCCTATTTCAGTGCTTTGTTTGAAGCAAGATAGAAGTGACGGGAATGTCTAACATTTTGGGTGCCTAACTGGACAGTTTTGAGGGACCCTCTATTTTCAGGGGATTAAAAATATTTGGGTTTCAGATATCGCCGGTTTGGTACTGAGCAACTGAGGCCACATACATTTTTTTAAATGCTGGCTACACCCTTTAGGGAGGAACTTTCTTATTGTCGTTGTTGCGATAGGCAATAACCATCCACAATCCCCTCTGTTGGCTTCCTCCCCGGATGTCACACCATTTTAAGACCTGGGCCGCTATTTAAATGCAGACAGACTGTTTTAATATTCCTAATCTTTCTGTCTTCATCAGAGCTTAAGGTACCCACAGCTAAAAGAAGTGGCAGCTTTGCTGGCACCAAGCTGTGTGAAAATTTTTGGCTAGCTTTCATTGAAAAGGGTAGGTCTAAAAGATGAAGAAAAGATTAGAAACAAAGAGTTTCGTCAGTGAGCTAGATCCGGCCAAATTTAGGGATCCTTCAGCCTGTGGAGAGCTCAAAAGAGAGCAACATTGAGAAGTGGTCTTGGTAATCAAGGGAGCCAAAGCCACATGTGCAAGTGAGTGGGGAATGAGATGAAAACAGGTGAGACAGTAAATGTCCAAGGGGCTTTGTTTTTCAGGAAAAAAGTACCCACCGCCTTGCACCCAAAAACCTCTCAAAGAGAGTACATGCATATGTATGGGTTCTGCATACGCACGTATGTTTTCCACAACAATTCACTATTTCCACGCTGCATTAGTGCTAATAGCTTCCTTCTGAACATTCAGAAGGTACCTGTTACCCTGAGAAGCCTTTCTTACTGAAGACTTCACGTGCTCTTGCCATTCAGCCCCCTCCTTGATGGCAGAATCCCCTGTGACGTCACAGCTCCTGTTTCGGAAGTGAGCTACTCTTTAACAGTTCTGATTTTGAAAAGGGTCTTTTGAAGCCAAGTGCATAGGTGCATGTTGTATTAGCCTGCTTGGTTTTTATGCCACAAAGCTGTATGTGGAGTGTCACTTACTCATCCTATAAGACCAATCTTTAAAGGGGAAAGGATATTTTCAACCACAAAAAGAGCAATGGTTGTACATGAACACCCCTGGTGTCCGTTGCTGGTTTCCTGAGCAGGTGGCAGAGCCATCCTGTGCTCCTGGTAGGACGTGTCCTTAGTAACAATACCATCAGCTAGGCACTGGGGAATGAGAAATACCAGAAGCACCTTTTTATAGGGCTGAGGGTGTCAGAAACTTTGTGGAAAAAGGATGGAGCAGGCATCTAACTATATTTTGGGGTGGCTGTCGTCATGAACACTGCATGGGCAAGGGTACATCTGGAACTCTTACAGAAAGGGACTGTTCTCAAAGGGCAACAGCTGTTCTGGTCTGATAGTTATGTGTACATGAGCTGAGAACAGTTCAAATGTAGTAAAACTGCTTCAGCTCCAAGCCTGGAGAAGCAGAGGAAATAAGCAAAGGCTGCATTAAAAAGGGGCTGCTGTCTTGCCCCGCTACAAAACAGGGTCGGCTGAGGTGGCAGAGGGAGGCTTGGGCACTGTGGAGGGAATCTCCGGAGAGGCGGCAGAGGAACGCATAGTGCAGGGTAGGGTGGTGCATCTCTTCTGAGGTTTAGCAAATGTGACTGGCTTCACTACAGCACCGTCTGGCGTGGGCCACAAGTCAGACAGTCATGCTCCAAAAGTACTATGTAGAGGGCATATAGCAAGGAGGTAAAGGCACACAGCCCCCCACACTCTGAGTCAGCTACATAGGCTCCATTTACACTAATTGCAGAAAGTTAGATGACTAAGAAGACCGACCCTAAAAAGCCTCATGCTGACTAAGGAGTGCAGCTTTCAGAGCGTCCTCTCTGTGATGAAGGGCTGTTGTTTTAAAGGTATTTAAGCACCTAGATTAGGTCCCAAATGCTCAGCTCCCCACAAGAGCTAAGAAATGTTTCTGTTTACGTGTTTGTTCTAAGCTCAGCTGTGAGATTTTCCTGAAAAAATCATCATTCTCTGGCTCCATGGGAGGCTACTTTTCTCCTTCATTAGGATATTTGGATAACATGCTGGGTCAGCATATACGAGCCATTCCCCGCTAGCAGCAGAGGGTGGCAGGAGAAGACAGGTCCATTATAAATCATGCAAACAAATACACAGAGTCCCTAAAATACAGGCATGTTTTGATTAGGCCCCCTGTTGTCTAATTAAGTTTCGCTGTTGTGGAAGTGTCTGCTTAATTTACCAAGATGCTTCATGAATCAGTTTTTACCTAGTCATCCTCTGGCAAGCCCTATCCTAAATCCACCTCTCCCCCCCTGTCAAAAAAACATTAGGTTTCTTGCCATCTTTCAGCTCCTTTTTTGTGTCCAGGCAACAGAGTAGCCAGCTGGGGAACTGAAGGAATTATTTGGCTCATCAACTGTTATCACATTCATGATATCTTTGCAACCATCCATAACACACAGCTCAACACCTTACAGAACCAAAACAATTGACATTCAGTGCTGCTTTCTCAATTAAATTTTAATTGGCCCAGAATGGAGCTGATCCCTATCTTAAGTGCTTTTATGGACCCTATCACCAGAACACCTGAGCATCTCACAATCCATTTATCCTTATAGTACCTCTGGGATTGTTATCCCCATTGAACAGCTAGGAAACAGAGACTAAAGACCTGATTGAATAAAATGCTTGTACAGAACCTACAAATTATGCATAGTGATCAGTCTGCTGAGGCACCTCCATCTCCCCACGCATTGTATGAGGAGCTTTACTACTACACTCTAGAAGTCAGGCATCACAGCACCTAACTTGAAGGCACCTAAGTAAGGCACCCACAGTAATTTTAGGTGGCTCCTGGAACGCTTAATCCCTGGATTTTCTGCACATTGACACCTTAAAGTTGTTTTAAGCTCTCGTTATGCTGCTCAAAATTATGCCACTCCAAGCAGGATTATCTGCACTGCCCAGCTCCTGTTCTGTTAAGGTATGGCCATTCCCCACAGCTGTGCTACTCAAGTTGAAGTCCTCCAGTATCCCAGGATGCAGTGGCCCCTCCCCAACTCCCTTGTTCTGTGTGGGAAAACTTTCTAGTCTCTAAACTCTCCTGCCAAGGAGGCGGTTGTGAGACCAAGCCAACTGCCCCTTTCACCTAGCAGGGTGCAAACAGCATGCAGAGCACATGCCACCTAGCAAGCATAAACTCTTCCTCTATCAACCTCCAAGTCTCTCAGCCGGTATGACCGAAAGGATATTCCCTCTGGACCCTATTAGGCTGTGAGGTGCTAGCCCTTACTGCAATATAGGTAAAAGAGAAGACTTGTGACGGGAACTCAAGGAAACTGGTAGAATCAGATTGTTTATGAGAGGACTGTGGGGCAGCTGCTGGCATGGGGACATTAGCAAGATGGGCTTTAGGTCAGGACCAAGATAAAGGTCCTGAGATTCCTCTACTGACGGGCAAGGATGCTAATAGTGTGTCTGGGTCAGCAAGGACCCTGACTGCCTTCCACACAGAGCCTGAAGACATCCTTCAGAGGGATCACACGTGGCTCCTCACCAAATATCCAGTGCATGGTCTCAGGGCTGGTCTGCTGTGACCAGTAAGAGGAGGACAGCAGTGAGGCAGCCTCCTCCCAGTGGTAACCTGCTGCCTCCCAAAAAGGTTCCAAGGACCCGACGTCCTCTGTGATCCTCTTCCTGAGCCCCATCACCAAACCTGGAACTCGGGAAAGCCTGGAGGTGAACTGAAGACAAGATGGTGGCAGCTCAGATGACAGACATTCAACCCCCTGCAGAAAACCTCTCTGGTAACTTGAGGTTTGGGTGCGGGGCAAGGATGTCTGGTGTTGCACTGCTTTGAAGGCACTTGGGTGGAAAGGGGGGGGGTCTTAGCTTGAGGTATCTCTGGGCCCTAGTTTAGGGATTAGACCCCTTTGCATGCTGGGCTAGCTAGGAGCTGGGATTACAGGTGCTGCTCATTGATTGCCCCCACAGCAGGTGACCAGGAGAGTGAAGGTTTGTGCTATGCAGCATGCACGACTAGTGTCAGTCAGTGGCACATGCACACACTCTATTGCCAACCTGCTAGGCCTACTCAAAGGTAAAAGATTTCATTCATGGGCCGTCTCTACCCCCACACACTATCCCCTGGCCGCAGTCCAACATGACTGAACACCCCAGCACAGCAAGCCCTTCCCGTGGACCCTGCACTGCTCTGCCCCCCAGGCGTGTTCAACCTGAATCCCACCCCGCTTCTCCCTCCAGTCTGTGCCCTATGACCTGGCTGGCCAACCTTCAAGCCACCTGGAGAAGCGTGGGAAATTGTTGATTAACCACTGGTAACTGTGAGTCGTTGAAGCTAATGAAACTGCCTTGCTTTGCTATCTCTGTCTTGCTGGTCTGGGATTGGGAGCTATGGGACCAAGGGAGCAGAAACTAGGTTGGCCAGAGAGCCCCCAGACCCAGACAGGCTCCAGCAAGCCCCACACTTTAGGTGTGGGGAAAAAGGTTGGGGACCTGATCAGTTCCTCATGAGCTAGGGCTTCCTTCCTAGGGCAGGAGCAAGGGCAGGGGCAGGGGCAGTAGCTCCCCAAAAAGTGCCTTTCCTCGCTGCTCCCTGCCTCCCCTGGAGACATGACCAGCACCCCCTAAACCCAATCCCAATTCATCAAAACCAGAAACCTTCTTTAATTTACTTCCACTTTATTTCTTTTTAAATTCTTTTCTCTTAGTATTTTTAATTGTATCCTTAACAGTGAGTGACTTGTTTCATTTGCCAGGTGGGGGACAGGCAGAGAAGATTTTCGACTAAGGGTGTGACTGTTCCAAACTCCACGCTAGCACTAATAACAATCAACATTTGAGCAGCTCAGTGTCAGAGGTAACAAGGTCATAAGTATCCACAAACCAGGGGGGGCATTTTCCTTCATTCATGTGTGTCAGATCAGGTCACTTCAGTCATTCCTGCCTTTATTACCTTAAGCCAATGGATAAAACTTCCTTGTAATGCAAATAAAATGGCACTGGTCTCCTTTAAGCATGAGAAATGCTCTAGGAAATGAGCCACCCCACATACTGCTTTGTTAGTCCTTGATGGAAACGTCTTATGAGTTCATTATTGGAATCCTGATAAGGCTTGGTTATAGGCAAACACATTTGGCTGAAGATTGTATTGTACTACTCTCACTAGCGAGAGGTTGCTGAACTTATATGTATTGCATTTTAAAGAGAGACAATTAAGAAGCCAATTATGTGCAGTGAATGATAGTATAGGATCAACAACTTAAATGTAAAAAGCCTGGCTTTTTGTATGCAGGTTGGGGCATTTATCTGTGATGTCAGGGAGATGGACATAGCTTAAACACAACATGGGGAGGCATATTCATTATGGGATCTGATGAATCTCAAAAGCAACAGCAAAGTTCTCTACTCTCACACAGCAGTATTAATTGGATTCAACTGAAAGCTTCTGGATAGATGATATTAAGTAGTGCTGAAGTGTGTTCCTTCTAGTGGGATTTACTACTGCATTTGTCTTAATAATTAATGTAAAAACCCTACAGAAGAATGATCTTTTATTAAGACTAACCATAAGGAATCTGGGAATTCCTTCAACAGTGGTACATTAATTTCATTAAAAAAATGGACAAGAAATATTTTCAAATACAAGCTGTTTCTTCTATCACAATAAATAATGCTTTCTTCTTTTTTCAGTGTAAAGAAATTTGTCTCAAAAGAAAAAAAAGATATACACATTAGCTTTAGATTATTTTTGATGGAAAAATAAATGCATTCAACACAGCAGTAACTTAAAACATAGAAATGACTGCCAATAATAGTTTAATAGCTATAAGGTTACATTACTTTGTGTCCTGAAAACTATTAACTGCACTTTTTAATTAACTATTCAACGGAGAGAAAATGGTGTGAATGCAGTGTAAAAAGTACACACTATATATCAGCAAATGCCAAAGTTCATTCTCGAAGAGCAACAACAATGAGGCTATATTGTTCATCTTCTGTTTTATGGAATAAAACATGGTTTCCCTAGGTTTTTGGTGATGTCCAGGGTATACACCTCTGGATTCAGATGTTTCCAGGTGTCTAGGAAACTAGGGATGGCACAGCAATTAAGTGTGTGGGTGTCAATAATGCCCTTGAGGTAGGGCCACATCTGCTCTCTACCTGTGACCCTCTGCCTACGTCTGGCAACCCTACCAAAAAGAAATTGATCACGTCACATTGTAGCCTACTCTACAGCAGCCCAAAACTCGTACCTGTCTTCCTTCCGCACATTAATGACCTTTCTCTCACTTCCTATCCCTATCTCTACCTTTCCTATCCCTCCCTTCCCCTTCAGGAATTCCCTCCAGTCTTCTCACACTGGCTATGTTTGGTTCCCTCTTTCCATCCTCTTTGGGTCCCTGGTTTGATCTCTTTGCCTTTCTAGGTGCTTCATTGATCTCCTGCTGTGCTAACCCCATCCCTGATACACTCATCATCAGACTTTCTCTCATGCTTGTCTGTTATTTCCTTGCGTCTTTTCTGCAAACACCCCCGGTCTGGTGGCCCACTCTGAGGCTTCTGGTACAAGTGATAGAAGACAAGGAGTGCCAGGTATGCTCTAGGCACGTGTACAAGATTTTCCTGTCCTGGTGAGAACACCATTCCTCCCCACACATGTACACATGCCTAGTCTAATGGTACTGCTTCATTACTTCTGGGGCTCTGACTTGAGCTAGACGTCCAGGCTATTCATGAAAATGCTGTTGTTCATTCTATGCTGTGGCATTCATAAAGACTTGAGAGTCTTTACAAATATCAGCTAAGCTTTGGTTACCATGAAGTAACAGCCAGCTGGGTTTCCTGTGCATTGGCCAATACAGTAACTGGCCTTGTAATTTACACTATGATAAATGAAGACTAACTTGCAGTAATTTAACCCTCAATGGAAAAAGACAAAGCTATGCTCTTACAGGGTACAAGCGTTCACACGGGCTGTTACTACAGAACATCTAATGGACTTAAGGGCACATAAGGTTAATAAGGTTTTGAAAATGTCAGTAGCACCAAAATAGTGGACCTAGGCACCTAATTAGTTTGAGGAATCTCCTTGCCTTAAAAGGAGAATTACTGATATCACCACTGCAATCCCTGTCTGCAGTTCTTTGAAAGACCAAGGCTTAAGACAGTGGTGCTCAACCTGTGGGCCAAATAAGTGGTGTGGGGCTAGTTCATGAGCTGGACTGGACCCTGTGCCCCAGGATTGGGCCTTCATGCCTGGATCTGAATCATACTCCCCCTGCCCAGCCCCACATGCTGGGCTTAGGACCCAAGACCCTGAGCTGCCTCCATTGCTCAACTCCTCCTGGATTGGTCTAGCAGCTATCTCCCAGCTTCTTCTGCACTGATCCTTCCACTCCACTCCCAGGGACTGGGAATGCAATGAAATAGGCTTCTTTCCAACTGGTCCCTTATCTGGGGAAAGCATGAGGAATCTGTCCCACTTGGGGATGAGAGGAGTGAAATAGCCATTGCTCCCCATACCTTCCTAACCTGGGTCATTCTGGTTCACAGCTTTGAAAGGCAGCTGATCACTAGCCTGGTAGAGACTTGAGTCCCATGCTTTCCTCAGGCTGAGGGGAAGCTCACAACTTCCTGAAAAGTGCTCTAAACACTAGTGTGTGGGCTAATCTGAAGGGAGGATAGAGCTCAATCCATCCTGTTGAAACCATGACACGTGGCTAGAAGGGAGGGCAAAATGCATGAGGTCAGCAAGGGAGTCTAGTTGTGTTGACTTGTGGTTTGGCCTCTCAGCTAGTCATGAGGTGACTTGAATTCTGGTTTCTGCTCTCCATATTATTTCTGCATTTTTTTCCACCAACACCTATTTAATTTAAAATACATTAACAGGCCCCAAAGTCACATCTCTCCCCCTCAGCTGAGTGCTTGAATCAATTGGCTGTGCTGGACCAGTCTCTCTGCTGGGCAGTTTCAAATCTCTAAAGCCAGCGTTCACAGGGAATCCCCACCCCATGCCCCATGAAAGACTCTTACGAAGCCTTCTTTAGCATTCCTTCCTAGATTCGAGCCACCTTAAAGAAATCTCTCAAATCCTTCTAGAAAGGAGCACAATATCAGTAGTACATACTGGTGTTTGGCCTGTGCATTGCCCCAGGAATATTTACCACAGTCATGGGATGAGTTATTCATTTCCTGAGGTCTCTGGGAATAGAAGTGCTTATTTACTTGGATGATATCTTGATTGCAGCGGAGTCAGAAGAGCACCGAAAACTGCCTATCTGTGCCACAGTCCATCTGTTAAGGGCCCTAAGGGTTCTATTAAATATAGAAAAATCTATATTAAACCTTTTTTCCAGCTTGGGCTTGCAGGAATGCTCAGCGGATGCCTGAATGTTCAGTCCTCCAAAAGGGAATCCATTAAAAATGCATATCCGTCTGGTTTATCACTCACAGGTATTTAGCAAGCTTTCTAGGGTTGTCAGAAGGCCTGTTCCCTGCTGTCCTTTTACCCTATCTGAATTGCAGGGACATCCAGAAAAACTTACGGAATGAAAGAAAAGTGGTAAACAATAAGGAAGCAGCAAGTACATTTTCATCCTGGGCCTTTTTCTTATTTATGGAGGGAACCGTAGTACTTTTAGCACCTCTTTCCTTTACAGGCCTGCCTAATTCCATGGGATCTGGAGTCAGCTGCCTCCCAGGTGAGGCTATGGTGGTTTGCTTGCCTAGCTGAGACTGAGAGGTTTATGCTGAAGTCCCTCTGAGAGCCTGTCTTCATGCAAAAGCTGCATCCATGTGTTGTAGTGTGGCACCAGGTTAGTTGAACTGATGCAACTTTATGTGTAGATACTATTTTAGCAGCTTAAAGCTCACTTATTTTGATTTATCACATACCATGTAAGATTGGCCACCCAGGAAACTACATTTATCTAAATTAATCAATGCAACACCACACTTCAAATTAAGCTAGTACAACTGCAGTGCACAGTGAGGAACTTGGTATCAGCACAGCTCAATCTGGAAACCAGGTTCTACCAGGTATGAACAGCTGCAAACCCTAGAGGAAAGAAAACACAATGTGTGTTAATTGCCTCTGGCTGGAAAAAGTAAAGCCCACTTCAATTACTTTTCTCTGATTCTGGTCATGCTGGACACCGGGTATGTATTTCTTGCTACTCAGTGAAATATACTGGAGTTCATGGGCACGTCTATTCCCACTAGATAGCTGAGTTATCCTATCTTTTAGTTCTCAAAAAGTGGCCGGGTTTCTGTTCTCATAGGTAAATATAAGAGAAGGGTCTTTGCATCTGTAGACCTGATTTTTCAGACTGACGCCCCTGAAATCTCCAGAGTTGCACCCTTGTAAAAGTTGGCACATAAAAAGACAGTCAGGCTGTATATCTGGGGTTTTTCTGGGTGAATTCCTGGCTCCACTCAATAATAGGAAGTTCTGCTCATGATTCCATAGAAGTCTACATTTCACTCTCAGTTTTCTATCTTCCAAGATAGTTTATATTTTACAGCGTCAGTCCATTATTCGCTATATATCCACATGTGCGTAGTGGCTTGGATGCTTTGCAATTATGCAGAGGCAAAGAGGGCACAGACATGATGTCTTTCAAAATATTTGCTGAATACCTAGCTTAACAATGGGAATGGGAGCTAAAAGTATATCCCTGGAACTTCTGAGATGTTGTTAGTTTGGGTGATATGTATCACGACCTCAAGGCATGTATTGTATATTCATGGCTTTCCAAAATCTCCCTTTGATTTCTGTGGGCACTATTTCAGTTCCTTGATATTACTAATATGGGAAATATATTTTTCTTTCTTAAATGCTCTCATTAGAAAGAACTAGCATTGTCATTTAAGTGTTAATACATTGATATCATTTACAGGAACAGCCCTTCGTTCATACATGTGTGTATTCAGGTTAAGGATTAAGGTTGTGTGTGTTAGGTGAATGGTCTGTCCTCCTTCAGAGTAATATGCACTAAATTAAGCTACCTAATTCTGAAAATTAGCTACTGATTGAAAATTAGTAACAGATAGTAGGATATGCCCTTAGGTTCTTGCATTTGGGGATTTGCAGGATAACTAACCTGCAAATATATGCCTGCTTAACTTTAAACATAAGTAACTGTGGAAGAGTTTTTCACATACGAGTAGTCCAGACCATGAGTACATGTATGCAGGCCTAAAATGTGAACACGGCAGGTGAGTGACAGTGCTACTTGTGTTTCCTGTGAAAGACAGAATAGAAAAGTGATTTGCCTCATGTTTTGTTTGATATTATAACTGGGTGGCCTGTCTTTTAAGAGCCAGGATGCCTGGTGTCAGCAGGCCATGTGCGATTAATTATCAGACCCAGCTGGGAGGCAGCCAGGATTTCCCTATGAAGCTGGTAGGGAAGCTACTGAAGAGACCTAAATAGGTTTTTGCAGTGGGAGGGAAGGGAAGGTGTTTCTGGGAGTGATTAGTTCATGGTGTAGTAAGAGGATTGTTTTGTTTAGTGTCTTGTTCTGACTTAAAGGTGTGTGAAGTATGGCAGGGAGTCCTTTGTGGGACGGCAAATAGGTCAGCTGCCTCGCTGTGAGGAGAGATGTATTTAAAATGTGTAGGGGGTGTAGAGAAACATCTTTCAATGATGAGTTAGCGCTATAGGTCTGGTTCTGCAGTCCAGTCTAAACTGGAGTAGCTCCACAGAAGCCAGCAGAGCTAAATGAGCTTATGCCAATAAGGATCTGACCCCAAAGCCTTAGAGAGTGGTTGAAAGAAGAGTTCAGAATCTCTTTACAAGCATGTGCCTAAAAAAAATCATTAAAAGCTATCAGAGTCGTCTACTAATCCTGCAGTACTGTAGAAGCATTAAACCAAGGTGCCTCAAAGGTTTGACCTTTTAATTCTGAAAGAGTTACTGAACATGTGCTTGGTGGATGATTCTTTTAAAATGTTAGTGCCTCATTCATTTCTATGTGAAATGTGGGAAACGTGACCGGCTTCTTTAGAGGGGCCAAAAAGACAGCGATGATAATAAGAGGAAGGGACATGTTGCTGTCCGGTTCAGACCATAGAGGTCAAGTTTCAGTGAATTTTATGGTGTGTCAGACTCGTAAACCCCCTGAAAATGGGAGTTTGTAATAGAAATGCTGACACCACCTTAGCTCTAATGGCAGAAATGTGCTGCTATAATTTTCTTTGCTAGTTAATCTCCTGGTACAATACCCTATGCTGCTCTGGGGAATTCTCCATCTCTATAGAGATGGGTGGGAGACAGAGTGTGTTCTTACACGGGTCTGAAGAGAGACAAGAATGCCAATTCAAAGGTCATTTTTGTGGAATTTTTGGAGTGTATTAAGCTTTCATATGCTGTATTGTTCTTAATTCTTTGCTCCCTGTGTACATGTAGAGTTACATCACTATACTAGATAAAACGTGATTCTCTATCCTTCTTCCTTCTAATTTTTGTTCTTGTCATGTACCTCTTGGATCCCAAGGTCACCCAAGCTAAGCTCTTCCCACGTAGAGCTGGTTTCTGACTGACACAATGCCTTACTCTTCTTTCTAGCAGATCCTCATGCAGGCATCCATAATTCTCTTTATTGTTCATTTGGAATGCAACTTTCTTATCTCTGCAGAGCAAAAAGAGCTAGTCTCTCTGTAGAAATTTACAGAGCAGCAGCACCATCTCCTGGATTACTGGATCATTGTTTCCCCTTGCAGCAGCAGCCGAACTACTACTGCCTTTGCTGCTATCTGTGGTGTATTTTTTGCTACCGTGAAGAATGAAATGCTTGCATCACTGTAGCCTATCTTTCTGACTTGTTAGTGACTTAGGGCTATTTTCTGTCCTAAGATGTAAATGCATAGCTCCTGCCGACTGCAGTAGGAGCTGCCTCTAAGTATCTCAGGGCAGAATTGGGTCTTGGAAAACACAAGATAACCTGAAATAGTTTCCCTTTGCTAGAGGATTTGCAGCCCTTGAGACAAGATGCAGTACCAGGTCTCACCTTGTTCTTTCCTACCTTGTTATCACGACCTACTGCCTTCCCCACCTACAGCAGTGTCTTCCCAACTTGTTTTCCTGTCTCTCTTTCTTACTCTTCTCTCTCACTTGCTGTTATTTTGTAGTCTTATCCCACTCCAAAGTTCACCACTCCTCGTTTCATGTTTCCCTCCTGTCTCTCTCTCCCTTTTTTCCTTGCCTCGTATTTTGCCAGTCTCTTCCCTTCAGCCACATTCTTCCCTTTTCCACTCTTCCTGAGAGATGGAGGGACAAGGCCATTAGTTGCACCCCCTCTAGTCTTACTGCTGATCACTTTGAGCTAGTGCAGTCACACGCGTATCTAGCTGCGTACTCTCTCTGTCTCTGCAGCTCTCCTTTTCTCCTTCTGCCACTAGTACACTCCAAACAGGCTTGATTGGCATTAGTAGGTTTAGATTCCTTTTCAAGTCTGCACCCTACACATACCATGCAGAGAGAGCCTTGCTCTTTGCCACCTTTATATTTAAGGTGAGGTAGCCGTTTGGCTTCATGATTAAGGAAGTCAAAAGACAGCAATTTCTGGGGGGTGTCAGCATCACTGAATTGCGTGTTTGTTCCTTTATTATATTTAAAGGATTGTTGCGTCTTCATATTAATATTGATGTGTGGCTTCTTAGCTGGAATAGGGCCTATGTGTATACCAGGGAATCATTCATGGCACCAAAACACATGCTTGGCTTCTGCTTGTACTGTGCAAGAAAAAAAAAAAAAGTCTTCCAACAAATGATGAGATTTCCTGCATGCAGAGAAGTGAATAATTCTTGCAAAGCACTAAAAGAAACCCAAATAATGGTCACCTGCTCATCTGTAAAAAATACCAGAAAGCAGAAACAACTACTTGGGCTTCAGTTGGCTGGTCAACTAGTCTGTATTAATGAAGGAGCTCAGAGGAAAGCAAATAAGCTTTGAATGTATAGGCTCTGCTGAATGCTTACGTGCCCGAAGTAGTGTTCAGCTTGTACAGCATTTGGATCATGCCGCAAAGGAACAGTATGGCTTCTCTTATGCTCTTCTATAAAGCATGAATCTATTCAGGTTTCTCAGTAAGCTTAGCCAAAGATCTCCTGAACAACAGGACAAAAACTTTGTACAGCTTCTCGATTTCTCTAGCCTTCCAAGAACATAAAATATCTCTGCAGCTGTGTTGTGCTTTTCTTTCTTTCTTTATCCCTTACTTCTATCATTTGAAGTGAATGAGGTATGTATGGATTTGATTTCTTTTTTTTTAAATAAATAAAAAATTTGTTTAACAATGTCCCCATGCTGAGGAAAACCTATGATGCTTGTTTATAACACAACCCACTCCTCCCAAAATAATCTGGTACAATCACAGTTGCGGCACAAAGCCCACTTGCCCTTCTTCTGTGCCCTTGGCCCAATTTCTCTAGGAACTGCAAATGTAGTGACGTCAAAGTGAACTCGCATTCTTTGGCTGGGGTCCAGAAGTGACCCAATTAATTTCCCCAGCCCTAATACCGGATTGCTAGCAGATTGGAAAACCTGGTCGAATTGTTTGCCCAGATATGGACGTAGATTCTGGCTAAAAAATTAAGCCCAACCTCAACTGTTTACCTACTTCTCCCCAGCTGTTCCTCTCTCTTGTGCTCTGTCTTCTTTCATGAGCTAGGTGAATCCTACAGCTATGCTTTAAGCTCTTAGGCTTTCCCTTTGCAGTTCCTGGGATAAGAAGGATTCAGTGTTAGCAAGACTGGAAGCAGAGTTGCTAGGAACAGTCTTTGGGATGGTGGACCCAGCTCAGGGATAAATCTTGATCCGTCACTCTAAAAACAACCCCAGCGACGGCCACTTAATTAGCCTCTCAATCTCTTAAATGGATCCTGGGGCTAATTACTCATCTAACAAGTGCAGTATAAGACTCCAAATATGTGTTTATATCCATGAAAATCTCACATAAAAAGCTTGTTTCTGAGGCCCAGATGGTGTCTTCAAGTTTGACAATTCATTGCTGATGGAAACAATCCTTCCTAATCAAAATTCATTGACTGTGCAATAAAAGTTATTCTCAGATAACTGGCCTTTGCCGTCGCTGAACAAACTAACAGCACGGCCTTGAGCTGCACTTGTGACTGCAGCTCTGTAAGGGAGAATATACTGCCATTTATCATTGTTCCCAATCTAGGTCAGGGGGTCTCTCTAACTAGTTTTCTTATGATTGTCTTTGCTTTCCTTGTCCCCAGCTATTGTTCCTAAAAATGCAGGGTGAGCGAGCTTTGCTGGTAGACTATTCCTGCTAGCTGACTTTCTGAAGAAGGAAGAGAGAGTAAGATGCAGAGCGATTTATTCACAATAGCATAAGATAGAGGACTGGCCCCTTCCTGAAACCCGTGTGCTTATTGTCTTGACGTTTTTCGTTTTTGTGGTTTAAAACAAAAAAAAGCTTTTGTTTACGTTAAAATAAAAGAGTAAAAATATGTGTTACTTGAAGGGTGTCATATTTTATTTCTGAAGCTAGTTAAGGAGAAGGATGATTATGTACGTTAAAAGAGGAAAAATAGCTTTACGGGTGGACTTTGGCATGGGGTGTTACAATCCGTACGGCGTCAAGACAGCAGTCGGAAGTGCCTCTAGCAGCATGGACAGGTCCTCGATAAAAGGCTCTCCCCGGCTGGTGTGCAAGCCCTTGGAGAGGCAGGAAACTCCTTCATACATCTAGGGCTCCAGGGAAGGGTATATTTCCTCCTGCCCCCTCCTTCCACGATGGGCAAGATCTTTTTAAACAGCTGAAATGTAGCAGGTGTGAATGTAGTACTGAAAGCAAGAGGGGGAAAGGTGGCTTACCGTTTGTCCGTTCCCTTGATCTTAGCACTGCTAAAGAAAGAATTTATCTCCAGCTAGAAAATAAAAAAAACTTAAGGATGCTTTTGAATTGTCTGGTTTCTCCTAACTGCGTAGTCCTGTTTCAGCAATTGTGGAAAAGGAATAATAGAGCCTGGGAAGTGCTTTGACGATGCTCCTTTCCCTGCCCTTTGCCTTTCAACTGGCCTTTCCGTGTAAACGTGCTTTCTCTATGCACCTTTATTCCTCTGTGGGCTGAGATCTGCGAGACGATCACACATGTGTCTTCAACGTAAACAAAGTGACCCATGTGTTTTAACCAAATTTTCCATGAGCCATTTCAAGCTTTTTGGGGGAAAAAAAAAAAGATGAAATGACAGCGAAAGTTAATGTCTCATCGGTGGTGTAATTGTTCTTTATGTACCCATTATCTTTGCAGAACAAGGATCTCCAAAGGTATTAAATTTCTGAGAAAGGATTATGGTCTCGCCTTTGGTTAATGGGAAGTTGTCTGAAATGGTATCCCTGGCTGAGGCCCTACTGAGAAATGTAGCCTGGCTACAGAAGAGAAATCTGGGGATTGCAGACTACGGAAAAGAACAGAGACATTTTCAGCCAAAACTTTAAGCTTTTCTCTCTCTCTCTCTCTCTCTCTCTCTCTCACTCAAAACCCAATATCCTGTTTATGGAAAAGTTTTGGTCAGGTTATCAACTAATGCATAATTTTGATCCTTAAAAATGAATTTTTCAGAAATCTAGCAGCAATTAACAAACTAAGGTGTATAGTGTTAAGTTGCCTACATACAGGCTTCCCACAGACCTCCTGGTTACTGTAGTGTACTTTTCTTTCCTATCCTTTCTCCAGGCTGCGAGAAGGGAACTTTACAGGGGTGTCTCAGAGGAACGTCTCCGACTTCCATCTTGTTTCTGGAGCTTCTCTGTCATCCGTAAAGGGCAGTGAGTAAACTTTCATCTCAGGTTTTTGTCGCCCACAAAATTCCAGATCTATCAATGTCACAGTCTTTTCTTTAGGTTTTCAGTGGCATAGAATGAAGTATTCTTCAGAGCAATGGAAAGAGCTCTTCAGTTCTCATCCTTCACATAGCATAAGCGGTTATACCTTGCTGTGATGTTGTCTAATTAGTGTGTTTCTATTTTCTTGGCTGCTTTGCTTATCTATGGGCTAAAAGGGAGTTCTCTTTTTGGTTTTAATATCCAGTGATCTAAGCCCGTAAAGCCAGGAATCCCTTGCTTCATGTCAGGTTTTGCTCAAGAAGCCGAGGTGTTTATGCACGTGGACGAAGGGGCAGGTTGGAATATGATGCCGTCTTTCCTTTATGTGCCCCCATTCACCTTTGTGCACAAGAAGCAACAAGTTTTAAGATGAATAACAGCATTTTTGAATGGGAAAGGCATCCTAGTGACAGAGGATGCAGAAAAGGATGAAGTACTCGAGTTTCCACCTCCATCTTCACAGGCAAGGTCAGCTCCCAGACTACTGCGCCTGGCAGCAACGTTTGAAGAGGAGGTAAGCAGCTAACAAGGGAGAAAGAACAGGATAAGGACTATTTAGAAAAGCTTGACATCTACAAATCCACGGGACCGGACAGGATGCACCTGAAGGTGCTGAGGGAGTTGCCTGGTGTGATTGCAAAGCCATTGGCCATCATCTTTGAAAACTCAGGGTGATTGGGAGAGGTTCTAGATATTCGGAAAATGGCAAACATAGTGCCCATATTTAAGGATGAAAGGAGGAGGATCCAGGAAGCTGCAGACCAGTCAGCCTCATCTCAGTCCCTGGAAAAATCATGGAGCAGATCCTCAAGGAATTCGTTTCTAAGCTCTTGGAGAAGAAGGTGATTGGGAACAGCCAGCATGGATTCACAAGGTCAAGTGATGCCTGACCAACCTGATCGCCATCTCTGATGAGAGGACTGGCTCTGTGGATGCGGAGAGACCAGTGGATGTGGCGTACCTTGATTTTAGCAAGGGTTTTGATACAGTCTGCCATAACATTCTCGCAGGTGAGCTAAGGAAGTACAGGCTGGATGAATGGACTGTAAGGTAGATAGAAAACTGCCTGGACCATCAGGCTCAGAGAGTAGTAATCAGTGCCTTGATGTCTAGATGGCAGCTGGTATCAGATGGAGTGCCTCAGGGATCGGTTCTGGGGCCAGTTTTGTTCAATGTCTTCATCAATGATACGGAAAATGGCATAGGGTGCACCCTCAGCAAGTTGGAAGATGAGACCAAGCTGGAGGGAGTAGTAGAAACACCAGAGGGTGAGGCTAGGATTTGAAGTGACCTAGACAAATTGGAGGATTGGGCCACAAGGAATCTCATGATGTTGAACAAGGACAAGTGCAAAGTCCTGCACTTAGACCAGAACAGTCCCATGCCCCGGTACGGGCTGGGGCTGACTGGCAGGGCAGAAAAGGACCTGAGGTTTACAATCTACCATAAGCTGAATATGAGACAACAGTGTGCCCTTGTTGCGAAGAAGGCTAATAGCATACTGGCTGCACTGGTAGAAGTGTTTCTAGGAGTTCAAGGGAAGTGATTATTTCCCTCTATTTGGCACTGGTGACGCCACAACTGGAGTTCAGTTTTGGGGCCCCCGCTACAGAAAGGATGTAGACAAAATTGGAGAGAATACAGTGGAGGGCAACAAAAATGGTGAGAGGACATGATTTATGAGGAGAGGCTGAAGGAACTGGGCTTATGTAGCTTTAAGAAGAGGAGACAGAGAGGCGGTTTAATAGCAGCCTAAACTACCTAAAGGGAGGTTCAAGAGAGGATGGGGAGCTAGCTTGTTCTCTGTGGTAACAGATGACAGGGCAAGGAGCAAGAGTCTCAAGCTGCAGCAAGGGAAGTTCAGATTAGATATTGGGAAGGATTTCCTCACTAGAAGGGCAGTAAAACACTGGAACAGGTGACCCAGAGAGGCTGTAGACTCCCCATCCTTGGAGGTGTTTAAGACCTGGCTATACAAAGCCTTGGCTGGGATGATCTAATTGGGCATGGTCCTGCTTTGAGCAGGGGGTTGGATTAGATGACCTCCTGAGATCCCTTCCTACCCTAATTTTCTATGATTTCTCTGATGGTCTAACTGCTTCCTTCAAAGCAAAGCTGTTTTGAAACTGTTTGAAGAGGGAGAAAATTCACTGGATGTATTTGTAGCGCAAAAAATGTTCTAGTGTTGAAATGTGAGTCCATGACAGCAGATACTTTTAATGCTATTATAGTGGAGTGCTCCATTGTGCATCTTTTTTTTTTCCTACCATATATTGTCTGTTCCTTAGCTCTGAGATTTTCTTTGCTTAGCACATGAGGCACTATGACATCCAGAGAGGTTCATTTCCTCTTTTCACTTTTAAATGGTATCCTGCCAATATCACCAGTGAAATTCAAAATATATAACTTATTCTAGTAACAAGAATGGAGATGTAGTAGAAAAAAATTGGTATAATTAAACCACATAGGGGTGCATTTTATGCATTTAGGGTGGAGAAATAAACTGATGCTGGTTCATACTGGAGTTTTTTTCTCTTGGGTGCAGCATTAACGTGTGTGCCTGGGACCAGAGCATGTTGGACCAGGGGGGACCAGCCCCAGGCTGGCAGCAGGGGGTCAGCCCCAGCCTCCAAGTGGCAGCATTGGGTGGTGGTGGGGCTGGCTGGGGTATGGGAATACAGCAATGCAGGGCTAGCGGGCAGAGAGCCCCCTCACTGCAACACCCCCATGCCGCATCCAGCCCTGGCTGCTGTCTACAGGTGTGTTGCAGTGGTGTAAATTACTCCACCATAGGTTAGTACTTTTTCTGGACAGTACTAACCGACAGCAGAGTTAATTAATTTAATTTGCCCTAATATGGATGCATGTGTAGACAGCGATGTTTTACTGCCGGGCTAATTGGTCAACTTCACAGTAAAACACACGTGTAGATGCACCCACCCACGATGTCTGAAACTGATATCGAAGCCTGCTGAATGGGAAGGAATGACCGTAAGGTCCTATCACATGCACAAACAATGAACTTCATGCCCGTTGAGAAAAAATTGCTACAGTACTTTCATCAGAAAGATTAGGTACCCTTACAAATAAGTTATCAGTAGTATCATGGTCTGAACATGGCTATAAAGGAAAGGGTGGGCTAGTGTTTGTTTGTACCATGAGGTCTGGGAAGGATGAAACCATACACCCAACTGTGGTACTGATAATGGCTTTCTAGCAGATTTTAAAAATAAGAGCTTTATCCTGGGATGTGTTCACAACTCCCAGGGGCAGGGTCGGAAAGAGGAGCTTTGTGATACAGGACTAAAACAAGTTCAATTGTCTTCAGGTAACTTAGGAGAAGCAAGTTTTTTCTCCTGCCCATACACCCACTTTTTTGTATCAGACTGATACTACCAAATCTCTGATTCAATGAAGAATGGTGCAAAATGTAAGACTGACCTTTGGCCAGCATACTGCATGGGAAATGGGCTCTGTTCCAGCTCTGTGGGTTAATAATGATTGCTAGCACAATATAAAATAGTCAGGATGCTTCTAAATGATTACTTGAGGGTGGGAAATGTAAAAGGAAGAAAAGTTAGCCAGCTCCTACAATGAAAATGCGTTACTAAGGCACTGAATAGGCACTAATGGGCAGCCCGTGACCCCAGAATCTTCTGAAAACAGATTTCAGGAAAGACAAAACGGCCGAGTGAAAACTGTCCGAAGAAAGTTTCAGAAAAAGGAGAATGCACTGTTGTCCTAAAAGAAAAAAACCTATGGGATGGGTGTGTGTGTGTGTTTTTGCTGTATTTGACCTTGGGAATGACTGATAGGTAAAAACAAACGCTACTTGTTTGTCTGTGGACTGAGGAGTGCCTAAGAGCATGCCCCAAAATTAGGAGCTGATATGCCAAATTTGGTGCAATTTTTCTGACACTTTGAAAAGCTAACTTGAAATCGTTTGACTAAAACACATATCTGCTTTGCAATTATTGTTGTGTGTTTGACATTTAAATTTATTAGCTGACAAAATTTTTGTTGTAACATCTGCTACCCTGCTCTAAACTTCCTGTAACTAAAGATGCACAAGCCCTGGAGAATCGGCATTAGGTAAAATAGATTCATTTAATATAATTGAACATAATTGTGCATGTAATGCTTTAACGTAATATTACTCAACAGATGTGCAAATAATAGCAGGGTTATTCGCCACCAACCATATGCCGGTGATAAGATGGAAGTGGCATTATAATGCTCAGCAAGTCTGGCTCGTTACAGTGAACAAGTGGTTAGACCAGAGCCTGCAACACGGTGACCTTGGGACTCTAATGCTTTAATGTATGTCCCAATGAAACAGTGATGATCTCAGATTGCAGAAAGCCTATATTATGTGCTTTCAATTGGTGAGGGACCCCCAAGGTCTACCTTTATATAAGCTGATAAGACAGTCTTAAGCAGCCAATTGAAATGACCCTTGCAGGCCTCAGTGCAAACTTATTGGATCTGTGGCACCTCTATTAGATGAATGAGATTTCCTTTCTTTATTAAATGGTAACTTTTAAATTACAGATGGAGCTCTAATAAAAACACAGTTCCAAATGCTCTGACTTCATTTTTAATGCTTATCTGTTCTTTTGCAGCTTGAGCCTATTTCTGCTTAAGAGAGTTTCCCATATATATTCTGCCCTAGAGAAAGCTCTTCTCCTAGCTAGGTAACAGTTTTGCCTATTGCTAGAAGACTGGAAAAATTAAACCAGATCAAAAAGGTGGCCTAAAAGTGAAGATGTCTGAAAGGTCCTCAGGGCTTCATTTAGCTTGGCTAATAGCCAGTCTTAAGTTCAGAGAGATGGATGCTCTCTTTTACTATGCCCTGTCTAAGGCATGTCTCTTACAAAAAATGCGTAACAGAAATATGTCCAGTTGATATCAAATAGTAAGTGAATACAATGCTATTTACTGTGGATCAGTCTCTGCCATGCCTGACTTATGGGACTTCCAATAGAGGAAATATGCATTAGATTAGAAGAAAGGATTTCCTATAGCTATAGGAAATCATACCTATTGACTTCCCAGGGCCACGTTCTATAAAGAAAGCATGACAGCCCAACCAAGCTTAAACTTACTCCTCTCGCATGCCCTTTATCATAGCAGTTACTGCAGTCAGGGCCTGTTACTGCACAGTCTTGGCAGCTCACAGGTCATTTCTGACCCTACTGCACAATAGTGTTGGCATTACAGTTCATGCCCACTGATGCTACAGTGCCATAGCGATGAGCTCATCGCTACGGCAACCTAGATGCATTGTGGATGTAGTTGCATCCACAATGACTGTAATAACTGTGTCCAGTTCTGGGTGCTGCACTTCAAGAGGGACGTGGACGGCCTCGAGAGGGTGCAGAGGAGGCCACTAGAATGATATGTGGGCAGCAGGATAGGCCTTATGAGGAGCGTCTGAGGGACCTGAACCTGTTCAGCCTCAGTAAACGGAGGCTGA
>JAGPOW010003395.1:36201789-36236886 GCA_030014935.1 Caiman crocodilus
TCCTGCCATTGGCAGGGGGTCAGACTAGATGGCCTGCTCTAGGCCCCTTCTGACCCTAGGTACTATGAAACTATGAAACACAATGTTCTAGAGGCAGAGTAATTTAGTAGAATTTTGAAAGTCTGATTTTAATGATATAACACAATGGCTATTAATTAACATTAATGCAATTTAAGTTAAAAACTAATTCCCATACCTACTGTTGGTGTACTTTCCCCCCACCCAATCACCTGGGTCAGATTTACAAAGATATATTGTACCGAAAGGGGCACATCAATGTTCCATAGGATTTACAAAAACACCATGGATTTCTAATACAATTTGAGCATCTCAGTAGTTTTGAAATATTCCCTAATATTTATCTTAAATTTGCTATCACAGGCATTTTGTTGTGTAAAAGCTTGCCTTGTTCTGTAAGAGCTTTGTTCTCTTGCTTCCATAGTGCTGTGTTACTGGAGTGTGGATTGTGTATCTTTTGTGTTCTCTGCTGTTCTAAAAACACAGTCCACAGTCAGCAGCAAGTGAAAACAACAATGTGAGATGAGCACTAGGGGTGTGTGGAATGGGCCGTATTTGATTTGGATTCAGATTCGGCCCAAATCGGGGACAGTGATTCAACTCGTTGATTCGGATCACTGTCCCTGAGTTGATTCGATCAAATCTGAATCTGAAGATTCAATGCTGATTTGAAATATCAAAGATTTGGCCACAGACGCAGCTTTAAATGTTTTTTCTACATACCTCAAGGTAGCAGGCATGGCTTGTGAATGGTGAAATGTTGGGATGGATGGGGCATCCCACAGGAGTTGGGGGTGGGGGGGGGGCACTTGCTTGGCAGCCAACCCAGAAGTGGACCAGAAGTACTTTTGGTTCACTTCCGGGTCGGCCGGGGAGTGTGCTGGGGGCCCCCCCTGTACCCCTTCTGGCTTGGCGATTTGCTGGGGGGGACCCCGGGTGTCTCCCCAGACCCAGGAGGCACCAGGCATGGGGGGGAGGGGCAGCACGCTCCCCAGCAGATCTAAAAGTGGATTGTAAGTGCTTCTGGTTCGCTTCCAGGTCCGCTGCAGAGCGTGGTAGAGATCCTGCCCACCCCCCCCCAAACACTCCTGTAGGCCGCTCCATCCACCCCACCACCTCAGCATTCACAAGCCGCCTGGTACCATAAGATACGTAGAAAAAAAACATTTAAAGCTGTGTCCATGTGCAAATCTCTCTGAATCAGAACCTTCCAAATCGATTTGATTTGGCGAGATTAAAGGGTTTCCCTATTCGATTCGGAGATTCGTACACTAAATCAGGCCAAATCTCTGCCAAATCGAATCAGGGACTGAAATGTCACATAGCCCTAATGAATATGTGCATGTGTTACAGCTTATAGCCTTAATTGTGTAGCGCCTTAAGGTATAAATGCTGTGCACAGTTTGAGAGGGGTGTGTATAATGTTTGTTTGATATGGTGGGGTTGTTGGGAGGGGGGTAGGGTTTGCATGAGAGACACATGGGAGACTCATCAATGTGAATGTAGAGTGTAAATAGATTTTAAAAGTGTTACCTATCTGTTAATTTTCAGGCATCAAAGCAAGTAAAATGATAAACATTGCATAGGTAATTGAAAAAAATCCCAAGTGATTCATTACAGATACTGTGTGAAATTGTTTTGGCTGGCTGTTTGGGGTTCACTAAAAGTCTCGAAAGTTAGCTGTATGCAAAGACTGCTGACAGCTAATAGAAAGGACAAAATGCCTTCTACAATAACATGGTGCTCCCCATACTGCTGTCATACTCATTATTAGAACAAACATGCACAAGGTATACTGAACTGACTTAAGATTATACTAGAAAGTTTCGAGGCAAAGAAATGTCAAAGCTAAATCAGATGCTGTGTGCCACACTCCAACATTAAAGAACAAGTATTTGGGGGAGAGAGGGGGGGAACATTCTTCTTTCCTTAATGACATAATTCTGCTTATATTGTTAAATGTTATTTCTGCAATCTGTATGATGACAATTTGTAAAGCTGTTCATGCAGCCAGAAATAAACTAAGAAAGACCTACTAAACCAGTAAAAATAAGTATGACTTGGATAAGTGGCAGTTGACCTATGGATTTCTTTTTGGAGAGCTGTTTGCTTTTTATTTCATTTGATCTTATTTTTTAGTTTGGTTACTTTGCCATGGCCAGAGGCATGAGGTTTAGAAATGGACCTAAACTATTTATTTTAGTCCCCTGCCATACATTACATGTATTGCACAATTAACTGGTTAACTGTGCAGTACATTTAGATGGGCCACACATGCAAAGTCATGATCATGCCATAAAAATATCCATCCATCTATAAAAAGAGTCAACCAGTTACAGAGTTAGTATTTGAAAATGTGCAACAACTTTATAGCTGGTTTGTATCCAGCATTAATTTAATGTGTAGAAGGCCTCCTGGTTCTGGACCTGTATATGGTCCACGTTTGCAGAGATTGGCAGGTTTTTGTTTCAGGACCATCTCTAAATGGGTTGCTTGTCTCATATCTTAAAAGACTGATTTAGTGATATTTTTCTCATGAAATTAGTATGTGCATATGTGTCTGTGTAACCGCCAGAGATCCAATTAACATTTGTGTGTACTTGGGCCAAGGAATAACAGAAATCTGCATCTGGTAGGAGGGCTTGTGTCAATGGGGCTACTGATGGCGGGGTAGCTTCTGTAAAATACCACAATATTGCAACCTCCAGAGTAAGGCAGATTTCAAAACCGTGGCCCCCACTGCCTTGTGGGCATTCCTTGGCTGGAAAAAAACGAAGGGATGTCACCCTGAAAGAAACAAGTCCTTTCTGAGGTGTTAGGCATGCCTGGGGAAGCCTCCACTCCTCCATACTCTCAGTTATGCATATGCTGAAGTTGTATACTAGCCAAACGAATAAAGCGATTCACATGCTGGACTGTTTGGACTCTAACCCCTGGGTTCAATTCAGGCTCAGACTTACAAAAAATGGTACTACTGTTGGTGAAGACTCAGAACTGACATTTCTCCATTATCAGAAAGTCAGCTGTCAGATGCAGGTGCTATCCAAGGGAATGATTGTACATCGCTGTATCTATTGGACTCGTGATGTTCAGAGTGCATGCACAGAATGGCTTCATCCCAGTGTTTAGTGTCTATGCACCTACCCTTCAAGCTGGGAAAAAAAATAAGAATGTTTTCTACCAACAACTTGAAGAAGAGTTTGAGAAAACTCATAGAAATGAGACCATGATAATACTTGATGACTTCAATGCAAGAATTGGAGGTAGTTTTAAGAATTGGCCTGGTGTTCTGGGAAAACATGGAATTGGTAATAAGAATGAAAATGACCAGGGAGTGTTTGAACTTTGCGCATATCAAAATGTATGTGTTGCCAACTCCTACTTCACTGGGAAAATCACAAGAAAGACATCCTGGTAACATCCAAGATCAGGGCACTGGGACCAATTAGATCTAGGCATAACCACCAGAAAGACTTCTTGCATACAAAATTTTTATCACAGTGATGACTGTGACATTGACCATGCCTTTGTCTGCTACAAAGTCCAAATCAATATCAAAAAGATCCACCATAGCAAAACTTCCATTTGTCTCTAGTGTAGACATCAGATAAACTAAAGACATATAGACCTGCAGACTAGTCAATGAAGAACTTGCAAATGTCAGTTTTCCTAACAGCTCAGCCACTGAGAACTAGTAAAGCTTAAAACTAACATGTCCAATGCTGCTATAACAGCGTTTGGGGGAAAAAATGCCGCCTGATTTGAAGAGCATTCTGAAACACGTCTACTATGCACGGAGAACAAAAGAACAGCACTACCAAACGCTCAACAATCTCCCACCAGCATAACCCTAGTAAATCTTAGAAAGCCTCCTTCTGTGTTTCTCTTTGAGCCTCAGATTTTTGTCTGAAACGGTGATGATAATCAGAAAGCAGCTGATGCAGCTGCTAACCATGGGATGTATGAAAGCATCGAACAAGGAATCGGCCTAGTCAAGGAGGAAATGGCTGAAAGAATTAAACACAAATGCCATTACTGGCAAAACCAATGTGAGCTTCGAACATTATGGCCAGATCCAGATGGGCAGACATGCGATGTGTGTGGTATTGCAAGCCGCTTTATGGTGCCACAAACCACGTGCCCAGCACATTGAAACATGTTCCATACTGAAAATTTATAGCATGGGGGCAACATTTGCTACCAGGAAATCCTGGCAGAGCACCTCCACTTCTTTAGCTCCTCCCCGGCTCCTCCAGCAGGCCAGGGGAAGCTGGGAAAGGGCAGTTTGCCTGAAGCAGGGCACTTCCCCGGTTCTGCGGTCCCATGCTGTCATGCCCCTGCGCTCTCGGGGTCCCCTGGGAGACCAGCCAGGAGCTGCAATGGCAGGGGCTGCTGGGCGATGGACTCCAGCATGGGCTCAATCCAGCCTGTGGGCCAGGCTTTGCCCACTCCTGGACTAACAGAGTTGGAAAAGCAGCTGTGGTGAAGATATGAATCTATGAGACTTGTGTGTCTGCTTTAAAGTTTAGGCATGTGAACTACAAATGCGCAGCATGTTAAGACTGAGCAGCTGCCACATGACGTGTCTGCGTAAGTTCCTGAAAGTAAAGTGGGAAATAGACCACAGACATAGAGGTACTGGAACCTGCGGGGCTGGCATGCTTTGCAACCTTTTCTTCTTGGTAGTGGTTTCTATGGTTCAGTTGTGTCAGGAGAATGGAAGAAGACTGTATCCCCAGGAATATTTTGTATAGTGAAATTCTAGATGGCTCTAGAAGACAGAGGTGGTACCATGAGGTGTGCAAAAATAATATGAAGTCATTCAACATCAGTGTAAAAAGCTGGGAGGAGTGCATGGAATCCTGTCTGGCCTGTTGGGACGTCTGGCACTGGGTGCAGCTCAGCGTTAAGTGGCTTTGCTCCAGAGGATGGAAGCAAAGTGAAAATCAGCATGATGCAAATTTGGACCCCAAATCGGACAATATATGGATCTGTGGAGCTTGTAACAAGCTGTATCACTCTCCATTTAGGCTTGTCAGCCACAAATGGCACCTGACCGGGTCCAAAGGGTCAATGGTTGCCTGCTACTCTCAGATCTCAACAGTTCTAGTTAAAACATGGGTGTCGAAAATTTAGCACTCTAATCCATTTGGGGCGTGTAAATAAGCCAGCCTGAGGTTTCTTTGTTTTTCCCCAGTGCTGCAGCGGAGCCAGAGATGCCTGCTAAAATACCTTTTGAGAATTGGCCTCCATTTATTTAAGTTCCTAAATTAAGCTATTGGAGTTTAATTTTAGGATCAAAGGTTTGAAAGCAGTAACCTTAACTTCCATGTCTTTTTCTTCCTTTATAAAAGTAAACAAAAATGCTTTCTTCCTTGAACAGCTAATTGAAGGATTACTAAATTGATTAGTGTTTTGACCCTTAAATGGAAGGAGTGCAAGAATGTTATAAAGATCTCAATCTATCCCCAAAATTGATGTGTGAAAGGATCTTCTAAATCTCTCCTTTGCTAGGTAGAAAGAGAGCCCTTACACCCATGTAGGAGCTCCATTGCTATGATCCACAACTCCACTGCTATCCAGAGTTATCCACATTTACTACAGGGAAATGCGACACTTAAAATTTCCAAACATTTTCTTGTAATGTTCTCTGTTTGAGAACTTGCACAACAGGTCTGCTTTTGCTGAAGTTTTCTGTATCTTGGCTCTTCCAAAAGGTGACTTTACTTTCCAATTGCTATAATTGTACCTACTGTTTCACTATTGTATTCAGAAGTTGTTTTATTAATAATACACTCTGCTGCTTTGTTTATTTCAAAAGAAACCAGGATCAGACATCTAAGGGCCACATTTGACCTGCAGAGTTCTTCATGTAACTCATTTGGGGATTGTCCGGCTTCATTGGTCCTTGCAAATCTTGTGTGCATGCTCTGAGCTGCCCGGTCTCCAAAAATCATTTTGTGTATTTAAATATTTCTGCTTCTCTTCTTTCATTTTTCACATGACTGGATTTTTATTCTTACTAGGGTGCTAATTGTGAGGCCTATTATATTTGCTATATTATATTCATATATAGGATGCAATGCATTATGGCTTATACTTTAGAATATTAATATAGAAGTTTGACACTAAGGAGAAATTAAGGAGGATTTTAGTGACTGTAGTCTGGTTCTTAAGTTAATGCATGTATTCCACAATCTACCTCCTTCTCTTCCCAAAGAGAATTATAAAGATATATTTGGCTTCTTGTCCTTAAGAGAATGTTATTCATTTCTCCTCCCCTGCAAAAAAAAATCTATTATTTTGCTGCTGCTGAGCAATTACTTTGTTCCACCTTAAAGGTTCCTGTAATTTGGTAAAGTTTACCTACTCATTGTGCAGTCAGCAAAGCGCCTTGGGATCCTTCTGGATGAAAGGCACAATATAAATGTAAGGTATTATGATTATTATTACTGTTAATAATAATAATAATTCAAGCCCAGAGTAATGTTTATGGTTGAATTATTATAATCCCCTAAACAAATAGGTTTATGTAGAAATAAAAATGCTGACACAAGCTTGCTGTAACAAGACAGTTCTAGCAGGCATTACTATAATTCAAGCAAGAACCAGTCGAAGGGATAGAGTCATTGTGTTGATGCGTAGTATATGGTTGTGATCACAGGTACCAGTCATGTCATAAACCAGTCCTTGGGTATAATAATTCTGGCAGAGAATGAAAATGAATTATTTTCTCTTCTATCAGAATGCTCCACCAGCCCGTCCATATCATTTTCTCAACAAACACCACCTCTGACTTCATAACAGGCTTCAATGATACAGTGTCCTCTATTTAAGTTAGTGAATTTCTTTCGCTTAAGACTTTCATGAGATTGTGTGGGATGATACTTAGCTACGTGACCACTATGCAGGGAACCATAGAGAATCTACCTAGCTGTTCTCATCAGATCTGAGAAAAAGGTAACACAGATGTTAAAAGTAATGGAGTCAAAGTTTCTAAGCAGCAAGTAGTGTAGGGGACTCGAAACAGACTTGAAATGCCAGGTTGTTTTAGGGGTTTGGGTTGTTTTAAGAACATTATAGTGCTGCGGCTCAGCCGGATTACCATATTCACTCAGTTCTAAGATGAGGTGTTTTCCCCCCATTTAACATGGGGTAGAGTACCTTGTCTTAGGACTGAGTACAAGGGCGGTGAATGCTGCATGCGCACCGGAGCCTGGGGCACCGGGCATGGCCCGGCCCAGCCCAGCTGGGCCCCACAGCAGCAGCGTGCAGCCTGCACAATTGCTATGGGCGTTGGGCTGGGGCTGTGCTCAGTGGCCCAGGCTAGAGCAGGGATGGAGCCTGCTAGCATAGAGCAGGGGTTTCGTGGGGAGGAGGAGAGCAGAGCCTGGGGGGGGCAAGCAAGAAGCAGAGGGGGCAGGGAGCAGATGCAAGCAAGGACAAACTGTGCCTCTTGCCCAGACCCTATGCCCCTCTCACCCCATACACGCTGCCTGCCCCTTGCAGTGGTGGGACAGATGAATTAAAGATGGAAAATTATAACAGATTTATAAATTTTCCATGTATAGAATCTAATCTCGGGGGGGGGGTCGTCTTAGATTCAAATAAATGAGGTATTTATGATGTTTTCACATTGGTCCCAGAGGGTAGGAAGAAGGAATTAAGGCTTGATCCTGCAAAGACTTCAGCCCCCTCTTCATCAGCTTAGACATCAAGGTTCTTGGCACCTAACGGGAGCTTTCTTGTCATTAAAGCCAAGTTGTAAACAGATGTCTTCTGCTTAAATTCCACGAATGCAATATCCTTTATGCAAGCAAAATACAACACGCTGTTGAAAGTCAGATAATTCTGTATAAAAGTAGAAAACCTGAAACGGGTACCTGGGAACCAGAATGTTGTATGCTAGCCATTTAAGGTAACTCTTCATAGGAACATTTGGAAATATTCACATACGGTCCAATTCCAACTTTTACTCTTCTGATTTGGCCTACGCAGTGCTTACAACCTGTGAATTTACTCACTGATTAGAAGCTGAAGACTTGACACTTTTCTTTACATTTGTTTTGAAATCCCAACCTTAACAGGAACCAAGTTAATGACAATTTTTCTACTGGAAGGGTGTGTGTGTGAATAGTCTAATTTTGTTGAACAGAAATATTTCACAAACCAACTGACAATTTGCGCGTGAAAAATTCAAAATGAAACGCACCTTTTAATTTTGTTTTGAATAAAACAAAAGATTAAAGCTGGGTTTTAGGATTGTATACAATGCAGGAGGAGTACAATCAAACCCTAGCCCGTTGTGCTGACGTTGGTCTAAGAGCTAGGACAAGATAAAAATCTGACTGAGGAAATGGTGTGATCACAGCATGTCTTATCTCTGCCTTTTCTGCAAACATTTTGTGACCTTTATCCTGTTGATGCTTCAATGTAATATATCATAGTAAATGGCCCATAGTTTCTTCTAACAATAAAAGATAGAGCTCTTCTTTTTATCTTGTATCCCATAGTAAAAGCCTTGCCTAGTCTTACTTTCTAAACAGAGCGTGGATTAGTTTTGAGTTTAGAGTTCCTATTTCTCTCGTGCACACAGCTTCCCCCCACCCACTTTTTTTTAACCTGGTAAGTTGTCAAAGAACTATGTCCATCCATCTTTCTGATGGAAATGCAAAGCCGTTATGATTTTCCCTGTTATTTTACCATTTTTCCTTTCTAACTCCAACAAAGGAGTTAGATTTACCCTGTGGGAGAGGAAAGAATCTGATTTACTCTGTGGGAGAGGAAGGAAGAAAAAGAAGTGCTTAGTAAAAGGTTGTTTAAGGACCAGCCGAAGCTGCTTTGATAGTGGATGACCTAGTTCGTTTGTGTTAGAGTTCCTATTTAGTTAGTTAGCTGTGGGGTGATAATGCAAACTTGAGCTCTTTCCTCATTTCCACTATGTAATATCATCAAGGAAGGATTGACCGTGAGTCCTAAATTAGGAAGTGCCTACTTAACTCATTACTGCTGCTTTTAGTATTGTTTCTGAAGGGCATAAAGAGAAGCAAAGAGTAGGACTTCCATGGAAACTTCTGTTTCAAGCAGGAGCGAGTGCGAATGGAGTAGCCATACTAACCCAATCCAGGATGGTGGAAGTATTACTGCAAAGGACATGCCCTTGGAGTCCCTAAAAGTAATTCTGACAACCTTAGCATGGTGAAATTGTGAACATCTGAACAATTCCCACACCAAAGCCCTGCCCCCTTTAATTCACTTCAATTTGTTCATGTGTCCATACCCTAAGTAGAAGGTGAACCAGGACAGTTCGCACCACTTACCACATAACTAGTATGGTTATTGGGCTATTTCTGACCACCTCATAGGCTTTGAGATGCTTATCCTCACTGCAACCTCAGAAGGTCAGGCAGTGTTTGTATCCTCAGGGGATCTGAGTAGCATCAAGAGACTAAGCAATTTGACCAAAATCGTACCGAATGTTTGTGGGGGAGCCAGGATAGTCTTTTCGTTCCAGGCTTGCACTGGACCATCCTTCCTCTCTTGGCCTTTATGATGCTTCTAAAATGCAGTGCAGAATCTTTCCCTAAATTTACAGATTGCAAAAAGACAAAACCAGGTTTAAGTTTGTCGCAATGCCTGAGAGAACCAGAAAGGAGAGGTGGGGAAGATTAAAGAGTTCTGACAGAAGCTAAGGGGGAGTCTCAGATCAACGGTTTCAGAAGTGACAAGGATTTTAGGTATACAACCTGACATCTTCGAACAGCTTGCTTTTCAGGAATTGCAGCCAACCCCTTTTCAGAGAGTCAAGTCCCCTTGATGACTGGGAGTTTGGGCATGTGCTGTCACTAGTTTATTTTGGGAAAATCTTACCCAAAAGTTTTAGAGGAGAAGATCGTGACCTAGTTGTACCATAGATGGGTGGGTGTTAACAACTTGGATGCTGCCCCTGACTTCCTGTGTTGGTTTAAGCAAATCATATAGGTACTCCCAATAAGTTTGAATATAGGAAAGATTCAGGGCAATATTTGTAAAAATGGATTCTAATTTTAGGTGTCCAACTTGAGACATTTAGGGCCTGTTTACTTTCCACTGGCTAGCTGGTTCTTGAAAGTACTCCATTCTCGCACTGTTGCCAATGATCGTTAGGGCATGATGCTGGTGCATTTTTACCTGGCTTGGGAGCGGCAGAGGGACCTGCTGCACTGGGGAGGAGAGGGGTTCTGTGATACGCGAGGTTGCGGATGCCCCAGATGAAAAAAGAACATTATTGCTTGGTCAGGGATGTGGCCAGATAATAGCTGCTTGACAGGCCAACTGGAACAACACTGTCATGTTTCTCACATTTCCTGATTGCATTTGTGCTTGGTGAAATGTTCTAGTCTAATAAAAACATTCACTTTATTAAGGTATTGCAATACTTAATTACCAGGTGTGGGGAAAAGCAGCTTGGTTAGATTAAGAACAAGAAATAGTCTCAGGAAATCTCATGATTTGAAGCCACCTTAAACTTTTTCAGCAGTCATAATACTAAATAGACTACAAATCAACTTGCTTCACAATTTAATATGCTGCTCCACCCCTTTCAAAAACCCGTTTTCTTTGCTGCTGAAGCTGCACGGCTATCGAACTTGGCAGGCTCCTTGTCAGATCCTGGTGCCTCTTCATTCAAATATTTGATAATCATAAAAAAAAAAAAGCAGTGCTCTGAATATGTAAAGTGACAGGTATTTGGTCGTGTTAGTTTTATATTGCAAGTGCACTTCCCCCTGAATGAGCCTTGTACCTTGACAGGCTCTTCTAGGGGCAAAAGAGCAATTTATTTGTGTGGGACATAAGGGGTAGCTGTTTTGCAAGTTCTGTAATTTAAACTGTCATCAATAACCTGCCATTCCTGGATACTGTCTCCCATATCAACCTCTGTGACTAAGGTGCATGGTGCATCCTGGGAGAGATGCTCTAGGCAGGGAGCTCAGCCTCAGAAGGAAGAATTGAGGTATCAGATGCCTGAACCGCACTCATAGTAGGGTCATCATATGTCCTGTTCTCATCAGAAGAGTCCTTCTTTTAAACCTCTGCCCTGGGTGCCCTGTTATTTTGGTCAAATGAATGAGTTTGTCCATTTTCAGAACCTCCATTTCTGCAAACAGGACAAAAGTGGTGTTCCCTACCCGGGGGCCATGAGCAGAGGTTGTCCTCTGACATCCCATAGTGCTCTGTACCATCCCCTGCTCCCAGGTCTCTGGTGTACGCACCAGAGGCTAGAGACAGCTGAGCACAGTAGAGAGCAGGGGGGAGGAGAGCGTAGCATTTTAAAACTTGGGGAAAATGGTCACCAGGAGACTGTGCAAAAATCCAATGGACTCGAAGCAAATTTGTGAGGGGGTGGAGGGGAGATGGAGGATAAGGAAGGTCACTTCAACAAATCCAAGTGAAACTTTTTAATTATTATTTTGTTTTGGATATTGAAATCATTCATATGGAGTGAAAAGGCTGAAACAAAGTTTTGGTTCAGACTAACATTTGTATGAGACTAAATATTTTGGAATGTTCCATTTTCAGTATTTCAACTTTTTGCCCTGACTCGGGATGAAAACTTATGCTAAAAATAATAATTTCCTGCAAGAAGGAAGGACTGATTTTTTTTTTCTTGTTTATCTAGTTCTGTCTTTGAGCCACGACTGAAAATGCTCCACTGATTGTCAGAGCTCCTTTAATGAGAAAGAGAGTGCTTAGCCTTCTCAAGATTATTGCCTGAAAAAGTACCAATGAAACCCAGGCACCTGGAAAAAGAAGGTCCTGGCTTTCATTGGCTTTTTCATTGGCAATGAAACCCAGACACATGAAAAAGAAGGTCCTGGCTTCAGCTTTACCAGTGAGTTGATGATACATTTTCTAAATTATTTTCTCTCATATCCATTGTGCTCTAAATAATGTTATGGTATTAACAATCTTTTTCCAATTAGCAGATGATCAGAGTCAGATGATCACCTTCATGATGTGATGCAACTTACTGGGCACATGTATATGAGGCACTATGTTGCCGTAGCAATGAGCTACATAGCTACGGCAGCATAGCTCATTGCTACGGTGACGTAGCATCAGCAGGCACTAACCATGATGCCACCACTACTGCGCAGTAGGTTCAGAAATGACGTGTGTGACACTGGAACTCCACAGTACCGGCGGGTACTGCGCAGTTGTTTAGTACTTGCTAAAACACTAAAGCAAGCACTAAAGTGGGGCACACGTGTGGACACACCCAATGAGACCAAATTCATCCCCAGTGTAACTCAGCTGACTTGCATAGAAGTCGTAGGTATATGGAAACTCATTGACTTCCATACCGTTCCACCAGGGACGCATCTGTCCTCTGCTGACGTCATATTTTAGCAGATCCTGAGCCTAGCAAGGAATTATACCCATCATTTTCTCATGCAGCCCTTTCTGTAACCTACTCTAAATAGTCTTGGGACAAAGAAATCCTACTATAGTCTGTCTGCATCTTTAAGCACCTAAATACTTTTAACAACTTGGCCCTTAAGGACCTATTCCCACAGTCTCACCCTATCCTGGTTCCTACCTGGAAAAGATAATAATAGCACTTCCTTGCAAGCTGTCACAATTATTACATTAAAGACTGAGGTTCTCCTGTATGATGGTAATGGGCAAATCTATATGTATGTGCCATAAATACAGTGGCAAATCCTATGCTCCTACCTTAATTTTTTGGGGTAAAGTCAGGTGGAGGGTACAAGTCCAAAATAGCTCCTACATCTTCTTTCAGGAAATTGCAACTTACTCTGTCAAGGAAGCAATCAAAATGGCCTGATATTTTCAGGCTCTAACTTCTGTGCCCTGTACCTGGAACGACTTGGACCATCTTTGCCGATATCATGTGTTTTCATTAGATCCCTAAATAAAGTACCCTCAGAGATGCTGTTTATATACTAATACCTGACAGTAAATGTAAGAAAATATTTCAAGGTAGAGTATCTTGGGCACAGGAGAAAATGCAGAGGATTTTTGTCTGTTAAACTGATTTTTAAAGCAGTTATGACAGCAAACCTGCTTATATGATTTCTTTGAGTAGCTTTTGCTACCAAAGACAGGATAGAAACAGGTCAGTAGTTTTTAAAATCTAAATCCACGCTTCTTTATAAATGACCATCCACTTAGCAATCTTCCATGCTTAAGTAAAGCAACTTGTAGGCAGAGGCAGATTTATAATCTACACTAAGACAAACGGTGACCCATGAAGGATGCTCCTGCTCACAGTAATTTGGCACCCGACAGTCTGAGACGGTTGTGTTACAGCAAAGTCTGCAGCCTAAGTTTTACAGCTATATATTTGCTGGCCTAGTTGTTGATGCTAGCTCTTACCTGAGTCTGAGAGAGCTATACCTATGTGTTGAGATATAAGAATCAGGGGATGCTTGTATATTAGATTATGTATAACTATAAATATACTTATCCATATTTATTAAATATAATTTAGTTTATGTATAAATGTGTAGGTTATAGATAAGTGTCCTTGAAGGGTTCCTCAACCAGTGCTTCCTATCCATGGTTTACATTGCTGCTTAGGGTACTCATGAAAAATTTCAGGGCTCTCAAATACGCCAATATTCCTAGGGGGATCCACCTGAGGTTATTGAGGACAGGTGTTTCTGTAACTATACCACACTATTCAGAGCCTCACAAGCTCTCATTCCCACACGTGTGATGCAGCTGTCTAGTATTACTTCATCACAGATTAACTCACTTTGTGGTCACTGCTAGTCATCTTTCATTTAACATAGATCCTGTGGAAACAGCTCATTTTTGCACTTAATGTCAGTAAGACATTTGAATGGGCTTTCTTCAAAGCCTGTTTCAAAAGTTAGCACTGTTCAGGAACCAGGTTAGCTGTATTTTGGAATATGTGGATAGAAACCCACTGATTGGTTATAGTGATTACCAGAGTGACTGGACGTGGTTGCTCTCCAAGATAGATTTCCCATGGTTTAAATTAGAAATACCTCTGTGGAAGTTAATAGAATAAATACAGGATAATTGGGCATTTTATCTGTGTATTTCATTATTTGTATTATAGCCATAGAAGGTCTGTTTATGAAAGCTGTATGCACGAGGGCAGATTTAAATTTAGCACATATAATTACCATGACACAAATGCTGGTCTGATGTTTCTGTATGTGACTGTAAATGCAACCCTGGCTAGTACTCCCCTCTGCCCCTTGACTCTAGAAAGCCTTCCTGTATCTTTCTGCCTCAGGAACTCTGCATCTCTTCTTAAATGTTTTCTGAAAAATGATTTGCCCTAAACCATGTACTGCTTTGTTACGCTTCTGTATAACTCATTACATATTTCTATAGCTACTGATATAATTTTATGTGTTGTTTGATTGGAGAACATTAAATCTGTCAAGCATTTTGTGACCCAATGAAAGGTAGTTTTTTGTATTTTTTTTAAAGAGCTGAGTCATTCAGTACCTGCAATCCTACTGAAGTCAACAGGAGCTGATCATACTTAGTACCTTTTGACAATCGGAGCAAAAACATGGCAGTATTGTTAGCGAGCTTGCCAGTGCCCCGCTGCTGGAGATTATTATAAATAATAGTCATCTATTATTTACTTTTACATTCCAATATGCACACTAGTACAGCAGAGAGCAATCCTCAGATGTTCTTTCCTTTTTTTTTTTTACAATTCTTGATTCAATTGTCTCAGAGCAAAAAATTAGATTGCAGACCAGACACTATAATAAAAAGATCAGTTTTCTGAGAAATGAAGTAATGGAGAGACCCCCTGAGCTTTTGTATCCCAGCAGCTCCACCTGATTACTAGTTAGTGTTCCTTTCCATTGTCTCCCATGTTGATTATGTATCACAGATTGCTTGGCACCTTTGCTAATTGCTCACTGGTTTTATGCTATGATTTTTTTGCTCCAGCGCTTTTAAATATGTTAACTTTAGTAACCCTTTCAGATTTATGTATCCACTCAGTACAACCTCCTTGGCTGCATGCATCGCAACAGATAGAAATTTGCTGTCCTAATTTCCTCCTGCAAAGTAACATATAAATTACAGGGAGCTGAAGGAGAGAATGACAGTAAGTAGGCTGGAAGCTACAAGAACAGAATTGAGGAGGGTGGACTACATAACATAGTCTGGGATTATCTGGGATGTAATGTTTGCATTTGCAATTTGGGCACCCAAACAACAGTTAGGCTAGGGACCGATATTCAAAAAACCGGAGCCTGAATTGATTCGATCTTTGCAGGTTAGTAATTTGCAAGTGAATAGACGTGCACTTTTGACTCCGGAAATGCAGGCATATGCCGGCAGTGGCTCAGGCCGGAAGCCGGGGGAGCGCTACAGGAAGCCTTCAGCTGGAAGGAAACCAAACTGAGTGGTGGGGCATGGCCGGGCAGGCGGGCCTGAGTGTGATTGGTGTGGGGTTTAAAACACCTCCCTGGCCCACCGGGACCACAGCCAGGGTGCGGCGGACGTGGGAGGGAGGAAGCAGCCCCCGTCAGGAGTCCTCAGCACCCCCCCCGAAGGTCGGTCACTCACTCACTGGCTGGCAGCAGGAGCGGGACGGGACCAGACCCCAGCAGCCTGAGGGGAAGTGGGGGGTTAATCCTACCATTGCAGGAGGGCGGTGTGGGCACCAAAAGGCTCTGCTCAGGCACCCGGTGCCATACACCCGGCGTCATACACCCAGGGCCACGGCAGCCGGATGCCGATAACCTGAGGGAAGGGGGTGGTTAATCCACCCGTTGTTTGCAGCAACACCAGGGGTACTGGTACGGCACCCTGGGCCAAGTCCCTCTGTGGGCCGTGGGCCGTGGGGAGGAGGGATGCGACTTGGCTGCAGCGCCAGGGCTGCTAACAGCCCGACTCACGGCTGCCTCCCGCTGCGGGAGCCATGGCAGCAGGCAGGCTGCAGCTTCCCTCCCCGTCCCTTTCCTGGCAGCGGTAGAGCTGACTATCACAGCGGGTACAGTCGAAGCACCCATCACCTGTGGCTTGCTTGCAGCAGCACTGGGCACTTGGGGCAGGCTGCTGCGGGCCAGGGGCATGGGCCTCGTGGGGGGAAGCAATGCACCACTGCAGCCAGGTGCAGCGTTGTCCCGCAGCCCAGAGGCCATGACTGGCCCGTGGCAGACTGCCCCGAGCACCGCGTGCCACTGCAAACAAGCAGCGAGTGTCAGGTGCCTCACCTGTTTCTGCCACGAGAGTTCGTGCTGCTGCCGCTGGAAGAGGGAGGGTGCACGCTACCACAGCACCTGCGTAGGGTAGGAGGCTGTGGGCACTGGCTCTTACCCCTTAGAGCCGCACCAGGCTGGGCTGCACCGCTGCGGTGGGAGGCAGCAGTGAGTCGGGCTGTAACTAGCCCTGGTTCCCTGCCCCCCTCCAGCCAGGTCACATCCCTGCTCCCCGCAGTTGGCTGGACATTCGTTGGAGGGACTCAGCTTAGGGTGCCATGTCATTGCTCCCCACGCCACAGCTGCCTGCAATAGGGATTAAACCCTCCCGCACTTCCCCACAGGCTATTGGTGTCTGGCTGCTGCTGCCCCAGGTGCATAGAAGGAGCCTATCAATGCCTATGCTGCCCCCCACAGCAACATGGGGAGTTAAACCCCTGTTTCCCCTCAGGCTACTGGGGTCTGGCCTCACCCCCACTCCTGCCATTGGAGCAGCAAAGGGGATGGGGGTGCCTGACAAGGACTACTGCCCTCTTGCCAGGCCAGCCCCACAGCACGCCACAGCAGGGTTTCCTATCCCCACCCTTTTCTTAGGGAGCAGAGGGTTAGGGCCATCCCTGCTTAGCTGGAGAAGACAGCCCATCCCATCCAAGGGCTGCAGTGTATGCTGGGATGCTGGAGGACTCCGACTGAACTTAAACCAGGAAGGGGTCTGGGACAGAAGTTGCATGGGCCCAGGGTGTAAAATGTGGATCTTTTTCTAAATAACCTGCTGGCTGCCACATCACGTAGCATACCTCTTCCTGATTTGGCAGTGCAGGAGAACAGGGAGAAAGGACACCATGATCTGTCTGATGTGATGCAGGTGAGAGCTCAGCGCGCTTTCTGCTAGAAAGACTCGGCTCTCTGCTCCTTCTTTACTACCTCTAGGTGGAAGTAAACTGTTTGCTTTACATTGTTGTTCCAGTGCGAAGTCTCCTGCATCTCTCCATTGCTCTGGCTTTGTCTCATTGAATGGGGTAGGGCTACTCCACATGAGTAGGATACCACTCCATACCTATAAGAGTAGCAGAATCTGGACCGCAGAGGGCCATGTGTTGTCAAACAATGCTTGTGCCTCTTGATGCGCGTATAAAGAGCCACACAATTAGGGTTTTGACCCTTTCAACACCCATCTAGTCTAGTGAGAGAAATTTGCAGAGAAAGCCCAGGTGAAAAGTATAGGAAACTTGAAAACTGTTATCAGGACACAGGGGGAAAGTCTGTGATCAGAAACAGATTGGTACTTGGGTGAAAATAGAGAAAGTTTAAGAGCAGGTACTGTAATGTCAATGGAAGCTGCACTTGAAAGTAATTTTTGAACTGATGAGAACTCCTTGAATCTGCAGTCGTCACCCTCTGAACAGTTAGATTTGCCATAATTAAATGACCTGAAGAATGGAGCAGTAGTTGGAGTAGATTGCATTTCTGAAAAGTGATGCTGAAATGAGGAACCCAGGATCTGTCAGTAAATACAGAGAAAAATGAACAGGACAAGCAGCTGCTATTTCACAAGCATGGCAGGTGTGTGAAAGCAGGTTTGAGCTTGCAGCAGCAGTGAAATAGAGCACCCTACTTCTTAATCAAGGGGAATGCCTTTGTTATGATTATTCAGACCAAGGGGCTTTTCTGTTAAGTCAGTAGGTCTCAATCTTTTCAGACCTGAGGCGCCTGAATAGACTTGTAGCACACTTGGATAAATTCAAGGCATTCCTCTGAAAATGCTAGCTTTTAGTTTTCATTCTTTTACTACAGGAAAATAATAGAGCAATCATTCTAGTGCCAAAAAAGACCACAGTTATGGATTTCTATTTGAAATATCTGGGTTTATCTTGTGAATCATGTTTGCAAGCCTAACGCTGTGGCACCCTGGTTGAGAGTATCTGTGTTAAGTATACCTCAGTTATCAACATGCTCATACAAATATCCTCCTCCAACTCCTGTACTCCAAGATGCAATATTGAAATGGTAAATGCACAAATATCCAGAATAAAAAACAGACTTCCTGACATGGGGGAACAGACAAAACTTTTATTTGCAGATAAAATGAATACCTGGAAAACACATCTTTCCCAACACCAGGCATGTTTCCTTCTCCAGCGCATAATAACATAGACAGATGCACAAAATGGCTTTGTTTGCAAGTCTATGCCCGTACACACATAGGGTGTAGGTGGTGGTTGTGTTGTCAGGAAACCACCTGAATCACTGTAGTCACCTTTCCAAGCTGCATTGCTCATTCTTCATCAGTTGGTAGCCAGTGGGAGAACACAGCCTGATAGGCTTGTCCCTGGAATGAAATGCAATAATCATACAGATGTACAATAGAATATGCTGGGGAAAAGTGTGTATTTGTCTGCTTCTAGGACAAATGTGATATCTGTTTATAACTCTAGCAAGGAACGTCAAACTTATTTCTCTAAATGGCCAAGTCATATAGCCCAAATCTTTTAACCCCTAATTATTTCACGTATTGTAATACCAGCCATAAGAGTGAACGTGGCATAGGACTTGTAGATCTCACTTACATAGTGGAATTTCTGTTGCTTGGGTGAGACTTTGTAGTGCATTCCTACCATGGGATAGGAGTTTTGTACGTTGTATAGTTACTTGTTTTCTTAATGCTTTGAGCTCTGTTTTGTGTCTTTTAAGTCCATATGTTTTGCAGTTCTGCAGAAATTAGCTGTAGAACTGAGGCTTGCAGGGAGAAACTCTTGCTAGTCCTTAGTAAAATGAAATGCTCATACCTAGAACGAGCATTAACAGATGCCTTGGGATTGCTCTCAAGTTGAATAAGTGGAGTGTGACCATCAGTAATGGGATCGTGATACTTAGACTGTGTGCGGCACAGGAGGCGTTGTGGCTGTGTTATGATGTTGTGCAGGTTTTCTAGGAAACAAAGAAAATTCATTATCAATGTCAAAACTGTTTTTTGAAAACTGTGGGCAAATTTGCATTTGCTGTCTCTAAATTCTTCTCTTAAATAACAGAATTAATGGTGCAACCTTGCATGATTTTTCTGCGTCTCTTGGCAACTGAGGCATTTTCTTAATTTACCAGACTGAGCATTTTTTTCAGATATTTGAGCAAGATACTAAATGGATCCTGCTGGGTGAGAGCACAGTATTTTTCTTCTTGGTGAAGCTGTTGCAGTTTGAACTATGGTAATAGAAATGTTTTAGTTGTTACATTTTAAGCATGATGGCTCCTTTTATGTCTTCAGTAAAAGAAGCTAGGCTAATGTAGTGTATTTCAAAGATTGACACAGGGCTGCTTTTCTAATGCACCATACAGCAGGCTGTACTTCAGTGCATAACCTTAAAACTGAGAAGGCTGGACCCTTCCAAAGCTTAATGTAAGTAACGTTCATGAAGTGTAGAATAATCCATCTGACCCACTGCCAGCACAGCAGCCCCCAGACTGACTAGTTCCCATCTTCTTCCAGGGTTCAAATATCAGCCTTTTGACAGCTTTTTCTCCTTCGCTATTTCGGGAACCAGTGACTATGTGGTGAAACTGAGCAGAATTATGTTACAAATTAGAGTGTAGCCATGCAAGATGCGGTGAACTTTACTAATATGTAGATAACAGTTCGTTATACGGTAGAAATAGGTAAAAAATTGGGGCTGGCGTCATGTATTATAGTGGGGATAATCATGCACATACTTATTATGCAGTAAAGTGGAATACACTACTCCTTTACTTCCTTACTGACTTAACTACGAAACAGGAGCTGTTAGGACATATTCTGTTTTGCCTTTTTTTTCGGGAGACAAATGAGAAAACAGAAAACTAACAAGGACAGATAATAAGTAGACATTCTGTTCTTGAATTTCTTCCTTTATATGTTGTGAAAGTATGTATCTCTTAATTACTAACACATTCCGGATCACATAATCCGTCCAGCTCCTGAAACATTTATTGATTTTTTTTTTCCTTGTAATGCTCTTACTTACAGTATCTTGCTTAGCCACTGATTGCAGAATTACAGGGCACTTGCACACATGCAGGGAGGCTGCTCTGATGCACTGTAATTCCAGTGCATCAGAGCAGACTCGATTAATCGAGTCTGCTGGAGTGTGGAAATTACCAAACTCCAGCAGACTCCGGCATCACATGCATCTGCATCCCTGTGCTGAAAAATAGCAGCGGGGTGCTTTAAACCAAAGCACACCTGACAAGCTTTAGTTCAAAGCAGCTCACTGCCACTTGCAGTGAGGGGACGCTGCTACACGTGATGCTCTGAGAGCTTTTAATTAGTGTGGCTCTTGGAGCTGAGTTAATTAATGCCCCATCCATCCCCCATCTCCTGGAGCGTGTCTGAAAATGCCCACAAATTCCCTAGCAAACCAGGGAAATGAAACTACAACTCAGGCTATGTTGAAGCTTGATGTTAATTACTTGGAGCTGATGTCCTTGGTTAAACACTTCCTGTTCATGATAGAATAGGATTCTATTACATTAATGGTCATTACTGTACACATTAGCTCAGAAACCCTTTTTAAGACATCCAGATTATTGGTCTGCTTAATTAGCCCTATGACAGACATTCATATTTCACTGCTTCAGTCAGTTTCCTTGCTTAAGATGCAACTAATACCACTTTTCACCCTTGATGTGCTCTCTCAAATGTAGCTAGCTTTGGTATTTTTTCATAATTCACCTCCACTGTCAAAACCAAAAATCATAAATACATGCGTGTTTCCCACCCCGCTCTCCCCCACGTGTGTGGCACTGGATCGACAAATAATTCTCTATTGACTCTTTCATGCTTAGAATCTAAAACAAATGGAGATTAGCTCTAATCCAGATCCTGGGCTTTCTCTACTGGTATCACCACATTCCTACCCCAGAATAGTATATGGATGATTGTTGTCCTTCAACTAGTTTTCAGTCCATTTAAGAATACTCCAGTTGTGTTCAAGGGTGCTTTTTATACCACACTGATTGCTGTGATGGTATTTGAGCCCCATCGTTAAGCTCTGGGGCTGTGGGTGGAGATGGAGGGAAGGGAGCAGAAGCAGATGCCAGGATGCTGTGCACAGCCTGGCCAGGAAGTGAGGGGGTGGAATGGATCCCCTCATCTTTTGGCCCTCAGCTACCCTGGCTTGAGGTTTTGGGGGGAGTTAGACTGAACCCCCAGGTGAGGGGCTCCGTTCCACCCTTCCTCTCCCTTCCAGCTCAGACCAGGCTTGCCTGGAAGCTACTGCTGCCACAGAGACCCAGCCAGAGCTGGCGGCAGGGGGAGGGAACGAAGCCCCCTTGCCTTGGGATGCCTGAGCTATCTCCTCCCAATACTCCAGCAAGGTGAATGAATGGCTCCATCCTATCCTCTCCCACCACAGCTCAGGTCAGGCATAGCAGCCGTTCAGCTGGTGCTGCTCCATTTCCTCCCTCTCCGATGACAGCCCCAGAGGCAGAACTAATCTGGTGCTCACCCCAGCCGGGCCCTGCCCCTGCATGAAAAATTAACCCTTGAGGGAACACACATTCCCGAAAGCAGAGTGCCTTAATCTGCTACCTGATTAGACAAGGGTTAATTTTTTGTGCAATTGGCCATTTCAGAGGTGCTTTGCAGCCATGCATGCGTGTTAGGTCATGGCTATAGAGTGCTTTCAGGGGCTAGATTGCATGGCCAATGTCACATGTGTGCCCTAACCGTCTTGATAAAGACTGAGACCTTAAACTTGACTATGGGGAATGGAAAAAGAGTGGACAAACAGTTTTGATGTGTAAGCTAGATTTTAGAAGAACATACATTTGGTGCTTTATTGAAAAATAGCTCTGTGTTTACTGTTCTCATTCATCCACAGAAAGGAGTCGCACCCCAGTTCCGGGGTTATATGTTACTGGGCTTTCTGACCACAGCATGCATATAGCATAAAGAATTGGCTTTGGCCATTTAAAACAAATTTGATTTATCTTAATCAGCATGTAATTGTGGTTTTCACAGGCACTCAGAAATAGGTTATAGTTAATGACTACAATTGCACTGAGCTCTTTATGGTACACCAGACAAAACTCACTTAGGAAATAAATAAATAATTGGCCTTCAGTTCTCGCTTGAGAAATTGCTCTGTGACTGAGAGATGGATGAACTATAATGCTGGGAACTCCTGAAACCAATTAAGGGAGATGATTATAATGTTGTATCCTCAGATATGCTTAATTTACTCTTACCACTGTAGCTAATGAGGTAGATAAGAAAATAATGTCCATATGTGTGTGGATACGTGTTTTTATTTAACGGCAATAGCAAAAATCCTGGTGCTAGTTAATAAAAGCCACATGAGAAAATGTGATGCCATCAAGAGGCCACTTTTTGTGACTATGAAAATGAGGCTTCAAAACAATACCTTTTTTCCTAGGTGCAAGAAAGTCAAAGATAACTTTTGGCCACGTTTTAAATTAAAACAGACAAAACAAACCCTGGGTGAGTTCTGGCCATGTTCCTTATGAAGTCACGTTCCTCTACCCATCAATTTCTTAGCCACAAAGTCTTGATATCAGATTGCAAATTAAAAGCAATAGGACCAGTGTATTTACATGTGTTCCTCTTGTGCTGAATACTTTGTAGTTTCATTTAAAACTATCGCTTTTGTTTTTTTCCATGCAGTGTACGAATTTTCTGTCTGGTCTCATTCAAGTTTCTACATTGCCCTCCTAGCAGTTTCTGCAGCCAAGATCCCCACCCCATTTGAGTAAATAGTTGATTGCTATGGGAATTGGACACCTAAATATCTTTGAGCATCAGGGCACAAGTGCCTGACCCTTAGTGAGAGAGAATAATTTTTGTGGGTGATATTGTTGAGATAAAGGCATACAACATTTGAATGCAAGACATTCTTCATCGGGTAACTTAGTAAATTACTGCATTTTACATTACCCACCTGTTTTCTTCAGGACCCGTCTCCTATCTCATCTAGTACAGCAACTGTGCTTTCCTTTTTCAACTGTATTGCATAGCATCTGGCACATTTCTTCTGTCTTGTAATCAGTGACTGAAGGGTATTTTGTATAATCCTGGAGAAATAATAGAGGTTCAATTTTTTGTGATGAAAAAGTAATCTAGACTCAAGAATTGACCTGAACACATACCTAAACTGGAGCTTGTGTGCTTTGCTGATGCAGGGCCTAAGGCCCCCTACCATGTAACATCAACCTGATATAAAGCCCTTTGAAGACCACGAGACTTTTTACATTGCCTTTAGATAAGGAGCAATGTATACAAGTAGAAAATTGAATATTTCCTAGTCTAGGATTCTTTTAAATATGTTCATTGCTAGATCTTTCAGTACCAACTTCAGCAAAAAATGGCAGTGTCTTGCAGGGAGAGGCTTTTTTACTGTGTGCAAGTATTACCCAATACAGAATACAGACTTACCTGGCATACCAGTGAGCTGCAGTAGAGAGTCATGGCAGAAGTCAGTGAGTTGTGGTAGAGATCATCCTCAAATGGAGGAAGTGCTGATGACCAACCACAAGCATATGTGTAAGCACCTTCTTAATTCTTTCTAACCGTCTTTCTGCAGCGCCGTTGAAACTTGCTAGGCATATGCAGGCTGCATGGTATTTATAGTGAATATAGGCTTGTGTCTTTAACATGTTTAAAATAATAGTTCTACTTGGGACCAAATTTTGTCTTTACTTGAGTACTCTACTCTTCCAGTGAAGTCCTGTAATGATTTAGGTAATGGTTTGTTAGTTTGTCAACAAACATCCATCAGAAAGTAATTTGATTCTCAAAGACAGAATTTGACGAAGCACTTCTAGTACAAATCTGCTCACTTCCAGAAAGTATTTGGGTATTTGAGGCCAAATTGATTGTACAGGATCCAGCCCAGACCATTGCCCATCTCAAAAGAATACCTGGCTTATTTCCTGTTTGGTCCCTAGTTTGCTGTTTGGTTTCCTGTTCCTCAGGACGAGGGAGGCACTTTTGTATGTTTGTGGTTCTCTTTTCTTTGGTTTTTCAGGTCATAGTCATAGGAGTGACAGCTACTGTACAAAACCCACAAGATACTAACAGGGTCTTAATGAAAGAACACATAGCCACAGTCTTCATGAGACATGCCTGCCTTTCACAGTCATGAAGGGGATGGAACACCCTGGATGCTGTTTCCTTTTCTATGCTGGGAGATTTGTTTTAAAAAGATGTGGGATTTGGGGGAAGAGATTAAGGCTTGGTGATTGCTAATGCTAGGTAATTCTTGTGTTTGGTATAAGCTTCATCCTCTGTGCATGAATGTGTCCAGGATTGTAAGTGTGCATCTGTCACTTAATTTCCTGTAAACTTGCCCAGAATGTCACATCTTGAGTTGTATTTGCCAGGCATTAAGAAGAGGTTTTGAATGAATAGAGCTCATTCATATAGGACTCTTACATTTTAATAGAGTAATGTCTGTATTGAAATAATAGATCTTTGTGAAGGAACAAGGTAAAAATTACAACCCTGACTTTATCTAATACGTGGTTAGGACCACAGATGTTAAACACCATCTGAAATTATCTGTGTACCACTGATGAATTGTATAGGTAATTACCAGCCAGTCTGGCTCAGTAGGTGCTAACTCTTTTTCATTGAATTCCTCAGCCTCCCACCTATGACATGCTATTTTCTTCCATTCTGCACCTTGGGTGTGACAGATGCTTGGGCATTTCCTTTGACAGGGAGCTCTTGGCAGCCTATTGGATGGGCTAGGGACAGGGCGGCAGATGGACAGCCTTTTAATTCATGAAATGTGTTTGGTCCTGTATGAATTCCAGATGTATAGTGTAGTGAGATCTACAGGAACTAGGGAGTCAATGCAGACAGATGGGCAAAGGCTTTTTCATCACTAGCAGCTTGTCACTTTTGTTCCCTTTTCTAGATAAATCTGGAAATGCACACTCAACGGCCCTGCTCACAAAAGTAGCGTCATTTGACAAATTTAACCAATACTGAAGTCATTTTGAGATACAGTTGTTACTTTCCATATGCACCTCTTGACAGCCAAGGGAACAGAAGTCTGCTTGCAGTGATGGATGAAGAACTTTGTAAATGAAAAACCTCCATCCAATTTTTCTTTAAAGTGGTAATATGCACAAAAAACTAGCTGTGCAGACATGGTAGAGGAGGTCTTGCCTTTAAGTGGATGGTTAAAAAGCCTAAGCACAACTTACCCCTATGGAGCAGATCGGTGTGTGTTTTTCCCTTGAGGAATTGTCTTGTGATGGAGAGGTAGCCATTATTGTCAGGATGAAGTCTTTTGTGAAAATGAAGAGTAAAATTTCCCAGTGCCCTTGGGCAGGAATAGTTATTGAATCAATGGAGTCTGATTTAATAGACTAGTCTATTCTCTTATATAGTGACTCTTATAGCAAAGACAGCATCAAAGTTGCATTTAAAAATAAAATTTTACTTTATCTTCATGGGGGAGGTCCAGGTCTTGGTAATGCCACTGTGTACCAAAACTCAGAAAAAGTGCTATGGCTCTGTCTGTAAGAATATTTCCATTTTTTGTGACTACAAATGAGAAGGATAGTCCTGTGTTAATGCTGGAATAGGTTTTAACATCCCATCTCTGTTCCCACCTGTAAGAGACTTACTGCAGAAAGCTCAGCCAAATCATGTAATATAGTGGTCACCAACCTGGGGATCCTGATCTACAGGCAGATCCTGGAGTCTCTTTTTGTAGAGTCTAGGCTGGGGGGACAGCTGAGTGTGCACTCACGTGCACACCCAGAGCCCCTAGCTCTAGCAACTCAATCTGTAGAGGAAGGAAGGGGCGAGGGCCAGATCGAGGCCCCTGCAGTGAGCAGCTAACTCTATGGCCCAGTGAGGAGCAAGGGAAGGTAAGTGGGGCCCCAGTCTGGCCAGGTGGTGGAAGGATTGCAGCCCAGGGGGGCTCCTCCAGAGGTGCAGGGGACTCCCTCCCCATCTCTGCGGGGGCAGAGCCAGCAGCCTCAAGTCATGCTGCAGTTGGCCACGTGCAGACGCAGCTCAGCTCAGCAGCAGGGGCTCACGTGGGGGCAACCCTGGCCCGGCTGGGTCTGGCAAGATATGATCTTCCAGAGGTGTATGGGGGGGTTCCCACTGCTGGGCATAGCCCAGCAAAGGCCCTGAGGGCCTGTCCTCCCCATCTGTACTCAGGTCACAGTAGGCAGCCTGCAGCTGCTTCACCTGAGCACAGGTGGTGGAGGGGGATGGACCTCTGAGGCTTTTGCAAGGCTGTACCCACAGCCCCTTCCCTCCCCGCAACATGCCCCTGGGTGGTGGAGAGTCCCAGGCCATGCCAGGCTGGGGCCCAATGCCATGTTCCTCTGGCTGTTGGGTGGGCGCTGCTCAGTGCAGGTGCAGCACAGAAGCGGGATCGGGCCCTGGCCTGGCTCGTTCTGGGGCACTCCACAGTCCAGGGGCGCATGGGTCAGGGGCTGGGGTGGATGGTGGGGCAGTGGGCAGGGGGAAGCGGTAGATCCTGTGCTGACCTTTAGTTCCAAAAGGTGGTCTTCACTATAAAAAAGGTTGGAGACCACTGATGTAATACGTCTGTATCAATTCCTACTGATTAAATGGAGGATACTTCCCTACCTCAGAATAATGCTGTAAAGATAAATTAATTAACACATGTGAGGTGTCCAAACACTCTGCTGCTGGAGTCACCTAGGTAGCTAGACAGGCTAGAACTTCTCTAGCCTCAAGTATGGTGCTTGTCTGAAGAACCAGGGCAAAGCTGGTTCTCCTCCCACGTGGAGAGCAAGCAAGCAGGATCCACATTGCCTTAAGAATATGCTTTTAATCCTATCCAAATGAGAATCTTTTAGTTCCTTAATAAATCAGTTTATTGAGCATTACAAAGTATCAACTACTGGTGTGCATCTGGATATAGTTTTAGCAAGCAAACAATTCAATTATATATGTATATTACCAGTCCTGTGAATACACTTCTCTGTCGTCTGGCCAGGCATCACAGAGCAGGCTGGTTCACTCCCAAGCCATTACTCAGAGAGACCTGCAGAATTTAGACTGATTCTTCCCCCAGCTTTATGTGGCCTTGATTTTAAATGCATTAAATGATTCAGAATCATCAGCTGACAAAAGGGTTGCCAACTTCAGCATGACTGTAGGCAGGACACCACATTGGTGGTATGTGGAGGAGGCTGGCCCCTGCAAAGATCCCCGCCACTGCTGTTCAGGAAGCTGTGGTGTAGTGGTTCCCAGCCCTTTTTTGCCATGCCCCGCCCCCTCCCGCCCGCCCCAGAGCCAACCCTAGGGGGTGCAAGGCCCAGAGGAAATCAGCCCATGCAGGGCCTTATGGCTGGAAGAAACATTCCCCCGGGGGGGCAAGCCAAACCACAGCCTCCCTGTGGGAGGGGACACAGATGCTCCGCCCAGCTCCACAGGGCCAATGCGACCCTGCTGCGGACCCCCGCAACCCTAATTTGTGTCATGCCCCGAGGTTGGGAACCACTGCTCTGGTGACACATGGCCCTTCACTGCCTTGTGGGCAGTGCCAACACCAGGTGCCCCCTGTCCCCCTCACCATGTGTCATTGGGAGTACTGCAGTTTAGCTAAACTGTCCTCATTTTGACTCTATGGGAATGACACAAGTGACATTTTGTCACCTGGTCAGTCACTGAATGCACTCTACAGCCATGCACTGATAGAAATGCATGGCTGCAGAGCACTAAGAAGTGACCAATTGTGCAACAAATGAACCCTCATTACAGGACCCCTGTCCCTGGTGCTGTCTTTAGGATGGGAGGCAGGGTAGGGAGGGGAGGCAGTTCCATCTGGGGTTTGCCCAGTTGCACTGGAGCGTAAGGCAAGTGAATTGGAGCCCTCCTGAGGTGCAAAGCTCTAATCCACCCATCTCCTCACTCCAGTGCAGGCTGGGTAAACCCCAGAATGGACCTACCTTCTCCCCATCCCATCTTGAGGAAACAATGAAGCTGGGAGAGGGAGGGTGAGGCTAGGGGAAGATGCTGCAGACATGCAGCCTCTCTCACTGGATTGGCACCAAAGTGGAGCTCAATCCTCTACCCTCTTGATCCAACAATGTATGTCTACTGGGTTGGGAGGGTTGGTCTAACTCAGGGACGGGCAATTATTTTAGGCAGAGGGCCACTTACTGAGTTTTGGCAAGCCATTGAGGGTCACATGACAGGCAGGGCACATTGATATTAATTTTCTAATTTTTTTAGGGGCCCTGTGGGCTGGATAGGATGGCTTGGTGGGCAGCATCTGGCCCACGAGCCACATTTTGCTCACCCTGGTCTAACTCATGGCACTTTCTGTCAAGCATCAGGAGTTAAAGGGGGAGCTGCACGCTTGTCAATGCCTTGAATGGAGTCAGATTGCAGTTGAAGAAGTGCTTCTCTACTTGTATCCATTGTTACTTCTGGCTGTACCTACAGACTGTTCACAGGACGTTAGTTTTGCTGTCAATGACAAGGTCCAAAAGACAGTTGGCTGCCTCAGTGTTCAGACCTGTGTCACCATTTGTTCCTGTTTAATAAGACAAACAAGATCTGATGACTGGAGATTTTGAAACATGTTGTGGTGAAGGAGCCAGTTTTGAGGGCCAAAACAAAGCTAGTCATAGAAGATTAATAGCCAATACCAACTAGTAACCTGAATATAAACTGAAAGCCAACACCAGTTTGTTTTATATATTCCATTGTATCCTCCAACAATAGCAAAAAGTAATGATCTAAACTGTTGTGAGAAGAGCAGAAAGGAATGATTTCAAAAAGCAATTCCTATCTTTAGAAACCACTTTAAAATAGGAATTTTAAAGTGTTTTTAGAGGGGGCAAAAAAGGAGGCCTAATAATCATACTGGCCAACACTACGTACAAAGTGGTAGAATTACCAGTAATGCAGGAAAGGCAGAAGTGCTCGATAAATATTGAAGAAAATAAATTTGGAGAAAAACTCAAATGTATTCATATCAGATGATGATGATAATTAGACTCCTCATTTCAAAAGGAATTCATAAACATGTTAAAGAGCAGCTAACATTAGACATTTAAAATCAGCACCTTTGGATAAGTTGCAACTAGATGTTTCAAATGAGCTTCTCTAGGAATATTTTAGTCTGCTAATGTTGGTTTTCATTCAGTTTTGGGATGCCGGCAAAAAGCTGTGTCAGCAGTCTCAGAACTATATTATTTAATGTTTTTATAAATGACCTGGGAGAAAACATGAAATTCTCATTGACAAAGTTTGCACATGAGAGAAGGAGCAAACTGATAAATAATGTAGAGAGGAGATTACTGATACAGAATAACCTGGACTGCATTCTAAATTGAGTACAAGTAAAGAGTATATTTTCAGTATGGTCCCATGGATCTAAGAAACAAAAATGCAGACTTCACTACAAGGCTATGCTGAGAAACGTTAAACAAAAGGGCTAATATGTTGCTTGGATGGACATGCAGGAGACTTCTGACTAGGAACAGGGAGGTTACATTTCCTTTGCATAGGTGCTTATGGGACTGCTATTCAAATACTATATGAAACTCAAGTGTTTTATCTTCCAGGGAGTAGAGCACACAGATAAGACTGTAGGAAGGATTAAAGTACCAGAAAATGAAGCTTACTTTAAAAAGAAATAAAGGCTTGGGAGTACAATCTCTACAGCTGATTAAAGAAAAATAACAGGGTAGCGAGTATAGTGTGTAAGAACCTTGACTAGGAAACTAAAATTTGATATCAGATGACTCTTCAGTTTAGCAGACAAAGGTCTACCAAGTCCAATGACTGGAAGCTGAAATTTGATAACTTTAGACTAGAAAGAAGGCACAGAGTGGTTCAAACAATTTGAACAGTTTACAAAGATTTCTGGTATGTCAAGCCCTGATCGAGCTTTCCCCTTCTGAACTCCTGCTGGGCACGTCTACACATGCACTTTACTGAGGAGTAGACTAATTTGCTGTGCAGGAAAGCATCACCATCTACACATATGTGGCAATTAGGCCAGCGTAGACTAATTTACTGCACTGTCAGAAGGTCCTGTCAGACACAAGTACTATCTGATCTGATGGAAGAGTAAATAACTATTGGGGTTGTGTGAAACAGCTGGATTTTTATTTAGTTTTGGATTTGGCCGTTTTGAAAGACAGTGATTCATTTTGGTGTTTTGGATCACTGTCCTGTTTCATTGTGGCCGAATCTCCTCTGAGTCTCTTTTGAGCAGGCTGCAAGCTTCGCATAGCCCTACTGCCCAGCTGGGCAAAACTTGGGGCAGGGAGCAGGACGGGACCATGGGTAGCTTATCGAGGGGAGGGGAAGCGCCGCTGCCCTCCACATGCAGGCAGAGACCCCCATGCAGATCTCTGATCTCTGTCACGCTGGGTTGCAGGGCAGGAAAATAGCACAAAGTGGTAAGCAAGCCTGCTGGTCCCTGCTGCATGAATTAGCTCCACAGGAAGCAGAGATCCACACCAGGGTATCCTTGCCGCCACTGCCCACCCCACGCTGCCCCGGATCACTTCTCTGCTCCCTGAGGAATCAGATCATATGGCAAGGACCAGCACTGCCCTGCCATACGACCTGGCTCTGCAAGGAGCAGAGATCCACACTGGGATCTCCTCGCCGCTCCTGCCCGCCACATGCTGAACCGGATTTCTGCTCCCTACAGAGCCAGGTCTTACAGCAGGCACCAGAAATGTCCTACTGCACAACCTGGCTCCTCAGGAAGCAGAGATCCATGCTGGGGGGTCTCCTCACTCTGCTGCCCACCCTGTGCAGCCCAACATCACCAGAGCCAAGTCATGTGGCAGGACAGCAGGGTACAACTTTTTCCTGCAAGCCTCTCTCCAGAACTCCAAAATTTTCCGAAACATTTCTGAAACATTTAGGATGCCTCATTTCATTTCAGAGGTGTTTCTGGACCTTCCATTTCAATTCAGATTTAGTGTTTCAGACACCAAAACAAGCCGAAACACCTCTGAAATAAAACAGCTGCTGAAACTTTGCACAGCCCTAATAACTATGCTTAAATGCACATGTAGACAGTGACATCTGGATTAGTTTACTCTGGCTCAGATTGCACTGGAGTTTATTCAGTTGCATTAATTGCGTGTAAAGACATGGCTACTGAGCTGCTGTTTGGGTCTTGACAAGCTGGATCTGTGAGCTTTAGACTTTTTAAATTTAAATAGGCTCCAGCACTATCTATATGTGGTTTCTCCAGCATGCTCCCTGGGCATAGACTTTGTCTCTTTCCCCCTCTGCAGAAGTGGGACCTTGTAGTCCAGCTGCACTAGCTCCCAAGATCAGTAAAGACACCTGAAGACATCCCAACAGCTTAAGCATGTCACTTGCCAGGGCTCCAACAAGGTGATCCTGGGCACATCTACACATTCATTAATGCCCTGTAATTATGGTGCATTAAGTTTAGTACCCGTAATAACAGGTAATTGGCATAATCAGAGCTACTGCACATTAGTGCAGATGAACACTTTTTGTGTGACATTTAATGCCCATTGGACCGATCTAATGTGCATTAGCGTGGTTTTTGCCAGCCGTGCTAATGTGCAGTAGAATTAGTCCAATGGGCATTAAGCATCTTGTGTAGACGTGCCCACTGTGGTTTACACTTAACTTCCCCAGGAACATGAAGTAATTGAAGCACTTAACGCAAAGGCTTTGCAGAGATTTCTATCACAACCACTCTTCTCTTTAGAGAGAACAAGGTATATGCAGGTCAGGGCAGAACAGGATAGCTGTCTGCCATTCTTAGCCTTCATTTCCTCACCACTCTTATACTTGGTTCAGTATCCCATAAAGACGGGTCCCACACCAAAATTTACCTCCTTACGGACTCTTCTCTAGAGCGTGGAATCAGTTTTCTCCTTCCAGCAGGCTGCTTTTTTGACTTTGCCTGGTTCTGTAGTCAATATATAGTCCAGTCTTCACCCCAAAGCCTATGCTTTTATGCCTCTGCTTTGTAACAATCCTCATTCTGTCTTTTTAAAACCCTGATTTGTTATCTTGCGTATTTTCAACTCTTTGCTTCCCTATCCCTGCAAATAAATATGTTTGAACTAGAGATTTCCAGGTCAGCCATCTTTCTTAGCATACTCGTGGTTCATCTAGAGCATCATTATTGATCTTTGCTTTGTTCTGTTGCTCCTTCCAGAAACGCTGAATGATGTGTACTAGGAGCTTTTCCAGCCAATGACTGGCTCCTTGAATGTCTCCATGTATAATGATGCAATAGTTAGATTAAGCTAAGTATTTTATAAGTTGTATATAGATAACCTGTATCCTCCATCACTCGCAGACTTATTTTCTTTGCTGATCCTTCACATAGATGCACAAATCAGCCTCCAGTTTATTAAATAGAAGTTGGATTTCCACCTTGCATTCATCATAAGCAATGTATAATCTTCAAGCTAGGGGGTGGGGAAACGGATCAAGGGAGAGATTTTAAAGAAGTGTTGATTCTTGTGTACAATGCTGCCAAGGTCAGTGGTTCATTTTTTCTGTACATGCCTTTGGCAACTTTATCTTGTGTATGTTTCCCTTTAAAAAGAAAGGGTTCGAAGTGTTGCATTTTTCAATGGCTGCTTCTTTCCTCTTCCCTTCAGACTCTTGCAAAAATCCTTCCAATGTATGCTGGAAGCATTCTGCCTAGCATAGTGAGGGATTCAGATTAACAAATATATGGTATATGTTTTTGTGGGGGTTTTTGCATACATAAAGATGCAGAATAATATGTTATGGACATTGTTTTCTGTTAAGTGTGCAACTTAGTGTTTATATAGCCCTTTAGCATTTCCAAGTACTACACAAACATAATCTAAACAATCCTCACAATACCTTTCCCTTTTTCTAACTCGCCGCTGAAGATCATTCTTTTTACTCCTATTTTAATCTTTTAACAGATGCTGCAGATCTAAAGAGGAGTAAGTAGGGATTTTGATTAAGAATGGATAATTTAGGGATTCTTCAGAACTGGAAAAAAAGTATCGTCATCTATTGTGAGATGCAGAAGATGCAAGAAACAGATTTTTTTTTAGTATATATAACATTATATATGTAATACATATTTATAACATAATATATTATTATATTACAGGCTCTGAAAATTTATACTTACTTGAGACAACTTTCCAAAATGATTTACCTTTCACCAGTGACACCTTCTGGTAGGAATGGGTAGCTAAACATATCCTTCCTTGTAATAATTGTGTTGAAAGTGCCAGTACTCAGCAATTACTGATTATATTTAGGTCCTGATCACATGCTTAAGCCTGTGCAGAATCAGCTTCACTCTAGGGTATTTCTAACAACTGCTTTACTAGGTCATGCTCCAGATTTAGTCTACAGATTTTAGCACAGTGACTGCTGCTTGACTACCTTTGAATGAACATCATTCCTGAGTGGGCACATTCAGACACTAAGCGGTGCTCAGTCAGATATCACACAGGTGTAAGACAGTAAGTACTGGTCTCTGGCAGTAATATAGTTACCAAAGATAAGAAAACGAACCGTAGTTGAAACTTTGGGATTTCCGTTCTTATAATTTTAACTTGAAGCAGTATTTAGTCTGACAGAAACAGCTTTCAGGCTTTTTTTTTTTTTAACATGTCCTAATTAGACTGACTGGGAGTCTTAGTTAAAGGGGTTTTACTTTGCAGCTGCACGTGCCAATGGATTCTGTAGCCTGCTGAGAAAGTTGTTCCCAGTCAGCCTAGGCAGCAGGGAGCGACAAGGGGCGAGGAGAGCTGGCTGCCAGCCATGTGAAGCACCCCACGCTGATTGGGACCCATCCTGATCTCCACGCGACTGGGAGGCAGTTACCTCCCAGGTAGGGAGGTGGGACAGCCACGTGGAGATCCAGATGGTCCCAATCTCGACGTGGCAGCCGGGACAGCTCTTCCTGCCCTGAGGAGATTGGGACAAATGCCTATCTGCCTGGGGCTCACAAGCTGAGACAGTTCCCACCCCCAGTCTGTGCAGGTGGAGGCTGCTCCCATAGCCAGGACAGCCAGGGGCTGGCACCCAAGGGACCCTGTAGCTCCTCCTGGCTGCTGCAAGGGGACAGAGCAGGGCAGGAGTAGCCCTGGATTGGCTCCTAACACAGGTGCACATGTAGACATGTGCTGGGGAGCCCTTTAATGAGCCTGTGAGAAAATTCAGGCACATTAATTTCACGTGTATACGTGCCCACGGTGTTGTTAATATTTGCAAACTGTTCGCTTGTCTCTCAGTCACGTCATACTTCGATAATTTGAGTTGGTATGCCTTCAAGGTGTGAATGCCAAACCTTATTAGACCAGACTCGTTATCCCTTCTGTGGCAGATGTCGTGTATGTCTTGTAATATTCTTTGTACGAAGTGACTCAGTGCAAGAGCTTTGGATTCATGGGCTATACCAAAATCCTATTTTACATTCGGGAGAGCTGACCTGGAGTAAACATGGTTCTACTGGGAATGCTTTATAGATTGTAGTGTTGTCAAGAGGTGGCTTTTTCCTTCCCTTCTTGAAGCCCGGCCCTGGAATGAGTTTCTGTGATAGCAGATTTGAGTGTTTAGCAATAAATGATTGCACTGGACTCCTCTGGATTTAAGTTTTCCCAAATATCCTTTTACAGCCTTAACGTGGATAAGAGTATTTACCAAATAAAGGAAGGACTGCTCTTTGGATCTAGCTGTCAATAGCATTTGTGTGCATACAACTATGGCAGGGAAACGGGGGGGGGGGGTGATTAACTCCTTGATCCAAACAAGCTGGGGACAAAAGGGTTATGGAGTCTTGTTTCCCCTTTTCCTCTAGTTTTCCTGTTTAAGAAGAGTCCGAAGGCAATATAACAAGTAAACGCTTTACTTACAAACTGC
>JAGPOW010003395.1:36236986-36255048 GCA_030014935.1 Caiman crocodilus
AGTCTTGTTTCCCCTTTTCCTCTAGTTTTCCTGTTTAAGAAGAGTCCGAAGGCAATATAACAAGTAAACGCTTTACTTACAAACTGCGGTACAGAGACTCGCGTCGATGCACACAGTGCAGGCACGCTCTGTAAAGTTATGCCGTGAAGCACACAAATGCTTCGTTTGCACTTCCGCGCCGGCAGTTCCCCTTACAATAATTCTGAAACTAAAACCGTAGGGAACTCAAGAGCTCTTCACACATCCAAGTGATGCAATTATCCGAGATGGGGACGTCCGGGGGGGAAAGGGAGCCATGGACGCAGGACCTCCGGTGAGGGTGATCAAGCCTCTCTGATGTCGTGTGGGTCCCACTTTCTTTTCGCGGGCTTTGCTTTTATACTGCCCTAATAGCCAATGGGATTGGGTCTTGTTCGCGCGCTGAACGAGCTGCATGAGCCAGGGATTTTGCTGCGTGCATTGATCGTGCGGCTATGAGGCTTCACTCTCTGCCCTCCCCACGCCGCGAGCACAGCTTGCTGGTGTTTGGTCACCTTTTAGTTACCACCACAACAAGCAGCCTGTATAAAAACAGTGATTTCAGAGTCCTCTGCATGGGATTATAACAGAGCCTTACAAGAGAAAACATACTGCTTTTTTATATTAACCAAAGCACAAAGCCATTTTGCTTCAGACAAATCTGGTCTTTCAAATGACACCAAAATGTGTTCAGTCCTGCCAACCCTAACCATTCAAAAATCACAAGTCAGATCGAATTCTGGCCACCCATATCCATCCAAACAGTCCCGCTCTGTAACTTAGCCAGTTTGAATTTGTCTTTCTCAAATATAGGCATAGACAACTTTTCTTATAAAAGACCACTGACATCACAGTTAGCCTTACAAAACGGAGGTTGAGAAGGACATGGTAGCTCACTCCATGTACATCAAGGGAAGAAACTGAAGAACAGTGTTTGTTCCCATTTGTTCATGAATATATTTAGTCTGGAAATTAGGTTACTAACCATCAGAGAGTGCTAAGGCTCTGGAACAGCCTCCCACTCAACATACTAAGGACAAACTGAATGGGTTTTAGGATGGAGTTAGATAAGTTTATAAAGAGGGATGTGTCCATCTGATAGTAGAGGGATCTGGAGATTCATTCCTGTCCTATGAATCAGGTGCTAAAAATTATTAGGTTGACTTACAATTTATAAGACATTATAAAATAGCATATTAGGGACTCTTTTATTGATCTTCATCAAATTGCGGTCGTATTTGCTAGCATGTCTTTGGTATATCACACCAACTGCTGAAACTTCATCAGTTTCAGCATATCTTAAGATAAGATAAGCATATCTTAGCATATCACACCAACTGCTGAAACTTCCTTAGCCTGATGAAGGGTTCTTGAACCTGAAAGTTTGCTTAATAATGTTTTCCAACCATTTAAGTTGGTCTAATAAAAGATATCAGTTTCACCCAAAGAACCTTCTCTGCCTTATGTCCTGAGACCAACATGGCTACAACCTACACCCCTTTAGCATATCTTTTAAACTACGAGCCCAATACCTTATGTTTTCACTTGAAAAACTAGTAAATGTAATGAATTGTTTGGGTCATGGAACTGTGGCATTTAGGACATATCTACACATGCATTAATGGGCTTTAGTTAATGCGCATTAAAGCTAGTACCTGCACTGGGCATTCATACACATGTATGTGCTGCAATGCCAGGTGCTTTTCATAGCGCTTGGTGCTGCATTGCATACATTTGTAAAAATGGCAAAATGGAAATTCATGGCTGGGCAGGGGTAGCACACAGCTTCCCCTGCTGTGACGAAGATTTCTGGCAGGGTGGATGAGCATAGCTGACACCCAGAGCTGGTGCCCTACTCACCTTGCCCAGTTGCTTACATTCCTGGATTTATGGGATGTAGATGAAAGAGGCAGGTGGTTTTGTTTAGTCTAGTATTGTGCATACTTGAATATCCATCACCTATGGCCCAATGAACAATATTATTTTTTCTCCTCTTGTAAAGATTTTCATTAGTGCAAGGCCTGAGGTTTTTTAGCAGTTCCAAGAAGTACTCTGATTTTTTTCATATTAATTCAATAAAGCCTTCATTTTTTTAAATTTACATTAAACTACTATAGAATATTCAGTCTTTGAACATAAGCCGTGCCATACTGGATAAGACCCATGTTTCATTTAGCCCAGCGTTCTCGCTCTGACAGTAGCAAGTAACAGATGCTTTAGAGCAGAGATTGGCAGCTGGTAGCGATTGCCCACCCCAGCTTTAGCGGGAGAGCATGTGAACAGGTCATGTCTAGTATAATCTATTCCCAGTCATACCCTCCCTGCCATCAGTCATCATTGATTTAGGGATGTCAGAAGATGCATTCTTCTGTGATTGTTTTACTTAACATCCATCAGTGGACCTGTCCATGAATTTGTCTAACACCTTCTTTTGAACAGCCTCCTGCGTCAATGAGTTCACAAGCTATCTGTGCAATACGTGGAAAAGAAAAAAAGAAAAAATACTTCCTCTTGTTTGTTTTAAACCTGACTCCTGATAGTTTCCATGGTTTCCCTGCAGGTCTAGTGTTGGGGGACTGGGTAAATAACAGTACTATTCACTTGATTCATACCTCTACAGACCTCTATCATCCACAACGCCATTTTTCAAATGCGGAAACCAGAAATGTACATAGTATTCAAGATGTGAGTGCACCATGGATTTATATAGTACATGATGCTTTCAATTCCCTTCTTAATGATGCTCAACATTTTATTGGCCTTTTTTTGTTAGCTACTGTTCATTGAGCTGATGTCTTGTACTGGAGTGTGACAAACCAGGGGATTTTGTTGCAGTATGTAGGGCCCAATTTAATTTTAAACTAATTTAGTATAAATTACAAAAATGAAGATTTTGTGAAATGAATGTGGGCAAGGATCAACTCAACACAGTACCTCTTGTTACTTTAAACAAGTAACTTAAGCTGCTCTGGATTCTTCACTTTCTTGTAGGCTTTGATGTTGAACATCTGTGGCAACCTTGGAAGTGCAAGATGAAAATTTAGTGGACAGCATGCTGGAAATTTTGACAGCTGGTTGATAGGTTATTGTGGCATGAATTCATATTTTTGGCTTAGAGGAGAGAGAATTACTGTTCTCCGGTTCACAGGCTTAGTGGTGGCTTAACTTTTGGGTGCCAGGGGAATCTAATCAATTTCTTTTGTGCCCAAACCTGCTATTTTACCCACTGGTCATTTTATATCCAAAATGTATCTTAACTAGATGTCCCTTCTAATGTACTGAGAGAGAAAATGGTTAACAAATTTGACATTTACAGTTTCATTGCAATTCAGACTGAAAACCCAATTACGATTTGGGGTTCACAATTCTGCTATACCTAGTGTACCTTGTACAGTTCTAGAAAACATCCCTGCATCAGTTTATGCTCCTGGCACTTTTAGAAGTGTTTCTTTCTATCATAAGACCTAGAAACTGTTTTTTTCCCCTTCCTCTCAAAAAAAAAATTTTGAGTCTGCTACATAATTTTTGCAGCAGGTAGCTGATGTGGAAAATTCAGCAAGTGCAGAATTAAAGAACAATTAAACAAAGCACCCTGCTAGCGAGTTGTCATGAAAATAAGATCTGTCAGGGACATTGGTAAAACAAAGTAAAAATCTCTGAAATCTCTCTAACGCAGTTGAGTTGGCAGTACCCTGACCATTCTGTTATGTGACAGAATAGTTTAAATGGTTGCATTCCTTATAGTAATACTTTACAGTCGTGTAATACCATCTGTTTGAAGAGCTTTAGGTACTTTAACAGCCCTATTTAATTTAAGATTAACCGCATACCTGAGATAATACCATACCTATATTACAGATGATTGAACGGAGGCACAGCCATGAGGGGGGTGTTGCTTTATAGTTGCTGAACACCTATGGCTGTGGATTCCCATATGTCTAACATCACGCCCCAAATAATATACCATGGTTACTCAGAACAGCACCAAGTCTGGAGCACTTGGACTCCTTGTCCCTTTCCTTTGTTGTGATCATTGGCTGTCTATACACATGCACCAGAATGGAGGGGGAGGCATTTTAATTAGAGTTAAACCAGCTAAATGCTGCAGCATCATGTCTATTTAGTGTCCCGCATTTCAGAATGGCTGCTGGGGCACCTTAACTAAAGCTTGTCGAATGAACTTCAAAGTGCCCCCACTGCCATTTTGAACTGCAGGACACTTAATACATGTGAAGCTGCAGCACGATGGAGCGTTCTAATTAAAACTGATTGAGTCTGCTCCAACACGTTCTAATTAGAACGCATTGGTGCACATGTATAGGTACCCAATGGCCTGCCTAGTCTCTGGTATGGTGATGTGTGACTGTAGGTCAAATGCTGCTGGAATTACAGTATGACTCTTAATAGATACTTGATAGGAATAAAAATATATCTACGCTCAGGCAGATAATATATATTTAACAGAGAAAGAGATAACAAATGGTAAGAACCTCAACATTAAGAAACAACAAAGATTACATAACTAAAAACAAATAAATTGGTCCTTCAAATAGGTGAAATCCATCTCCAACATTGGACTAATTATTACACAGGAACTTGTCTCTTATTCAATAAATATTGTGTTTTAGGAAATGTCCCCCTTTCCTTCTCATGTTTGCTGATTCATACTACAGCTGCTATAATAATACCTAATTTACATATAGATTAAAAATTACCGTGAAGACCATTTACACCCTGATGAGCCAAAGACAATACAGCAATATATTGATGTATGGCTTCCATTAAGCACACGTCATATGAAATATTAGAGCACAAAAAAATCAGGGTTCAGCTACATGGGTCACTTTTACAAATCAGACCCGAAAAACCATTGTTGTGATGGCAGCTGAACTGCAAGGAAGCCTGTCACAGACCAATAACCAGTGTCGCACTGCCCGTGGCTTTTTCATTCATTTTTATTTGAATGATCATGTGACCAAAATCCCCCAGGTTTGTTTTCATAGACTTGCCTACACAAATTTATAAATAAAATTCTTCCCCAAAACTTTTTAATGTACGTATTTGCTTCTGTTTTCTTCCTGGCTTTGGATCACTCACGAGTGAAACCGTGGGGATGAGCTCTGTAAGATCATAAGTTGTCCCAGTACTGACTTTACCTCCTGGCATCTTCTCTGGATCAATTTCTAATGCAGGAAGTTACATCACTGTGAACCACATAAGCCCTCCAAAACATCATGCAATAAGTACAACAAAAATGGTTTTTCAAAGGTGAAAATAGGCAGCCAACATTCACTTTCATAAAAATGAAGTTTAAATTTCTCCTGATAGTTTTGTAAGAGATGTTTAAACTTTTCTTCTACATTCATTTGTTTGGATTTCCAGACCTTGCCATCATTTCTCATGAAAGTTTTATTAATAAAAGATTAAAAGTCTTATGTCTCTTACTTCAATAATGCTAAGCTTGTCCTATGATCTCAGTTTAAAAATAAAAAGGACCCAGTTTCTGTAAATGAAAAACTAGATTGATGCCTAGATTTTTAAAATTTCTTTCTATTGTTGAAGTGCCCAGAAGCGTTTACCCGGCTCACATCCGTTGTGCTGGCCACCTTACAATCTTGCCTTTCCAGATACCCTACAACATTGTGACCTTTCTTAAATTCCAATAATATGAGAGGTGTAGCAGGGCGCCTCGTGCTCAGGACAGCCATGATGCATGGGTCAGAGCCCTTTTTGATGGTACTGATGGTGGTGAAATAGTCAGCTGTGCTATGGCAGTGGCTATTCTTGCACAGCCCCCCCACACAGGTAGCATCCAGGGCTACTACCCTGGTTCTCTCTGTTCAGTTAGACTGATGAATAATGTTGTATGAATTTTGTTTTTCAGTGCTTTACAATTTTTTTTCTTTATGTGCCAGGAATTATCCTGTGTTTTCTTATAACAGGATGCATTTCTTTCAGCAGAAATTCATCCTATTTTTTAAGTTTTCTTTAACAAGATTTTTTTTTTTGCTGTAGGAAATCTGAAATATTACGCAACTCTTTCTCTAGATCTGGTTCTAAAATTTAATAGACAGAAAAAAATGGGGGGGAAAACGAAAACCATTTATTTCATTGCAAGAGAGAAGTCAGTAAGAACAAAGACCAAATTCAGTTTTGGTTTAAAGAGAGAGCCAATGGAGTTGAGCCTGTTTCCACCAGATTCAAAACCACCTTGTACACTGTAGGCCCAGTCAGGTTTAATTAGCCATGGAGGAAAAGAGGTATGCTTGTAAGTGTCAACAGAACAAAGCACAAGCTCCAGGGGTTTGCCTGACTGATTATACAGCCTGCCAACCCTTGCTGAGAGCACATAGCTACAGGGCTGTATTGATGTGTACTTCTCTCATGAAATACAGCCTTTCTCCCAATTAGACCAAGAAAAGTTATTAGGTAATTTAAAAGAAACACTGCTGAGATAAAAATGTACAATATGTATTGTGCTAAGCAGAGAATTGCCAAAGCAATCCTTAGATTAAGCTTCTTGATAAGGAGGAGCTCTAGAGGTTGGTAAATGTACCTTGACAGAGACCCTTGTAAGGAAGAGTGATATTAGGTCTGTTGATATTTATATACACAGGGTGTATCTACATAGGCATTTAAGCTGGCTTAAATTTACTATGCAGTAAATTACAGTGCAGAACCAGGAATATATCTGTGTCTACACATACAGGCATCATTACGCTGCATCTGACTTCAGGTGCAGAATACAACTGGTGCAGATGAAAATCAAGTACTTGTGAGAGTTGAAAGCTCTACAGGAGAGATGGACTGAGGGAGGAGAGCAGAAGGCAGGACAAGTTGTGCTGCCATTGCATCTCTTTCCTCTAAAAGGTGATTCTCTCTCAACTTCTTAGTAACAGAAAGGGAGCTTTATGCAAGCAGGAACAATCTCTTCAGCATCATTTGATCCTTGTGATGCATCTTTTTGAATGTTCTCTGCCTCCCTACATGATGGCTCTAAGTGGACATGTTACAGGGGTGGGCAGATGAGAACAGAATGGGTTTCAATACTGGCAAGTGCAAGGTGCTGCACCTGGGGAGGAAGAACCAGCAGCACACCTACAGGCTGGGGAACTCCCTTCTCGTCAGGGCAGAGGCAGAGAAGGATCTTGGAATCACTATTGATCCCAAGATGAACAGGGGCCGCCATTGTGAGGACGCAGTCAGGAAGGTTAACGGCACCTTGTCATGCATCCACGGATGCATCACAAGCAGGTCCAAGGAGGTGATCCTCCCCATCTATGCAACACTGGTCAGGCTGCAGTTGGAGTACTGCATCCAGTTCTGGGTGCCACACTGAGAGGGTCCAGAGGAGGGACCACCCTCATGATCGAGGCAGCAGGGCAGGCCCTGCAAGGAGGGGCTCCAGGACCTGAACCTGTTTAGCCTCCACAAGAGAAGGCTGAGGGGGGATCTGGCGGCCATCTATAAACTGACCTATGGGGACCAGCAGGCAATGGGAGAGTCCCTGTTCTCCCGAGCACTACTGGGACTAACAAGGAATAACAGCCATAAGCTGACTGAGAGTAGATTCAGGCTAGACAGCAGGAAGCACTACTTCACAGTCAGGGCGGCTAGGATCCGGAACCAACTTCCAAGGGAAGTGGTGCTTGCTCCTACCCTGGGGGTCTTCAAAAGGAGGCTGGATTTGACACCAGCATTTGACTCCAGCATTCTTTCCTGCCCATGGCAGGGGGTCGGTCTTGATGATCTGCTCAGGTCCCTTCTGGCCCCTCCAACTGTGAAACTTTGACAATGGTGGGGAAGCCATAGGCGCAGCATAGCTCTGTGTACCAGGTGCAGGTGCTACCGCATCATCACCACCACTGCTGTCTTCCTGCCTGGCGGTCAAATGCAGTTCAACAGTGTGGGTGGCACCTACCAGTATGGCCAGGGTGGCCCCCCACGACTGCAGGAGCAGTAAGAGTGTCATAGTGGTAGAGCCCCACGCCTGACACCTGGTACATGGGGCTGTGCTGCACTGCTGCCGCCAGGTAGGGGAAGAGTCAGCAGTACCCATCCAGCTTGGCACTTGGCAGCCCTGGGGACACCGGTAATAACACTCGGAACTGAAGGGGTAAGCCTGCACTATATGCACTGCTGCAGTGGCCAGGGCTGGCCCAGGCAGCACTCTCCAGTGGGTAGAAGGGGCCACTGGGCAGGAGCTGGTCTCCCAGTTGCATGCTCAACTTGGCTCAGCTTTACCTTGAGCTAGCACCAATACACTCACCAGATCACGCTGGGCTGGGTCTGGCTACGTCCCCACCCCTGCTCAGGCTAGGAAGCAGAGGGCTGGGGTCATCCCTGCTCTCTGGAGCAGACAGCACAGCCCAGCCCGGGGCTGAAAAGCATGCTGGGGGACTCTAATTTAACTTAAACCAAGAAGGGGTCTCGGCTGGCAAATATCATCTCAAGGGACTCACACTGCCTTGCTTTGCAGATGTCGAGGGCTATGCCGATTCCAATTTTAAAGAGAACAGACCAAAAATAACATTTTATAAAAAAAACCACGCTAACTAAATATTTACTCCAATTATTCTTGGGGCTTATTAGCATTTATCCTTAGGTGTCAACTAATTGTATAATTGTTGTACTTTGTACTTGTTTAAATAAGGGTTAGGAATGAGTCCCCCAAATACAGGACTAGGTTATTAAAATGCTAGAAGACGTTCAGAAGGTTTCACTACAATGCATTGACCTACATATGCAACAGTTAATGTGTGGACTCCTTGAGTGATAGCTAATTTCCCACACTTAGACTGTAGCATCTTGCAATTGTCTCAGGGTAATAATATCAAAAATGTATTCTCTGAGCCTGCACACCATTGAGATGCTTTATGTTTACAATCACTGGCAGGGAAAACTTAAGTAATCTTCATAAAGATGAATTAAAACTCTGTCTGGGAGATCAGGATGGTGGTTCTGGCTCCTAGCCTATGCAAAGTTTCTCTGTGTAACGACTTCCAATCAGACAATATTTATTTTATATGATTGATGAACCAGGCAACAATAGAGTTTGATTAAAATATTTGAGGCTAAGTACTGATAAGCAAATGGATAGAACCGTAACATTTCAGGAGGTTTTTTATAGTTAAAAAACAGTTTGGCTACTGTCACACAAGCTTCTTAATTAGAAGTGCTGTTTTAAGTGTATATCATGTTGATATGGCCATGAGAGGAGTTGTCCCAACTGAAAGAGCCTTCCAAGTGCAGACAGAATTAATTGGTAGAGAGCTTTAAAAATGGAAAGCAAAAATTAATAGAATAAGAATTATTTTTTACTCTGACAGCAACAAAAAGATGGGTCAATTTCCAGTACATATCACTTGTTGAATTTTTTTTTTAATTATCATGTCTACTAAGATAATATGTTCCAGAGCAAGTAGTCATTCCTAAGAAAGAGGGCAAGCCATATTTTAATAAAAATTAAACCATATAAATATATCTGGAAGCACCTGTAACCTAATACAAAAAGTCTGACAATAGTAGTCTTCCAGAATCAATCGATCAATTCTTCCAGAATCCCTTTGACCTAAAATAGATTGCATGGCCTAAAATCCTATGAAGAAATGTTAGGAATAAACACGCTCTAAAAATTTGTCATAATTTTTTCCATGAATTTGGGGTTGGCAATTCTTTTTGTATTATTTGCCAAAAATACTCTGTAAAACGCCCGTGTGCAGCCTTTTCATAGTCCTGCATCAGAGTGGCTTCTCTTAAACAAATGGAGTTGCATATGCTTATATTATTTAGGCTACAGAATGTAGTTAAACAAATTGAGTGACACATTATGAGGACTGGGGAGAAAATACAGATTATTTGGAGAAACAGATACTTGCTGCAGTAATTTTTCTCAATTTTTGTGCTCTTTTTCAATATGATAAGAAATGTTACCTGCATTAAAGTGTTTAAGTCTCCCTTTTCAATGATTGTGATGTTTCATTAAATTCTCTGTAAGATGTATGCTTCTTATGATCAACAGATTTGTTGGCACTGTAGCTCAGGGTGGGAAAGGTACCTAAACGCCATCTATCTAAATTTACAGAACACTGGTTTGTCATAATTAAAAAATAAATCAAGTGTCGAGGTCATTCCTAATGCTTTCACAAGTTTTTGCTGTCTTTGGCTAACCATATTTCCAGCAATGTTACAGCCTCACAGATATATTCATTAACATTTCTAACAAAAAAAGCTTCAACTTAATCCTGAGTAGCAAATTAAAACTCCTGTAAGAATGCAAGCAGAACCGTCACTGACTTGAGAGGCTCCCCCATTTCATCCCCGGATCTTTTCTGCATCATCATGAAGCTTCAGATTCTTATGACAGATCTATACAGATAAATGTGGAAGTGCTTCCTGTACTGAAAAGAGTGATATCATTCGTAGGGTTATGAAAAGTTTCATATGTATGTTGTCCAGATCAATCCTGATCTCACAGTCTTTACTTAGATATCTGGGTTTCCATGGGATCCGGATCTCCATTAAGGCAAAACTACAGGGCTGACCAGGCAGAGTTTTAGGGGTTATGGTTAGCTTAGTGAATTTTTCTAAAGAAAAAAGAATCCCACAAAGAGGATTTTAATGGGATCAAGTCACTTTAACTATCTTGTGTGCATCCGGCCCCTGTACCTTAGTTTACCCATCTGAAATGTTTGTTTTATTTCTGTTGCTGCTATTCCAATGAGTTTTACATTTTTTTTTAGTGTCATGCTCCCTCCCTCTGCCCGCCATAGCAAGTGCTTCAAGGATTTTGCAGGGAACATGCTCAGGTCTTATATTTTTCTGTTATGATACCTGAGAGAGGAATAATAGTTGAAACGCCTGTATTCTCTCTGTGCTTCTAATCGTATCAGTTTAAAAATATCTTTGTTTAATCTTTTGAAAAAACAAAATATTTCTTTTACTGCCACCCTGTGGAACTGCTTATGTCTCCGCACCATGCTGCTAAGTTGCCTTCAGTAAGTTATTCTGTAAGGCAAACTGTGTGTGTTTTATGCATCATTTTAAAATACAAGTAGGTTAAGGTTATATATTTTATTTAAGATGATTTTCCCCTCAGATGTTTCTAAATTTGAATATGTTCTGCCTAATTAGTTACTCAAAGTGGTTTAACATTTACAGTTCTTTCAAATGGCACCGGAACAGAAACATTCCTATTTTAGAATGAACTAAAATTAAAGCCTAAAATATTCCAGGTAATTTAAACTGAGTCACATGGGGTTTCCAGATGTACAGATACTGGTTGTTTGTTTATGGCTAGGGGCGAGAAGGAAATCTATTCCTCAATTGCATAAAAAACTGAATTAGTTATATATGTGCAATGTAGAAAAACTTTATGTTGGAATACAGATATGGATCCTTAAGGACTGGGTAGTTTAAAAAAGACACAGGCAAATTATATCTAATCTGTGGGTGGAGTTGCTATGATTGCATAATAATAACTGGTGAGGGGAAGACAGAAAGAGATGGTTTTATGTATTAATCTAAAGTCAGTCATACAATAGAGCAGGGTGGCACCTTAGAGACTAACTGATTGAGAGAAGTATCAGGTTTTGTAGGCAACACCCTACATCTTCAGACTGACTGTGGCTTTCAGTGTGCTCTCAGATAACCATTTTGCTAATGCAGGGTAGGATTTTTGAAAGTGACATAAAGGAATTTGATACCCAACATCTGGTGCTTTTCTGCATAGGATCCCACTTGCCTATGTGACATGGCATTTTTTTCCCTTTTCCAGTGGCTTGTTTCCAAGTTTGAAAGCTGAACTCTTTCCATAGCTCTCCTTCATGCTTTTTATACTTCACAGCTACTAGCAAATCTTCTGTTAATGTCAGTACAAATAGAATTACAGCTGAAAGAAGGCAAGGAGGAAGGCCTGTTCTGAAACCCACTGAAGTCAGGGGAAAGGATCAGATTAGAAATGTGGTGCAAAACCATTGAATGTGACAAAACAGGAAACATGATGGCTGGTTCTTGTTGAGTATGGCAGATGGTTTCTTGTCCATGGTCAGGGTTGTTTGAAAGGCAATCCACTGCATGGTCTAATGTACATAAAGGGCCTTACTCTTCCTTAATTAAGCAAAGGCTCATTAGTTAAGATAGTTAAATATGACCCTCTACTGTTGTTCTTTTTATAATTGCATTGCAGTTCTAAGTCAAAGTGCTCTGACTTGACTGAATCAGTCTCTTGTGACTGTGACAGGCATTTGACCTGGACCACCCTCCTCGGGGCCCGCACACCTGTCCTTGGGACAACTGCCCGCTGTCTCATCTGCCACGTCTTGATCTTAATTAAATTAGCAGGAGGCTGCCCCTATACTGCCCCCTCAACTAGGGGGTGCTATCTGCGGCTCCTATCCTCCCCAATACCGCAGCCCAAGCCTCACCATTGTCTCAACACTAGTTGGCCCCTTACTGTTCTCCCCTGGGCCTCCCTTCCTTTGCTGCCCCCTTTCTGGGGCTCACCATGCCCAACTTGGGTCTCTCATTAAGATGGCTCCTTTCCTGGGGCTCTCCGCGCCCACACTAAGGCTTCTCAATAAGACTGCCCCCCCTCTCTGGGGCTCACTTTGCCCCACTTGGGCCTCTCAATAAGATGACCCCCCTCTCTGGGGCCTTCCACAATGCTGCACCCTCTCTGGGGCTTGCTACGCCCACACTGGGGCTCTTCAAACGCCCCTCTCTGGGGCTGGGTCTATGCATCCCGCTAACTGCACCCTCACTGGCTCCTGGATCCCCACGCTACTGTGGGTCTCCTGTGAGGCCTCCTCCAACCCCTAATAGCCTCACCCAAACCACCGGTGTAATACATAACAACGCCAATGCAAAACACAAGCCCCTAGGCTATAACACAAACTGGAGCCGCCTGGCTATAACTTAACATCACCGCTCAAGTCTCCAGACCTGCCATAAGCTGGACTTGCAATGCTCACATCCTAACTCCAGGAGCTCCTGCCTCTCTGGCTGCTGGCAAGGAACTGCCAGCCTGGCCCCTTCTGGCCAGCTGGCTCTCATTAGTTCTCCCGGCAACCCACAGCTGTGCTCCCTAATCACTGCTAGGGATCCTTCTTTAGCAGTTCTTCCCCTCTTCAAGCACAGGATATCTTAGTGCTCTGTGACAGTGACTTATATAAATGGCCAGTGCAGCATTTCCAGGATACTCAACTGCATTAGTGCAAGATGGTCAAATTAACCACACAGCTTCACTGGAACCTTCAAGAGAAAAGGTATTATAAAAGCAAAAGGGGACTGCTTCAATTTCACTTGCAAATACCATGAGTAACTTCTCTGAAATCACTGGTGTGTAACTGGTGTAAATCAGTTGTAAGATCAGAATTACAGTGGAGAATTTCTTAGTCTGTAAGGAAGAATGGGGCTTGAATGGGGAGTGCATGCTCTGCTACCAGACTAGGAGTATTACTGATTTGGGTTGTTTTTTCTGTCACAATTTTAGCATCAGGAGCTTTTATGTTCATGAGGTAGCAAACATTATCAGTATTGTGTCATAATAAACACTGCATAGCACTGCAAAAAGTTCACAGCAAACCATGTGCAAAGAACACTGTCATATGGCAATTATATCCCTAAATTCTGGGGTAACTAGCATAGCAGTATTATGTCTTTCATCTCTGGCTAGATTAAACAGATAGGGAAAGCACACATAAGCTAGGGACAGAAGTTATACATAAACTGGTTTAAGTCATCAGAAACTGGTTTAAACTTGTAACAGAACAGAAGTTCAGTGCACATAAATCAGTTTCAAAATGACTGAAACCAGTTTAAGATCAACATGGTTGAATGCTGTATTAGATTTAGCTGATTTAGGTCAAACTGGTTTATGAAACTTCTGTCCCAGACCCCTTCCTGGTTTAAGTTAAACCAGTCCCCCAGCATGCTTTCCAGCCCTGGGCTGAGCTGTCTGCTCCAGAGAGCAGGGCCTGCCCTACCTCTCTGCTCCCTAGTTGGAGCACTGGGGACTCACTGGCCTCACTGGTTGGCTCACTGCCCCCACCCCCTCCTGCATACCCCAGCTGGGTCCTGGGACCGGAGAGGGGGGTGTTAAACTCACCTTCCTCTGAGTACAGAGCTGCCCTGCCCTTCCCTGCTAAACTTACTGCTGCCTGTGACCACGGACTACCTGCTTCCAGGTGCCTCTGGGATTTGAAGAGGAAGTGATGAGCAACGCTGATAGTGCTGCTGCTCTGATTGTGGGCTGCAAATCCCAGAGACCTTTGGGCAGCAGGAAGAGTAAGTGAACACACTGCCCAGGCTGCATTTATAGCTCTTCAGTTTATAGTTTCTCAGAGAGAGAACTATTCTTGTTCAAGGTTTTATGAATTCAATACCACTACTTTCCCCTCCTGCACTCACTCGGCCCAGGCAGAGCAGGGGTTGGGGCCTGGGCATGCCTCCGACATCCCAGCAAGGCTTTCTCTGTTCCTTTCCCTTTGGCAGTGGCTGACAGGCTTCTGGCTTGAGCCACTGCAGGCATGTGGTTGCATTTTCTGAAAAAAAAGTGAATGTGTGTTCATTTGCTTATCAGTTCAATCTCTGCAGTTTAGACTAACCTGCAAAAATTAAATCAATTCAACCTTTGGCTCTTTTACAGCATGCACTTAGCCATACTGAGCCTGTTTAGCATTCTGTTATACTGTTGCACATCCCTGGGATTGCATTATGTTCAACTGGGATCAGAATTTGGCTCAGTTTTTTTTATCTTTGGTTTATAACATCTGCATCTTATGTAGCCCATAAGATAGCCAGGGCTTTGCTTATAGTTACAATTCATGAATAGGCAATCCTCCTTGCTCAGGGAGCACCATCTCTTGGACTTTGGATAAAGACCAGGACTGACTCCTCTTTTCCAGCTAGAACTTGCTCTGTTTCTGAAAAGCTGTTACCCAATATGTGCTGCATTGTATAAACAATACTATTTACTTATTCCATGTAGAAAACATCCAGTGGTAGGTAGACAGCAGTGTGGGTGTATTGAGCTTTGTGCTGTGTGGCTGCAGAGCTGTTCTTCTGCTGTGAGAAAAGCATGTATCTTTTCTTTCACCCTGACCCTTTAGCTAAAATGATGTCTGCAGGCCAGATCCATAGTTGGTGTAAATCACCAGTCTACCTCCACAAAGCCAATTTAACTACCTAACAGTCTGTCCCTGCAAGTCTGCACTAATGCTGGGAGATTTAATCACCTCTCAAGTACTGCTGGCAGTATTTGCTGTCTTTCTGACTCTCTGTAATTAAGAATCTGTAACAACAAGTCTCCTATCTATCTCAGTGTCTCATTTATAAGGTTTCAATCACATTAGTATCTGAGCATAGTTTCAAGTCTCTTGGTGTTGTCACATTATACACTATCTCATTTTCAGTTTGTCTTTAATTTTGCATGAGCATAGAGCTCGAGAATTGCACCATACTGTTTCCCAGTAGTCCTATGCATTTAATTGTTTGCTGTTATTGTCAGGCGAGGTTACATATTGTAATTTAACTATCTCACTGCACATTCCCTTTACCCTTCTACTCATAGAGATCTTGTGTAAACAGAGGATTCCTGAATTCCAACAACCTTTGTTATCAGGGACCAGTTCCATCGCTGTCTACAAGATTTGTTCTTCTCTACTTGGATATCACCAGACTATATGCTTGTTACTCTGCATCAGGTATCACTGTTGTCTTTCTACTGCATGATTATGGTTCCACAAGGAGTACTATAATTGTGACTCTTCTCTGCCTGGCTGTCATGCTTTACAAGCATAGACCAGGACTGGGCAAAATCCAGTATCCAGACCACCAATTGATTCTATTGGTACTGCAGACAGGTGGCAGCTCTGGCTCCAGCTTCTGCTGGCACTGCAGGGAATACTTGGTGGAAGCAGCTCCACCCACCAGCCTGGCACCATGCAGGTGACCCTGAGCAAGCCATGGTCAGGCTGAGCAGACAGCTCCCCACCTGGCTGCCTCTTGGAGCTGGGGGAAGCTGCCGTGAACACTAGGACCATGTGGCGGGAACTCTGCACCTGTGCATAGAGGCACGAGCACTTCCTGAGTATGTCCTGTCAAGTGAAGCCCCAGTCCCAATCCTAGCCCTGGCACCACCGTCCACCTTACCCCATGCAACGCTGCAAGCCAGCCAAGCCACCTGCAGCCCCTTGGCTGCATCCAGCACAGCTGCTGTTCCATCTGCCCAGGTGAAACTGCCCCCAGCACCTTGGGGCTGCAGCTTCTCCTGCAGGAAGGGGAACCCTTGGGCTGTGGGTGGGCATAACCTACATGGCCCCGGTGGAGAAATGAGGCAGGCTAGAGGGGTTTGCTTTGCTAGGCTTCACCAGTTTCCTCGGGGGCAAATGTGGATGGGAAGGCATGGGGGGCAGGCAGATTTGAGGTACAGGTGGCTCAAGGGTTGTGTCGGGGTGAAGGCTGAGGCAGGAGCTCCCTTGTGATCTGAAGGGTGGCTGGAAGGTGGCGGGGCTCTGCTCTGGGTGTGGGGGCGGTCTTCCCTTGGCCAAGTGACTTGCCTCTATATACACTAGTGAAAAAAAACTAAGCCAGGAAAAAATATATTTTTTTAATAAAATTCAATTATAGTATATACATTTGATTTTTAGCATATGATTTGGTTTTTATCTGTCATTGGTTAAAATTATGTCTTCACCATTAATTTTGTGTGTGTGACCCTCAACAGCTCACCAAAACTCATTAAGTAGCCCTCCAGCCAAAATAACTGTCCACCCCTAGTACAAACCCAAAACAGTGCACATGGGATGTCAGCATTCTGCATTAAGGTAATGGGTGCTTTTTATGAGATGGACCCTTGTTATTAAAGACTGCTGGCACTGTGTTTAAGTATTACAATGTTTTTAATGTAATCTTTAGATAATGTTTAGAATCCTCTCAAAGTTAATTAATGGCCGCCTCAAGTGAAACTGCAAGCTATAATAGACCAATACTCTACAAGAAGCCTAAGATTAAATTTCTGCTGAAGAGAAATTGGGATCCGTTTTTATTTTCACATGTAGAATACTGGACAGAACAAAACTCAGTCAAGTTAATAAACTCAGTTACATTGCTGCTTTGCTTCTCCTGAGTCAATCAGTTGTCCAAATTTCAAGGTTCATTAATGTTACAGATTCTATCCTACAGCTATCCTTTTACTATTCCCTCCCCCTCCCCACACCTTTTTCCCCAGCTACACTTTGGTGTGTAGATAAGACTTGTAAGAGCACATTTAGCCATTCTAAGTATGAGTTAATTTACAAATACTTGTCATTTATGTAACCGTGTCTGATCCTGTAAAATACAGGGGGATGTGTCTATACATTCATTAATGTGCTGTAGTTACCGTGCATTAAGTTTAGTATTTGCATAACTGTGGTGGTGAGGGCCACCCTTGAGGACTGATAGTGTCAGGGACAGACACTGACACTCCCAGAAATAAACCTAGGGACCCCGGCCAGGCACAAAACTTACCTGGGAGACAAACTGGGTCGATGAATGAGTCGTGTGACTTGGCACTGTGCTGGCTTTTCAAGCACCCTGGGGCCTATTCAAATTCCTTCATATGCCATTTGGGCTTAATAGGCTGCAGCCGCTTTCCAAAGGCTAATGGACTCACTATTGGTCCCACATGCAGCTTATGTGGCCGCTTATATTGACGACATCATTATCTTCATAACAGACTGGTCGCAACACCGTAAGGCCCTGGAAGTCATCCTAGGAGAACTAAGAATGGCTGGGATAACAGCTAACCCCAAGAAGTGCAAACTCGCCGGTCATGAGACCAAATACTTGAGTGGGGTCGAGGAATGATTTGGCCCCTGAAGAACGAAGTTGAAGTTATACACCTCTTCCAAGAACCACAAAACCAACAGCAATTATGGTCATTCTTAGGGCTCATCAACTATTCATAGTATCATACTATCTAGGGTCAGAAGGGGCCTAGAGCAGGCCATCTAGTCTGACCCCCCGCCAATGGCAGGAACGAGTGCCAGGGTCACAGGACC
>JAGPOW010003395.1:36264306-36414092 GCA_030014935.1 Caiman crocodilus
TGTCTTAACATCATCCCAAAGGTCCGTATGTTCTTTTACCTGTGCCATTCCGGTGACAATCCTGTATATGTACTCTGAATCTACAGCTATAATGGGCACTGGGAGCGTTCCATCATGGTGCTGGTAAGTGTGCTCGAGAGCTAGTTGGAAGCCTTGTAGTTCAGATGCTTGAACCGATTCTTCTGGATAAGCTGTTTGGAGCTTATAATCGTGGCAAGGGTCGCAATAATATCCGTACCCTCCACTGCCACGAGATGTGCCATCTGAGGCTATCCAGGCTGGAGATGTAGTTCCGTACAGTCGTGGTACAGCAAAATTGTCCTCCTCAATGGTTGAAGTCATTTCTCCGTCGGCGACTTGCCACGCTGACCAGTGATACTGATGACGGAGGACTAAGGTGCTCCAAGTCTTTGTCGTGCCTTGATATTCTGGATGTATCTTACCAGGATCAAGTGATTCCAGTATGGTTCTGCCGGGTGCGATAAGTACACCTGGATTCACTGTGAGGTGCTCTCCCAGTTGAGCTGCATGCATGGTCTTCCCCAAGCAGCCATATCAGTGCTGGCAGTTCTGAAGTGTGCGATGACCAGTGTATGCAAGGTTTCCTGTTTCAGCATTACTGGCTGTGAACCAGATATGCTCTGTAGTGTAACCTACATGAATTATCAGAGGATTGCCTGCAGGGGGTGCAATTAAGCGCATCTCCTTGACTTCTGCCATAACCTTTTCTAGTGCAGCTTGATCATGCTTGCTCCATAGAGTTCTACGCCACGCCTTCTTGCAGATCTGTTGCTGTAGTCTTTGGAGGACTCTTAAGTGTGGTGGCGTTATAAAGTGATGAAACCAGTTCAGTTGGCCCAGCAGGCCTTGAAAATCTGCCTGTGTAGTCGGCCAAGGCAAGGGTAACTCAGGGGTGGCATTATGTGCTGTCCCCGATCGCCACCGTCCCGTGAATTTTATCCCCAAAAATTTGATGCCTGAAGACGGCTCGCCCATGGATTTAGCTGAACTCACTGTCCATCCTTGGTCACTCAAGTGGGCTTTCAGGCTTGCTGTAATGGTGCGAACCACAGAGCCATCACGTCCTATAATAATGATGTCATCAACATAGGTCCAGATACGAACATCTGCAGTTTCTGGATGGAGACAAATGAAGCTCTCAATTGTCTCATTCATCACCGCAGTTGCCAAGGCTGGTGCATTGCGATAACCCTGTGGGCAAAACATCCAAGAAAACATCTGTCCGCCCACACACACATTAAGAATCCCATGAGGATCATGTATAGGGATTGAATAGAACATGTCCCTTATGTCTAAAGTGGTAGCTAACCATTCTCCGTTCCTCTGCATTTCAGTTATACCCTCAAGAATGTCTGAGACAGTTTGTGCAGCGGGCATTTGGAGTGGTTTACAATGCTGATTTGCCCTCCAGTAGTCTACCACTAGACGTGCCTCCGTTGGCTTTCCTGGTTTTGGAATCCCCGTCCAGCCGAGAGATAAGTGGAGGATCCTACAGGCTGGATACACTCTCGTTTGCTTAAGTCAGCCAAAAGGTTCCGAATTTGATGTTGTAGGTCGCTGCGCATTGAGATTGGCTGGCATCGCCATGGCACAGGGTTTACTCGCATTGGCTGATGTTTTTCACTCGGTGTAACAGTTAATGGAAGTGCTGAATATATAACGTCTCTCAAGGCCAATGCTCTAATCGCGGGGATACCTAAAATGTTTATGCCGCCTAAGGCTCCATGCAGGGCCTTTTTATTAATCCAAAACTTGACTACGGGTGTGGATGTTGTAGCATTCAGCCCTTGTACGAAAATGACTCTGGATGTTTTAACATGAGGTGTTTCAGGTCTCAATACATTTACGTGGGCTCCCGTGTCTAACAAAAAGCATATAGGTGTAGGAGTGGAATTTGCAGTAGCACTTACATCATAAGTTCCATACAGGCGTTCATCCTCAATGGGCTGGCCGTCATCGCCCACATCAACGGCCACTACTCATTTTTTCTATTATCTGGTTCCTGTCCGGGTCTGAAGCCTAGAATCCATGCTAATCTCTTTTGTCCTTCATCTCCTAACTTGCAAAGCTGGTTTCTCGTTCGGCCGCTCTTGCTTAGTAGAAACGTGAACATGGCGCGCTCCTCAGCCGTACGGTCTGGTGGTCATCCATGCAGCCAGTGATCAGCTTGAGACTTATCAGGCGTCACCTTCCACGTTCCCACTGCTTGCACTGCTGCTGGCGGGGTGAGCTTAGACTCCATTCTCCGTGCTGTAGTGAGCTTTCTCAGGCTGCTTAAGACATTTTCTATTGGTCTATCTGTTAGTGGATGCAATAACAAACGGAACATAGGTGTGTTAATACCTCCATAAATCTCAACACAAGCCTGTACCGCTGCTGCGGACACAGGGACCTTGCCAGGATCATTGCACCATCGGTGCGACCAAACACTGTTTGCCTGCTGTAAAGTTAGATTTAATGGGTAATGCCATGTATCCCAGGTTAGATAACTGGCTCCTGCTATCGCGTATAAAAGCTATGTAGGTGATGTATCACTAGGCGGATCCACATGCCAGGCATGGGCTCGGGTCAGCAGCGCTGGAACCACAGCAGCACACAGCGGAATTAGCCAGGTTTTATTACATAATTTTTGAGTCGTGTCATTGCACGCTCCTCCCCCCCATGCAGGTTGACGCATCAGCATGGTACACTCTTCAGGGTCCACTAATTCTGACCCGTGCTCTAATATTAATCGTCCCAGCCACATCACCAATATTTTACCTGGTGTCAATCGGATAACCTTTGCCAGCTCCTGGAGCTCCCCTCAGTACACATACGGAGAGTACTGAGAGTGCAGTTTCCTGCGCTACCAGTGACTGTCTTCACTAGCGCTATGGGGTTCGCATGCAGGACGGGTACAGCCGTGTCAGTGGGAAGAACGGAGTATGGCCATGGTGGAGTGCCGTATGGAGGCGGCTCTTCAAGCAGGGCTAACGGGGCTTCACCGATGTCAGAGCTTCCTCCCCAAGGCTTCTCAGCCACGCCCCTTTCTTCTCCTGCGACGCCATCTTTCAGCGGCGGCTCAATCTGTAAAACACTCTGCCTCGCTGTTGCCTGAGTTAACGTATTTATCATGTTAGCTTGGTTCGCCGCGTGCTGCAGTAAAGTTGTCACCGAGTGGAACAGAATATTAATCATTATCCCTTTATTCCATTTTTTCCCTGTCCACCCCATCACGTCCCGTCCGTGAGCCTTGAGACTCTCGTGGAGTGTCATTAGAATTTCACTCTTGGTGCCTCCTGGCTCGAGATCAGGGCATCTAAATTTGTCGGGGAAAGTTTCACAACCAGTCCCCTCCTTTAGGTACTGTATGCACGTATCATATTCCTTCTCAGGGTTGTACTCATCCGTACCCTTAGGCTTAATGCGCCCAAGCAATGCCTCCGATCTTATATCGGGCGGATGGTAAAGAACTGCAGGGCTGGAAAGAAGGCATCCCAGAGCTGCAGGGCTAAGGTCGGAGACGACCCACTCCTTAAGCGGCTCCTCACTGTCCTCAGTTGGGCAAATGGACACAGCCTCCCACTTTTCCACCTTGTCCCCTTTGATGATATGCTACGTGAGCCCGTAGGGTATTGGCATCCACAGTCGGGGGCCAATGATGGTTTCCCTATGGGCAGTGCTTAACTAATTCATCAGGGTCTCCTTCGCTCCCCCTTTGCCCCGAGGATCCTGTTCGTGACGCCATGTGAGGAGGAATTGAGGGGGGGATTAACCCCTTAATTCGAACAGGTCGGGGACGAAAGGGTTCAGGAAAGTTTCGCCCTGTTTTCCCTTCCCGTCCAAAAAAAAGTCCGTAGGCAATGTAAGAAATAAATACTTTACTTACAACCAGAACATGCCATAGATAAACTCCGTAAACTCCGCCGCGAAGCACATAAATGCCTTGTATCCACATCTGTGCCAGCAGTTCCTTTTACATCAATCTCCACAACCGTAAAACCTCAACCGTAGGGAACTCAAGAGCTCTTTAACACCTATCCGTTGCAACCTATCCAATGGGAGCGTCCGGGGGGAAAGGGAGGCGTGGACGCAGGACCTCAGTGAGGGTAAGCAGTCCTCTCCGTTGTCGTGTAGGTCCCACCTTTCCTTTCCCAGGCTTTGCTTTTATACTGCCCCAATGGCCAGTTAGCTCAGGTCTTACATTCACATGCTTTTCAAGCTGCATGAGCCGGTGGTTTTGCTGTATGCGTGCTTCGTGCGGCTAATTGGGCTGCACCTGCTCTTTCCCCACGCAGTGAGCACAGTTTGCTGGCGTTTGGTCATTGTTTAACACCACTTATTTATCACAGTAGGGTTGATGCCACCCTACTTACGGCATACTTTCTTAAGATATACTTGTAGTGCTTCTTCTGTGGGTCTTCTTACCATGACTAACTTGACTTGAGAAAAGAGAACTTGCTTTGGGAGACATCAGACGTCAGCCATCTGCACAGAGTGGCCAGCCTAGTGGAACTGATGTTTCATGATCTTTGCCACAATGTTGGTTATGCTAGCTACAGCAAAGATGCTGGTATTCGTGCAGTAATCTTCCCATCTAAATGCAAAGGATCTTCCTGAGGCAATGCTGATGGAACCATTCCAAGCGATTAAGATGGTTTTGATATGTCACTGACATCTCACACCCATAGAGGAACTTGGGGATAACCACTGCATTGTAGACCAAAATCTCAATTTGCACCTGCAGATCTCAGTTGGCAAAGACACAGCAAAGCAGTTTTCCTAAGGATGTGCTGGCATAGTGAATCCTATGCTAGATTTCTGCATCAAGGCTGACTGACTGCGAGAGGTGACTGTCGAGGTATAGGAAATGCTTGTCGTGGTGCACATTCAGATATATGGAATCTGTTCACTCTACTGAGAGACACACAATCACATTAGGATGTTCTCAACAGGCCGTTGTACAGATGAGCTTTATGTACAATTCTAGCATTTTCTAGCATGTGGAAAGGACATGTCTTGGCAACTAGCAAAGTACTGAGAAGCAGTCAGTTTTCTTGGCTGCTCTGTCAATCTAGTTGCTTGGTATAACCAAGTAGTTTAACCAAGTACAGGTGGACTAAGAGCCGTAGTAAAGTAATCATAGTAATTTTTTCTGGCATAAGAGTAGGAGACAAGGAGATTTTAGCATTTAGGGATCTATGGTATTTGAGAGTAGTGTAGTTCAAACTATCCATAAGTCCAGTTGATGATTATTCTGCCATTATTCTGCACCACACGTGGACAGAGAACTTCCCTGAAGTCAGAGAAGCACTGAAGAAATCAGCATGCAACCCCTTTAGTGTATTGAATGCAAGATACCAGAATGCTTTAAATGAAGTGAAATACATACATCTTTAATATCAATAGGACACAAGGGAATCATCACATGGAACAAAAAATGGGCCAGTAATATATGAGGCAAGCAAGAAAATTGATAATCTGAGTCAGAATGTGCTGCATTCATAGACTCCACCAACTTGTTTTGATAATCAAGACAACACATTCATGCCATTTCGATGGATTATGTGATAAGTCTCATAGCTACACCAAAGACAATACGCTATCTAGGATGTGGGAACTACACTCAATTCTTTTGGACAGAAACTGTAGTTACAAATTGCCTTTCTATAGAGTTACAACATCTTGAATTAGAGTTAGTCAAACCTGAGCTGGCATTGGCTGGTGCTAGACCTGTTTTTTTCCTGATTGTGCTGGGAGCTCAGAAAACCAGCATCGTTATTAGGAAAATAGGTAAGTCTTCTAGGTGCTGTGGTTTAGATAGAAAGGTGGGGTGTTGAAGCCCTTAGGAATTTGGCTGGATGGGAATACACTGAAGAGGGTAAGACTGGAGTATATCTAGGAGTTGGGCTGAGAAGGATGCCTTCAGAGGGAGCAGTGGATTCATGGTTTTTGGAGGATAACTGCTTGCTATGTTGGGAAATTTACAAGCAGAGCAGTGCTTTGCTGACCTTCTGCATCATGTCCCTAAACTGGATAATACTTATATTCCCCCCATGAAATAGGAATTAAATGAGGTAACCTTCAAACCTGTAGAAGACTCCTTCCTCTACAGAAGGAGCCTTGCAGAAATGCAGATTCAGAGAATGGATGGTAGGAAAATCTAGCTTTGGCATAAGAGATTTTGTTCAACAATTTCACTGCAATTTTCATAGCAAAGGTGAAATTAATTAAATGAAAACAATAGCTGCCCAATTCTTATTGCAATCAGTAATGATAGGCTGTACTCAATTCCCTTATGCGTTGTGTTTTCTCAAATGCACATAAAATTAACAATAAGACTAGTGGCTTGGGGCTGAGGTCATTGCATCCATTCCCATTTTCCATGAAGGTAACAGGGGAGGGCTTTTCAAGGGAACCAGAGTTGGGCAGGTGCCACAGAGTCAATTCTAATGCCTAGATTCAATCTCTATCAACCATTCGAATATAAGAAAGAAATAAGCATATCACAAGTCTAGACAGCATTATCCTCCTTGTCCCCGAACTTAGCCTGGCCAGATGGATCATCACAAAGGGAAGAGGAACAAGAAAAAGTTCTCAGAGCTTTGGGAGGGAGGCCAGCATGAAGGTCAGGTGACTATATGCAGCCCCGAGACAATAGAGCTTTACTGAGTGCCTGGCCAGAACTGGCAGGATTCCCTCAGTTCCCAAAGCTGAGTGGAAACTCCTGCCATCTTTCTTGTGGAGAGAGGCAATAACCGGCACATGCCACCAACTTACAAGCAGAGGGAGATCCCTATCCTTCGTGTGAGGGGAAGGAAGGGTGGTCCTGAACTCCATCATATGCACAGGCAACCTGAATTCCTATATTCTTAACCTCTGGGTTTTTAATTCTGCTAACAGATTGCTCTCTTAATGTAGTTTTTAATAATTCATCTTATTTTTTTTTAAAGCAAAATGGAAAACTAGCTGTTCCATCACAGTGACACCCCTGTTGTTCAGTCAGCAAGCTTGGAATCATTAAATTCACAGCGCAAACATCTGCCACTTAATAGAGCAACTGATAGCCGCAGTAAAGCTAACACTAGAGTTAGATGAGGCCAGGGGATTTCGTAGCCCTTTGCTGACATCGGAGGACTTAGTTAAGTCTAAGAAATACTGGGCAGCAGTCCAGAATCTAAGGAGAGTGCTTTCTAGAGGTTATCACCTTTTTGCTACTGGCCTCTCCAATTTGAGTTGGCTCTCTGCCATGCGGACTCTGCATCCTTCCCTCCGTCATTCTCTCCTGGCTATGTCCAAATCCCTATTTTCCACCATACTCTTCGGCTGTATGTCCCGGTCCACACCACCTCTTTTTTCCTGTTTTCCCCTGCCCTTGGTCCCAGTCTCTCTCGTTGTCATCCTAACTGGCTTGGCTCCTAAACCCTCTCTAGCCTTGCCAAGTTGCTGCCGGCGGCTCCCTCTCTTCCTTCTTGCTGTAGTACCTCCAGTTGGACTACCTCCAGCTGTCTCCCGGCTCTAAGTTCCACTGCCCCATAATTACACTGGCTCCTGGCTGCCATTAAGAGCCCCTCTGCCAAATTTGAAGTCCCTTCTCCAACACATGAAGTTAATAAAACGTAGCCAAAACAATGTGTTTAATTTTTATCTAACACGGCATATTTTTCCTGAAGCTTCTTCTACTTTAAAATAATTAAACCATTTTGCTATAGTTTTCTGGAAAAATAAACTTTAACCTGAGGAAGACATCTGATATAGAAAACTTCATCACAAATTGCAAAATTATAAATACCTGAAAACTGTGTCTTGTAATGGAAAGTATGGGGCAACTTCAACCATAGGACTTGCTATAAATTGATACTGGTAACTAAGGTAAGATTTTTTTTTTTAATCTGTGTATATACACAGACAATATTAATACAAGGATTAACCTATAAACATATAGTCATTCTGGTCATCACTCATTTTAGCACTTAGTCCTATGAGCTGTGAAAAACTTTGTTCTACTTTGCAGGAAGTCCCTGGCACCTTGCTCCCACCATGAATATTTTATTGTCTTTATTCTTCATATTGTCATCCAACTTTCTCCCATACGTAGACAGCAGTCAAACACAAAAGTATGTTTTAATTCTTGATGTTATTAGGCCAATGGGAATCTTGCCTTTGTCTTCAGTGGGTCCAGGATTTCACCTTGCATGCCTTTAATCCTGTTTCCACTGATATTATCAAAAAACCTCATTGACTTGATACTCCAGTGATGACAGAGAGGAGACCTGTGCTCAAATATACCGATAAGAAATGTACATCAGCCCACAGCTTGGTACCATGCAACCATCCTAAACTAAACTTGTCTTGCCCAGTTACAAATTGGGTCAGAATTTCAACTCAGAATGTCTGAATTTAAACCCTTAGATTTATGAATTTAAGGAGACTGAAATGCTACTTCCAACTTACATAGTTGTGATAATTTTGTTAATGAGGCAGCTAACGAGCAGATGTTGCATTTAAATGTAAGTATCTGGAAAAAAGAGTCTCTAGATGGAATTTCCCTGTAATGCAATATCCTAATCTTGATTGATCAGTAGAGCTCCATGAAACTTTAAAAAATCTCTTTTTTTTTAAAGCAGGTGGAATGTCCTGGTCTCTCTTGTAGTATTTTTTCACTGCGGTGAAAATATATTACTGTTCTGATATATTTGCCTTCTCTCACTTTTGCCCTGTGCTGCCTCTGTGTATATGACACGCATACAACAAATACCTTATTTTTTAAAATTAGACACAGAATATTACGAATGGATCAGTTGATTAGCAATTACTAATTCATAAAGACATTTCTCTTGTGTGAGGCACACACTGACAGGTTACCTTGTACATTAATTAAATTGACGATGATAATGAGAATGTGTTGATGGAGTCAGAATAACAGGTGGAGAGGAAACAGGCTCTTACAAGGGAAATATTCAAATCTGATGACGCCAATGCCATCAATTCAGTAAGAAGCCTAAAGAAATTTTCAGCTATTGTGAATGAAAGCAATTGGAGGATTAAAGATTATGTGGAATAAGATATAGAAATAAGAACACATTAGAAAAAATACAAGAAAGTAAAATAATGTCTGCATGCTAAGAGAGTCTCTAGCAGTGATGAATCCATTAAATCTATAAATATACTGAGCAAAGAACAAGAAGAAAGAAATTAAGTCTGAAAAACTAAAAGTCAACCTAGAAATCTACTGCCTGCTTCCTTAGGTAAGGTGTTTAAACTGGTGTTTAGACTAGGGTAGGCAACGTTTTTGGCCAGAGTGCCAAAAAACCCACGATGTCCACCTTGGAAGGTGCCAGAGTGCCAACATGCTGGAGCCCAGAGCAGCTGTTTGCAGCCTCCTGGTGCAGCCGGCCCACGGAGCCTGGTCTGCTTGCAGCAGGGCTTGCAGCCTCCCAGCTGTGTGCTGGGAGCAGCCTGGGCTCCATCGCTGACAACACCTGCTTACAGCCCAGGCTGGCAGTGGTGTGCTGAGCAAAATGGCCTTAAGTGCCATGCTCAACACGCGTGCCAGGGGTTACTAACTCCTGGTTTAGACAATGCAAGGATGTATAGGGCTAAAAGCAACAAAGAAATGGTGTGAAGAGACCTAGGCCCTCTCTATACATGCAGGTAGTGGCACAATTGAATTTAATGCATGATCTACAGAATAGTTTCTCCCACCATGCCACATGTGCTTTGCAGGAGGCATGATTGTGGGACCATGCCTTAGATCAAATCGCACCTTATTGTCAGTATAGGGGAAGCCTGATCCTGAGCTCCTCCTGCATCAGCAAAAAGCAGGCTCCCATGGCTAGGAGCTAAGGGGCCTCCCAGTCACAGGGAACATGTACAGCTGAGACTGAGCGCTCCATCAGGTGCAGGATTCTCAGGATTTTTCAGGCAATGCCAGATTTTGCAAAATCTGCAAAACTGCAAATTTGGTAAGTCCCTAATGATTGCCTTATTTGTGCATCTGAAGATGGCTGATGAGACCTTTCTGGGATCAATAGACTCTACTACAGCTTGGACATGTGTTTCTATGTGAGGTGGGTCACGCTGGATTCTTGCTTTGTTCCATGACGCAGTGTTTCTGCTGCTCCTGCTTTTCTATCTCCGATTGTTGTTGTGAGGTTTCAAAGTACTGAGATCTCTGCAACAGACTCTTCCTCCATTTGGGGAAGTCCTAGGTAATAGTCTCCCATGAGTTGGACATCAATGTTGCATTTTTTTTAAAGTTGGCCTCGAGGATGTCCCTGAAGCCCTTTCTCTGCCTTCCTCTTGTGCATACACCTTGGCTGAGCTAAAATAAAACTTGCTTCAGGAGTCTGGAGTTAGACATCTCGATGATATGGCTGGACCAACAAAGTTGATGTCAGGTGATCATCACTTCAATACTTGTGGTATTTGCTTTCAGGAGGACACTAGTGTCGGTGTTCTTCCCACTGGATTCAGAGGATCTTTTACAAGCAGTGTTGATGGTACATCTCGAACATTAGGTATCTCCTGTACGTTGTCCATGTCTCAGGTCTGTACAGCAAGGTGAGGAGCATGACTACTTGGTAAATCATGCCTGGCTTGGAATCTGATGTCATGATCTTTGAACACCCATTTCTTCAGGTGTCCAAAGGCTGCACTTACATATTCGAGGCATGTTGGATTTCTTCGTTAGCATCAACCGTCTGCGAGTGACAGCTTCCGAGGTACAAGAAATACTCAGTGTTCTCCAGGGACTTACTATGGATCTGGATTACAGGAGCCGGGGACTGTTCATTAGGAGTTTGTTGGTGGAAGTCCTTAGTCTTTTGAATGTTAATCGTAAGTCTCATTTCTTGTACGTCTCAGTAAAGACATTGAAGATTGCCTGAAGGTCTGTATCTGAGTGAGCACACAAAATAGCATCATCAGCATACAGGAGCTCAATGATTATGGTCAGATGGTTTTGGTTTTGGCTCAGAGTCAGCTGAGGTTAAACAGTTTACCATGCATTCAGTAGTTTAGCTCCACCCTGGCTGGATGCTTATTGGTGGTCAGTTGTGTCATGGCAGCAAGGAATATTGAGAAGTGTTGGAACAATGATGCAGCCTTGCTTAATTCCCATTTTAACCTCAAAGGGACCTGTGATAGATCCCTAAGAAGCACTGTTTGCATACCATCGTACAGCAGGCAGAAAATGGTGGCAAATTTCAGTAGGCGTCTGTACTTCACAAGGATCCTATACAACATTTCTTAGCTTACAGAGGCAAAAGCTTTCATGAGGTCAAACAAGGCCAGATAGAGAGGCTTATGTTGTTCCTGGCATTTTTCCTGCAGCTAGGAAGCTGTGAATATCATGTGAGTTGACACCCTAAATCCACACTGAGATTCTGGGAGGAGCTGTTAAGTAGAAGGAGACTATTCAGGAGAGTTCTTGCAATGATCTTTCCTGTGGTGGACAGCAAGGAGATCCCTCTGTAGTTTCCATAGTCAGACTTGTTTCCTTTCTTGAAGATTGTCACTATAATGGCATTCCTGAGGTTGTCTGGGATTTCCTCATCAGTCCAGATCCTACAGATAAGGGCATGAAGCTGTGATGCGAGCTACTTTACCTGCTGCTTGAAGACTTCCACGGGGATTCCATCTGCTCCAGATATCTTGTCGTTTTTCATCTGCTTGATGGCTTTCCTCACCTTATCAAGGGTTGGAGGGATTCTGAGATCATCTCTGACTGGGTGTTGCAGGATGGATTGAGAACACTCTTGTCAACAACCAAGTCTTGATTGAGGTCTCCTCCATCCTTAGATCTCAAGGGGGTTGGTCCCTGAGTGCCCAAACTGTAGATGGCTTTGGTGGCACCGAAGAAACCACGTATATTGTGGATATCAGTGAGATGTTGAATCTCCTTCACCTTGTCTTCCCATTTGTCCCTAATATCACAGATCCTCCTTTGGACTTCAGCCTTGGCTTTTTGGAAATTCAGTTTCTTTTGCTTTGGGTTGGTGTCATTCTGCCATGCATGAAAGGCCTCACATTTGCAGTCAATCAACTTTTGGATCTCCCAGTGATTTCTATCAAAACAGTTTTAGTGTTTCCTGGTAGAGAATCCAAGTGTCTCTGCACAGGCACTGATGACACTGGCCTTGAGTGCACCCCAAATTTTGCTGGCATTCTCCCATTGCTTTTGAGTGGAATTCACCATCTTTTCACTGAGGCACTGGTGGAAGAGGTCTCACTTAGTTAAGTCCTTGAGTTCTTCAATGGTGATCTTCCATCGACATACTTGGGAGCCAATTTGAGTGACATAACTGACCAGATGAGTTGATGATCAGTCCAGCAATCGTCAGGTCCTAGCATAGCTCAAGTGATGCGAACATCTTTGCTATCCCGGGTGTGGGGAGGAATTGGGGCGGGGAATTACCCCCTTAGTTCGAACAGGCTAGAGACAAAAGGGTTCAGGAACGTTTCGCCCTGTTTCTCTTTTCCCGTCCACAATAAGAAATCCGAAGTTGATATAGGAAACAAATGTTTTACTTACAACTTCAACACACTGTAGACACACTCCGTAAACTTCACCGCAAGGCACTCCAACGCTTTGTACCACACTCCGTGCCGGCAGTTCCTTTAAACTCCGTAAACGCCACAACCTCAAACCTCAAACCGTAGGGAACTCGAGAGCTCTTTAACGCTTATCCGCTGCAGACTATCCGATGGGAGCATCCGGAGGGAAAGGGAGCCGTGGACGCAGGACCTCGGTGAGGGTGATCAGGCCTCCCAAAGCTATGTGTGGTCCCGCCTTCCCTTTTCCCAGGCTCTGTTTTTATACTGCCCCAATGGCCAATTAGCTTGGGTCTTTGTTTGGCGTGCTTTTCAAGCTGCACGAGCCGGAGATTTTGCTGCATGCATATTTCACACAGCTAATTGGGCTGCACCTGCTGTTTCCCCTTGCAGCGAGCACAGTTTGCTGGCATTTGGTCACTCTTTATCACTACCTATTTATCACACCGGGCATGGACAATGACAAAGTCAATCAGGTGCCAATGCTTAGATTGCATGTGTTAGCATTACGTGTTGTGCAGAACAGGGTGTTGGTGATGGTGAGTTCATGTTCCATGCATTTGGTCGAGAGGAGGATGCCACCGGAGTAGACCTTTCCTACTCCGTCTTTGCCGATGGTTCCATTCCAGAGATTAAAGTCCCTTGCGACTCTGGAATTGAAATCACTGAGAAGAATAAGTCTGTATTCCTCTGGAATGCTAGAAAAGTCTTTGCCAAGGCTGGCACAGAATTCCTCCTTGGTTTCATTGGCAGCGTCAAGAGTCAGGGCATACACATTGATGACAGTGGCATATTGGCTCCCTGACAGTTTAAAAGAGAGACTCATGAGATGTTAATTAACTGCAATAGAGAAATCATTGAGTTGTTTTATGAGTTCATTCTTAATAGCAAAACCAACTTGGTAAAGTCGACATTCTCTTTTATGCTTACCCTGTCAGAAAAAGGTGTAGCCACCTCCATGTTCTTTGAGCTGCCCATCTTCTTCCGCTTGCTGGGTCTCACTCAGTGCAGCTACATGCATGTTGTGTCACCTGGGTTGTCAGGCCACAACTGCAGCGCAGTAGGCTGGGCATCCACTATTAGGGTTGTGTATGAGGGTCCTGATGTTCAGAGATCCAGGCTTTCCATTTCCCACAGAAAAATGTAGTAAAATGTGGATTTCTCATTGTAAGGAGGAAAATGCGGTTTTTCAACCTTTAAAGCTGAAAAACACAGGAAACGGAAGGTTACAGGCTGGAAGAGTTCCAGCCTGCAAGGGGCTGGGGGAGCAAGAAGAAGGCAATCAGGCAGGGGGCACCACATGTATGTACAGCTGTACACATATGCACGTGGCAGCCAGGCAATGTGGAGAGCAGCTCCCTCAGGTAAATCTGGGGGGCTAGATTGAGGCCACCAAAATGAGGAAGGAAGGGAGGGAGGGAGGGAGGGAGGAAGCTGGGCAGAGCTGGGGCTGGGGGAGCTGCCCAGCTAGGGCAGTGTGTGGGGCCAACGTGGGAATGCACAGCCACAGGGCCCAGCTAAGGAGCAGCGTGGAGACACGGGCAGCTCACCGGGGGCATGGAGGGGCTGGCTCTCCACTGCTGTGTACCTTCCCAGTGGGGTATGGAGGCCATGTGCCCCTCGGATTTGTGTGTGGGGTGAGAGCGGATGAAGGTTGGTAGCAGAGAGGCGTGGTGCAGCTGCCAGGACCCCTGCACCACCATGGGAAGGTGCCCCCTGCCCACCCGGCACCAGTGGGGGCAGAACGCTCCACCACCAACCCTGTGGCTGCTGGGCAGGCAGGGAGCACCTTGCCATGGCAGTGCAGGGCTCCTGGCAGTGACACTGAGCCACTCCCCCCACCCCCACTCTCTCGCCTGCCACACTGGGTCCCGCACACTGGGCCATGGAGGCACCATGGGGAGAGCAGCACGGCGGGGAGGCCCAAGCATGCAGCAGCCAGTCTGCATCTGGTTTCCACCCGCCATGAGCTCTGCTCCAGCCATGCCACCCATGGGGGCGGGGGAGCTGGGCTTTGTGCTCCACTCCTCCTGCATTAGCTGCTGTCTCCCGCAGGCAGCAGCTGGGGCATGGGCACTGCTCGGGTGGGGAGCAGGGGGCTGCAGACCCAGGTCTCTGGCAGCTGGGAACCCCCTGCAGACCCGCTGGAGGGGCGGGGGGCCATGTGTGGGGAGTAAGGGTCACCGGCTGGGCCAGGGGATTGTGGGTGGGAAATGAGGGGCACTGGCAAGAGCCCACGGGGCTATGGGTGGGGAGTGAGGGGCAACCAGTAGCGCCAGAAGGCTGTGGGTAGACAGTATGGGGTACTAGCAGAGCTGGGGGCTGCAGGTCCTGAGTGAGGGGCCAGGGGGCTGTGGGTTCGGAGTAAGGGGCACCAGCAGGCCTGAGGGGCTATGGCTTGTGCAAGGCGATGGCATTATCAGGGCAGTGGTGTGTGTGGGGGGGGTAGGGGGGGTAGCTGCAGCTGGACCTGGTGAGCAAAGGGTACAGTGGGAGGTCTGATTTTCCGTGATTAAAAGATACAAACTCAAATGCCAAAATTCATAGGTATTTAGAACTTACTTTATTTTAATAATTGAGGCACTGGTAGGCTTCCAAACTGCTTTAGATTTGTAAATACATCAAAGCATTTGTGTTCAACCGGTACATATATATACAGTGGTGTTTCACTTTAATCACAGAAAAATACAGATTTGGGGTTTTTTTAATCAGAGAATTTGCTATTTTTATCAGAGAATTTGTGATTTTTAAACCAGGAGAAAACCAGGATCCCCGCTGATGTTCCAGGTCCTGAAAATGCTGGTGTGTCTTCATTAGTATTTTTTACTGTAATAAAGGTGATCCCACTGGACATGGTTATCCAGTCAGGAAGAAATACAGAATACTGTATTAAACAAACTATGTTCAGGGCACCTTTAGGGTAGGTAAGTAACATTATGCCTTAGTAATCCCATCTTTAAAATCAGGAAAGAGATTAGGTCTGACATTTTCAGAAGTGTCCACTAATTTAAGGCTATTTCTTTTCTGAGTGACCACTTGAGACACAAACATATGGAGCATCAGCAAATTTGCAAGCAGTCAGAACAGTTTTTCAAGAAATGACATATTTCCTTCAGCAACATGCAGCATCTAAAATATTATAATCAAGGGCATGACAACAATGGGATAATGGCCTTTATAAACCAAAACAGTAATTTATTCAGGAGGAAATGATACCGTGCGGGTTGTGACACTAAACTGCAGATGCTGGAGAGGAAGTTTTATTTGAGAAAGGCTTGTTGTTTAATTCTCTTTCAGATTAGAAAAGGAGAACTGGAAATGTTGAGCACTGTATACTTTATGAGTTTGCACAATAACAATAATGATGATAATACATCTCCAGAGAAAATTGCTAGCTTGGTTTGAAAGCTTCGAAAAGCTGGGACACAATTTGAATAAGCCCGAGTGATCTTGTGGATGTTGACACCAAACAAATCAAAGGCACACAACATTCTGACTCACCCCTTGCTAGTTGTGGCATGAAAATCTATTAACTTTTCCAAAATGTTTTTTAATTGGTTTCCCTGGCATATTTCCTTCAAACCCAAAGGTTCCGTAGCATTGCTAATGATAGATGCAAGTAATAGTGCATCAGCAAGGAATGAGGCCAGCATTTTGAAAAAGTGCCCAATCCATCCAAAGCTCCAGTACCACCACTCCAGGGCAAATGTGAAACTGCCATAATTCCCACTGTGACTGTGCTTCTGTTCAGATTACTGCCTACATGCATGCACACACTGGAACTGCTATCTCTCCAAACACAATTACCAGTATCTGGGGTTGTAAAAGGAGTCTTAAGAGATCTGCACTCTGCAGTTTTCAAGGAGAGGGCAGATAAATGCTGCCTCTCTGTTGCAATGGCAGAGTGCCATTTCCTAATCTATGGAGAAAGGGACAAGATTCCCCCATTTCAGACTCTGAAGACCATGCATCCATTGCCAGCAGCAAGCATTACAATGGAAATCCGAATCTTATTTTTTCAGACACGCAAAACAATACTGGAAGCAAGCTGCCATCCTGAAAGATTATCGTTTTTCAGTGCACAGAACTGTAACCAACCAAATATACAATATGCAAAAAGAAATAAGCAGCTCTGCCACCCTACTAGCTATAATTTATAACACCAACATGCCTCTCAGCCCATTGAAACCAATAAATTTTCCCTAGTTAAGAGAAGTAAAACTCAGTAGAAGAAGTTGGTCTGAAGAAGAAACAAATGAGGATTTACATGAAATCACTAACACAGATGAAGTTTTGCTGTAGCTTTCTGTACACTTCTGGCTTTCTCTTTATTCCTACCTTATAATTAAGATTAAAATCTTCTATTCTGCTGAAAGAGGTATTTGGGGGTGAGTATTAAGACCTGAAAAGCTCTCATATCTGCGTATTCTAGTCTGGAAATGTTCCATGAGGTTAATGATTTGTTTTTGTTTGCCTGCTTTAATAAACTAAGTTACATCATCCTATCTCACTCCTGTGAACTGCAGAGGAAAAACTAAGGGAGAAAAAGCAAAAACTATGATATGGATGGATGCAAGAAACAGGTCCAGAATAAGTTTAGGTGTTTGGTGGTCACATTCATAGAGAGTATTAGACTGTCCGTAAAAACCATAAAGTCACCAACTAATACATGGATAGTATATATAACTGCATTTTGTTAACCCCCTCTTATCTGAGTTATCAAAGCCTAAGGCAGGAGCTCTGTGTTGTTGGAGTGGTGGTGTTTCAAGTAAGTTACAAAAGAGAGTGTTTACACATTATTAAAAGTTTTTAATCCCAGTTTACAACTCAGGACATTACACACCACTGAGGTAAATTCAGCCTGTTTTTCTCTTCAGTTGGACTGGGATGGTTTAGTCAGAGATGACCCTGCCTTGAGTAGGGGCCTCAGCTAAATGACCTCATGAGATTCCCTTCCACCATTACTTAAGATCCTATCCTAAGCTGTCACCAGCTCCTTCTTGTCAAGCACAGTGAACTGCCTCCATGTTTTCCATAGCAGAGGTGGCTGCTTTTGACTATAATGAGCCATATCCTGATCACACTGAAATCTTACTGGTAACAAGATCTCAATTTTACATTTCACCTAAAAAGGAACTCTGTAGTACATTGCTCTGCACATCCTACCAGTTTCTTTTTAGGGTAATTATATGCACATCCTTTTCTATCACTGCTTGAAAAAGTATCTTCCTCCAGTTCCTGTCCTGTCTGTATAGTGCTGGCTGGGATTGATAAGAGCACTGGAGGGAGATACAGATCAGATGTGGGAGAAGAGTCCTCTGCTTATCTAGTTTTGAATTTTCTTTAAATTTATGATTTATATTGTAGAAGTAATTCTTATTCCATAGCCTTCCCATTAGAAGTTGCTTAATTAGCTGTTATAATTACTCGGTGCTTACTTTATCAGTTGTCATGACTCAAGAGACGTATAAAAAGCTTGAAACAAACTCAAACATCACTCCCTGCTGTTGACCAATTTTAGCTACTTTGAAGCCCTCTTTCTTTAATTCCATTTCTTTTTTCATTTGTGACAGCATAGCAATACTAGCCCTAACACTTGAACTGCAATACACATTGCTCATTCTTTCCCGTTCACCTACAAGTGCCTTTATTCGGTAATGATAATAATCAGGAGAGAAAAAAAATTGCAACTACAAAAAGAAAAGAAAAGAAATACGTTGTGTTTGGTTGCTTACTTGAGCCCTGGTTCAGAGCCTGTAACAGTTCTCCTTCTCTGTTTCATATTTCTTTTAATTAACTTTTATTTACACATGCAGCATTGAGCTTTGCAACCAGCTGTATTTTTTGCTTGGGGAAAAAAAGATCTGCTTACACAGCAGTCTGTCACCATTTTTCTACTGCCTCTGCAAAGTGCACCTGCAGGAATATTATTAGTCTTTTCAGATCATGTAAAATGGGATTCTTATTGTCTTGTCTGCCTGAAGAAACATGGAGAGTTGAAAGAAAAACCAAAAAGACAAAGGTCAGAGTTGCTACAACAGACAGAAATCTCACTCTGCAGCAACCTCAATTTGGCAATTGAAGAACCACAGATATTATTTGAAAGGAAAAATATTTGTAACTTGTCTAACAACAGTGCATAGTGGTTGGTGATTTCTACCCACTGCGCTCAAAGTATTTTGCTGTTTAGTAAACTGAGGTACAGAGATGTTAAGTGACTTGCTCAGTGTTATAGAGCCTACATATCTATAACATCCATTTATTTACTAGGTCATGTTTCACTTGTTTCATGGGCCAGAAGTAGGGAAGCTGCCTTAATGTATTTCTGTCTACATATGAATAAGCTGTAAGGCAGCTATACTTCCACTGTGAAAGGTAGCATACATAGGGTGTCTCAGTATGGTACTGCTGGGTGGCCTGAATTAATTGGGGGATAATGCAACAAGTGCATGGCAGAAACAATAATAGAAGTCCATGCCTCAGACCCTCTACTTGAGGAAGCTACTCCACTTCACAGCAGTACCAAACCCGTAAAGCTGTATTCTCCTAGCTTTCGATTTCCTGGCATTTCACAGCAGTCTTCATACTGGAAAGCTTGTTAATTGATTCCCATGGGAGGGGGGTTGCCCCAGTTTAGTTTCACTGCCCCAGTAGGCCCAGATGCAAAGTTAGGAGGGGCTTTGGAATCGTCTCCCACCCCAGCAGAGCCTATGCCCCAGCAGCAATAGCAGCCCCAGTTTACCCTTGCTAGGAACTCCAAAATAGTTGCTGGCTGCAGTTGCTGATTTAAAAGCAGTAGCTAAGGCAAGCAGAACAGTTCAGCCAGGGACTGTGTAGGAGTTCCCAGCACGTGTAAGACTGCTACGCATACACAGGCCCTTCACCCCCACTCCTGGAACTGTACCGCCCTCCCTTCTCGCGCCCCCCACCTCTCCCTATTTTGCCTAGAGTGCCAACTCTGCTTGCTAAACCACTGCAGTGTGCAGAACAAAATGTAAACTGCAAACCTGAAGAAATGAAGAACAAATAACTATCAATTCTGTTGTTCTTTTAGTACCTGAGACTTGTTGGAAAAGGAATATATTAGGTCAAAATTAAGGAGTCATGTAAACAGCTCATCACCAGTGAAATCAAAGATGCCGGGCCAGTTTACAGCACTACTGAGTTTGAGACCTGATCTTTATCTATCACTATGTTCCTTCTGCAAATTCAGTTTCAACCACTTCTGTAACTGGAGGCTGCTTTTGACACTTCCCCTAGTCTTCATACAAAAATTATAGAGATTTTTGGATAACTTTACTAGAACATTTCCTTTCTTACAAAACAAAACATAATCTCTGCAGATAAATCTGATGCACAATATAGAATAATAAAATGTATTTGTGCATCTTATGAGTAACACTATATAAAAACAAAAGCATTACTTTAATTTGTAAAAAAACCCAATGAAATCAATTAGTAAAATTAAATAAACAAGCAAACTAACTAGTAAAACAAAATAATGAAATGAGTATAAAAATATACTATATTTTCAAGGCAGCCTCACGCTCCGTAACGGCAAACCCCAAGGCGGGTGCGCGCGCACCACGCAGCGCGAACAAGAACACGCGATCCCACGCCGCTGCCGGGCTCGCTGCTTCCCTGTGCGCATGCGCCACACATGGCCACGCGGCTGCGCCAGCGGGCACAGCTGCTTGCCCGGCTCCGGCGCAGAGCCGTGAGGCCCTGGCGCATGCGCCGATTGGCACTTGGTAACCGCGGAAAGCGCCGAATGGTTTCTGCGCATGCGCGAGGGTGGTGGCGTCAGGCGGTGGCCGCTCGTCCGTAAGTTTGGTTGCGGCGTGTGTGTGTGTGTGTGTGTGTGTGTGTGAGGGGCCGCCGGCTCGCGGCAGGGGTGGGTCGTGCGCGCTGCCCGGCGGGTTGGCCTCGGCCCCCTCACCTAATAGCGCCTGGTGCAGGCCGGGTTCGAGCCGCGGGCCTGGGGGCGCTGCGCGGGTGCCGGAGCGTGGGCGGGTCGGCCTAAGCCGCTGCCTCAGTCAGCCTGGGTTTAGGGCGGGTTAGAGGGAAGGGGCGCTGCGCGCCTGTGTGTGTGTGTGTGTATGTACACGTGCTTGTGTAACTAGAAGTTTGTGCCACACGCACTCTTCCAAAACGAGGAAGCAGGTTTGGTGCCTTTACCTGTGATGCTCAGACTGACCAGAGGCCAAGTGGGTGGCGCGTTAAACACTTGTCTGCGCCTCTGCACGTACCCGCCTTCGTAGACTTCAGCTCATACAAGCTTGTGTGCGTATGCATGTGCACACGTTTTTATGAGGTGAACTTTGTGGGTACACACTTGTGCAAGCAGCTGTTAAACGCACGCAGGTACCGCAAGCTCGTGTGCGTGCGTATGCAAGTCTGTGAGGTGAAATTTGTTCTACACACACACACAATCTATCTAGCACAGATTTCAGCTCGCAAAAGCTTGGTTTTTGGGGTTTGGTGTGTGTGGTGTGGTGTGGTTCGGTTTGTTTTGGCTGGGGAGGGAGAGTGCCCATTTAACACTAGCGCAGCTAGTGCTGTCCTTTTGCTCACTGCCCGTTAAGTCACCATGCTGGCTGGCTAATTTTGGAGGTGCAGTGTGTACTTGCCTGTTTGCGTCTCATCTCTGCTTTTTTACTGAACAGCTTCTTCCCTATTTGCAATGCTGACAGGTCCCATCAATTTAGAGGATGGTCAGCTTGCCATCTCTTAGTTCCTGTGCTTTTCTTTCTGGTTTCTTACCTTGCTCCAAACTTAAAGCCAGTACTGCTGCCCAGCACTGACAGCATTTGGTATGGGCTAGCGGGATTTCTGATTCCCTCGCCCTTAAAGAAATGAGCGTCTGTCAAATGAGCTTGTAATAAACTGCCTATACTACAGAAACGCGCTTAAGTTATCTGGTAAGGGTAAGCACCTTTACAGTCTTTCCAAAAACAATGCTGGCGTAGTTAAAAACAGCAAAACTTTCTAGAGGAGATGCATCTTGGTTGTAGACCTGCATCTGTGACTCATCAGGAGGGATCCTGGTTTTCTTTGATAAATACAAACTCCCCAATTTTCAGATTTTAAAAAAGGAACCTCATTTGTCCATGATTAAAATGAGACATCACTGATAGATAGATATACATATAGTAGTGTTTCATTTTGATCACAGAAAAATGTGGATTTTGGGTTACTCTTTTTAATCCCAAAATTGGGGATTTTTTTTATCAGCAAAAACCAGGATCCCTTCTCATCAAGTAGAAAGCCATTAAAAATGTTTGAAAACACATTTCCCCCTCCCATTCCTGCCATGCAGGAATAGAAGGCACCTAGGAAACAGGGATGCTTGCCTTAGAAATATAAAAAGAGGTGTAATTTCAACCATGTTTTACATTCCTAGATCCCAGATCCTGTCACCCTTGAATGCTATTCCTTTGTAACTGATGTGTCCCTTACTCACCGGTGTTTTATATTTTATATATATGTTTTAAGGTACTGGTTGAACACTGCAGTTTTGTTAGATCAGTGAAATTGTGTTTTGAGGCTTGCTTGATTAATGTTGATAAAACATCTTTTTGCGCTCAGTCCCAATTAATTTTCAGGGTGAGGTGACCTTAAATTTCAGAGCATTGCAGCTTTCCCTTTGAATATTTTGTCACACGTCATTCATATATCAGCATATATTGGTGCCACCGTACCCTGTTATCTCTTGTGGATCTCAAATACCTGTACTTTCTAGCTATGAGCAAGCCTGTTTTCCCTAAAGTCTGTAGCTATTTTTGGTTGTATACAGCTTGATACTTTCAACAAGAGGTAGGATACAATCTTTGCTGCCCCTTTGAAGTGCTTGTGTTGTTAAAATGCTGAATGGTGAGGGAGTTGTGCTTATGTTTTCTTGTTAGTAGGTTGTTTTTTTTAATTTTTGAAAGCCTTGTTCTTCCAATAAAATTGGCAACAACTGGATTTCCAGTCACAGGGTTCCCAGTATAGAGCCTTAAAATACTCAGTGAAGAGTGAAGCTTTTGTGTAATCACTGGGATTATTTATCCAGGGGTGAATGAAGCTGTTGTCTGAATCTAACTGGAGACTTGCCTATCACAGTACGATGTAGACACAAATAAGTAGTTGCTGCTCAAGTATGAAAATTGTACAAGGAAGATAATTGTGGAACTGATTCAAGGGAAACTTCCTGTCTGAAAAATGAAGTACATGTCTCTTTAAAGCAGAAGCCCGCTTTAAATTTTTAGTGAGCAAACATTTAGCTTCTTCATATATTAACAAATGATGCATACAGTAAAGCTTTAATGTAAGGCCTGGGGAGATCCTGTGAGGTAGGCACATAATAGGATGTGATATATCTATTTATTTTAAGTAGCTAATATACATTGTCACATTATCTGGGATCCTGAACAAACTTTATCTAAATTGGTAACTTGTAATTTGAAGCACTGTTAATTCAGTGTATGACAATTCTTAAGTGCCTGAAGAATGTAATTCTTTAGTTAAATGACTATTTAAGATGCATAAGTTTTTCTAAATTAGCCATGGCTTTTTTTGTTCTTATTTTTAGTGTGTTTGAATATACAGTTGAAAGAGACTAAGGCATGGTGTTTATTCCTTCTCTAAGGGCTGTTGTATGCGCCAAATCTGAGACACATTGTACACAAACCTGAAGTGGAAGGTACATATGTAAACTTTCTCCATGGGTGGAGAGTACAATCAATGGTTTGCCAGACAGAGGAGGACAAATTTGTGAACTCTCATTTGATAACAGAAATGGGGAAACTGATAAATACTCTCACTTCTTGTTAAATTTATTTTTCTAGATTACAAAAGGAAGGATTTTGATGATGTGACAATTAGAAAGAAGTCATGTCAACACTGTGTCCACCACCCTCTCCTGCAGTTGCAAAGACGGAGATCTCACTGACTGGAGAGTCACCACTACTGGCTGCTACTTTTGCTTACTGGGACAATATTCTTGGCCCTAGAGTACGACACATCTGGGCCCCAAAAACGGAACAGGTGCTTCTCAGCGATGGGGAAATAACTTTCCTTGCAAACCACACGCTGAATGGGGAAATTCTTCGGAATGCAGAGAGTGGTGCAATAGATGTGAAGTTTTTTGTCTTGGCAGAAAAAGGAGTAATTATTGTGTCGTTAATCTTTGACGGAAACTGGAATGGGGACAGAAGTACATATGGACTATCAATCATACTGCCACAAACTGAGCTTAGCTTCTACCTTCCTCTTCACAGAGTGTGTGTTGATAGATTAACACATATTATAAGGAAAGGAAGGATATGGATGCATAAGGTAGGTCTATTCTTCATTACACCAAAAATATGCAAAGGGCTTTAACTTTTTGTATGGAGGGCATATTTTACAAAAGTAAAACTTAAGAGGCGTATAATACTGTTTGTGGTGTTATCTAGAAAATTCCATATAGAAAGTATTCTTCACCTCTGCACAAAACAAACCTTTATCCTGCCAATGTGCCTTTGAAATTACTGGAAGTTATACGTCCTCAGCATCGCTCAGCAAGTTGCTTTGTGTCTGATTCCAAAACAGGAAAAACTGTGACTGAACCTTTATACAGAGCATCTTAACGTGGCCTGCACATTAAACCCATGTCTATATTCAGACTGGCAAGAAAATGTGAACTGGGGATAAAGCATTGTCTAAAACTAACTGGAGAACCTAGGAAATGCAGAATCATACTTTCAAACTAAAAGCAAGAAGCGGAAAGGAAAGTTTTCTTTTAGTTCAAATGTCTTCTGTCTTTGATATTCCAAATGAGTTTTCTTAATCAGACTGTGTTCAGCAGCAGGAGGCCTCATCTCTGAGTCCACTTCAAAAGTTTCTCTACAGACTGAACATATTAAAAATAAAAAGCAGTCTCATTTTACAGTAAACGCTAGAGTAGGTTCTATTAAATTAAAGTATGCTTTGTGCTTTGTAGCTAGTAAGTATCTTATAATTTTGTTGACAGAAGTTGCCCAGCAGCAGTTTGAGGTGAGGAAGTTCTAGTTCATCTTGCACACTAGATATTCTTTTATAAAGTTAAAATTCTATCCTTATGATATAAATGGAAATGACAAGGTTTTGTTAATGTAAAAAAAAAATATTTATTTATTTCATAGTAACTACACAGTAAATACTGCATTTTCTGATGCGTCCGATTTTGACACTTTAGCCATTCTGTTTCAAAGGGGAATCTAATATTTTTCAGTCTTGTAATTTTTCAGTATAATATAAGCATAAATTTCATGCCTGCTTTTATCTTCCAAAACTCAAGTGACTTGCTTAGCAGTTTATTATTTAATAACTATCAGTTAGCAGGTTCTTGTGCTTTTGGACAAGTACTTTCCTTGTTATATATCTCTTGCTTCAGTCTTCTGACAATTGAGACAGAACGATCAAACTCAAGATGAAATACCGATTCTCTAGAATCAGTACAACTTATTCCTTACTTCCTTCCATGTCAGAGTTTCTTTTCAGAAGCAGTTGTCAGTCCCTAAACCTATATTCATGAAGTCTTTTTATTTTGTGGAACAGGGAAGCTGCTTGGCTCAGTAATGATCCTGAAAGTAGTCAGGAATACTGAACATATCTCTCTTCCACTTTACTCTTGCCTGGAAAATGAAGAGCTGAGTGAAAAAGTGCTCTAAAATATAAATTAAGAAACATAAATTGCTATATTTTTATTTACTTGTTTCTCAGAAAGCTGTCCAGTTAAAAAGGTTTAATCTGACCAAATACTATGATTCTTAAAATAAAAGCTGCTGGAGCAACCCAACGTACACAAGAAGAATGTCTTGACGCCTTATCCTGCAGGAGGCCTTTGGAATTGTAATGGATATCATGCCTTCCTGTTCCAACTGTGATTGAATTGTTGACTATCCAACTTTCCTTAGAGGAGAAACTTGGTACAGATTAGAAATAATATCCTGATTGACATATTCACTTGAGGTTTTGGATAAATCTCTAAAACAGTGAATAGAATGATGGATGTAGACAAGCAACTACCTTAGAAGCCATTCAGAATGGAATTTGGCTTTATATTATGAAGTTAGCTGTTGAAGGTGTTATGTTTGTGACATATCAGCTATCTCTCTATAAGAGATGTGTACAATGCTTTGTTCAACTGCATTCTCATTGAAACCAAGCCAAGGATGGAAGTGCCTTAAAGAGATCAGTGTGGTACCATTGTTGTTTTTCCACAAGCACTTGTTTCAGGTTCAGTGAAATAAGTTTTATTGCAGCAGGATTTCCCTTCCAGGCAGCAGGCAGCTCATTCTTTATTTGTATGTTGTAAGGAGTTGCCTGTTTTTTCTATTCCCATTGCAGCTGATCAACCTCAAGTAACTCAATAATAAGAGGCTAATGAGTAAACCTGCTAAAGACATGGCAGCTCTTCAGTTTCTGTAAGACAGTATCTTTGGATCTCGTAGAATCTTTGCCTGGGATAGTGTATTGACTAATGCTGCCATTCATTAGGGCCAAGGTTACATACCAGATGGCGTGACATATTGTTGTAATAAGCTATGTTTTGATTATGTTCTCTTCTAAACTTCCGAATACTTGAAACCATGGGATTCCCACTGAGCCAGTAACATGACCTCCTGTGTATTCTGTGATGTAACTTGAACCTTGCATGGAGATCTTCAGTGCTTAGTTTTAGAAAAGTTGAGATGCTTTAAAGCCTTCATTTTTTCTCAGCATCTCCAATGTGAGAATACATCCTTTTGTAGAAAGTAAATAAGCTTCTTCCAAAAGATCTGTGCTGCTGTGTGATGGGACAGATCAAACTATTCCTTTTAAAAACTGAAAATCATCATGGATGAATTTTACATCTTTTTTCATTTTTCTTTTTAAATTTGGGAGCAAAGGATGTTTTTGGTCTTATTTACACCTACCTCCAAACAAGTTAAAGATTTACTAATGGGTAGGCAGGGAGCTTTTATATAGTATAAAATGGCTTCTCTTGTCACTGCTGTGAACTCTGTAAAGGGAAAAAGTCTTGAACATCAAAATGTGAATCAAAGAAGCATGACTCTACAGGGAAGAAAGTTTTACCAGTTGATACTTGCGTGCATATGTGTGTAGACGTACCAAGGCTTTTATAATTTTTCTGAAAAGTAACTGCTTCTCTTGCTCAGGAGAGGCAAGAAGGTTTCCAGAAGATTGTCTTGGAAGGCACAGAGAGAATGGAGGATCAGGTAAGAGCGACTGATTGCATACAGCACACCGTCAAAAAGCTATTTTATTGGAACCATTGATTCTAGAAGTTGGTGATGCTGCTTATTTTTGAGATCCAGAAAGATGCCTTGGACTGGCTGAGTGGCCTGCAATGCACAGGAGGCAATTTTTGTGAAGATATAATGTTGGAAACTATGAACATATTGAAGGAAAATATTTCCCATCACATTATGGGTAAAGTGAAAAATCTATGAAGAATATTATCTTTCAGATAAGGGAAACCACTTATTTGTACTTAAATCTCTGGAGTTGACAGCTTCCATAGATTTATACGTTCTCCTTGTCAAAGGTAGGTTTTTCCTAGGTCATTAACCTGTGAGGATACAAAACTGATGCTTTGGAGGCCTTCCGGTTGAAACAGATGTGGTTTTAGACATTAGGCATGAGATGAAGGGACTTCCTCAATCTGAAAATGTGACCCTAGTTCTTTGTAAAGGAAAGATAGCAGAAATCATTTTGCATGTAATTATTGAATGAAAATGTCTGCTTCTCTAGAACATCCAATTTGGGGATTGTAAAACTAGCCAATAACTGCATTTGTGGTACACTATGATAACATGATCAAATCGTGTATGTCTTGTCTGAGCCAATCAAAATTCATTCAGAAGATTAACATAACAGGTTATAACAGGCAGGCAAAATATGGCCCGCATCCAGCCCACCAGGTACTTTCATCCAGCCCATGGGCACCCACCAGCAAATTGTATCCAGCCCAGCCCTTCCTCCCACAATGGTGGGACTGAGAAACACACACATACACACACCTCTCATTGTGCCTTGCTCCCACCCTCACGGGCAGAAGGGCCTGGCCTGGCCAGCATGCAGCCACCCCAGGGAGCCTGCTCAGTTCCCCTGGCATCTCCCTTGCTCTGGACAGCAGCTAAAAAAGTGATGGGGGTGGGGCGGACTACAGCTGGGTGGGGGCAGGGAGCTTGAAGCCTCTGCCCACGGGAGTGGCGGGAGCGTGTAGCTCGACTGGGCAGGGTATGGGTATGACTGTGCACACACTTCCCCCTCCCCTCCACTCCCCATGGTGCACGGACCCTGCTGCCAGCAGCAGACAGGGACACATGGGATACCCATGCCCCATGCAGGTACTGATGCCCAGTGGCTTGGGAGTGAGGAGTGCAGCCTCCCTGGTCCACCTCTATCACAGAGGCTCTGCATGGCATGGTTGCAGGTCCAGTGCTCGCATGGCACTAGGGGAAGAAGTCCCATGTGGGAGCCAGCCGCATTCTTGTCATTCATTAACAGGCCCTACAGCCAAAGTAATTGCCCACCACTGGTTTATAATCAGCTGTTTGCTTCTGTTTCACTAGCATTGAACAAATGTATCATTTGCCTTCCCCAAAACAGAAAAGTAAACTTACATGGCTTGCTGGTGTTGCACTATGGCTAGTAGCTTTCTATCTTGCATGCTATGCTTTTACTTCACAACACTTTATTTATTGCCCAGGGCCAGAGCATCATTCCAATGCTGACAGGAGAAGTTATCCCTGTAATGGAACTCCTTTCATCTATGAAATCACATAGTGTTCCAGAAGAAATAGATGTAAGTTCTTATGTTAGCTACGTTTTGAAAAGGAAGCACTTCTGCCCTTCCTGTTTAGTTCTGCCTTTGGTAAAGTAAATCATTGTTCCCAGAAATTATTATCCATTTTGAGTGTTTGGTGCAAGAAAGCTCTCCTAAATGGTATTTTTGGTAATAGTTTATGCCCCATGAATTATCACAGCATTAGCAGCAGTTTTGATCAGCACTCTAGCTAAAATGGCTGTTGAATGGTGGTATTCTTTTTATGAAGGGAGAGGAAAGAATAATATTGCAACAGAGGAATAGATCTTAATATTGAGATCCATTAGAATGTGGGGCAGTGTTCCTAGGGAGACAGCCTCACTGGGACTGGTATGAACTATTCTGGATAGCGTACTAGGAAAATGCTGTGTTGGAAACAATCTACCTTTTTAAGTGGAGGAAGAATAGAGTAATGGTATAACTACTCCTCTCTTGGTGTCTGGCCTCATTCAGAAATGTAAGACTGATTATTTTTTTTTTTTTTTTTTTTTTGTGGTTTATAACATACTCAATTCTTAAAATTTTCAAAACAGAAATGACTCAGGATCTTTTTGGGTTATCCCCAAATACTTTTAGAAATAGGAAATTATGTATTTTCTGGTATATTGCATATCCTCGTCTAAACTTTTTCTTTTCTTTTCATTCTCTTGCATTCTAGATAAGTGACACTGTCTTAAGTGATGATGACATCGGGGACAGTTGCCATGAAGGCTTTCTTCTAAAGTATGATCTTGTTCTTTCTTTTATGCCATTGTGAAATAGTTGGTGCTAGTATCTCTTCAGTTGGTTGCCTGGATTCATGGTTAAGGGTTAGTTTTGGGGAAATTAAAAAAAACCCCTGCTAATACTGATTATAGCTTCTTCATATGTTTATCTGTAAGATACTGCATAAATTGTTTCTTTTTTAAATGAATAGTCAGGGACTGATAAATCTTAAACCATACGTTCAGCATCACTGAAATAATTGCATTAGATAAATTGAAAGGAATTATATGACTTTAAAAATGGTTTTAAAAATGATGTAAGGAACAAAGAGCAACATTTTGGGTTATTTAGTACCTGAAAGTGGGGGGGCTAGATTATTGTAGAAATGGTGGCTAGTAGTAGCTACATATACTTTTCAGACTTGCATTAAAATAAAAGTTTTCTTTTTTTTTGTACATGAACAAAAACATTTTACTAGAGCAGTAAATTAGCTCATAAACATATTTTGACTTAATAATGCTCAACATTTCCATACGTAAGAGGCTTTTTAATAGGCCATCTTTTTCCTTAAAACCGCTCCATCAATAATCACCTGACTTAGATAATACCTATTTCAAAGCGGTAGCAATGTTTTGGGTTTTTTTATGCGTTGTCAACGTTCTCACGGTACCACCATAGAAATCCAAATGCTGAAGATGTTAACATCCCGTTTTAAAGCATTCTGCAGTTTTTTCCTAGGTTTTGAACCCTACACTTTTAGAAATAGTTTAAGTAATATCACTAAATGGCTAACTGGAGGGGAATCCAACTGAGAAATGGCAAGAGTAATTGATCCTGTGACAATGCAGCATTTTATTACTGCTCTTTTAAAACATAATTGTCATAGGTAAATGTCTGGTTTTCATTAAGATGTCAATATCAAGATCGAATGTTGTTTACTCTTTTATAATGTGCCTGTGCAATAATAGAACTGATCCATGAACAAAGCTGGCAGAGCCACAAGGTGCATGAGGTTGAGCATTCTGCTTTGTGCTATTCGCAGTTGTATGTTTGAGGGGTAAGGGAGACTTCTGACTTTTGCAGTTTTAAAATATCAGTCTTGGCATGCTCTTGTCTTAATTTTAAAGCAACAAAAAAAAATTAAGTGCCCTTAAAAAACAAACAAACAAACAAACTTCTGACCACTTCAGATGTGCAGTTATGTATTCCTTGTTTTTTCAGAGGTAGAGAACTCCTTAGTGTTCACATACTCTCTTGGATCCTAGTTTCTTTTGTAGTGAGATATAATAGCTTGTGCAAAGTCCACTATGGGATTAAGGCTCTGTTGTATTTTACTTACTTAATTTTCTAGGCCCAGACCTGACTATGTGATTAGACTCCTTGTACACATGAGAGTGGTTTAAACACATTACAATACATGTTTTTCATGTTAAAGATAAATGATTTTTTACTTTGGCTTATCCTTGAGAATTGAGGAGAAGCTGTCTAACTGTAGGGTGTGTAAAAGTGATGTCCTTACCTAAAGGTCCTTAAGAACAGGTCATCCAAACATTGAGAGAGAGTCTCTGTGGGTGTTTTTACATGTGTTTCAGGGATGTGGGGGAACACTTTAATTGGAGCAGCTTCGAGAGCCTCTGTAATTAAAGTACCTGAAGCATCTCATGTGTCAGCGCCCCACAATTCAAAACAGTGGTGAGGGCACTTTATCTAAAGCTCATTGAAGGAGTTTTAGTTAAAGTACCCCCACCGCCATTTTGAAGCGTGAGGGGTGCTGATACATGAGACGCAGAGGCTGGCTGGAGCATACTAATTAGCACACTCCAGCAGGCTTGATTAATCGAGTCATTGAGTCTGCTCCGCCACGCTGTAATTACAGTGTGTCGGAGTAGCCTCCCAGTACTCGTACAGGCACCCTGCATTCTTAATCCTGCCAGTAAATAAGGTGATGGATTAAACGATCTCTAGAGGTTCCTTTCAGCCCTATGTTTCTGTGATTCTGAATGAATGAGCTTATGCTTTAGCTGTTAAAGACATAACTGAGTTAGATGCTATAGTAACCTAAAATATTACATCTTAAGTTTGGAGAATCTTGTTTTAGTTCCAAAATGCATTTGGGTTTTGGTAAAGGTAAGTCTGGCTCTTGATTTTTTTTTTTTTTTTTTTTTTTTTTTTTTAATATTAAAAGCATGCTCTTAGAAGATGAAGGATTTGCTGGAAAGTGGGCTGTTATGTATTAATCTGTATTTTGCTTAATTTGCAGTGCCATCAGTTCACACCTACAGACTTGTGGTTGCTCTGTAGTTGTAGGTAGCAGCGCAGAGAAAGTTAATAAGGTAAATGCACTTTGTGATTCACTGGGTTGGATAGTGATTATTAGCACATCTGCAGCAATGTAGAAGTAGCAGGTAATGGGAAACAAAATATTTTTTTTCAGTAAAATTTTAAATTGCCTCTAAATGCACTTGGCATTGTGTGGATGGCAGCACTGTATTGCTATCAGTCTTGAATTGGGTGCACTAGTAATTGATGACATAGTCTGAAAAAGGGTTTATCAATCATGTTCTTATGACTTTTAGCAGCCAGTTTCATTTTGCTGACCCTTTGCTGACCCAGCATAAAAGCTGAGGCCAGTACTCAAGGGTAGGATTTAAGAATTAATTTAAATTGTCCATAATGTGTAAACTCGTGGGATCTAGACTGACTTTTTTTTTTTTTTTTACCAATTACCTGTAGAAGTGAATACTAAACAAACAAAATTCTGTATAACTTTATTGTGCTGACTAGTTACCTGCCAAGGCAATTGTTCCACTGTGAATTGCTTCTGCACAGTATGTTTTAAGTCATCAAAACATCCAGGGCCACTTTTATATTAAAAAATGTATGCTTGTTGGGGCAGTGATTCTCAGCCAGGATGATGCGACTCCCTGGGGTGAGATGCTTTTCAGGGAGCTGGGAGCACTGTTAGGTATTCAAAAACCTTCACAACTCATAAAATAAACCCGGCGATTTCAAATTAGGAATCCATTTTGTCAAAAGCCTTCTGACCTGTTGTGGCTTTTCAGAGTTCTTTGTGACAGAATTGCTGTGTTAAAGAAATGACCACAAGTTAAGACCTGGTATTTTCTGAGGGGTGTCATGTCTAACTAGGTGTGTCTTGAACCTAAGAAGGCTGAGAGCCATTGTGCCTAGTGCTTATATCTCACCCATAGGATTTCCATGAGAGCATTTGGTGCATTGGATGAGATTGTATCAGATTTTGAGAAATGTGAATGTAGGATCCATGCATTCTGATCCTATTTCCTCATAGTTTTGGCCGTAAGTAATACAATTAAATGAAAGAAAAAGCTTAATTCTCTAGAAGTTCAGTTCATATTTGAGTTTTCATTGGCGACATGGGAGATGCAACATGCCAGTCCAGACTTAAAATGTGTGCGGGCCTACAGTGGATAGCTTGCTGTTGAAATAATATACATTTGGTAGACAAGGGGTGGGCAAAATACAGCCTGCAGACCAGATCCATCCACCAAGGGATTCTGTCCATCCCACAGTAAGTCCCACTGCCCTCTTCAGCCCAGACATGGGGGGCAGCCTGGGCCATGGCATGTGAAGTCAGTTCCACTGTTCCTGGGCTCATGGTAGGGTGGGGGCAGCGTGGCAACCACACTCAGCTTCCCAGCAGCCCCTGCCATGGCAGTTCCTTCCAGCTGCTGCTGCCAGTCTACAGCACTATACCTAGCCCTGCTGCTTGGATGGTCCAGCCTGTCCACCCCACACCCACTGCTGGCATGCCAGATAGGGTGGGCAGGGAGGCAGGGTCTCCATGGAGACTGGCCAGAGTCCCCCGCAGGCCAGGCAGATGGGGTAGCACTGTGGGTGGGTGGGGAGTGGCATCCAGGAGCAGGCAGGAACTGGGGCTGTGACAGCATGGGGCTGGGGCCAGGGGCAGAGCTAGGATCTATTCCCCACACATCCCTACTGAGGGCACTGGTTCTGTGGGCAGAAATGTGTGGGGAGTAGATTGTGGCTCTGCCCTGGCCTTGCATGGTCACCACACTATGATCCTGGGCCACACCCCCAGACACCACTCCCTGTCTGTGGCCCCATCCCATCCACCTAGCCAAGCATGCCCTGTCTAGGGGAGGATCCCAGGCTGATCTCCATGGAGGCCCAGCCTGCTCTATCTGGCACCCCTGGGAGTGAGTGAGGAGCCAGATAGGATCATTCCCCACCTCCAGCCACACTGGACTGGGTCATCAGCCCATTCCACCCCCCACCTGCCCCCAGGGACCCCCAACAGCTCACCAAAACTCCTTAAGTGGCCCTCCAGCCCAAATATTTGCCTACCCCTGCGCTAGACTTTTTGGAACTGTCACCCTTCAAAAGGGTACTTCCTGTCTGCTGTCCACACTCCAAAGATAGAGAGTACTGGCCAGATGCCTTAATGAAGCAGAACTAGGCTTAAAGGCCAGGAGTATCAGGATAAGTGTTATATTTTTTTGTCTCTGAAAGCTGCATTCTCAGGCGCTGTGCTCTCAGCCAGAATTGATTGATTAAACTAATGGGAGACAACCTTCTCCATTTCACATAAGTCTTTTTCACAAAGATGAGATGATTTTGAAACCCTGTTTTAAACCTTTTTTCTAAACTAATAACAGATTTTTCACTTGAATAAGAATGGTGCTCTTGTCTACTTTTTCCCTGACTTCCCTGAATTGGCAGACAACTATGTAGCTTGAATCCATAAAAAAGTTATTTGAGAAAAATAAGGGATAAAACCTGCCTAGTTGTGGGGAAGAAACCAAATGGGGGGAAGTTCTTTTTTACTTAGACTCTTTCAAAGTGTTAAGTAAATATTCAGAAATGCTAGTTTCATATGAATTGGAAGTATGTTTTGCACAAAGTGTGCCTCCCCCTATTGCCTCTATTGAAATTCATCTATTAAAACCTACTGATTTCTGGCAGGAGACTTCATTTAATTTCTGGTTGAATTCATTTCTGGCAGGAGATTTCATTTCATTTCTGGTTGAATCTATACTTCAGTATGTCTTTAATAGACAGACAAGATGCTTGTTTCAGTTGGTCTCCAGTTTATTCCTGTTAAAGCTATTTGTCAGTTCAATTACCCATCTGCAGTTGAGGTCTGCAGAAAGAAATAATGATAGAGAAACAAGGTTTTCTTCACTGGTGCATCCAGTTCATTTGGACAGTTCCTTCTCCAGATCCACAGAGACTGTATTCCACATGTGTCCTCTAACTTTCTCATTTGATTCAAAGGGCAGAATGGGCTTCTGTAGTAACATCTTGTCTTCAAAGTGTTGAAGTGATGTTGTACCCCAGTTGGTTGAGGAATTGAGGGGCAAGGATTTTTGTGTGTGATATCTTTATCCCAGCCATTCAGTTGGTCCAGTAAAAGTTAAACATGCTTTTGAATGCGAGGCATTCTTCATCGGGTCTGAGGAAAGAAGCCAGCTCAGTGATGATTAAAAACAATGTGTAGGACTGTGAAATTAGAAGCGAGAGATTCTCAGGAGCAGCAGATAATTAAGCAAAGAAAAGAAACTTAATGAAGAAACTTGATTAATGAGAGGTCAGGAACCTTTCAAAAGGGAAGAGGGTGGTTATCACCTGCAGTGCAAAGGAAGAATTTCAGGAATCAGGTATAGTACAGTGTGCTGTGAAGTAAATATCAGTGTTTAGTCCTTGGTTCTTCATGTCCAGCCAACATATGGATTTTTGCTCCCAAGCCCATCTTTTAAGGGTGTTTTTTACATTTCCCTTGAGCACAGTGATAGTGAGGTCAGAAAGGATGTGGTGGTTCTATGAAAAATGGGCTTTTACTGACGTTTGTACGTCCCAGTCCTTTATATTTTTCCATGGTTCATTCCAGTGCATAGCTTCCATCTAGTTTCACCCATGTAGTTTACTATGAGGCTGTTTGGTGCTTTGGATCAGATGTATCACGTTTTGAGAAATGCAAGTGTAGGATCCATGGATTTTGTTGGATTTATTATGGGAGGTGTTGATTGTTAAAGCAGTGGAGATGTGTTGACATCTATTGTTAAGACAGGGTTGTGTCCCAATACAGGTCCTTTTCAACAGAGTTGCTGCCCGGCCACTCAGCCTTCAGCCTGGACTGGTGCTTTGGATTGTTCCACTCTGAACGCTAGCCATATCCTCCAGCATATCTGCTCCCCACCTGCCGCAGCTTGGTGTCGTCTGCAGACTTGCTGAGGGTGCACTCTGTGCCATTTTCCAGGGTGTTGATGAAGGTATTGAACAAAACTGGCCCCAGGACCGACCCTGGAGCACTCCACTTTATACTGGCTGGCAACTAGACGTTGAACCATTAATTACTACCCTCCAGCCAGTTTTCTATCCACCTTACAGTCCAGTCATCCAGCCCTTACTTTCTTAGCTTGCCTATGAGAATGTTTTGGGAGACGGTATCAAAAGCCTTGCTAAAATCAAGGTACACCACATCTATTGGTCACCCTGTATCCACAGAGCCAGTTGTCTCATGATAGAAGGCAATCAGCTTGGTCAGGCAACTTGCCCTTGGTGAATCCAGACTGATTGTTCATAATCATGTTCTTCTTTTCCAAGTGCTTAGAAAGGGACTCCTAGAGGACCTTCCTCATGATTTTTCCAGGGACTGAGGTGAGGCTGACTTGTCTGTTGTTCCCTGGATCATCCTTTTTCCCCCCGTCTTAAATAAGTGCATTATGTTTGCCCTTTTCCAGTCATCTGGGACCTCTCCCAATCACCAAGAGTTTCCAGAGATGATCGGTGGCAGCTGTACAATCACATAACCCAATTCCCTCAGCATCCTAGGATGTATCCCATCTGGTCCCATGGACTTGTATACGTCCAGCTTTTCTAACTTTTCTGATTTTGCCATCTAATGACTCATAGGCTGCCATTAAGGCATAGGAGTTTTTCTCTTCTGTGTTAATTATAGCACATATGAATTGCACATATGCATTGGTATACATCAGTGATCTCCAGCCTTTTTAAGTAGGAGATCACCTTTGGCATTTAAAAGCAACCCAAGATCTACCATGCACTGCCACCACATCCTGCCCCTGCCCAGTAGGTAAGTCTGTGGGGAGGGAAGGGGGAGCAGATCGAGACAGAGGGAGAAAGTTTTTTGGGGGCCTACCTCCCCAAAAGGTAAGTCCCACCTTGCCAGGGCCCCACTCAACTTAACCCTGTTCCTGCCTCTGCGGCACTCCCTCACCATGGCGGCCTCTATCTAGTCCCCGCCCCTTCCCTCTCCCACTGACTGACCTACTGGGCTGGGACGCACACATGCGTGTACACGGGCACTCAACCCACCACAGCCTCAGATCAACTCCAAGAGGCTCTGAGATCTACCAGTGGATCAAGATCCACTGGTTGGTGACCACTGGTATACATAGTTCTGAGCTGTGAAGCTGTGAAATAAGATGCCTACACTGTGCCTCCATAGAGGTAATGTGTGTAGAGAGCCTCAGTTATGGAGAAGGAATCTTCCCACGCTTCGTTTTTTGTTTTCCTCCTTCTTATTTATGTTGTTGTAATCACAGAGTCCCAGATTATTTTACAGGACTGGAACCTTTTTCTGTAATTGATTCTTCTTACAGAATTGGGAGGTAGTTTTGTTCAGGTGCATGCTCATATTAATATGAAAGAGGCAAGGATATCTTAGAGTCATGTCTTTAATTGGACTGACTGTGTAGTTGGAATAAAGTTAGAAAAGCTTTCAAATGCAAGACGTTCATGAATGCATGACCTGAAGAAGAATGTCTTGCTTCAAAAGCTTATCTGACTTTATCCCAGCTACATAATTGGTCCAAGAAAAGATCACCCTAAGAAATATTTGCTTCCCACATAATTTCTGGACCATCACAGCTACAACATCACTCTTGTAATTACAGTATTTATAGGACATGCTTCCAACAGCAGGGAGAGTGGTGGTAAGCTTTTTGAGGTTGTGCTTTGTATAGGAGACTGTTTAGTACTGTGGTGTTCTAATTCATGAATAGGACTTGTAGTCAAAACCACTGATGCAACATGCTATGTTTCTATGTAAACGTAAATACAAATTATATCTAGAATGCATATGTTTTCGAATTAGATGCTACATGACTTGCAGAAAAACTAACACTGGAAAAAGGTAGATTGCCTTGGCTATCACATGTTTTGATTTACACTGAAAATTTTGCAATGACAGCATCTCTGCCCAGGTAATCAATAAAAAGAAAAATCTGCTTCATTGTCACAAAATATGCATGAGAAATATGATGGACAAGCTGTTGACCAAGACTACTAAGCATTATTTTAGGGTTGTGGCAGAAGGGCGACACCTGAAGTTTGCATTGCTGCAGTAATGAGTCTTATTAGTATCACAGTGTTTTGAAAATAATATTGAGCAAGTGTGATATTTAAAACAAACAAACAAAAAAGCTAGAGAAGCCTATATTAGTGTAGAACAAGGGCATATCTCTTAGAAGTTGCACCAGTGCTTCTAAGTGTATGTGTTCTTTGAACTGCAGAAGGTTGCCAAGGCCAAGAAAAGATGAAATTTTCTGAAGAGCTTGGCCACTTAATGAAGTGGCTGGCAAGTCAAGAAAGCTCAGAATTTTGGACACTTTCTAAGATTTGGCTGAAGTTGTAATTGGAGACTGAGAGCAGTTTCATTTGAGTGCTGGGGATGGAAGCCAAAATAAGAGCCTATTTTGGAATCAGAGGAGAGAAACTCTAAAAGCAATTATATATAGCACATGTAATCATTGTAAAGATAAAAGGAAGATGAAGGTGGTAGTTTTAATAGGCTGGGAATGAAGAAAGAATGTTTGCAGTGTGAGGGGAAAGAGCCAGAGGAGACTGGTATTAAACAAAAGAACAAGTACTTGTATTTTAAGGAAGTCTGTGCAATTATGTTCTGTTTGTCTGTCTTTCTGAAGGTGCACTCACTTTTGCACTTCTACCTCAAATATTTGTTTGCAAAGTAAATAAAACAGGAGCATCTCTTTTTTTTTTTTTTTTTTCATTCTTAAGAGAGAATTTTATTGAACTTGTAAATTATCTGCTTTTTTGGCATCCTGTGATCATTCAGCAGTTCATAATCTCAAGCTGTAGGTTCCTTGGGGCATAGACCATGCTTTCTTTTCAGTATGCCTAATGACAGATCTGCTAGATCAGGGCTTGGCAACTGTTTCCCACCATGGGCTAGAGCTTGCAATCCAGCCCTCTGCTGTGGGTTGCAGATCTTTGGTCCCCGAGCACCCAAGCTGCCTGCACTTATCCATTAACACCTATTTTAGTTTACTTCATTTATGAGCAGTATAACTTGCATTTTTATTTTAGTCTCATGAGTTGTTCTGATTTAATTATTCGTTTAAAATTTATATGTTAATTCTGGTCAAAACTTATCCAGAGCTATGTTCTAAAATCAGTGCAGTCTTCACTAATGTCTGCTCTTTTTTTTTTTTTTTTCTTTCTAACATAACTTTTAATATTACAGATAGTGAGGACACTCTGTCTCTTCCTTACTCCATCAGAGCGGAAGTGTTCCAGACTCTGTAGAAATGAGTCTTCCTTCAGATATGAGTCGGGGCTCTTTGTACAAGGATTGCTTAAGGTAAGTCCATTTTGCCTTTAAGTGTTGCACAGCTCAATTTTATTCTGTTCCATCTAGAAAAATCCTTCTGTATTTCAGTTGTTGTTACAGTTTTTCCTCTTCATTTGATTTTTGCCATCAGTGTTTATAACCAGGCTTATCCCTATTTCTATGGCTTTTTGTTTTTAAGACTGCTAACATTTCAGCTTGTCACTACTGTGTCCCTTTTCTTTGATGATACTTTTGTTTGTATTGTCCCTTTGCTTTGGGAATACATCTGTTTATTGATCCGAAAGGTATTAAGTTGCCTTCACTAAGTAAATCATGCTTGCAGAAAAGAATGTTAGTTTCTAGTAGGTTAGTGTACTAGGAAAAGTAGTTTCAGATAATTATTAGAAATGTTTGGAACTTGTTTTAAAAAAATAAGACTGGTATTGCTCAAAGATGTTTGTCTGAATTTGCCAGGCAAGATGTACACAATTGTAAAATGACAGGAAAATTAGAATTAGATTATTAAACAACAGCACAATGTGTCAAACTGGAAGTGGGGAGCAGAAGATCAATATGGTGGAGCATAAAAGTAAAGAAGGGAAAATGCTCAAGACCCAATTGTACTTTAGATGTAATCCCTGAGAAAGGTACAGTGAGTCTATGCTACTGTAGGAGCAGGCCAGAAGCCATAATCTAGATTTTAGTCTCCCTCTATTCCACAATGGGAGTAATTTAAACCACCTTTGTATGGCACAGGCTACTTCCTTTTCCATGGCCAGTAGGATACTGCTTACTTAAAATCACACTTAGGTTATACTATTGCTGATTTTAACCTTGTATATTGCCTTGATTTTTGTGCGTGTAATATGTCATGTTAGTGTTGTACCATTTGCATTGACACTGGAAAGTTGTCACTAGCAGCCACAGTGATGTATGTAAAACTACTTCTTGATTCCTTCCAGTGCTTCTATCTATATTAAGGCATTTATCCAGTGTAACAGTAGAGTTTTATTAGATATATAAATGCACCTCAGATTGCTCCTGAAGTGAATATTTTTAAAACATAAGTCTGTTTCCTTAATACTGTCTTTCAGATACCTATTCTTTCTTGTAACTAGAAGACTTTAATTCTTTTCACTGTAACAGGATGCAACTGGAAGCTTTGTGTTGCCCTTTCGTCAAGTAATGTATGCTCCATATCCCACTACACATATAGATGTGGATGTCAATACAGTGAAGCAGATGCCTCCCTGCCATGAACATATATATAACCAACGGCGATACATGAGGTCTGAGCTGACAGCATTTTGGAGAGCTAATTCAGATGAAGAGATGGCTCAGGATACCATTATTCACACTGATGAAAGCTTCACACCTGATTTGTATGTACTGATCCTGTACTTTTTCTCAAAATTATATAGCTCAGAAGAGTGTATTAGTATAGCCTTTACATATTAGCATATATTTGCTAATAAAATCTATTTATGTCTACTTAGAACTGCTTTACTTAGGATAAACCACCTGGTATTTGTGTTCTTCAAGGGAGGGAAACAGTGTATAGCAAGTTTAAAGTATTAACAAAATTATTGCTCAATATTTCATTAGCACTTGTTCTTTAATGTGTGTTAATTATCTTTTAATAGGGGTTTGGTTATTTTGGTTTTAAATAAAGATGCTGTACAGTAAAGTTCATTTTCAAGTCAAGTGATGGTTAACCATTTAGTCCTTCGGGACTGTCACTTTGCCTTATATTCTTAAAAATAACTCACTGACATGTATTTTTATTTCAAATGTTGCTATAGTTATTTGGAAGAATTTACTCTTTTTGCCATGCACCAATATAATGCATTCATTGATGCCTCATGATTTTTTTTTTTGCCTGTTTTTCCATAGGAATATCTTTCAAGATGTCCTGCATCGAGATACACTAGTAAAAGCCTTTCTAGATCAGGTAACTGGCTGCCCTTTCAGAAGGAACAAAATAGAAAAGCAGTGCATTGCTCTGGATAACAAATAGCTTAATATAAACAGATACTTCCCTGTATTGCTGAAAATGACTGAATTGGCATAAAATAAATATATGAGTTTGTACAGAAATGTAATTGCTTGCTAGTTGCAAGTTCCTTCAAAGCATGTGTGACACAAATAGCAAGAATATCAAAATTGCATAGACTGCCCACATACCCCGCTTGAGTTGATGCTGTGATCCTTTGAATGGATAGATAGCACAAAGCAGTAGATAGTTTGAACTAGAGTGCAGAGGGGTGAGGGAGAATTGCAAGATCATGGGATTGTTCCCTGGCCAGGAGTATAATTAAAAGTTGTTTTCAGTTTAAAATGCCTGGCTGCTCAATATACCTGCTGCAGGAACCCTCAGAGAACTGCAACTTAAGTTTAGATTCATTCTTAGAATGGAATTTGAATAATATAACTTAGTAGAAAATTAGCTAAACATTTTATGTTGTTACTTTTAACAGATCTTTCATTTGAAACCTGGCTTGTCTCTGAGGAGTACTTTCCTTGCACAGTTCCTGTTAGTCCTTCACAGAAAAGCTTTAACTCTTATAAAGTACATAGAAGATGACACGTAAGTAAAAAGATAATGGAAAGGCGGGGTATGGGAATATCTTGCTGTTCACTAAAAATCATTCTGTACTGTAAAAATGTGTTTATTTGTTCCATTACTTTTGCAGGCAAAAAGGAAAAAAGGCTTTTAAGTCTCTTCGGAGCTTAAAGATAGACCTTGACTTAACAGCAGAGGGCGATCTTAACATAATAATGGCTTTAGCTGAGAAGATCAAACCAGGTCTACATTCCTTTATCTTTGGGAGACCCTTCTACACTAGTATGCAGGAACGTGATATGCTAATGACATTTTAACAATACATTGCTGTGTGGTATTGCGATTTGGATGTTGCTGAAAGAGTTACCAACATAAACACCACTTCCCTCTGGGCAAGCTCTGTCCTTCTTCTCTTTTGCAGCACTATATAAATAAAGTAACACTACAGTCCATCAGAAGTGAGTGGGCAGCATTATTAGGTGGAGAGTCACTTCAATCGAAGAAGTCTTTTTCAGAAGAATCCCTGTTTTGTGTGGTGTACATGTTCCCCAGTGGAAATTAATATTTCTGCAGATTTTGTTAAAGGTTCATTGTGTAAACTTGGCCACAATTGAGGTTTTCAGAATCACAAAACATTCTGGCTTAAACTAATTTAAAGGGAGGGTTTTTATATTCTCCCAAGAGATCGTACAACTCTTTCTTCCTTTCCTCCCTCCCACAACTTCACTTTCCTTCAATTTTATGTCAGTTTCCTCCATTCTGCTAATTGTGTTTCCTAGTATGGTAGAAAACAAATTCTGCCCTGTAGCATGGGACCCTTTCATCTGTGAACTAGAAAATGGAAAAGAGATATTTCTGTTTCTTCTTTTATTCTGTCATCTGTGATGTTCGCATGAAATCTACTTTCCTTTTCCCCTCCATTCCAACTTCAGTGAAAACTTTTGGTTATCGAAGCTAAGTATTTTTTAAAAACCTTGAAAAGGCAAGAGAGGAGAGTGCTTTGCAGTGTCATTCTTTGAAGCAAAGTGCTAACATTTTGCAGATAGATAGATAGAATAAAACTGATGGATAAAATACTGCTTTTAAAACTGGGTCATTATTTTATCTGCTTTGTAGGTATAAATGCCAAGCAGGATGTTCTGTCACTGATTATGTTGGACCATCATACATTTCGGTGTTTAATGACCCAACGTAATTGAGCTCTTTCAAAACACAAAACATGAAAATTCGATTTTATGCTTGAATAGCAATTGCCAATCTTTTCTTGTATAACCTGCTGCTATTTTTCTCTATTAATAAGAGCAAGGGCCAAATTAAGACATTAGACCACCTGTGCCTTTTCTTTTTGGAAACAGATGCAAACAGACAGCTATTTTTTTTCATATTGTTTTTATCAATATATTCATTGTGACTTAACTGATAAATTGAGATGGTTGTGAACTAATATGAATAGTGAAGTTCTTGGATAAAGCCAAACCTGATTTGCTCAGATGCTAATCTTTCCTCCATCTCCAGCTCACCTCTGTTGCTTGTTCTGGTTTTCTTGGAGAAGACAAAGGGTAGGAAGAAGATGGGACATATATTTTACCTGCTTTTCACTTTTTATTTCTTACTTGAATAATCTGAACTTTTGAATTCATTTTCAAGTTTCCTAGAGACATTCAAGATTTTGCCATCATACTGCATGCTCTGCTGTAATCAATAATCAATCTGCGTTGCATGCTGCTTTTTTGCCAAAGGTAGGAATCTACTTCTAGAAGTGCAATGTATTAGTATAAGTGCAATGACTGGAGGTTGCTTGTCAAAGAACTGTCTTTGTTATCCTGTATTTCTAAGTAAAGTTGTTGATTTCCTACTACACCCCTTTTTGGAGTCTATGATGAGATGGTTTTCTCTTTAAACTAGCCATTTTCTATGACCCTCTTCTGTTTGGTGGAAGACCCCATCATGCTTCTGATGTATTGCCTCCCTTAACAAGAGATATTGTCAAATACCAAATGTCCAAAATTTATCATTTTCTTTTAGGAAAGTGTATTCTGCAATCCAGATTTTTAGAACTTAATTTTTAAACAACTTGGATGTAGGGGTGTGCACCAGACATGCATGTCCAATTATTTTGATGGCACATGAAAGCCAATTATGTGCAAATGGCCATAATTTGCTATTCGTCTACTCAGTTACCTGATTACATGTATAATCATATGTGGTCAGTTTATGGCTCTCTTTTTTTTTAAAGAGTTTAAGTAGGATCCTTGCAAAATATATCAAGCTCCTGGATACCCTTCACCCAGTTTCTCACCAGGAAAGCCATTGTTAGAATTATGCTAACCTATTCAGTGATGCAAAGATTCGGATTTTATTTTACCTTTTTGTTGTTAACTTTTCTTCTGCATTTTAATCAGCTTGCCAACTAGAAAAGGGCATAATTGACAAAATATCTGACTCAATTTTCTGAAATGTAAGTAATTAAGGAGTTGATGTCCAACTGGTTTTAGATGCAGAGATGGAATCAATCATTCTAGCTTGATAAAGCTTTGACACTACTAACAGTGAAGCTCTGTTGTTTGAAAATATGTTAGTGTTCACTCTGAAATAACTAATGCTGGAAATTTGTTCAGCTGCTAGTTTTGTTGCACTATTGTCATGGGTACAGACTGTACAGTGAAATAATTTATTAATACATTTGCATGCTGTGTTGTAAATCTTTTTGCTCAGGAGAAGAAAGACTTTTTAATAAATGCACATGTTATTTTATTTGTTACTCTTGAGCTTCTCTTGAATCTTTTTTTTTTACAGAAACATAATTCTGTGTACAAGGTCCAGTGAGTTAAAAAAAAAAAAGGCTCTTTTCCCATCGTTTTTTAAAATAGTTTACCAGAATGACAAGAAAAATACTTCTTCCAAATGCAGGATTTTAGACTACGCTGGTGAAGGCATTAAATATAACTGACACTTGGCAGCATCTTTGAATAAATACAGGACAACTAGTAAGTGTAAAGATGCTAGTCTTCTAAAACTACACTTCAGAACTCAGGGTCTCTGATTCTTCATGGTTCAGTTTATTTCCAGAGATAAATGGAAGTTGTTGAGTGTTCAGGCCCCTTACATGTCTAAATGTAGATTGAGAAGCCTGAAACTAGGTCCCTGATTTTAGAAAAAAAACTTTTCACCAGGTATGACAATTAAGACCATGGATTTTAAGGAGTGCCTGCAGGTCATTTGTATGTCTAGTAAGCAACTTCTTGCATCTTTTTAAAGGGTCCTATATTGTTTGTTTATCAAGTAATCTGCTTTGTATAGGAGTGGAATCTAGTTTATAGGCTTCTTTGGTGTTGGAAGGGTGACTAGCTTTAGAAGATACTTTCTTTTGCAAGTCCTCCCCTATTTGTCACAGCTGCCATATCCACATATTTGGTCACTTTCTGCTGCCCTACTCTCTGGATGACTTGTTATTAAGCCATAATGTACATAGAGTTACATTTCCCTCCCACACATATGCACACACTTGTCCTACTTACCTAGGATCACTCCTGCTTGGCAAGAATTTGAATGTAACATCAGCTTTCCATCTCAGAATTCGTGACTTTGTCCAGAATGGGTTCATTTCTTCCCCATCCAACAGCACACTATGCCACCCCAGCTGAAGCACAGCACTCCCTTAAGTAGACTGTTGCCTCAACAACAATTTTATTACCAGTGAAGGGAGTATTTGAGCATGAACTTATAGTCTCAAAATTTGACTGGTGCTGAGACATTAATAGTAGGGTTCATCCAATATTTGTAGCTATTCCTTATGTTAAGTGATACTTCCTCACTTCAGATGTCATAGGCTAGCTATGTAACAAGTCAATACTGGTTGTGCTGTTTCTTGTGTTTCAGCAATAAACATACTAAGGACCATACAACATCACTCTATGGCTTATCATACCCCCAGTAGAACAGTGAAAGGTACTTGATCTGTGTCCTGTTTTTGGCCTACAATTGTCCTTTATTTCATTGAAATGTAAAAGGACACTTCCCTGGGCAAGTAGGCCTTTTCTTTTTTTGCCAGTGGGGAATGCCTGTGGGCGGGTGTTTACATGCTAGTCCATGGAATATACCTTAAGTTGTTTCGGGAATGCTGCTTACTGACCCATTCCTAATTTTTACAAGTTTTGTAGCAGCACCGGAAGCAGGAGACTAAAAATAAACTTGCCCACACCTTAAGATCGGTGCACAAAAACCCATGATCTTAGCAGTGACTCGTCAGTAAGTCTGACTTCAATGCCTACTAATATAGAGCTACTTTGTACAAAAATTACAAGTACAGACTGAAATACAGAAGTAGTACTACTAGACAGGTAGGGTCTGAAGAGCCAAGTCTCTTTTCTGTTCCTATATTAAGAAATGTCTAGTAGGGCATTGCAGTATCAACTTGGGTCCTATCTTGTTCACTTCTTTCATAAACTGATCGCTAGTCATTTTAATTTTCTCCCTTCAAGATAAGCTACACTTGAAAGGTTGCTGGCACTCATCAGGATAGAGACATTTCTTAAAAGAAACTTCAGGACATCAGACATATGGATGGGAAACAGCAAAGTCTTTGAAAAATGAGAGGGCAAGTTAATAATGCTGGAGATTCAGGCATCCAATGGGAGAAAAAATCAGAAAAGTAGTAATAGAGGACAAAAACATTTAGACATAACTAATATATGTGAAAAAGACAAAACAGGAGTAAAGTTGGGAGGGGTGGCAGAGCAATAGATAAACTTAAGTGTGACAGCATGAAGAAGCAATGGTCTGGCCTGGATTGGTATGACAAGTGATCCCTGGCCCTAAGGCTAGGGACAGAAGTTGCACCTAAACCAGTTTCAAAACTGGTTTGAGATGAACATGGTTGAATGTAATATCAGCCATAAACTGGTTTGACCTCAATCAGTTAAGTAACTTCTGTCCCAGACGCCTTCCTGGTTTCGGTTCGATCAGGAGCCCCCAGCATGTTCTGCAGCCCTGGGCTGGCCTTTCTCTCCGTTCCAGTCAGGTAGGGTTGGCCCCACTCTTCTCCCTAGCCAGAGCTCTACACTGCTCCTGCTAGCTGAGAAGCTGTTGGGGGTGCGAAGCTCTGCTTTGGCGTGCAGCCGGTCTGCCTGGCAGTGGGGCAACAGCCCCTGCCAGGGGTCCCCATCCCTGCTCACTGGCTTGCTGCTCAAGTGGCAGGAGCTGGAAGATGGCCAGACTCCAATAGCCTGAGGGAAAGGGGGAAGTTTTAACACCGCCCCCATCACAGCGGGGGAGCGGCATGGGCACTGATAGGCTCTGCTCATGTACCCAGGGCTGTGGTGGCCAGACACCAGTAGCCTGAGGGAAGGGGGGCATAGCATGGGCACGAACACGGTGCTGGGTTAGTTCCACAACGACGATCCTGCCAGGCAGGGCCCATACCACAGCACCTGGGTCAAGTCCCTTGGGAGAGTGGTGAGGCCCAATGCCATGGTGGGTCTGACCACAGGGAGCAGGGATCTGACCTGGCTGCAGGCGCAGTGGTGGGTTGGAGGGGAGCCGGGGCTAATCATGAAGCCAGGTTCACTGCTGCCTCCTGCCGTGGCAGCGCAGTCCAGGCTGAGGCAGCCCCAGGGGGCAGGGGGCAGTGCCTGCTGTCTCCAGCCCCATGGTTTGCAAATGGACTGCAGCTGGAGTGTGACTCCATGCCTTGCCTTGCCCTCCCACTCCTCGTGGCAGCAGCAGAGCAAACCGTCACAGCAGGCAAAGGTGGAGCACCCGTCACCTGCCTCCTGCTCATGGCAGCACTGGGTGCACAGAGTGGGCTGCTGCAGGCCAATTGCTGCCCATGCCGGGGGGGTGGGCAAGCCAGACCAAGCTGCAGCGGTCCATTTCACTGGCTCTTTCAGACTCAAGAAACCATATTCCTGCAGGTTTATGTCCTGTCGTGCAGCCTTCATGTCTACACCATCTGACTTCCTTCCCAGTCATTTAGATTTAGAAGTAAGTTATGTTATTTGCAGTGAGATATAGGCAGAAGAAACAATTTTCTGTAATCCGAACTGAGGAAGACGTAAAGTGATGTCCACAGTAACATATCTGGATGCACTGAGTGGGGGGGGGGGGCGGAATTCCAGATGTTCCAGTCAAAAATGGAACTTCCAAACTGGATTTTTCCAAACCAGCCCGTCCTCTCAACAACTACTTCAGACATTTTCTTAGGCCCATCTATTTTCATATTTGAATGGGTTTCTTTGTTTGAGCAAGAACAAATGTGCTATTTCACTGTCATGTGTTTAAAGAGATGATTGTTTTGCTTGACTAGTCTCGTGGATATGCCAGCATCATGATCTGACTGATTAGTTCCAGAAAAATGTCGGCTTCAGAAATAACATGATACTCATTAGTGGAAGTGAAGCATCAAATCTACAGAAATGGTTTTAAGTACTTGACTGCAAACTGTTTATTCTCTGACTTAACATATCAGTCTCATTTCCACTGAACTCTTTTGCATAGTTCTCCAGTAGATGTATGATTTGGTTTATATTGCAAATTTGACTGTTGCGTGTGAATTTGCTATATTTCATTGATCATAGATCTACAAAATCTGCCAGTCTGACAAAGTTTAAAATACCCAACTCTAAGTAGACTAGGCTGTAAAACATGAACATTGGAATCCTCATTTAAGGGTTTGTCCACACTGCAAATGGGTCTGCTGGGACCTCCACGAGTAATATTTATTAGAACAGGCTGGGGCAGTGCTGGGATGGGGGTCAAAAGTATTAATATGGTGTATAAGTCAAAGTGGAAATTTAAAGTTAAATATTTTGGCGCTAAACCTCAACTTGCACACCATAAATAAGATCTGAGTTAAACACAGGCCCTCTTTTACAGATGCAGAGACAGTAATTTGGCATGGGATGAAGAAGAAATGAGTGAACAGTGTGTGCCAGTTTTAGGACCTCAACTTCTGCTCCTAATTCTAGTCCAGTGTATGGACCAACGGATATAAATAAGCGTTGAAGCACAGTTTACTGAGTAGGGTAGGAATTAGTCTGAGTTACATTATAACAGTGGTATAGGTATTGTTTTCTAAACTTAGGCTAGATTCAAATACATACTTGAGTGCTAGGATGTTCAGTGACTAATTTTTTTATCGGGCTCCCTATAAAGTGCATGGAGAGAAAATACCTTGGGCACTTCACAGTGGGATTCAAAAGAGCCAGCAAGCTGAACAGCAAGCTGCCTCAGTTTCCCAGGAGGAAACACTAATAACAGACACACCTGGCCTCAAGTGCCTTACTCCAAGCGGGACCTGCAGGGAGGTGCCTTCTTCCACTCAGGACTCAGCTCTAAACCTGCTCTTGCTTTCCTCTCAAAGGACTATTTCATGTAATGGCTAAATAGTATCCAAGACACTTTCCTCCCCTACTCCCACCCTGCCCATCAAGCAGTCTAACCATCACCACAAAAGAATGCCCAGTGTTACTTTTTCTGACCCAATATGTTGTTTTTCCTGTTAAGTGGAACAGTTTTAATAGGGGAGGAGTGCTAGTGTTCCCATCCCAAATAGTTTAGTGATAGATAATTAGTATATTCCCTTGGCAGATAGAAGATGTATGTTTGTACCCGTCTCAGCCAGAGGGAGCCTAGGTCTCTAACATCCTGAGTGTGTGCACTACCTTCTAGATCAATGGTTCTCAGCCAAGGCGCTACCACACTGTAGGTTGCTTGGGATCCTTCCAAGGGTGCCATGAGGCGCCAAACAGGGTTAGCACTGTTAGGTTTACAAATCTGATTCACAAGATAAACCCAGAGATTTCAAATAGAAATCCATAGTTGTGCTGTCCTGAGTTCTTTGCAACAGAAACTGCTCTGTTTTTCTGTAGAGTGAAAGTTAGCTGGCATCTTCCAGGGACTGCCTCAGATCTATACGTGGATGCCATGAGTCTAAAAAGGTTGGAAACCACTGCTCAACTTTTTAGCCCCATGGGCTGGATGGGTGGTGTCCAGTTGATCCATGGGGCTGGATTTGGCTGGTGAGCCCAGTCCAGAGTGGGCAGGGCCCTATCCAGACAGGTAAAGCAGGGGTGGGCAATTATTTTGGATGGAACTTACAGAGTTGGACCCTTGCTTACAGAGTTTTGGCAAGCCATCGAGGGCCGCATGGGCAGATAAGTGAGCCAGGGGCAGATATATATTTATTTTCTAATTTTTTTAGGGGACCCATGGGCCAGAAGGAATGGTCTGGCTGGCCCATCCGGTTTGCAGGCTGCGTTTTGCCCACCCTGGGTGTAGAGGGAGGTGAGGGTAATCCTGCAGGTTTGGCTTGTGGGCTGGGGGTTGAGCACCCTTCTCTAGATGATTGTAGATAAGATGGGGAGGGGCTGAACTTCTCCTGTCTGAATGGAAATGGTGCCTGCCACTGCTCTGTGCACAGCTCAGTCTTGTAGGTATGTGTTCAAAGTGTTCACAGCATGCCTACTAAAATGGGCCTGTCGGGGTAGTAGGCAGGGGAACCATCTAATTTGTGGATCCCATTAAATCATGCTGACAGGACTGAAATGCTTCTGGGCACATGCAAAAAATGTCAGTGTAGGTGACTCAAGATCTTTGCTGGCAACACTGACACCTCCTTGCTCAGGTGTGGGTCTGAGGGTGGGGACTTGGGTTGGAGCAGATTCTAGGTGCTTAAATTCAAATTAAGGTCACTCTTTAATCTCGCCGGTAGTGTAGGCAAACTGGCTGGCTGGGGGAACCAATCTTGGTCACTAGCTTTTCCCTGGAAAGAAGTTAGTTCCTTATACGCCCTTTCAAGGGCTTGTAATAGAGAAAGAATAAGATGCTTTTTCTGTTTAAAGATATTAGTCTCAAATTCAAACAGAGTATTTATGTAGAGATTGAAAATATTTCTGTGTTTTACCCAAACCAGAAAAAAGAGCTCATCAGAACAAAGTTGGTAGTTCTCCTGTATAGTGAAAGATCAATTCTTTGGACTGTAAAAAAAGGAGTTTTGTCAAGTTATTGAAATATCAGATGTTTACATACCACAAAGTCCTCTCCCATTCTCTCTCGCTTGTTTCATAAGAAGGACCTTTCTCTGTGTGGGATATGCTTATTGGCACCGCCTGGGTTACAGTCCAGTGGTGGATGAACCAATCTAGTAATAGCTGGTGGGATTTCAAATATTTGTTGTACGAAGAGAAATAAAATGTTCTGGGAAAACAATTAGAGAAAACAACACGTTGACAAAGCAAAAAAAAACACCTGGAATTAACTTGGTCTTGGGCATGTTTAAAGGTCAGTGTTCAATCTAATGCAATCCAGCACTGGGGAGGTCGAGTGACATATAAAGGCCTCAGTTAAGTGGGTGGAGACACGGGGGGAAGGTGAAAAACCAGAAATGGGAACTGGAGCAATGAAGATGGTCATTTTTGTTAGGAGAGACACAGATGGCTAGGGAACTACAGTAGCTTGGGAGACATTAAGGTTCATGGTTTGTGTGTAAGCATGTACGTGTGTGGGACACTAGTGGATGCACAGGGAGCAGAAGGGAAGAGGAGAACATTGATTAATGGGATGTGTGGAGGGGATACCTAACAAGTGATAACCCGGGTTCTGGGCTTTCTGTTTCCCGCAGGAAAATGGAAATAAGTGGATTTTCCCTTTTTAACTGAGAAAAATTCAGATTTTTCATTTTAGTGGACAAACATGCAGATTTTCCGCTTTTGCAAAGAGCTCCTTACAAATTGGCAGAGCTCCAGCCTACAATGGAGTGCGGGGAGCAGGAGGAGGGTGATCAGGCATGGAGTGGCGTGCGTGTATGGGTGTGTGTGTGCACTCACACGTGCACACGGCCACCAGGCAGCCTGGAGAGCAGCTCCTGCAGGTAAGCCCAGTGGAAGGAGGGTGGATTGAGGCCCCCATAGAGAGGGAGGGAGTTGGGTAGGTCTGGGGCTAAGGCCAGCTGGAGCAGCATGCGTGGTTTGGGGCCGGGTACCAGAACGCGTAGCCGGAGGGCCCCAGCAGCGGAGGTGGCAGCAGGGTGGGGGGCTTGAGCCCGCAGTGGGCAGCCTGCATTCGCGCCCCACCAAAGGGCTACGCTCAGGCCATGCTGCCCATGGGGCAAGGGGTGATGAACTTTATCTTCCTCTCCACGGCGGCAGCTACAACCTCCTGCAGCTGGCAGCCAGAGCCAGGTGGGCAGGGGCCTGCAGACCCACGTCCATGGCCACCTCGCCATGGCAGCTGGGGCCCCCTCCAGCAGGGCTGCGTGGTGGGGAAGCCATGGGTGGGAAGAACGGGGCACCAGCAAGGCTGGGGGGATGCGGTTTGGAAATGAGGGGCCTGGACCTGCGTCTTGGTGAGTGAAAGGGGCAAGGGGACCTCTGATTTTCTATGATAAAAAACCCCCAAATCAAATACCAACATTTATAGGTATTTAGCATCTATTTTATTATAACGATTGAGGCACTGGTAGGCTTCCACATCGCTTTAAAATTGTAAATATATCAAGAAAACATTGTGTTCAACTGATACCTATATAATATGTGGTGTTTCATTTTAATCACAGATGTTGGGGTTTTTTTAAATCGAAGAATGTGCATGTTTTTATCAGAGAACTTGTGATTTTTTCAACAGAGCTCCTTGGTGGTGACTACATGGACTGCTGTGGGAGGAGAGAGTGAGCGCACAGTGATTGTGAGCGGATGCCCAGACTTCGATGGTCGTTTCCTTGGTGTGTCTTGTACAGAGATGCTGGGTGAGGGTGTGCGTGAGGACAAGTATATGCATGGTTGGATGGGTAGAAGAGAAGTAAAGGTGATGGTTTGTGGGCCAGAAGGTGTGGAAAACTAACGCAGACCCTTAGGGGAAGGAAGAGTTCTCTGGAATGATCACGAGGAAGAATGGGGAACTAATACTAGCTCCAATATATTTCTAACTTGGGAAGAAAACCGCAAGTACTTAGTTTTGGACCTCTGTTAAGGAGAGGTCTGTTTTTAACATTGATTTGCTTTGACTTAAAAAAAAATACAACTATTTGGGAGTTGGGGAGCATAAAATAGACGTTCTGGGTGTTTATACACATGCTGTGGGAGGGGGTGGAGGGGTCAATTTAGAGCAGTTCTGAGAGCTGCGCTAACTAAAGAACCCAAAGCATCTCATGTTTGAGCATCCCCACGCTGAAACATTTTGGCGGCAATGCTTTAGCTAAAGCTTGTCAAACCAACTTTAGTTAAATCATCCCCACCGCCATGTTCCAGCCCAGGAGCTCTGATACGTGAGATGTTAGCGTCTGCTGGAGCTCAGTAATTACCACGCTCCAGCAGACTCGATTAATCAAGTCTGCTCCACTGTGCTGTAATTACAGCGCAGCCGTGCTGCTCGTGTATAGGTGCCCTATCACACTAATTATGTTTTATGTTCCTTTTCATTTCTCCACATCTGGCTAAGGTTACTCTGTTTTCTCTGAAGTGATAGAAATGTTTAGATGCATCAATCTTCGGTTTTTTCAGTGCTAGTCCCAGAGTTTAAGCTGCTGTTCCCCACACACTTTCCAGTAGCGAGTAGCTTTATCATCCAAGGTGTTTTATCACCCTTGTCATCAGCAGTTCTCTTTTGCACGTTTTTTATGCCAGCCAGCTTTCAGTATCTCTCTCATAATGCGTGCAAATGTTTGTATACACGTGTTCTGGTCAGAGCCTGTTGAAGTTAATGGAAAGGCTGTGGTGGGCTTTGGACTCTACCCTCAGAACAGCTTGATAAAATTGATCACTAAGGAATTGCATAACCTTTTTCATAGGTTTTGATTGGGGTTATGCAAGTCAGTTTAAAACTCCATGGGATGCTTCTCACTAGTGGTTTTTCTATAGAAATCACTATAAAAACCCTTGCAAATGTAATAATTCCTATGTAGCCTTACTTAAGTCGACCTCTCTTTAGTTTTGCATCCTGTTGTATGTTATGACAACTCCAGTTCTGTAGCAAGTTGGTTTCTTATTAGGAAAATATTGCAGTCCAAACAAGTTGAGGAGGCCTTGTGCCTTGCTTGTGAGCACGGACTGTGAAATGCTGATTATTCCAAGGTTTTTACAGCTCCCGTACGGCTGGGGAAAAATAAAGGCATTATTGAAAACAGCATTGTTTTCTTGCAGCAAGAGAGAAACCCATCTGGTTTATATACAGTTCAAGATTATTTTTGTTCAGTTGTGCAATGTGGAAGGTAGATAATAGTTTGCTTTGCTGACTACAGCACTTGGACTTTGGCATGGAGATATTTTTAGTATCTAAGCACTGCCTCTTCAAGACAAACTGAGGGAAGGCTCTGAAGTTTTCAGCACCAGGAGCGAGCTCAGGGTGTCTGCTGCAAGGCAGCTGACAAATCTTAATATCAAATGACAAAGTGGTGGCCTGACTTCAAACGGACTAGGTGCCTGCAGCTTCTGCAGAGGCCAAGTGAAGGTGGCGATTCTCAGTATCGCTAAACATTAGGCCTGCATATTTGAGTCTGCGATACAATCACTAAGAAAATACCCTATGGGCTATTAAACTAATGTCACATTTATGAATAGAAGTGGCTGCTTTTCAGTAACAGGACAGACAAATTTATAGATGGTGGTAGAAAAAATGGGTAACGAGGATGATGTGATATAAATTTGCTAATTCCAGTGTTGCATGACTTAATCTACCCTTTCAAAGGCTAGCTCACAAGATGGTGCAGAAAAGTAGTGCATCAGAAGCTGATGCATCTTCCTCCAGTTAGCTGATCCGTTTGCCAAATTCAAGAGCATTTCATTCAGAAGATAAAGCTATCTAATCCTAGGGAACATTTTTGCTGCCTGAAATGGGCAAAGAACCTTTCTGAAAAGTGCATCACTGACTCCACACACACATTAGCATCACATCAGCAAATAACAAAGTCCAAAAAATAAAACTGGTTTGGGGTTGGCTGATGCCCAGCATTGCACCCCTGTGACACTTTAATGGGTCTTATACTGGGCAAGGAAACTATGACAGTTGTCCTGAACTAAAAGCAAGTTGATTGAACCCTAATAGATACAATTTTAATTAAAACTGAAGCAGTGTTAGGAATTAAAAATTTGAGGTGTGTAGCTAGTCAAAGCAGATGCTCACAACCCCATAATGTTATGAACGCAACTTCACTGGTTGATCAGGCTATGAAGTCTTGTCCAGGGCTCCTGGTTCCCACATCTGACGTTGAGACAGGATCTTGGACTAGTGACAGGAGACACTAGAGATCTTCCTTGGAGATACTACGTCTGTCTAGAGGTCTGTTTGGTATATGTTGTTAGTATTAACATTTGACGACTTCCTGGTACTACACGGTATTGAAAAGTCCTTCGCTATGTCCTGTTTTATTGCTAACTTAGAGCAGTGGTGCTTAACCCTTTGGCTCCATGGGCCAAATAAGTGATGCAGAACCCGTCCACTGGCAGGGATGGACCCCATTCCCCAGAACTGGTCCCCAGGACCCTGCACTGCCTTGCCTGGCTCCATGTGTCAGGATCAGGCCCTGTGCTATGCTGCTTACCCAACTTAGCACACAAGCTATGGCCCACAGGGCTTCCCATGGACCCTTGGGGAGCCTCACGGGCTGGATAACACACAGGAATTGGGGTCTGGACCTGTCCCATGGGTCAGGGTTGGGAACCCTTGACTTGGAGCAGTTCTACCACATAAAACAAGTTGCTTTGATGTTTGCAGCAGCTCATTCTGAACGTTTGAAAGAGCTCCAAACTTCATTTTAAATTGAGTTGCTGCTTTTCAGTAAGAATCCATGCTGCGTTCTAGATGCCTGCTGCGCAGGAGGGGAAGGTGAAAGGTCACCATAATGCCACCCAAATGATTTATGTATTTGCCATAGTTAATTAAATTTCGGCCAGCGCTGGGGTTTGAGCTCTAGGCAGCCTCAGGTCTCCAGTGTTTGAGTTAAACTGTTTTTGTTTGGCGGAAGTAATAATAATCTCAAATCCTGCACATGGAAGCAGACACCAGAAGCAGGGAAAGACCCGTTCTCTCATGCATGCAGCATACTTCACGGCAACACAGTGGTGCAGTCAGGTGGAGAAGCAGCACTTGAAGACAAGGAAATGGAGCGTTACATTTTAATACAGTCTTTAGCTGGTGCAGCTCTTGTCTGACTCCCCACAATGCATGCCGGGGTGGCCAACCTTGAGTATGCATGCCACCAGTGGTACAGACAGCCTCTGGGGCATGCAGCAGATTGGGGAAGGGACCAGCAACACGGCAGCAGGTCAGGCAGGGAAAGGAATAGGAGCGGTATTTGGGGAGGGTGCAGGGCTACTCTGTGGCATGACTGTAAAAAATGTTGGCCCCCCCACTGCATGCTAAGGAAGCCAAATCTGTCAAGTCTGATAGTACATTCAACCAAGTTAATTTCAAAGCGGTTTCAGCCATTTTCAAACTGGGTCATGTGCACTGAACATCTGTTATGGGTTTAAACCAGTTTCTGATGACTTAAACCGGTTTACGTGTAACGCCTGTCCCTAGCCCTAGTAGGGACTCAGCAATGTGGTGCAAGTAAAGGTAAGCAGCTCTGTCTTCCAGTTAAAGGGCACCCATTTAACAACAAATATGATATAAAAATCAATTCAGTTACTCAGCTTTTATGCGCCGGTTTAGGTCTCCTAAACAGATAATTGGCTTACGTAGATTTGGAACAGGTTAGCTGTAATATTAAGATGCTGTTCAAGCTGAAAGCTTCTCTTTGGGGATGGCACTGATTTGCACTTGTTTAAAAGCAGATTTTAATTAAAGTGATGCAGGTGAGACCTTTTTGATGATACAGTCCATCCCTCTGTAATCTATAAATTAAAGATGTGAATAGTAAGTAAATGATATTGAAGATGTTTTGGGATGGGACTGGCTCCAGTAGACAACTTGATTCTTACTCCTTTATTCGGGAACGCACACAACCCCTTCTGGTAGATCAGCCTCCTGTTTCAGGAAGTTCAAAGGGCTGCATTGCTACTCGCTCATTAATGCATAACTGCATTGCGTTTTACTTGCAATCACAAACATACCTCTGGTAGCAGCAGGGCTATAGTTAGCTTAGTCACCTAATTAAAAAAAAACCATTGTTAGAAGATGGGGACTCGTAATATCCAGTCCCAGCTGTGACTATTCCTACTCTTGTCAAACAAGTCCCTAAAGCTCTCTGCTCAGATGTATTGTTTTGTGCACACACCTGTGGCTGCCTTAGCTTCAGGAGGAGCTATTGTGCAGTTGGGGTGGTGTGGGAGCTTGGGCACACGGTTGACAGCCAAGCGATCCCAAGTTTGAGGCTACAGCAGAAGTGTTTGCAGCGCAGCCTTTTCAGCTTTCGATGAGTGTTGACTTCTGCTAAACACCTTGTTCCAAGGACGCAAGAAGGAAAGATGTGGGATCTGCATGTGTAATTGTACTTACCATACTTTTCTCGCATATAAACACCATCCTGAATATAATAAACACATAGTTTTTGAAAGGCAGCATGAAGAAGAAAAGTCTTTCCTGGTACATAGCGGAGTAGCAGCACCTAATGAGCCATGCCGGGTCCTTCCTGAGCTTGCCGACAGCCCCATGCACTAGATGAGGCTCGTGGGCTGATCCATACATTGGGGCCAAGGCCCTGTCATCTGGCTGGGCTCTAGAAATTAGGTGGTGAGGGAGGGTGGCAGTATTAATTGCTGTGGCTCATGGCAAACGCTGCCATGACTCTCCGGTCACAGATTTTCAGAGCCATGGGAAGTCCCATGGACAGACAAGCCAGCTCTATATTTATCTTGTATAATGCACACGCAAGTTCCCACCAAGTGCTTTTTGGGCAAAAAGTGCATGCCACTTGTGAGAAAATAGGATATGTGCTGCCTTTCCTCAGGGCAGCTTACAATAAAACACTGAAATAGTTTATTCTGTTTCTAGAATTTATTATCCTAAGGTTTAACAAAACACCCCTCCAGAAACCTCCATCTTCAAAAATCAATCCACCGCACTACTTCCTCCTGCTTCCCTGCCACCGACCAAGAAGAGCATCACTTCCAGCACACGCAGACAGACCCAGCCTCACTTCCCGTTCAGTACCTCTGCACAAGAGAACAGATTCCTTCCCATCCCTACCTCATAGGCAGAGGAGTCCTCCCCCTTCTGTATCTCCCTTACTCAAATATCCATCCATTATTCATTTTCCACCAAGGAAACGCTGCGTTCATTTAAAAGAAGAAAACAAAACACCCTTCAGCTGAGAGAGAGAGAGAGAGAGAGAAAGGGCTAACATGAAAGGTAATGCTCAACCTTTGAGCATTACCCTTCAGCAGCATCCTTATCAAGGCCATTTGCACTCCCTTTTAAAGCTCACAGGATCTGCGAGCCCTTCCAGCTCAGCTGGTCATTTTGTTTGCTGATTCATCGTCCCCAGAATGAGGTTGTATTGATTGTTAACAGCTGCTGCCAGGCAGAATCAAGCCCTTTCCTTGGTTTTTCTTTGCAGAGCTTCCAGGTTGTGAGCTGTTGCTTTGCAAGGGAGATGGATGGTGCTGCTCTGTGTGTTCCTACCAGTGTACTTTGTGAAACGGGGATGGCTTGCCAGAAGGGCTTCCTGCCTTGATTTCTGATTTAATGGGTCTCAGGGAGCACTTGTCAAAACCTGGAACAGCTGAGCTCCTGCTGCTTGAGACTGTGGGCTCAATTCTACGTGCATCAGAGCATTACCAAGAGAGGACACCAGGTTGTGGGGAGTAGTAGATATACTGGAGGGTAGGGCTAGGGTTCAGAGTAACCTGGACGAATTGGAGGATTGGGCCAAAAGGAATCTCATGAGGTTCAGCAAGGACAGGTGCAAAGTCTTAGGTCAGAGCAATCCCACGCACCAGGACAGGCTGGCAGCAGCTCTGCAGCAAAGGGCCTGGCGTGGCAGTGGATAATAAACAAAATGTGAGCCAGCAGTGTGACCTAGCTGCCAAGAAGGCTAATGGCACGCTGGGCTGCATTGGTATGTGTGTGGCCAGTAGGTCAAGGGAAGTTGTTATTTCCCCATATCCAGGGCTGGTGAGGCCACATCTGGAGCATTCTGTTCAGTTTTGGGCCTCCCATTACAAAAGGATGTGGACAAATTGGAGAGAGTTCAGTGGAAGGTGACAAAAATGTTGAGGGAGCTGGGGGACATGATTTATGAGGAAAAACTGGAGGAATTGGGCTTATTTAGTCTAGAGAAGAGACAGAGAGGAGACTTAATAGCAGTCTTCAACTCCCTGAAGGAGGGTTTGAAAAAAGGATGGAGCTAGGCTATTCTCAGTGGTGGCCGGTGACAGAACAAGGAGCAATGGTCTCAAGTTGCCGTGAGGAAAGTTTAGATTAGATATTAGGCAGAATTTTCTCACTAGGAAGGTAGTAAAACACTGGGACAGGTTACCCAGAGAGATTGTGGAAGCGCCATCCTTGGGGCTTTTAAAAAACTCAGCTGGACAAAACTTTGGCTGGGATGATATAGTTAGGGACGGTCCTGATTTGAGCAGGAGGTTGGGCTAGATGACCTCCTGAGGTCCCGTCCGACCCTGACTTTATATGATTCTGTCTCCAGTAATGCACTAAGTACGTTCAGTTTTCAACAGAGTAGGTAAGAATCCATAGCTCTTGGAAGAACTCTGTCTTGATTTAAAACGTCAGTTTACCTATGGCTGCAAAGTGCTCGGGGAAGCATAGGCACCTCCTACTGCTACTCCCATGCCGCATTTTCCATTTAGTTTCCCACACGTGTTGTAAGAGAGTTGTCGCTCTGGGAGGAAAGTGCATTTAGTTAAACATTTTCTTCTAAATGAGAGGAAAAAAAGGCATAGCAACCACTGGTGCTCAGTTCTGTGTTCTGCCAGGTGTGACCTAGGCCACTTTAAAGATTTTACATGGGTTTTTTCTGGATTTCTTCAGCTATAGAAACAACAGAGAAAAAGATAATTACTTAGTTATCCTCTGTGTATTTTAGTTTCCCAAACTATAAATAATAGAGATGTCATTTCCAGGGTCTGACTACCTTCTTCCAAGAGCTGAAGCTCAAAACAGTCATTTTAAAAACTATTACAAATGCGCCACTTAAATCTGCTACCATGTGCCCAGACAATCATAATCTATTCTAATGCACTAGATAGACTCTATCCTTTCGCCTGTTATTCTCCCAAGATCAGTTTTGAGAGCAACTTTAAAAAAAAAACCCTAGGGGGAAATGCATCTCAGACTCAAGGACCCCTGCCAGCAGCAGCTGTTTTTCTGCTGAGACTTTCCTAACTTGAGTATCATTGCTGGTGATAAAATAACCCAGATTTCTAGCTCCAAATCACTTAGGGCTTTAAAAGCTTTAAATTCTGCCCAGAAGCCCATAGGCACTGGCAGCCAATGCAGGTGTCTGAGCATCAAAGTGATAGTAATGTACTTTCTATATAAACCTATACGTAATGAGTAGGCTGCTTGAGTCCACATTAGCTTCAAGTTCTGAATGCTCTCAAGATGTAGCCCCAAGCATATCAAATGATAGCCATCTAGTTTTGCTGCGACTTTATTTGATTAAGCGTAGCTTAGCCTGCATCTGAAACAATGGGAATACATAGTTATATCCATATTATAAAATTGGATGCAGGCTGTTTGTATAAACGCGCTACTAAGACACAGACGTACAATACAAAAGGATCTGGGTCTCCAAGAGCTTCTCTTTTTGCATGTGCAAAAATAATCTTTGTGAGAAAAAAAAAATCATTAACTATAATTGAAATATTTTTGAGTGCAGGAATTCATACTAAAAATCTGGATCCCGCTCCCTCCCCCACTAAAACCAGAGTATGTCTCTTCATTTGTTTTGTAGCGCTTGAAACAGGCTGCCAGGATAATAAGGCAGAGATCTGGGGGTTTTCAGGTCCGCCACTTTATGAAAGCCTACTCTTAATGTTTTCTCCATCTTCACTACAGTTGGGAAGTTGTTAGCAATGATCTTTATTGAAGACAGCTTTTATTAGCAATTGTTACCAAGTATATGGGGTGGTGAGAGGAGGGTGGGGAGCAGGGAGGCAAAGGGGTGTTTTTAAGACCTTGCCAAAAAATTCAAGGCTCTTCTGCTGCTGGATGCAAGTAGGAAGTAAACTTTGCATAGGGTACAGAATAATTAATGCTAACAGGATGGTGAGAGCATCTTGTTTCCTTCAAACAGGACTTGGGGAGGCACTAGAGTATAAATATGAAGCAATATGTGCATATATCTTAGCTTCAGATGAGCATAGAAAAATAGCAAAGGCTTGTTTTGGGCAGTATGTGTGAGATGCAAAAGCTAGTTGTCTTCAACCAGGGTTCTTCAGAGAGCCTTAAACTGCAAAGAGAAGTCTACCAATGTGAGCGTGGTTTGCTGGAGTAAACAGGATTTCAGTGCAGGTTTTCAAAAGTGGATGGGAACTTTGCCCTTGTATAGTTGTCATTTATAGACTTGTTAGCATTTTGTGCCTACATTAAGAGCATGGGCATGCATTTATAGCACTTCAAACAACTGTAAAGCACTATAAAAATCGAGTGGTGGGGTGGCACACAGCGAGCTAACACTACAAAGCCACACCAACCATATAAAAACCCTAGATAAAAAGGACAGCCCTCAAGCACTTCACAGTGTCCCTTCAGCAGGCGGGCAGCTGTAAGCTTGTAAGCTACTGAAGCTGCTCAAGAAAGAAAAAAAAGCAGAATTTGTACAGTTTCATGTGTGTGTTTCTCCTGACCCTTAAAATAATCATTTGGGATTTATAGCAGGAGCTCTATATTTCTCCTTTCCTCCCCTCTGAACCAGATCAGAAAACAATGGTTGTGGGACAGGATCGGGTGAATGCAATGCTTGTAGTAATAACCATGCTAACATGCAAGAGTCACTCATGCTTGATTTAAAATGGTGGGTAGCATGGGTCACTCATTTCGCTTACATGGTCCGGATAACGGATAACGGCAGTACCTGCCGAAGCATAGCAGGCAGGCATCATGGGCTGACACCTGTTCTACATGAAAAATGTGAAGCCGTAGCATTGACTGTCCTGGCTGGGCACTTCACATTCTCCACGATGTGGCTCAAATTGATGAAAAAAAGTAAATGCCAAAATATTATACGAAACTGATTGTAAATGAGCAATAGACTGGCTCTACGTGCACTCTGCGGGCCTGCCAAACTGTTCTTCGTGTTGGATGAATTTATTTGCAAGCCTGAAGAATGGGGCATGAAGAGTGAAGAATTTTTGCCACTTGTTCCAGAAAGGTTGATTAAATCCCACTGTCAAGTGATTGTGCATAATCTCACTCATTTAAACTATCACATGGCTGAAGAACCGGGGTTGCTGACAACTAGCTTTTGTGTCTTGCACATGCTGCCCAAAACAAGCCTTTGCTATTTTTCTATGCTCATCTGAAGCTAAATTGGCTCTTGAGGTAGCACAAAAACAAGGAAGGGAGGCGCTGTTCTATTTAACAGAAACGCAGTAAAGGTCTGATGCCTTTTGGCCCACACATCGGTGGGAAATGGCTTTAGAGAGAGCTATGGTTAGGAGAGGAGGCATAGTCTTAGTGTTACAAAAGGCAGTTTGATTGCAAGCATTGCTATGGCTTGAGAGAGGCAACTTTGAAGTGCTTGATTTATGGGAAATGTAGTGATTTCACTGTTTGCTTTTTTCACTCGGTTGGGAAACTACCCTGTATCGTAAACCCAAATTGACAAAGGGCACTGACCCATGCTCTCATTTGCTCTGATAACAATCTGTTGTCACTCCACTGATAGTGGGTGAGCCGACATTTGTATTAGTATAACAGGGAGCAACGTTTGACCCAGTGTGTTTGACTGCGATTTGGGTACCCCTTTATATTATCCAGGGTTGCCAGCCCTCCAGGATTGCCCTGGAGTCTCCAGAAATTAGAGAGAAATCTCCAAGAGGCTGCTGAGAGTCACCTGGAAGATAAATGATAGGGCATTTGGAGCAGAGATCTGCACTGGGATCTCCTCCCCAGGTCTCTGCTCCCTGCGGGGCCAGGTCGCGCAGCAGGAACCAGCACCGCTCTTCTGCATGACCTGGCTCCCCAGGGAGCAGAGATCCACGCCAGGGTCTTCGCGCAACCACTTCCTGTCCTAAATGCGTGCTCCCTGCGGAGCCAGCGCTGCCCTGCCACGTGACCTGGCTCCCCAGGGAGCAGAGATCCTTGCCAGGGTCTCCTCACCACCGCTGCCTACCCTGTGCAGCCCTGCATCTCCAGGGAAGTAGGGGGCGGGCGGCAGTGGCAAGGAGACCCCCAGCGTGGATCTCTGCTCCCTGCAGAGCCAAACTGCGCATCAGGGTGGTAGCATACAGCTGTTTCCCTGCAAGTCTGGCTCTGAAACTCCAAAACTTCTCTGAAACATTTTGGACGCCTCGTTTCATTTTGGAAATGGTTCTGGGCCTTCCGTTTTGATTCAGATTCGGTGTTTCAGGCACCAAAATGGCCTGACGCCTCCAAAATGAAACAGCTTCCAAAATTTCGCACAGCCCTACTGCTTACTCCCTGGTAGGCACTACGTGCTTTCCACAATGTCCACAATATCTGATGTCCTCTCATCAGGGTCCTGTTCTGGTCGGCATCACATACTGCTGCACTTGCCCCAAAGAGCTTCCAGCGGAAAACCACAACCGGACACAGCAAGTAGTTAGGACAAGCAGATGTTGAGGAAGGTAAGGTACCTGAGGTGATTGGATTTGTTATGGTCCATAGTTCGGGGTTTTTTCAACTGCTTTTTTGTGAATTCCTTTTTATAGAAGATCTGTGAAAAAAGAAGTCCTTAGCTGACGACAGATGCATGTAGGATGCGGCTTTGCGTCTGGGGTGGGTTTGGACTTCAGTGGAGTTGCTTGTGATTGAAAATAGGGTGAGACTGGCGGTAGACTGCTCAAATTCAGTCGCTTCCTTACCCGGCACGGTACACGGGCCAGAAAGCTTGGCTACTGCTGCTGCTACGTAAAGAAGAAGTTGACCGGAGTAGCTGAACAGCAAATTTGCATTGACATTTAATAACAAATACATTCGGGTTATTTCTCTCTCTTACCTAGTTTGCAGCCCAAGCGCTGTTGAATTGAGACAATCATCAGGACATTAGCATAAAGACAGACTGTTTTGTGACAGGAGTGAAGTAAAAGGCTCTCCGATCTCATTGCACCCCATGCAAGGGCCACTAAACGCTCTTGCTAAATACTGCTTAGCTGATAGAAATGAAGTGCTCTGCAGGCAACTGTAATTATCTGGAGAATCAATGGAGAGGAAAACTGTCTTTCTGACTCACTGAACCAGAAAATAGGATCATCATCATCTCTGGCCAAAAACAACAAAAAAGACTTCAGCTCTAATGAAGCTACAGCAAGGTAGCTCAATTATGAATAAGCTTTTTCATAATTCTTTTATCCTCCTTTCCCTTCTGTCCTGCCTCCCACCAGACCTGTCTGGTGAGCAGTGACTGGAGAGGCCGCCGGGGCGGGAGAGCGGGTCACGGTTTTACCGCTCCTTCTTGTGTCCCCGGGGAGGCTGTGATCAGAATGGCAATGTCAGTAATAGGAGCCGTGCGCTCCATCAGCATCAGCACTGCTTGGTCGCCACTGAGGCACGCACAGTGGAGCTGTTTCAGATTTCATTTAAATTAAAAACTTTAATCAAGATACAAATGACGGAGGCAGATTCTATTTATGGTCACGGTTCTGGACGTATGGATCCATAGTGCCGTCCTGGACTGGTGAAACGTGGTTGATTTTTAGGGAGAGACATTTAATTTTTTACCAGGATGAAGGAAGAGTCAGGCGCACACATTCATTTCTTGGGTAGAACCGGGGGGAAAATCGTACAGCTACAATGTTTCTGGCTAATGCCAGCAGTTGAAAAGTTTGGTCTATAAAGAATGCAATAAAAAGAGTTATGCCTTTGTTTAGAGGATTGAAGCAGTCTAGTAATTATTTTTTGCAGCACTGAAAAGCATGCCAGTCACTTTTCAATGCAAAATTAAAAGTAGAGGGTTAACTTCACGCCAGCAGAGAAGTCTTTTTTATTTTTAATCCAAAAGGTAATTCAGGTCCCAATTAGACATCCAGAAGAGAGAGAGGTTTTATTTTGTTTTCGTAAAGCACAGCTAGATAGTAGATAGCTAGATTCTTTTTTTAGAGGTTTATTTGTGATATCAAATATATTAATACGACTCTGTTAAATCGAAGTATGGAAGAAATCCTGCGTTTGATAATATCTGTGCCTTAAAGAACGTAATGTGCATTATTTGTTTAATCTGCAAGCCTACGCTGCTTTAGGAGTGCTGGAAGTTGCAGCGTTTACCAAAGGTGAAGTAGATCTACTCGTGGCTACAAGAATTTAAGTGACTGTCAGACTCATAAAACCATAGAAAAGCAGGGATCAAGGGCACCTCAGGAAGTCATCCAGTTCAACAGCCTTCCTCCCAGGGCTCATCTCATCATCCCATCTAAGTGTTCATCTGACCTGCTCTTGGCAACATCCAGGGATGGAGATGCCAAAACCTCTCTAGGTAAATCTGTGTCAGTGCTATTGTGTTACAAACTGCTTTGTACCCCTATTTAAATTCAGTGCAAAGGGGAAAAAAAAAGACAGCTATCACTGGAATGTTTTACAGGCGTCACGAGAACTTGAGATCACCATCATTTCTGACTTCTTGGAGGCTATTGCTTTTCCTATAGGTCTCTTATGGCTTTCTGTTGGAGATGGGATTATCATTTTACCTTAAATTAAATGTTGCAACAGTTTCATTGTGTGTGCTGTAGTAGTAGTAGTTTATTATGCAAGATCCCAACTTCGCATCAGAATCTGCTACGATGTACCACTGTGTTGATTGCGTCATCGTTAGTGGCACTCATTGCATAAGTGCAGAGCTCTACTTAAGAAGTCTCCAAAAAACCTTGGGATCTAAATAAGACCAAACACAGCAAAGGTTAAAAATCATAGGTAGTGCCTTGCAGTTGAGGATGATTGTCTTCCATGATTGCTTTGTCTGTGGACCTGAAGATGGCGGATGAGGTTGGCCTGGGATTGACAGGTTCTGTTACAACTCGGTCATGTGTGTCTGCGCAGGGTGGGTGGCTCTGAATTCTTGATTTGTTCCATGACAGTGTTTCTGCTACTCCTGCTTTTCCATCTCCTCTTGTCATTGTAAGGTTTCAAAGCACTGATAGCACAGGACTGCCTTGAGCTCTGCCAGGGGTCAATCTCAAGGCACTGACCAGGCCAGAGGGCTAAGAGCTTTAGCAGGCTAGAGATAGGGACCAGGGAGCCCAGGGCCAGGGGCCTGAAGACCATGAGGGGCAGAGACGGGGCTGGACAGCCCATAGTCCAAAGCAGGGCTGAGACTAGGGCCAGTGGCCCATAGCCCAAGAGGGGAAGGGATACCTGTGAGACATGAAGCAATAAGTGGGACCCACAGCTCAAGAGAGGCAGAAATAGGGCTTAAGAGTCTACATCCCAGAGAAGATAAGGGCCCAAAGCTCAGGAGGGACACAGCTCGTAATCCAGTGATTTCAACCTCTTTTCATTTGCAGACCCCTTTGGAAATTTTGCATGGAAGTGCGGACCCCTTTGAATTGTAATTTCATAGTCATCTTTTGCGGATCCCTTAGACATAGTCTGCGGACCGCGGGGGTCTGAGGACCACAGGTTTGAAACCATTGCTATAATCTGTGTTGTCTGATCCAGTCATGATGTTCTCTAGGCTGATGAGGGGGCGCAGCTGGCATTTAAATCTATTGCAAGGCCTGGTGCCCTGATGAGAATAGTTGGGCAGACATCATTTGAGGTTGAGGGGCTGCCCGTAAGGAAGCACAGACTTGTTTCCCCAAAGTTTATCCTTTCCAGTGGGGTAAAGGAGGAACGTGTGCATTACCCAAAGCAAAGATGAAGCAAACAGTGGCTCTGGGCATGAATTCACTTCCACTGGCAAAACAGCGCCTGTTGATTCGTATTGAACTGGCTGGCACGAGAACAGGTTCTGGCTCTCAGCGATTAGTTTCGGGATCAGAAGCCTAGCTGGTGGCATAAGGTTGTTGTGAAGTGCAATTCTAACGCAGATCAAACCAAGTGAGATTATTTGCACGTCCTGTTTAATATCTTTGCCTACCTTGTTTGAGGTGGATACTGTTTTGTTTTTTTTTCAAACAGACTGTTTTTAATTAATAGTATTAGGAGATAATTGAAGAAGAAACCCCCGCCTCTGATGTGACTTCTGCATCATTATTTTTAATTTTGTGAAAAGCATTTGAGTATGGGGACTCTTCCATAGGTCTGGACACCACAGGACTCTTCCATAGGTCTGGCAAATTAAGCCATCTCATGGGGGTTATGAAGATGAAAACTGTTTTTAAAAAAATCTGCTAACCACTTTTTATGCTGTATCGGTTTGATGAGTACAAAGAGTTCTCTTTCTTATTTTAAGAAACTCCACCCCACAAAAGTATACAAACCAGTGAGCCAAAAATGATGAAAGGCTAGGTATTTTTATTCTGTTATGCTACATCGCTCTCTGATCTCTCACCCTACCAAAAAGGACTCTTTGTACCCTTGGATAAAACTATATTTAATGCTTGCAAAATCAGACCTTCTCTTAAAAATGAAGCTTTCATTGGCGTTATCTCATCAGACAACATTCAAACCCATGTCATCTGATACCAGTTTGGTTGTTCAGAATGGGCCAGATTCTCAACTCACGCTAGTTGGCCTAGCTCCATTCGTTTCAATGGTGAGTTACCCTGGCTGAGAACGCTCCCAATATATTCAAACATGGAAGCCGAGAGTTAAGGCTGTGCTACGCTTACGTTGCCCTGATTTAACTAAAATTGGCTTTTAAATTACTTAAGTTAAACCAATCCACGCTCCTATGGGCGTGTTCAAACAAGCGCGCGTGTGCAGTTTGCGGCGCCACAGACACAGGTGTTTCTTACGGTGCTCATTTGCAGCACAGCAGGGTTTTTCGACACCAGGAGATCCTGGTGCAAAAAACCCTATGCTAACAAAAGGCGGCTTGGTGCATGTGGCAGCAATGTGCCTGCCAAAAACCGGATCCTGGCTAACCAGAGCTATGCTCAAGCTGCCAATGAGACCCTGCACGCTTGGACCACTGTTGCTGGAGCCCTGGGAGCCCCTGAGGATCACGGGTAAGGCTGCTGGGGCCAGCTCAGGTAGCTGGCCCCAGCCTCCCTACCCCATCTGGAGCATTTTTCCTCACGCTAACTTCACATGCAGGGGTGCGCGCTGGGGCAAAAAGCAGCAACACAAATGCTTTTTTCCCTGTGACAACTGCATACCCCTGCCCATGGGGATGTGGTCAATGTGTGCACTTAATTCAGTTTTAAGATGTCATATACTGATGTAGTCATTTTATCCTGATTTTACACTGATCTAATCTAATGTTAAGTTGATATGTCAAATTCACACAAATTTAAGGGTGTTCCCTTAAGTGTAGCTTTCGGGAGAAAAGGCCTAAATGCATACTTAGACACCTACAGAAAGGGTCTGAGCTTTTAAGAACATATAAGCATGACTGTGTAGCGCCCTAAGTTTTGAAATGACGACTGTTGCTTATGTAAGCTTTAAACTCCTTTATGGTAAAAGCAAGATTTTAGTGCTAGGGGCATGAGAACAATGTTTATAAGCTTCATTCACCCTAACCCTAAGTCCCTGTTGTCGTGACATGGTTGGGTCCTGTCCACAGAGCTGGACAAACCCCTTTAGAATGCAAATTGCCTACAGCTGAACTTACAATGTGCATGAACCTGGTTCCTTAGCTCTGTGTTTCAGCCTGTTGTTGATTGTCATGTTGTCACCAGCTCAAGTCAATCTACTGGTAAAAGACCATTCCTTTCACAGCATAATTATTTAATTGCTTACCATGCCCAGGATGTTGAATTATATTTTTTGTTCTTCAGATGCTTCCTTATAGTCACCGTACTTAATGAAACATGAATGTATGTAACAATATCACACAACGAAGCTGAGTTGCAAGTGCTATCGTGAAATGTGCTTTTGCTTAATATAGTAGTTAGACTGTCTAACCTAAGTGCTGTCGTTAAAATAAAACAAATGTCAATGATTTTTTTTCCACCATGTAACTAGACTTTGTTCTGTTATCATAATTTCATTCTGAAAATTTTATTATATTTCTGTGGAAACACTGAACCCTGCCCCAACCTTTTAGCAGTAAGCACGATATCAAACGAAACTGTTAGGACCTGATCCAAAGTGTACAGAAGTCAAAAGGAACTTTTCTGCTGACTTCAGTGGCTTTGGAGTAATGCCCATGGTGTGATCAGATTTCCTCTTGAAAATATCTCTCACAATAGTCTCATCAGAGGTTTGGTTTCTTGGCTTTCCCAGAGCTGTTGAGTACAGCAGACAGGTTTTCTTTACTGCTCCAGTATGGGCATAAATGAAGATCCAGACTTCAAAAGAACGTGCTCTGGACCCCGAAGTGGAGTGCTAGATAGGCAGTTAACCTGCATGTGACTGCTCTTGGAAACGGTGATGCTGCCTTTACAGATCCATATGCGAGAAAATGTCATCAGCTTTTAACCATTATTGACAAGACATGAATGTGAAGTTCTGATCAGACATGACTCGTGTTCTGCATTTTTACAGTGCAGTTTTAAGATGGAGAGAAACTGACCCCAGGCATTGCTTCTAATACTACCCTCCCCCCCACTTATAAATCCACAGCTGCACCTAGTGCTTCATAGAGTCACAGAAAATTAGGGTTGGAAGTGAACTCAGGAGGCCAGCTAGTCTAACCCCTTGCTCAAAGCAGGACCATCCCCAAGTAGTTCATCCCAGTCAAAGCTTTATCTAGCTGGATTTTGAAAACTTCCAAGAATGGCACTTCCAGCACCTCTCTGGGTAACCTACTCCAGTGTTTTACTACCCTTCAAGCGAGAAAATTCTTCCTAATATCTAACCTCAACTTCTCTTGCTGCAACTTGAGACCATTGCTCCTTGCTCTGGCATCTGCCACCGCTGCGAACAGTTTAGCTCCATCCTCTTTTGAACCACTCTTCAGGTAGTCGAAGGCTGCTATTAAGTCCCCCCTCAGTCTTCTCTTCTCTAAACTAAATAAGCCCAGTTCCCTCAGCCTTTCCTCGTAAGTCATGTCCTCCAGTCCCCTCACCATTTTTGTTGCCCTCCACTGGACTCTCTGCAATTTGTCCACACCCTTTCTGTAGTGTGCAGCAATTTAAGTGCTGTGGTAAAGGATATGATTTCCAATTCCCCCCACCCCAGCACTGAAATACTTAAAGGAGTATAACCCAATTATATTGGTGAAAAGGGGACTTGTATCAACTTAGTCCTGAAAATTTAGGGGAAGAGACTAAACCAGTATAAGCACCTTTAACTAACAGAACTCTCCCTGTGGGATGATTATTTGTATTAGTGCATCCGTCACCTACAAGTGTGGGATTATACTCCTTTGTCTATTGGGGTATACTTAAAATAGTACAATTTCTGCACATAAACCAACCTCAAATTTTATCTTAGGCCCCTGTTAAAAGTTTTTGTGGTTAAAGATTTTCTGCTGCTTGTTACATTGCTAATTACAGCTTCAAAGAAGTCAGATGCTTCTGACTTAATTTGGTTTATATAGATAAGGTTTTCACTAAGATTTGTTAATGATTGTAGAGGTACGTGAGGTATATGAGGTAGGGTTTGATAAACTTTCCTGTTATCAAACTTGCTGCAAATCTTCAGAGATGAGATTCTGCAATTGGCAGAGTCTGTCCTGTTGTTACTTAGTCAGGCCTAGAAAGCCTGTATCCAGACTGGGAGCAGGACTTGTCTTTCTCCAGCAATACAAGTTCTTTCACCAGCATAAAGTTTTCCATGTGCTATCTAGAAGGAAAGTAAAAAAAAAATCACTATCTTTAAAAGAAAGGCTATAGGAGATGCCGCTTCCCAGTAGAAATTAATGGCATTGGATTTTGGGAAGGAAAGAGGTGTATTTGGCTAAAACTTGAAGACTGGTAGTGTTGGACTGATGTTATAGCTGTGGTAGTCCAGGAAATATGCAACAGGCAAGGTGGGTGATATAGTTTATTGTACCAACTACGTGTTTGGGATAGGCTTAAACAAGCTTTTGAATGAAGAGCAGGGCATTGTATTTGAAAGCTTGTCTGTCCCAGCCTCTCCTATACTACTAATCATCACGTGTCAGCCAACAGCATAAAATTCCCCTGCTACGTGAGACCTGAAAGCATTCAAGGAATCTGGGAGCAGTAGCCCTTTTGTATTAGTCCCCACTAAGTCTCCCAACCAGCCTCGTAAGGCCCTTTCGAATCTCCCACCCTGGGAGCCCCACTCCAGTCAATCCTAACAACTGAAATCTGTATTACCAGTGCATCCTTTTTGTGACCACGCTCCTTTCCGAAGTGACCTGTCAAATCCAGTCTTTACTGTATTTATAATATACACATCACCCTGGTATCTAAATATTATCTGAATAGTACTTATGTAGTGCTTAGTACACCAGTTCTGTTCTCTTACGTTTTAATGTGAGTTTTCTGGCTGAATTTCAAAAGGAAGATTAACACGTCACAAAGTGGTTTGGTGCCTATGCGTACGTGGTTTCACAGACCTGTTTTGTTCTTGGAGTACCATCTTACAGTGCCTAGCATCTCTGCAAGAGAAATAAAAATAGCAAATATTAGTTAACCATTCTTCATTTTCTACGCTTGAGTTAAATTATGTACACGTTTGTATTGTAAATTAATCTTGCTTATACAAGATTTTTAAGCCACAGGATTTTATTTCTGGTTATTCCTTTTCAAGGCAAAACGTATTTTCACCAATACCTAGCTGCTGTCTAGCAGAAGGTACAGGCATTTATAGCCTGTCTAGGCAGGAGAATCTGGATGGATTATGAGATGAAAGGCAGCCAGGAAGACTCTTCAATGAAACGTTATTCTGATTTCCAAGCTGGCTTTTTTGTGGGGCCACTCAGTGACCAGCAGAGCTAAGGCTTTGGATAAGCACCCTGTGGTAATTCACCCTCACTTTTTACACTGATGTAAACTATACTAGGCTCAGGAATAGACGTATGTTCAGTTATCCCAGGGGTAACATAGTAGGTAGCTAATACTGTGCCTTGCTACTTGACAGCAGCGAGAGGGTAATGAACTTTTGGCCTTTAGCAAATGGCCACCTCGACATGGATGTGGACAATTAAAACCTAAACTGGTATGAATTAATGCCAGCAGTTTTAACCCTTATTCTTTCACAAGACTGGGCAACTTCCCCGTAGTGAAGATGGACTGTGTTATCTGTCATCCACTTCTTTACAGTGCCGCGATGCTGATAGCTTTGATGATGGACACATTTGTTTTGTAGCTTTCTGGGCACAGAACTAACGATTTGGTCTTTGTTCTTCTACTTCGTGTTACCAGTGACCTGAGAGAATCATCCACGTTTGTACCATACCCAGTCCAACTTTATTTTCTAAAGTAGTAACAAAAAGCTAGTAGGACAGTGCAGCTTTGTACAATTTCTTCTATACGTTTATGACATTCAATGTTTCCATAAGCAAAACGACGAAGTGTTGTTTGAGAGAACCCGTTAACGTAGAAGCAGGCTTGCTACTAATTCTTGAAGGAAAGATGCATCCATAGCTATTGAACTTGGGAGTGGAGTGAGGGGCACAGCCTCTGAATCAGATCTTCCTAGATAGTGGGAGAAGAACAGGAGATAAACCCTGTTCATTCTTCCTTTCAACATCCACTTTCTGCCACTGTGCGACAGGATGTGGGGTAACATGGACTGACCCAGTAAATGGCAGTTCTTATATATCTCTAGGCTGCGTCCACACATGAGCATGGATGTTTGGTTCTCCAGGGACAACTAGCACCTTGGGCCACCGCTAGTTGTCCCTGGGGGATGCATGTGCCCTCTGGCCCATGGCAGGGTGGGGTAGGGGAGGCTGGGCCGGAGTTCTGGGGGCCTCCCGGGGCGGCAGTAGTGGTGACCCTGCCGCTCAGAGCCTGGCTCCAGCCAGCCGGGCTCTAGTTTTGAGTGGCGCGTGCTTTTTGACCACTGGATATCCAAGGGTAAACTCCTTTGCAGCATGGAGAACACCTGAATGTGCAATGCATGGCACCACATGGCGCACGGCTGCATTCAGCTGGACGTGGCTCTGGAAGCCTTGTGGGGGACGTTCTTATGACGGGCAGGACAAGCAAGTTTGTTGCTGGAAAAAACTGCTGTGCTTTTGATTCTGCAGACATACACACCCACCTTAATAAGGATCCTAGGCAGTGCATGCACATCTTGAGGTCAGGCCTATGATAAATATAGACTGAGAGCTTCTAAAACATTGAGCTGAGGTTAGCCCAAGTTTATGCTTAATAAAGCCTGAGGTAACTCGGTTGTGTCCCTGCACTGTTCACACCGCTTGGTCTAAAGGTCTGAGGTTTGGCCGGGATGCGTATAGGAAGGAGCTGAGAGGGTTCAGTCCTCAGAGGTTGGGTTGAGGGACAGTCGCAAGTCAGACTTCAGATGTGAATTTGGACAACGTAAGGGCTGCTTGGGTTTCTAGCATGCAGCGTAGATGTGCACCTTATAGACTAACCAGAGGAGATAATACATAGTTATATATATCATTATATATGACATATATAATTGTGTGAGTGTGCATGCACGTATAAATCTCCTTTGGGTTGTCTATAAAGTACATATCTACCCTGCCCTTTACAAATCTACGTAATCTATATGTATCTATATAAACGTGTGCATGTGTGTGTGTGTGTGCGCGTGTATATATATATAAAATCTACTTTGTGCATGTATGTGATTATAGATTAGATATACATGCATATGGTAGATTATATATACACACACATATATGTCATCTATATGGTAGTAGTAATATATACGTAAATAATCTATCCTGCATATAGATTAACTAATACCTATTTATATATCTGTATAACTGTGTTGAAGACAGTGTGTCCGTATGCCTATCTATTATGCACGTACAGCGGCGTGACATGCATAGCCAAGCGTAGGCGGGTTGGAGAGTGTGTGTCTGCGTGCATGCACGTGTATGTGTGTGATCACGTTTGTGTGCATGTCACTGTGCAAACGTGTGAACGTGTGCACCCATACGTATGCGTGCGTGAATCTGTGAGGTGTGCATGTGTGCACAGGGGTGTGTGTGGGTGTGCCCCTAGCCACGCTTTGGCGGGCTGCAGTTCAGCCCGCGCCGTGCTGCGCCCCCCCCCGCTCCGCTTCGGAGGGGCGGGGCTGGGGCGCCCCCTCCCCCTCCCCCCGAGTGCAGGCATGCCCGCGGCCCCGGGCCGGCCGGCCGGCGGGGGGGGCGGGGCTGGGGCGGGGCGGCGGGTGCGGGCCGTGCCCGGCAGGGGGCAGCGCAGCGCGTGGCGGGGGAGCGGCGCTCGCCGCGCATTCAACAGTGCCAGGCACGGGCGGGGGGAGCCGCGGCCGCGGCCGCGCTGGAGCCTCCCCCGGCGCGCAGGAGGGAGCCCTCGGCGGGAGAGGTGAGTGCCCCGCTCTGCGCCTGCTGCGCGCCCCGGCTCCATCGGCTCTCCGTCAGACACCTGGAACAGCCCCTCGCCTCGCTCGTCCCTGCCCCTGCCCCGGGGCCCTGCCCAGGCCGGTGGGTTTGCGCTCCCCTCGGGCTGAGCGGGGCGTGGAGGGGGCTCTCCCTGGAGGAGGGGGCCGACCCCGCTACGGGACAGTCCCAAGGAGCATGGGGGTCTCAGCGGGGGCCGGTGACCGAGGAGCGGCGGGCTCACGCCGCGGCCAAGGAAACGTAGGTTGGACCTTAGGAAAAAGATGTCTCATTGGGAGGCTGGTGAAGCGCTGGGGCAGGTTCCCGGGAATCTCCATCCTGGGGGTCCTGGTTTGAGCAGGAGGTTGAAGTCCGTACCTGCCGAGGAACCCTTGCTTTCCGGGGTCTGCTGCCACGGCCACGGGCAAGTGCGGAGGGTGGGCTGCCTGGTTGCCTCCCTGCCGGGCGGGGGGAAGGCGGTGAGGGACGGGGGAGCGCCGTCCCGCTGCTCCCACCTGGGCAGTCTTGTGGCCTGAGAAATGGGAAGTGCTGAAGTAGTTCCTGGAAGTACACTGAAATTCTGGGGAGGAAAGGGTAATAGAAATGGGAAGTATTTTTGCTTCCTTTTAATTTTGTCCCAGATTCAGATTTTTTGAACTGAGTCTCGATAGCTTTGTCCAGATCAGAAGTTTAGAGATACGTGATGGGGTCCACAATTAAAGGCAGAGCAACAGGACTGTTGGAGGGAATGTTACAGGTTTCTGACATCCACTGCCATACAATTAATGATGTTTTCAGGGAAATCGTTTCATATTTAGGGTTAAAAGCTTTGTTTCTTGCATGGATAAGGAGTTCATCATTAGACCGAACAAACTAAACATTGCTAATCGTGCCTGTAACTCTCTTTTGGAAGTCTCAGAAAACTGCCTTGCATTAGGCACATCTGAGAGAAGGCTGAAGATTGACTTGATCAGTCTACAAAAACTATGGGGAGAAAAAGATCTCTGATCGCAGACGGCTTTTAACAAGGCAGAGGCATAATAGGATACAGGAGTTGGTTGCTGAGGCTATGCAAATTCAGGTTTCAAAGCAGAGCACACATTTTTAACTGTACAGGTAACTGCCCATTAAAACAAGCTGCCTCCACATGTAGGAGCTTGTCCGTCTTCTGGAGTGTTAAATAAAGACTGAGTGCTCTTCTAAAAGAGATGCTGTCGTTTAGCCACGAATTCTTGGTTTTGATGCAGGAATCACATATTGCAATTTTATGTCCATTGTTGTCCAGGGAGTCAGACTAGCCGGTCGTAATGATACTTTTGGGGCTTAAAATCTACTGATCTTTGTCCACAATGGTAGGGGATTTTTTTTTTTTTAAAAAAAAGTTTATTGATTATTTTGCATTTACAAATGAGTGACACAGTTATAGTCATGATATCTGTGAACAAGCAGAAAATACAAGCAAATATAAAGATTGGAACAACTCAGAATCTTGAGAAGGAACAGAAACTGTGACTATCTCACATAATCCTGACTCGCTTTGAAATAATAAAATAATTAAATGAACAGCTATCAGAACTGACCTAAGCCAGCGTGGTACAAAAGCTGTATGTGAAGTATTCACTGTTATAACTTCCTTTCAAAAAATAGGAAGGCAATTATTTTGCCTGATAGCCCAACAAAATATGAAAGCAAGAAAGACTGTCATCTGGAAATATAGTTAGTTTTTATAAAGTTAGTTATGTGTGACCTTGATTTCCCCCTGCCAATTTTTGTGGTTTACAATTTATCATTGCATTTTCCTGTGGTTTTAAAACGTCTTTGCTGCTGAGTGGAAAAACCCACACAAGCGATAAGGGAAGATGATTGATAGGAGAATCATTGAAATAATCTACACGTGGTACTATCAAATCAAGCCAGCAAAAATATTTTTGTTTTTCTGGTTCCTCAGTTACTTAGGCGTTACTTGTAACAACAGGTCTTACAAAACACATTTTCTATGGAAAATATTTAAGTTGAAAGTAGTCTTTTTTTTTAAAATGCATATTAAGAGTTAATACTATGTACTCTGAAATGACCACAAGTCAGATTTTTCAGGCAATAAAATTCTCTCCATGGAAATGGAAAGTATCAATGTATCCCTCACTGAGGATGAACACTGAATTCCCAACAGGAAATGCAAACATAGGTCTTGCCTATACTATCTATTTTTTTTTGCTTATTATTATTTCTGACTCAAGATAACTAGAGTGTTTGTAGAAGTTCATGTGAATATTTCTCTAAATGCCAGTTAAAGGGTGCATAAGCCTTTACAAATCCTTAGCTACCTTGAGTCGATCGATAAGTCATTAACTCAACATTAACTTTGCCAGAACTAGTAGGCAAAAATACTTTACTTTTCACAGAAGTATTTCTCCAGTGTAGCAAATCAGGAAAGGTGAAACTTCCCTAGTGTCCTCTTACCCCAGTGGTGCAGCTCTGACACCGGCAAAGGACTTCTGGATAAGGAAAGGTCTGCTTCATTAATGTATGCAGGATTATACCTTGTTATTTTTGCCAAACCTTTGACAGACGCTGCTTTTTGGAGTTAAAAGTACAGCTGCAGTTCTGCATAGTTTAAGCAGAAGTCTAGTCTAGTCCAGTGAAGATATAAGGACCACATCCTACTCTGCCTACCGGGTGCCTAAGCGGACTTAAGTACCCAGATATGATCTTGTTCCACCCTGCTTGAATCCCTGAGCAAGCAGTAATTCAAAAGGAAGGCGAGTCCTCCTCCTCTTTGCTGTTTATCTGAGACTCTAGCTTTTAGACGAAGATGACTATGTGGTAGAAAAGTAGATATGTTAACAGATTTCCAGGGGCTTGAACAGGGTGGAATTCAGTTGTACGTAAGCGTCTAATGGGTGGAGTACACTCTGGCCCTAGCTGGAATCTAGCTAGAACCAGCATGCATGTTGCCTGATGCATTATACATGAGGAAAAGACTGCATCATAGACTGCATTTCAGCAAGGTACTTAAACATCTGCCTTATATTAAGAGGAATAGTTGAAATAATGAGACCACCCACGTGCCTGAAGTTAGCTTAGGTACTTTGCTAAACTGAGCCTAGACACCTACTTAGCATTTTTTCAAACTTTGAATTGCTATACTTAGGAAGAAATATTTATCTGGGAAAATATTGATCTGCAGCATATTTACACACTTACTTCTGAATTTCGGTTTTGTTGTTGTTGCTTTTCGTGTGCGGTCCTGGTTATTGCAGCCTCATGCCTGGGTAGGTATTAGGATTAGGAAAAGCAGCATGCTTCTTAATGGATATTCTCCATGAAGAGTTAAGGTACACTTCACCATTTTCCTTTAAATGAACGGAAGCTGTGAGAGTGGAGTCCTTGTCTGCTTAGAGGATCTGAACCAAAATATCTAGGTACTACGCAGGTCTGAAATGACCAAAAAACCTTTTAAATCTGACTTCAAGGCTGCTTTGTCATATTTTTCCTCCAGATTCTGTTTGTGGTAAAGTTTAACTCTCTCCTGATTTATTTTTTTCTGACAAAAAGGATAGAATCTGCCACAGATGCAGTTTCCTTCAGAACTATGCACGTTTAGAGCTCTGGATACCTTTTATTAAGAAAGCAAAGATGGGGGGAATGAAAAGCAGAATCAAATATCACGTGGTTGTTCCTTGAGTGCAACAAATGGGCTTTGAGATCCAACATCCAAGGTGCTTGAGGTTTCTGAAATAGAAAATAACAGGTATTTGGGAAACTGATTTCTCTTTCCTACTTAAGAGGAAGGGGGAAAGGAGGTGAGGAGGATAGGAAAGATTTTGTTACATTCTATATTAACTGTTCGAGACTCTTTTTCTGTTCATGTAAAACTTGACCACAAACATAAACAGACTGTAAAAAAGGGGAAAAACCCGAAACAATTGTACTTTGTACTGATTTAGATGGTTATAAACCAGTGCTTCCAAAAACCTTTACCTGTTGTTGAATAAATATGTCCAAAGGAAGAATGGACATTGCAACAATAGATGCATTTGCTAAATAGATTATCAGAGTTGAAGACTAGGTCAGAAACTATAAACCATGACTCTTCAGGATATTTGTTGTGTGTGCACATGTTTGTATAATGCCTTTGCATTATTTAATCAAGCAATTTAAGGAGATTCTGGTTGTTTGTTAAATCTTAGGTGATATAACTATGATCTTTTTAATCCATGCCGAGAACCATAGAAGGGTGAGATGTCCACCCGACTTGGACATCTGTCAGTTCTTAGTAAAGAAGTAATCTCCAGCGCTCTAAAAGAATACAATCCATGTCCAGATAAAATGCAACAAGAAATACCTTAGAGCCAGAAAACAATTGACAGACTAGCTTTAAGAACAGCAGGACAATGCAGCAAGTTGCTTGGGAAATTAGTGAAATCTCCCCATTGTAGATTTCCATGAAGGGCTCAGATAGGCATCTGCTTGGAGTGGTCCTGTTTCTGGGCAGGGGTTTGATCTCTTTCAATCTTCTGACTCTATGACCTTATGAAATGACCTGAAATACTTTTATAGCATAATGTGAGACTATACAAGTATAAATATGCAGGACCACTATTTTTAAGAACTGTTGACCTGTTTTTAGGATAATGTATAAAAGCAGCCAAACTTTCCAGAGATCTGATCTCTTTGAAAGTAGTGGGAACAGTGAGATGTTGAGTGTTTTTTAAAGTCATTCTACTTCAGTTAGCTGCCCAAAGCATAGCTGAATGCTTTGGAGAAGCTGGCATCAGTGGTAGAGACAGAACTTTTTTGATATTTTGAGAGAAACTGCCAGTTTCTACCTACGGAAAAAAATCTATTTACCTTTTTTTAGTTTTGAAGGCTTTTTAAGAGGCGGTCAAGAAACAGAAAGCATCTTCTCATTTCCATGCGAGCTATTTCCCAGGAACAGCGGCTGTAGTTTTTCTCATTGAGGAAGTGGCTGATTCTTTGGAAATATTTCTTCACTTTCAGGATGTCCTGTAAAAGCCCATTTTTCCAGTTCCTTGTTGCCTGCTGCATCTCCCCACCAAAACACTTCTCCAGCTGCTCTATTTGCCAGTGCAGCCCATTTTGGAAAGTCTCAATACAACTTGGGTTCCAGGGACCTTGTGGAAGATTCTTGCTAAAAAGGTGGAAGATGTGGTGGAGGAGCTCGTGGATTATCATCAGGGCATTCTCCTTCTTTCTGGTTATGAAAACCTCTCTGGGGATCCTGAAGTCTGCCCCCTCATTTAGACATGATAAAGGAAATTGTCCACCCATCCTGCACAGGAGGTATAGGCTGTGGTTCACTTTGATTTGCTGCAGTCTGGAGCAGTCTGGAGATGAGATTTTGGTGGAGGAGAAGGATTTGATGGAGAACACCAGCACAAGGCAAGCATGCAGGTAACTTCTTTGAAATAAGGTGTTCATAATGATCAAGTAGGTAGTCCTGATGTCTTTGTCTTTGGGAAGAAGCTGAAAACCCAGAGCTCGTGTGTCTTTTGCGGGCTCTTCCATTGCTCTGAATTTATTTCTTCAGTGTGAGCCGTGTCCATTAGTCATGAATCCCTTTGAGGCTTTGTTTCACTTTCTGCTTAATGAATGAATAGTATGATACGTCTTTGTTTTAAAGATAATGATCAGCAGAAATATATTTGATAGAGAATGGTCTCTTCCTTATTGGAGCCTGGCCACAAACATGTCCCATCCTCTCCTTCACATGTCCCATCCTCTCTTATAAAACCTTAAGGCTCAGTTTATTCTTAAAGGTTTTGCTGACATCGCTATGTGGATTAGGAGAGTGACAAATGGTAGAAACCGAATTGGGAGTTGTTCTGGCAAAAACCCTAATGTGGATGAAGTTTACTAGTAAAACTGTAAAAGTTTTACTAGTCAAAGCTTGTTCCATTTGTAAACTTGTTTAAGCTACACCAGCCAAAGGATATGAGCTGTATCTCTAGTAGGTGGATTTGCTGGAATGGCAATATTGGCAGACTGATAAAAATAGGCAAGCCTGAAGAGGAAAGGGTTTTGCCTTTTGTGTTGTGTTCCGGTCTTCAGAGGCTCTCTTTTCTGTTTTGCCCTCCCAACATATACTTAGCCCTGCTTCCAAGCAGTAGTTAAATGTATTGTTGCTTTCTTCTCCTTTCCCTCTTCCCCCTCCCTTGCCCCACCTGCACTGTACTTGCTTTCCTTTTGTGAGGCTCGTAGCAAAACTCCATCGACTTGCATGGGAGCAGGACCAACTTTTGGACTGCTTAGGGAGGGATTTTAAATTGGTAGTTGAGAGCCTTTGTCCCAGTTTCCTTGAGTCTCACAATCTGGCTTCAATGACTATTTGGGTTGGGATCCAGTTCCTCAGGGACTTAAAACACCTGAGGCTTTGGGGCATTCAGGAATGGTTGGACTGGATCCATAGATCTCACGTTGTTTTACTCGGGCTTTTTGAGAGTGGAAAGCTTTCACTTCCAGATGTGACTGGTATTTTATATATATAGCGTCAAGCTGAACTCTTTTTTTCCCCAAGTATGTTTAAATGTCTTGGATGGAATTAGGCAAACAAAGTTCCTCAGGTGAATCTGATATCTTTTATTAGACCAACCCAAATAGTTGGAGAATAGTTATTAAGCAAGCTTTTGGGTTCGAAAACTCTTCGTCAGGCTAAGGAAGTTTCAGCAGTTGGTGCGTGCTCTTCCTGGATGGAATTAGTATTTATTGATACAGAAATTCACTGGCCAGGTAGCTGAAACTTCAGTGGAACGTGAATGGTTAACCAGGTATGATCTTACAGCTTTTACTCTTCAGGAGAAACAACTTTCATGAGAGATGCATTAAAAATTGAATTAAACGAACAATGTGCTTCAGCCTGAGCTGCTATCATGATGATTTTATATGATGCTAGAGCTAGTTTTGTCAGAAGAAAACACGAAATGATATTGGAGTGAGATAATCTATCCTATTGTCATCTCATTATAAACTTGTGGTATCAGTTCAAACCAGCTGAGAGCCGGTCCTTTTCTTAGTTTAGGATGAATGGTTCAGTCTTTCAGGCTTGTTCCAGTGTGGAACGTAGTGGCACAGGTCATCTCGTAATTTGGCTTGAGACATTGTCCCAAATTTCAGTCAAGCACATTGAAAATGCCACCAGTGGCGAGAGAGCTGCTTGGCTGGTTGGTGTGGGAGTTCAGTCCTTGGGCCTCACAGCAGACCAGGTTGTGGTTGAACTTCCATCTCTGAAGCCTGTGGCCCCAGTAGCTTGTACGACCCGAGACACCTGTTTGTAGCTCCATTTGCACTCTTCGTAGCACTTGTTTAAACACTTGGAAGCTTAGGAGAAAGATGAGGGAAACCAATTGTCTTGGCTGCTCAAGATGCTCTTAACAAATAAAGCTCAAAGTTATGCCCTTTCCTTGGCACTTTCAGAGATGTGACTACCAAGGCTGAATATGGCTGAGGACAGTTGGTATCTTGGCTTGTCATTTCCAGCGTCGCTCTGCACTGCTTACTCAGGAAAAAGTCCGAAAAATCTGAGCAAAACTTTCCTCTGAGTAAGGAGTGCAGGCCTGGACCCCAAGGATCTGATTTTCTTTACAAATATTCTAGTCAGCATGCTGTTGATTGAATGACAAATGTTTCCTTGAACCATTTATTTCAAGGAATGTCTAAGCGTCTAGCATTGTTCTTAATTTTGTTCCTTAAAAGTAATTTGCAACTTGTAGCTATCTCTTTACACACTTTAATAAATATTCAAATGTAGAAATGTGAGCATATTGTTTTTTAAAGGAAACAACTCAATTTGAAAAACTGCAGACTGGTTTGGAATAGCAGATTTTCAATAAAGAATGCAAAAGCACGACAAAATCAGAATAGCTAGCTGGTGTTAACATTGCAGACTTCTTTCAATGTCTCTACATTTATTCAGAAGTGTATACGCATGTGTAACTTATTGTGGTATCATTTAGCTTTCTATATGGGATCCAAGCAAGTCTTCCCAGTTATTGAACGCAGTGGCGGGACAAAAACAGCTGCCTCCAGTTTCACCAGAATCGCTTTCACATTGCAGCCCTCGCTCTAGGAAATGAGTTATGCAGCATCCAGCTTTCTGAAAGTCTTTTGCAGTTACTTTTTTAAAGTCTAGATTGTTGTATAAATTTAATGAACCAAAATGTACCCATTAATACTTTTCATTTAATAGATTTTCCCTTACTTGTTTTAAAACCTTTTCTTTTTTTTTTTTTTTTTGGTATATAGACTGTAAATGCAGAATTGGATTTTAATCATGAGTGAGATCATCTCTGTTCCTCAAGATGGCTCTGTTAATCATATCTCATAGTTTTGCAAGACCCATGACATTATCAGTGAGGAAAGAAGAAGATACAGATGGGACAGTTACACAAAACAATGCGGTGTTGACTCAGTAATTTGCTTGTAGAATTGTGGAGAAAAAAAAGATTACTGTCTAAAGAAAACAGAATTTCCCTTTAGATTAAGAGTAAGATGGCTATCATCTGTATTACTCAGGACAGACAGACTTCTCGTCATTACTCTGAACAGACAGGGCTGCATGTTTTCTCATACTGTCCTGCCGGTGTATGTCACACTGCTTCTGCCAAGACCACTTCCAGGAGCAAGGGCATAGTTAACTCTGAGACTATCCAGTGCTTAGCTAGTTCTCCACAACTTCCAAAAAGTCACACAGCTGGGTACCAATTTCAAGATGTTGGTGTTTGTCTGCTAGGATGCGAGATGAAATTGCCACTTGCTCACTCCATGATAATTGTTGAGCAGTCATCAGCAAGGTGTCATACAGCTGTTATAGTAACTTTCAGTTGCTGTGCTGGGTCAAATTTGAGCTGACAGTTTAGTGGCTAATGGAAGCTCTGTAGCCCATTACCAGTCCCTTTTCCCATCTGTTTCCTCCAGTAATGGATATCGTAACTAGTGCTAGTTGGTGTTCTTAGAACAGCAGGAGAAGATTTGCACAAAGATACATCTTTTAAAGTAATTGTTATGGGTCACCTCACAGGCAGACAGTCCCTAAAGGCATTTTTAGCCATGTGCTAAATCTCTTCTCAAACTGAATGGCACGACTGAACTAAAATAACACTTTGGCACTGGAGGGTTCTCTCAGATGATAGGCTATAACGTTATTTTCACTGCTGTGTGTGATTTAAATTCTATGATGAATCAAGTCATGAAACAGAGCTAAAGCCCTCTTATTGTTGCTCTGGAAAAGGTACTTGCAATAACCTTAAAAAGTGTATATCTTGGCAATGATGGCAGAGTAGAGAAGTAAGGTGTGTATACAGTGTGGAGATGCAGAGTGCTGCCACTGTGCATGTGGTGGGAGTCCTGGAAGCTCCTAGTCATGCATTAGCATGAAGGCAGCAGTTACAAGAAGGTTGTCTAGCACTTGGATGAGGCAGGAGTGAGATATGACAGCTGTAACTGTGACTGAGCAGCCCTCGTCAGGGTCTACTGTGCTCACACAGGGAGGAGGTTAGAAAAGGTGCCCTAAACATGGTCTGCCTACCTTTTTCCTGACTGCGTCCAATGGGGTCATCTTTACTGTGGTCAGAATCCACAAAGATCCACAAAGATTGAGCTGTGCTAAGATCTGAGGATTGCTGGACTGATCCGCTTGGTTATGTCACTCAAACTGGCTCAGTTGTTATGTCAATGGAAGGTCCACAGACTCAAGGAACCAATCAAGTGAGACCTTGTCCACCAGCAACTTTAACAATAACTGGTGAATTGCAATTAATGACAATAGGAGATTGTCAGCAGTTCCCGGGGGGCCTCCAAGTCTACTGTCATCAGCGCCTGTGTAGAAACACTTGGGAGTCTCTGCTAGGAAACACCAAAACTATTTTGATGGGAATGACTGGGAGATCCAAGAGTTGATCACCTGCAAGTACCAGGACTTTCATGCATGGCAGAATGACACTAACGCCAAGCAGAGTAAATTGAATCGTTAAGAAGACAAGACAAAGGAGATTCAGCATCTCATTGACATTGACAAAATGCATAATTTTTTCAATGCCATCGGAGCCATCTGCAGTCTGAGCACTTGGGGACCAAGTGGCTTGGAGAAGACCTGAGCAAAGTAATGGGAGTAATGTATGGCTTTGGCCCCCTCTTGGTTGGCACCTTCCTTCCTAGCAACATCAGGATGAGACCACACTCTTGGGCCACCTAGATGGTTCTGAGTGCTGCCTCTACTTGTCTGCCACTACTTTGATGTTGATAGATGAGGGAGGCAGTTCCCTGTTGATGTCCCAGTGGGGTTGCAACCCTGGGTCCTTCTTTATGGGGCTCCAAACCTCCCCTTTCCCCCACCCTTACCACATCCATGGCCTGGGAGAGCTCAGCCTCCTTGTACCTTTCCCCGGGGTGATCTCTCCTCACCCATAAGGCCCACCCTGAGCCCACCCACCAGCTCAATCTCCACGGGACTGATCCTTAATCTTCAGGCCAGCCCATGGATAAACTAAACATGCCCCAGCCTGGGGTAACGATAACTCAAAAGGTCCTTCAGTCCCTGCGAAGGCATTAGTCATCTACTGACAGAGTACAGGGGACTCTAGCTCCCCACCCCTGGGGCGAGAAAGAGACTCAACATCGATCCCTCCTCTTACTCTTTGCAGGGGGGCCCACAGGTTGGGAGCTAATCACTCCTGTTCCCACCAACAGGTGGGAGTCCCCACTGGGGTACCTGGCTGCTTCTGCAGAGCCCACTCTTTGCCCACCACTGCGGGGCAGGGACCACCTTTCTCTCCCTGCCGTGACTCTCTGGCCACCTCCGGCTCCTTGAGCTCCACCCCGGGGTTTTTCCTACCGGGCAGCCCTGTCGACTGCTGGGGCTTCTTGCCCTGAGCTCCGCCTCCTGAGATCGCTGATCCACAGGTTCAGGCAGCTGTGAAGCCACCAAACCTGCGTCGACATCTTCCCCCAGCTGCTGCTCGTTCCAGCCTCGGGTAAGTATTGGGGCTTGTCGAGCGGGGTCCCAAAGCATGCTGGGAGGGGGGCTTCTGTTTCCCCTCCCACATAAGTTTTATTCTCCCAGCTCAGTCAAGGCTTATGCTCGAGAGGAGAGCAGAGAGAGTGCTTCAAGGATGTCCTCAAAGGCAACTTGGAAACATGCAATATCGATATCTACTCACGGGAGCCTGCTGCCCCAAATGGAGGAAGAGTCTGCTGCCAGGCTGTCAGTACTTTGAAACCTTATGATGACCGCAGGAGATGGAGAACTGAGACCAGCAGAAACAGTGCGTCGTGGGCTGAACCAAGGGCTCGGCACCCCCCACCCCCCATGAACACGTGGACCTGGATTGCAGTAGAGCCTGTCGGTCCCCTGCTGGCTTTGTCAGCCATCTTCAGACCCACAAGGCAACCGTGGAAGGCAATCGTATCCTCAACTGTGAGGGATTGCTGCTGATGGTGGTGGTGGAAGAATGGGCTTGTGGGATTGGAGTGTATTTTTGAAAGGAATCTCAGCATCTGTGGTAACAAACTATTTGCATAATGTGGGAACAAAGAGGAAAAGCATCTAGGTCCGTTTCAGAGAGGGCCTTGTCCCTCCCCTTTTCTTGTTAAGACTTGGAAAGAAAGCAAGATTGGCAGTTTTAGGGCAATAACACGATGTTGTGATGCTGACGCAGTAAAGCTCCCATGATCCGTTTACCTTAGCTGCTTGGTTTTGGTAATGACAGTGGTACAATGGCATCAAGCTTTCAGAAAGACTGGGATTTGGACAAGACTTTGAGGAGGTAAATGGGGCATCTTCCATTGTGAGCTGGGACATGTAACAGCATACAACCAATGTCTTGTAGTTGGGGAGGGTCTTTGTCATTATTTCACCTCAGTCTCTCTCTTTTTTAGACCTCCTGTTGTGAGCTGTGGGGTCACGTAAAACTGGAATAATCAAAATGCCATCAGGAATTTGGAAGGAAAAGAAAAATGAAAACTTTTGTTTCAGCAGCAAATCAGATAACCAGGAAAATAACCAGAAGAATTGTAGCTTATTACAGCAGCTAATCCTAACCAGTCGGTCAGGGACGACTGAGGGCTACAAAGCTCTTGTGTTGATGGGGTTTGTACAAGAGTTGGCCCTCTTGTCTAAAGAGAATCTAAAGGTAGTAACCACCATTTGAAACCCACTTACTAATCAAATATTGTCCTTTAGCATCTGTGAAGTCAGTCATACTTGTTGCAAGGGTTCCTTCCCTCTTATAGACGTGAATCATACATAGGCATTAACATACCACACAGTGTCAACATTGTGTGGCACCCTGCAGCACACTTTAAAGGATCTGACAGCATCCCAGGGATCACTGAGATCACGGGGATACAGCAGCTAGTAAACAGATTTCCTTCAGTGTCCATTATTAGATCCCTTTGGACTGACATACACTAAAGTGTCTGCAAATCTAGAACACTAGACTTTCTTAAAGAACAGATATATATTTCTCTGTCTGGTATTGTAAAAGCCCTCTATGCCTGCTTGATGGTAGCAAAGCCCACAGAATTATTTATGTTTATTCTGTATTTTATTATTATGAGGAGTAGTAGCATTTGTATAGGTGTAATGCCTTGGGGTCCCACTCCTGGCCCAGAACCCCACTGAGCTCAGAAGAAACCCAGGTCTCATGGAAATCTCATTATATCCACAGATCTTCAAGAATGGAAGTTTATAAATGGAAGTATAAGGTGGGGGGACGTTGTTGAGCCACTGAGCTGAGACTCAGGATGTCTGAGATTTGCAAAGATGTCCTGTGTGAGTTTGGCCAAGGGACTGAATTGCTTTAGGCCTCAATTTCCCATCTATAAACAAAGAAAAATAACTCTTCAGCTGCCTTTGCTTGGCCTATATAAACTCCCAGAGTACAGATTTTATAGTCACAACACATTAGGCCTGAGTCTGTATTGGAGCATTTGTGAGGAGCTCCTCTAATACAAATAATTAATCTTGCTACTAACTGTATTATGATTTGATTTCTTATTATTATTTGTGCCTGTGTCCCAGTTGTTTCATACTGAGAGAGAACTTCAAACAGTAGCAGTACGTACTAACTAGGATGGGAATGTCTGCCTGAAAGCCTGTCTCTTGAGAAGTAACTGGAGTTTTGCTAGGACAACATGTAATTTCATTAACGTACTGTATTTACTCAAATATAAGATGATCCCCAACAATTAGATTCTATAGATGGAAAATATGTAAATTTGTTACAATTTTCCAGCTACAGAATCTAATTATTGGAGTGTGGTCTTGAATTTGTCCCCCTCCCCCTGCGGCAGCAGGGAAAATGCTGTGGGTGGGGATGGGGTGGGAGTGTCAGGTGGCTCCCTCACCTCTTCCCTGCCCACTTCTTCCCCTTGCAGCCCTCCTATTTCCACCCTCACCTTCCACTGGAAGCCCTCACTCCCCATAATTTTTTCCCCTCTCCGTCCCCCAGCTTTCTGCAATATCTGCCTCTTTCCCCCCACTCCTTTACCATCAGGCCATGCTTAGCTTCTGAGACAGTAGAGCTGGGGAGGAGCCAGGGGATGCAGGGAGAAGCTGAAGGGGAAGTAAAGAGATTCAGAGTCAGAATTGCAGCAACTGCATGCCCCCTCCTACCCAACCTTGCCCACCACTTTGCATAGGAAACCTTGTTAGTTTGAAACACAGACCAAAAAATGCTGATTTTCAAATACACATACGCATATCAATTTGCATATCTGCAAATTACCACAGGTGCCTACTGATTTAATTGATCCAGAATTAGTAATTTTAACTTGTTGCAAATTGCTGCTAGTTTTAGCATAGGTACTCCATAAAACACACTTGAGCAACATCGTTGTATCATTGTATAAACTGTGCATGATATTAGCTCAGAACTAAGCATCTGTGTCATTCAAACCATGGTGACCCCACCTGTGCGAAACAGCAAGTATTTGATTTGGGTTCGGGTTTCGGCAATTCAGAGGGACAGTGATTCGACTGGGTGATTCGAGTCGCTGTCCCAATTTTGACTTGGCTGAATTGGATTCGGAGATTTAGCTGCCAAATAAGCCAATTCTGTGATTCAGTCCTAGAGTATAATGGAGAATCACTAAAATACCTATAGCTTTGTCATTTTTTTTGTAGATTTGGATGAAAGCAGCAGGGTAGCACCTGGAGAGGTACCTGGTGAGTCGGATGTTAGGCAGGTGTCATAAATCCAATGTCTATATTGAGTCCATGAGTTTTTGTATCAAGGAGGTTGGTGAAGGGAGGTTCATAGGCTTGTCTGTGAAAAGTGTTTTGTAAATTCCCTTTGAGGATCGAGACTGAGAGATTGGAGAGAGAATGGTTTTCTTGTGAGAAATGTGCCCCCACTGGTAATTGATTCTTCTTGTCTTTAATAAATGTCCGGTGTGCGTTCATTCTGGTGCACAGTTGTTTTTTGGTCTCTCCTATGTATTTTCCATCAGGGCATTTGGTGCACTGGATAAGATGTATAACATTTCTGGAGGTGCATTTGTAAGATCCAGGAATGATGATGTACTTTCCCTACACTTCGGCCCATGCCTTGCACACTGAATCCTTTGTCCCTTTAGCTGTGGTTCCCTGTCTGGGACCTTTGGCTCCCCCTTAAGCCCTGGCCCTGCCTTCAGGCCAGTCGGAATCGTGAGCCTCTTGCTCTGGGCATTCCTTATAGTAGGCCCCTGGTCCTTCAACCTCTCTTTGGGTTCTGTCCGCAGCATGGATCAGTCAGGGGTACTTCGGGTCAGATTTGAGCCGCCTGCCTATTCTCACCCTCACAACTCCACTTCAGACACTAAGCCTCAGGCCTCTCAAAGGTCTTACAGGTCTGGGCTTTCACTAGCCAAGACAGTGCATGCGTGCAGTGGCTGGAGATTATCAGGTGCCCCTACCTGCTTTTCACCAGGGAGTTTAGTGGTCCTGGCATTTCCCAAGGTTGTTGTGCAATTGGCAGCCCCACCAGGCCTCCCAACCCTGACAGGGTGTAGTTTTACGTCATGCCAAGGACCTGGGGCCTCCTCCTTCGCCACAGACACAGCCCATACCTCCAGGTTTGTCCTGGTACAGGAACTCAGCAGGGAGATGTTGTTTCCCTGCTGGCTGGTGGAAAAACTAAACTGCTGCCTCCAGCTCTGAAACCAGGGCATTAAATGGTTGTGAAAGCAACTAAAGAAAGGAAATAGATGCGAAGTGAGGAGGGTGGCACTCACTCTATCTGCATGTGGAGCTTGGGGAACTCTATCAGTGGGAGGTTCCCTTTCAGGAACGCTAGTTGCTCCACCAAACCAGGATCCAAGGAGGTGTGGAGCAGTGTCGCAACATCCACAGTAATGCTGCAGACTCTTGCTTGGAACGCTGGTTGGTGGACAGGACGGGTGTTCTCAGGCAACCGTGGCCAGATCATGCTACATCTGGCTGCTGGTTACCCAATAGGCCAAGGCGTTGCATTGCAGCAGCTCCACGTTGTCAGCAACATCGCCTCTGTGCTACCTGCCAGATGGTGGGTTCTGGTGCCTCTGGACCCCAACATTGAAGCCATGCTCTTGGCCTGCATTGGCAGCAGTGTGGTGGAAGAGATTGGCTTGTGGCTGGAGTGCTGGTACAGGAAAGTGGCCCCTGCCTCTCCCCTTCTGCCTCCCTGACTCTGTTCACCAGCACCTCCGTCCAGTGATTGAGGGTTTTGCTGCTGCGGATGGTGCCCTTCACCCTTGGGTCACACATGCCCATCAGCCTGTGGACTGTACTGGACTACAATGGATCCAGCCATTTTTTGATGCCCTCCTCCAGCCACTTCACCAGTGCCTGCACCTCTGGTGAAAGCGGCTTGCCCCAGCCAGGCACATGGATCCCCTGGAACTTGTCGAATTGATTCTCCGGCTCCTTCAGTATGTGGATCACCTAATGAAGGGGGGGCATTGCCAGCGCTGAGGCTCGTGGTGGCCTCAAGGAATGGCTTGAGGACCGCCAAGATCTGGGAGATGGTATCCCACTCAGCTCTGTTAAGGGGATCCCAATCTCCCTGAGCAAGGCTATCCCATGCAGGCCTTCTGTTGCTCTACCAGCCTTTCCAGCATCAGGTATGTGGAGTTCCACCGAGTCTCCACATTCTGCATGATTTTGTGCTGTGGGATGCTTGGCTCTTCCTGTTTGTCCCACAGCATCTCGTTTCCCTTGATGCTCCAGTAGAAGTAACCCACCTTCCTGCATTCTGAAATGAGCTGGCTGATCATGGTAGTAACGGCGCCATCACTGGGAGCCCTATCCCCCTCCAAGGCGTCCCAAACTATGAAGCAAAGCTGCCTTGACCATATTGACTCTGTTGTCGGTGACCATGATCTCATACCTGGGATCATCTGCCACCTCAAAATTATCCCACGCTATACTACCTACCCAATTCTTGGTTGCAGGAAGGGATCTTGCCTTACCCCCTTCCTCACCAGGCAGAGGCACAACAACAGGAGGAGCTGAGCCACCTGCCCCCACAACCTCCTCCGAGGACCCTTCTGGAGAAGGAGACCTGCCTCTAGGGGGCCTTTGAGGGGTGTGGAGCACAAACTCCTTCCCCAGAATTTCCTTGGCTATGGGACTCGGTTCCCTTGCTTCCAGATCTAGCTCCTCCTCTGGCACTGGAAGGCTCACTCGGGGAACTGAAATTAGAGTGGAGAATGTCATGTTGCTGCTGGTGGTGGGTGCTGGTGGTGCTGCAGGTGCAGACATAGCTCCCTCCTCCTTGCTCCCACTAGCAGCAGAAGACTCCTTACTGCCAGGAAAGAGTCTGTTTGCAGGGTGGGGGGGACGACTTGCAGTTTTTCTTCTGCCCCTTTCCTCCTGCTGCCAGAATAACTGGCACCTGCCTCTCCAGCACACTTCATGATGTTTGGTATGCTGCAACGTGTGTGTGTCTGTGTGTAATATATGTAATATATGTTGTGCTTTCCTGCACAGTAACAACACACTGTCAGGAAAACACAGATTTCTTTTTTTGGAAGGGAAAAAAAAAAAGGCTAACAAGAACAAATAAGAGGATTTTGGGGGAAGAATAAGCTGAAAGGAATGGATAACAATAGGGATTGTAGGCAAAGGTAAACAGGAAAGGACTGGCTAGAACTTGGTGGCAAGAGACTACATACTACCAAACCAGAGCCCTTCAGATGCTGCTGCTGCAGCAGCAGAAAGACAGGCAGACAACTCACAAAAAGCACACCGATGAGTTCACATGTATGTTATTTTTATGTCCCTCCCCCAGAGCACTGTGATTGGAAGGGAACTCGGAGAAAGATCACCGTCACTTGGCAGCTACAGATGTCAATATAAGAGTAGTCTTTCCACCTCCTCCTCCCCTTCCCTCTTCTCAGTTTCAGTTTCTTGCATGTCTACCTTCCAAGTTGCCGAATCTTTTCAGAGGCTTTGATTCTGTTTGCAGCTGTTAATGGGTCTCTTAATTCCATTTGGATTTGGAGATTTGGCTGCCGAATCTCCTCCAAATCGAATCAGCTACTGAAGCTTTGCACAGCCCTACCCCACAGTTCAGCACTACTCGGTATGTGTGTGTACTCCAGATACCACCCCTGCTCTTGCAAAGGATCCATGTGCTAACTAGCCCCCCATTTGTAACTGGAACTGGCCTGTTCCAGTCCTGGGATAAGTTCCAAGACCCTCCAGAAATATATATGCAGATGAGGGATGGGACTGCGTGCTCTGGCTCCTGCATAGAGAATAGGGCCACGCTGATCATGTGATGGGCTGAGAGAGGGGGCAACAGAAGTCTCTTGTCTCCATAGAAGTTTGGTGATGTTTGCCAGACATTTAAAGCTGCCGAAGAAACGGGTAACAAAGGCGTTGCTCAGCTGGGGGAGTGAAGAGGGAATCAAGATGTAGTCAGTGCAGTGGTTCACTGTGACCTGAAAAAGAGTTGGAGCCGAGAGAGACTGAAACACAACAGTACTTTATCTTCTTCAGATGTGCTGCACTAACCTGTCTTTGTGTTGGTTGTCATCAGTATCTTGCTATTTTGGCTAAGATCAAGCATTTTTGGCACCAAGAAGAGGGTGTCAAGGATGGCTCTGGCCCTCCTCTTGGCAGCCTGGTATTTCAGTACCTCCAGGCCCAATGCCAGTCCCTCCAGATGGATCACCTGCCTGTATTTTTTGGGACACAGACACACAAACCCTCTTTCTCTCCCCATCAGCATTTTTAGTACTGGAGAGGGTATTGGAACTTCCTGCAGCTGGCCTCCAAGCCAGCACTTTTTCCCTCTTTGAGGAGCAACCGCCCATTTTTCTGTTTGTTCAAGGCATCAAAAGTAAGTAAAATAGGTCAGCTTTGGATCTGGTTTACTTCCTTTGTATAGGAAGGGGAAATAGGGTGGCTTTTCACCAGCGCAGCAGAGATCAGCATCTGACACAAGAGCTTTAGCACCCATGGGCAACAAATGCAGTATAAGTACTGGTTATGGTATATATAGCCGCAGTTCAGCCCTGGCATAAATATTTGGAGCACGGTTCAGTGAAGTGCCTTCTAATATATAGATTTGGTCCAGTCACCGTAATAGTATTCTTTGGGCTCAACCTCCACTTGGGCTAAGGCCAGACATTACACATAAGCCAGTTTAAGTGATCAGAAACTGGTTTAAACCTGTAACAGAACAGATGTTCAGTGCACATAAACCAGTTTGAAAATGGCTGAAACGAACCTGGTTGAATGTAGCATCAGATGTGATTGATTTGGGTCAAACTGGTTTATGCAATGTCTGTCCCAGACCCCCTTCTTGTTCAAGTTAAATCAGAGTCCTCCAGCATCCAAGATGCTTTGAAATCCTGGGCTGGGCTCTGCTCCAGCCCAGCAGAGACTGCAGACACACTGGGTTCTGCCTGGCTTCCTCCTGCTCCTTCCCTTTACCACTCCCTACTTAAGCAGCGCCCCCCCCTCCCCTCTGCCTTTCACAGACACCTCTCAGCATTAGCTAGCATACCACATGCTGGCTGTGGTCCGTGCTGTGGGAGACAGGATAAAGGCAGGCAGAACAGTGTTGGCTCAGGGATTTTTGAAGCTAATCAACTGGTAGCTTGTAATGTCCCTCCGTTCCTTCCTTGGAAAAAGTTGTTTAAGAGCTTGAAGGCGGCTGTTTTGTTTGATGAGCCAATAAATACTAACAACTCCCTGCTGTGTAACTCAATTTTCTGTTATGAACAGCGAGGGGGGGAGAAGAAACCCTCTCTAATCAGAGGATCCTGCCTGGGCCTGGCCACGCCGCCTCCCCCCTCCCCTGCTCAGTACTGTGGTAGAGGATGGAGGCCTGCTCTAACATCCTTTGACTTCTAGCCAGAGCCACAGCAGGAACGTGCCGGTATTTCCTCAGTCCAGAGGGGATATCTTAGTTTCATAGTTGGCAGGGTCAGAAGGGACCTGAGCAGATCATCAAGTACGATTCCTCGTTCCTGCTGTGGCAGGAAATAGTACTGGGGTCAAATGACCCTGGCCAGGTATTCATCCCGCCTCCTTTTAAAGACCCGAGGGTAGGAGCCAGCACCACTTCTCTTGGAAGTTGGTTGCAGATCCTAGCTGCCCTGACAGTGAAGTAGCGCCTCCTGATATCTAGTCTGAATCTACCCTCTGCCAGCTTGTGACTTATTTCTTGTCACTCCTGGGAGTGTTCAGGGGAACAGGGACTCTCCCAATTCCTGCTGGTCCCCCCTGAGTAGTTTGTAAATGGCCCCTAGATCCTCCCCTCCTCCATCTCTTGTGGAGGCTGAACAGGTTCAGGTCCCTTAGCCTCTCCCAGTAGGGCCTGCCCTGCTGACCCCTGATCATGTGGGTGGCCTCCTGTGGACCCTTTCGATGCTAACCACATCCCTCCTGGAGTGTGGCGCCCAGAACTGGACGCAGTACTCCAACTGTGGCCTGACTATGTTGCATAGAGGAGGGGGAGGATCAGCTCCTTGGACCTGCTCGTGATGCATCCGTGGATGCATGACAAGGTACAGTTGGCCTTCCTGACCGTGTCCTCACAATGGCAGCGGCCCATGTTCATCTTGGAATCGGTAGTGATTCTCTGCACTGACGAGAAGGGAGTTCGCCAGCCTGTAGGAATGCTGCTGGTTTTTCCTCGCCAGGTGCAGTACCCTGCACTTGTCAGTGTTGAAACCCATCCTGTTCTCATCTACCCACCCCTGTAACCGATTCCAGCCTATTCCTCCCTTCTAGCATGCCCACTTCTCCCCACATCTTAGTGTCATCTGCAAATTTAAACCGGGTGCGTTTTACCCCTTTGCCCAAATCACTGATGAAGCTGTTGAACAGTACAATCCCAAGGACCGAGCCCTGCAGAACCCCACTTCCCACATCCCTCCAGGTCGAATAAGACCCATCCACTACCACTCTCTGGGTGCACCCACCTGACTGTGTAAGCATTGACAGCACGGTTTTCTAGTCTTTTAATGAGAATGGGGTGAGAGACCATGTCAAAGGCCTTCTTGAAGTCTAGAAAGACTATACCCACCGCGACACCTGCATCCAGGGATTTGGTGACCTGGTCATAGAAGGCCACTAGGTTGGTCTGACAGGACCTGCCTCTAATGAACCCATGTTGGTTGCCCCTAAGCATAGTTTCCCCTGCTGGCCCCTCGGGTATGTGCGACAGGGTAATTTTTTCAAAATGCTTCCACAGGACCAAGGTAAGGCTAACAGGCCTGTAGTTTCCTGTGTCCTCCTTCCTCCCTTTTTTGAAAATGGGAACCATATTGGCCCTTATTGGTGCTCATAAAGCTGTGCCAGAGGTCCCACAATGACCTCTGCTAGTTCCCTCAGCACTCTGGGGTGGAGATCATCAGGACTTGCGGATTTAAATACGGCCGGTCCCTCCAGAAGTTCCTCGAGTAGGTCCTCGCCGACCCTAGGCCTGGGTGTACCTCTCATGGGACCTATGGGGGTCCCAGTGGGGGGGATGGCCAGGTCCCTACTCAGAAAAATGGAGGCAAAGTAATTGTTAAATAGTTTAGCTTTGCTGTCTGGTGCGATGACCAGATTTCCTAGTGTGTCCTGCAGAGGCCCCACGTTACTCAGTACGTTCTTTTTACCCTCTATGTATTAAAAAAAGGACTTCTTGTTATCCTTGATCTGGGTAGCTAGTCCCAGCTCCATCTCTGCCTTGGCCTTCCTGACCGCCCCCCTGCAGTCCCGAGCAACAGAGGTATAGTCCTCTCTGGTGATGGCCCCTCCCTTCCAGTAGGTGTACACCTCCTTTTTCGCTTGGAGATGTTTCCAAAAGCTTTTGGTGAGCCATGGGGGCCTTTGTGTCCTCTTGCCCCCTTCGATCTGTGTATGGATTACCTCCCTTTGGGCTTGGAGGATCGTCTCCTTAAGGAACGACCACTCCTCTTGGACACCCGACTCCCCCTGCTCCGGGACCTCAGTGTTTCCCCCACTAATCTCCTTACTTCAATAAACCGATTTAACCTACATCAGTTCAGTTTGATACTACATCCATCCAGGTTAATCTTAGACTGGTTAAAGTGCTTTATGTACACTGAACTTCTTTTGCGTTACAGATATGAACTGGTTTCCTATCACTTGCATCGGCTTATGTATAATGTCTGTCGCTAGCCCTGGAGTGAGAGCCCTGTTGTGCCAATTGCTGGAGCTAGCCACAGAGAAGTAACAACCATTGCAAGAGAGAAGAATTGTCCGTAAATAAAACATTTTCCAGAAGGGTGATGCAGGACTCCTGTACTCTCTCTGGTTTGCTTTGTTATATTTAACAATCTAATTCACCTTGGAGATTTCTGAATTTTCTTTGAATTGAAGTTGCCCATCCTGCGAAAAAGCAGAAAGGGAGGAGAATTTCCAGCGGCGCCCTGTGGTCCAGATGAGTGGCACAGGGCCTAGATTGGCCCTGCAGTGCCAGGCTCCATATGCCCTATATGTTCCCTGCCTGCTCGATCTAATGTGCAAGGTTGAGCTGTCTGGCTTGTTGGGCTCCCCACGGGTCCAGTAATTTGGCAGCAAAGGAGCAGATGCTCCTGTCAATTTTTTTGACCCTGTGGGGGCCTTGTGGGCCAGATGACATGGCTCTGGTGGCCAGATCTGGCCTGTGGCCTGGGGGTTGAAGCCCTCCTGCGTAAGAGGATTCAGAAGTGTTCTCTTTTTTGAATCAAAGCCTCTACTCGGATGCCACTCCTGTGCACTCTGATACTTTCATAGCCCTTTCTTAACCTTGGCTGCCCCGTTGCTGTAACTGCAGTTATGTAATACTTGCATCACGAGACCGAGGGAAATAACTCCACTGAACGTGCTAGAAACCATGAATATGTGATTTTGCTTTATTATCAGCTTTTATAAAACCTAACATTGATTTCTTAGTTCTTAAACAGCACTCTCAAATTTGCCAGATGACCCAGGTCCTGTCTGAGAGCAAGAGACTTTTTTTTTTTTTTCAAAAGAGAATCTACCGTATATCAGATGTCTCCATTCACAAAACACGGGCAGTAGCAGGAGCTTTTGCACCAAAAGTAATGGACTTTTGCACAAAAAGGGGAATGCATGTTCTCCTTCTGGCAATTTTTGCAGTCTGTGCTTCAGTGCAGGATATTTAGGAACTAGTTTTGGACCTACAGTTTCTCTATGAAAACAAGAATCTCTTGCACTTCAAGTGCTCAGCCTCACGGATTGAGAAACAGAATATCAGGAATAAAAACTGGGGAAGAAGAGGAGTTAATTTAGGGCACTAGGAACCAGGAAGTCTGCGTTCTACTTGTCGCGAATTGCCTCCTTTAATCGCAAGGGGATCCGCGAAGCGACTCGCTTCCCTTAACCGCAAGGAGATTTCCTTCCCTTAACCGCAGGGAGCTTTGCGAGGGCCAGGTAGTTAGCTGCTGGACAGGTTTATCCCGACCCGTTCCAGTTTATAAGGGCCCAGCTATGCGGTGGAGTAAATAAGACGAGGGTACTTACAAAATGTAGTTTTATTTTCTTCTCAACAGCAACAACGTAGTGTAACGGGGTTTCCCAGTCTGGACTCAGCCCAATTCTGGATTGAATTGAGCTTGGTCATGAGTTGAAGGGACCGACTCCTCGTAGGCTTTAACCGCAAGGCCTCGGAGGAGGAGAGCTCCAGGGATGGGTTTTATAGTAGGGTGGTACGTGCTTAGCCGATTGGGTACCGTGATCCGTTTCATTACTTAATATGGTGTGGACAGGGGCCATGAGCATATTTGATTGACATGGGCTATGAGCAGGTTTGATTGACACTGTTAGGGATGTGCCATTTGCTCTTTCTGCACCTTAGACACAACTCTGTAAAAGGGGTATAATCATACTTTCACAACGTATATGCTTGGTGAGACTGTTATAAAACATAACCAATGGCTCACTTGCAATATCTGCACTTGACAGTATCCATTTTAGTTACATTGGTCAAGGGGCTGAATTTATTTGTAATCAACCCTTGATCAGTGCTGGAAAAAAAAAAAATCATTGCTAGTTTGAGGAGCAAGCAAAGATTTTTTTTAAGGCATGAAATGTTGCTAATTCTCAGGTTTACAAATAAATGTTTTATGCTGTACCTTTGGGCACGAGCCCTGCTTCTCGCATTACTTTGTAGCACTGACAGATTGTAATATATTGAAACTTAAATTTGCATTCTCATCATTTTGTTCCCTTTCCCCTGCTTCTGCTGTGATGTGAATTTCGTGGCTGCTGTCTCAAGAGCACTAGAGCTTGATACACAGGTTTGCCTTTTGAAGCTTGAGATCCTGTCTTCCCAAACACCTGTGGGAAGGAATTGGGGGGTGATTAACCCTTGGGTCCGAGCAGGCGGGGGACGAAAGGGCTCTGGAACTCGATTTACCCTGCTTCTATTTTCCCGTCCAAAAAGAGTCCGAGGACAATATAAGAAATAAATGCTTTACTTACAAACTGGAACACAGTGTAGGCACGCTCTGTAAAGTTTCACCGTGAAATGCTTCGTATGCACGTCCGCACCGGCAGTTCCCCTTGCAATAATCTCCAACAGCCAAAACCGTAGGGAACTCGAGAGCTCCTCAGGCATCTGTCTGATGCACTTTATCCGACGGGGCGTCCAGGTGGAAAGGGAGCCGTGGACACAGGACCTCCGGTGAGGGTGATCGGGCCTCGTCGATGTCATGTGGGTCCCGCCTTCCCTTTCCCGAGCTTTGCTTTTATACTGCCCCAACAGCCAATTAGATCGGGTCTTTCTTTCACGTGCTTTTTGAGCTGCATGAGCCGGGGATTTTGCCGCGTGCATTCTCACGCGGCTAATTGGGCTGCACCCGCTGGTTTCCCACGCAGTGAGCACAGTTTGCTGGCGTTTGGTCACTTGTATCTACCACAATACCTACTCCATTGAAGAAAGTGGTGCTTTATTTCTTAAGATAGAGCCTGGTAATCAGACAGGCATGGTTTTGGATGAAGTATATTGTGGTCTGGTAGATGGCCTAGTATAAATGCTTGCAGACTAGTAAACTTGACCACTGATTCTTGTTCAGACTGTTCCACAAAAGGAAGCTTGTTTCCTGACATGGGGTGTGCCATTCAGCCTTAAGTCTTATGTCTGCTCAAAAGGTGTCCGCTCATAGACTGAATGGAGTTAATTTTCTCAGTAGCAGCAGATAATGTTTGCAGACTACAAAATTTCTATCCTAATGCAGAGCTCTCCTATCTGGTGGCCTGTGGGCCACATGTGGCCCCTGCACTCCCGGTGTGGATGCATCTACCCTACACCATCCCATCCTGAATGGTGGCTCAGGTAGGGAGTATAAGTTTCAAAATACTTTCCCGTTTGCACTAATCAGTGGTGTCTGCAATTCAGACTAATTTCTTTCATAGGAGGCAGGTAGGTAGCCTTGTTGACATGTGCCTCTTTGATGAAATTATGACTTAGCAGGTTCTGCAAGAGAAAAATAATTCCTTATAACTGCATTATCTCTCTCTCTCTCTCTCTCTCTCTCTCGCTCTCTTATATATATATATAGAGAGAGAGAGAGAGAGATAGATATATAAAACAAGTAATGTGTCCTTGCCATAAGTAACCAACATCCTAGTATGTATTTCTTCTTTCACAGGTAAATGACCCTTGGGCTTGAATCACAGAATTAAATAAGCTAGAGAAAGAAAGCTCAGTTTAGTAAGTTGTCTGTCTATCCCTCACCAGTGTAGATGTGTTTTTGAAAGTATACCGTATTTTCTTGAACACAACACATCCTGAAATATTACACTCATCTTGTTTTTGAAAACCATAATGAAGAAGTAACATTTTTTTCACAGTTATAGCTGCAATGAGCAGGGACAGAGCCCAGTGTTCAGCTGACTTACTCTCCCTTTCCTGCTTAAATAAAGGGGAAACCCTAACAGCTGCTGAAGTCTAGTCTCCATTGGTGGATCTCTGCGATTCTGCAAAGAGCTAAAGAGTCTCCAGAATTGTGTAACAGAGGTGAGAAGCCAGGAGTAGCTAGCAGACAGCAAAATTGCCCTCAGAAAGGTTTGCTTGATTAGTGGAACACCAAGACCATTAAAAAGAGAGGCGATTGTTAATACCTGTGAAGAACAATTAACTCAGCTGCTTGAATAGTAATGCTGTACCTGCTGCATGGTGGAGGAGGAGTCAAAGCAGGGTGCTTCTATTCTGAAAGAACATCAGCTTACCTGCTTAATATATGCGCGCCAGTTTTGGGGGTCTGATTTTGAGGGACAAAGATACATGTTGTATATGAGAAAATACAGTGTGTTTTACATTTGCCCAGTAAAATAACTTGAAGAATAATGATTCCATTGCTTCCCTTGGAAAACCAGTCTAGTTATTAACAGCACATCTGTAACTTATGTAGATTAGGTGTTGGAAATCTAATAGTCCAGGTTTCAAACCCCGATCAGGTCCTATAACTAGGAGGAGAATGTGAGCTACTGGTTAGAGCTAGGAGTTGAGACTCCTTTGGGCTCTTTTCTTGGTTCTGTCAGTGTTTCTGAGATCTTAGACAACGCCTTGCCAGCCTGTCTCCTTTGTTAAAGGGAGCCACCAACGTTGAAGTTGGAGGCCAGACTAAATGGCTGTAATGGCCCATCTGGTCTTCGAGGATGGGATGAAGTGATTTTAAGGAGCTTGGCTAGCAGTTTTGAGGTGGTAAAGGTTCATTCTTTCCTGCAGTGCTTGATTCCCAGACAGCTGTGCTTTGCAGAACGTAGCAGCAAGCACAACCATTTAAAACCAATACAATAACAAAGCGAGAAATGCTTCTCATCAGGTTTGCAAAGGGTGATTGTTCCCAACACACTGGGCCTGAGGTTAAACCTGCTGAAAGCCTGTTCAACTTGTTCTCTTTTACAGAGCTGTGAGCCTATTAAGCGCAAACAGAACAATATTTTCTGTCCTATATTAATATTTGAAGGATATAATAATATTGGACTGAGCAGTATTGTTATTTAATGTAACAGAAATGATGTATATTCTCTATGAGACTCTTAATATTAATATCGTAGTTCTCAATAATCATAACATTTGTATGTATGTATTACATGTATTTTCATATGCTGAAAAGCATCCAGTAGATGCACAGAATAGTAGGGTTATCTAATCCAGTAAAAACTCTGAGCAGCTGACAGTCTGTTTGTATTTTAATAAGGCACTCTGTCCACGTTCAAAACGAGTTGGACACCAGCTTGGCCGAGGAAAGAGAGGGCTGCTAACGATTTAGTGACAAACTTACCCAGCCAAAATAACTTTAATTCTAAATGAGCCAGCCAAAATAATATAAAAAAGTTGCAATGAATCACATCTTTAACTGGGACGTAACATGTTCTACTGCTTGTGTTTCTGACTGATGGGATTTTGACTGACAGTACTGCTGTCCAGTGTTGCTGTCAGTGCGGTGTGCGTGGGCCGTATATATAGGTAAGGGGAGATAGAGTTCTCTTTTATGCGGGAGGGGTCCCAACATTGAATCGTTGCCAGGTGGACTTGTGCTTATTTGCAACAACTGGCACTCTAGCACTGGCTGCAATGTTCAGGCTACTTCTTCCTAGGCAGGTGTCCCACACCATGTAAAGTAAAATAAAAAAATGACTACTACCAGGAGTGCTAATTAGGCACCTTTGTCTATTAGTCTTGGTGGAGGGGACAAACACTGAATGGAGGTGAGGATATTGTTTTCTTTCTCACTTGACGGTACGACAAATTGAAGGTTGATCCATATTGGTGGATTGCTACAGGGCAGTCTGCTCCCCAGCCTGAGACTTAGATTGTGCCCTGGAGCAAATCATTTTACCTGTGTTTTAACATCATTATTTCACTTCACGCCAGATTAAAATCTGGTCCCTGTTTGCTCTGTGGATAAAGAATTTGACTGTCAGTCAGGGGTAGGCAATTATTTGGGCCCATGGGCCTCGTAGGAAATTCAGTTGAGCCGCTGTGGGCTGGGTCAGCGTGTTTCCCTCCCCTCCCCATCTCCCATGCAACACTCGCCACGTAGGGATGGGGCTGTGTGCGGGTCAGGAGTGAAATGGGTGGGTGAGGCCAGGATCACAGGTGGGGTCATGTGGCAGTGACAGCACAGGGCTGGGGAAGAGCCACAACCTGCACCTGTGTGCCCCAGTACAGGGCACTGGTTCTGCAGGCAGAGGTGTGCAGGGAGTGGACAGTGGCTCTGCCCGGGCTCTGGACTTGCACCGTCACCGCTCACCGCACCGTCCCCCGGTACACCTCTCTGCCAGGCTGTGACCCCATCCCTTCCTGGCTGACCTCCGTGGAGATCCAGGGATCACGGGGCAATGACAGCATGTGGCCAGGGCAGAGTTGCGATATGCTCCCTGCACATCCTTAACTGCAGAACTGGGACTCTGCCCTGGGCTCACTCTGTCAGCTCCCTTAATTCATCCCCCTCTCTGCTGCAGGGGGGCAGGTGGTGTGAAGGGGTTTAGGAGCTTGCCTCCTGCTTGTGCCTACCACATCTGCCCTCTGCCTGCCCCCCCCCTTCTCCCTTCTGCTTCTGATCCTCATAATGCTACTCCCCACCCCAGCCTCTGCTTCCCACGTCCCCCACCCTTTTCCTCTGTGCTTGTAGTCTTTCCCTGTTCTAGCCCGGGGCAGTGAGCATGGCCCCAGCCCAGCCCTGTAGCAGCCATGAGGGCTGCATGCTGCTGCTGCGGGACCGGTGTGTGGCCATGCTCACTGCCCCAGGCTGCAGCCTTCCGGTGCAGAGCAGAGAATAAGTGGGGGAGACATAGGGGAATAGAGGCTGTATGGGGGGCAGGTAGGGGAAGATGATGCAGGGGGGGCTGGGGATTAGGGGGACATCAGGCTTCAGCAGCTATAGGTATTGGTATTGCCCTGATTCCAGGTAGGGGCTAAAGCCCAAGCCACAGCCATCAGCTGCCACCTCCCAGACTTGAATCTAAGATGAGGGGATTTCCCCCTATGTTAAATGTGGCGGGGGTGGGGAGGAAATCATATTAGAGTAAATACTGCAAGTCTAACGCCGCTGTCTGGTTCCTATTGTGTTTGGTTTGCATAAGGATGAGTCAGGGATCCCTTGAGAAGACTTGGCTAGTACAAGCTCTGCTGGGCTGGAATTTGACTCCTGGCTTTTCAGCTGATTTTGTGAACAGCCCAGAGTTCATCTAGAGACACGCCACTTGCCCCCTTATGATTTCCTGAGCCTTCCTTAGATGTTGTGGTTTGTGAGGAGCTGCTTGGTTGGGATCAAAGGCAGGAGGCTCCCGCTAAAACGGAGATGCTGTCTTTTCATACCGTCGAGTTAGCAAGCAGCCCAGCCTTTTGGCTTCCAGGACTTGTTTTGAAAGGGCTTGGCCCAACTTTAATGCGAGGCAGCAGAGGCATTTTGAACTCTGTGTTAACAAATAAACCGTGAATGTGCCAAAACACACCAGGTCTGCACAGGGTTTATTTCAAAATGTATAGGGCTGCCAGCCTGAAACCCACAGTAGAAGAAGAATGATAATTTGCCCCGTTTGAGCTGGACACCTATGTGCTAGGCAAGCAAGCAAGTGACCCTGTGTCATTGGTAAGCAGCCAAGACAGGCTTCATTGCTCACATTTTTTCCTTGTGTTGTTTATTGCACAATGGTGACCACAACGGGCCATGTGGTTAGCCATGTTAATGCACATTTTGTCACTGACCTTAGTGAGTCCTGGATCAGGCCCCACTCTGTTTGGCCCTTGAGTAGAGTTTCTTTTGCTTGCAGGTGTCTTTGGAATAACTTGAAGCATCACAACGTAAGAGAATCCTTTTCCAGCAGTTCAGTAGCCAGCTGTTGAAGTAACTGCTGACCCTAACGATGCCCCTCACTTGCCCTGAATGTCTGCTCCAAAATATATCACTAACACATCATTGCAAACTTGCAAGAGAACTTTATTGATGTAGGGATCCTGGTTTTCTCTGTTTAGAAATGCCAAATTCTCTGATAGAAATTGCAGATTCTCTGATTAAAAAATCCATAGTTCATATTTTTCCATGATGAAAATGAAACACCACTGTTTCTATATTTCAATTGACATGATGTTTTATTGATATATTTACAGTTTTGAAGCAATTTGGAAGTCTAGTAGTTCCTCAATCATTATAATAAAATAAATTCTAAATATTTATGTATTTTGGTGTTTGGTTTTGTTTGTTTTTTTTATCATGGAAAATCAGAGCTCCCCTGCCTTCGCTTTACCGGGATGTGGGTCCAGCTGCAGCTGTCCCACCTTAGCTGCTTTATGTCTGTGCGCTGCCCCTGCCCGTGCTATTGCCCTTCACTCCCTACCTACAGTCCCCTGATCCTGATGGTGTCCCTCACTCCCAATCCACAGCTGCTGCCCACTCCCCCTGCCATCTCTGCCAGTGCCCCTCACTTCCAACCCACAGCCCCACTCCCCTTCAGCACTGCTGGTGCCCCTCCTGGCCCTGCTGGGGCCTCTCGCTTCCAGATCACCCCTACCACTCTGCCCTACTGGGGCCTGTCCTGACTGTCCCCCAAGCCCTGCCAGAGGGGCCCCCACCTGCTAGGGCTGTGGGACCCAGAGGCTGAATCATGCCTGGTTCCTGGTCTGCAGACACCAGCCACAAGTGGCCAGCAGCACCTGAGCCCCCAGTGCTATGCAGGGGAGGCGGTGGCTTCAGTGGTTGGAGCAGAGCGTGGAGCTTGGTCCCCTCCCGCAGGTGGCACAGCCGAAGCGGAGCTGAGTGAAGTCCATAGGGGTTGGGGGAGGATGTGGGCTGCAGGGCTCACGACTCCGCTTCTGCTGCCCTTCCTCCAGGGGCCTCTGTGGCCCAGCAGGAGGCACCCGGTGTGGGAGGATAGAGCAGGGTGATGAGACTCGGTGCTGCCACCGGGACCCCGTGCCCGCTGTGCCACCACAGTGACGTGCCCGCCGTGCCACCCAGCAGTCGTTTGGTTGGGGGCAGTAGCATAGATGTGTGCCCCTCTCAGGAAGAGCTGGGCTGTGGAGGCCACGGGGGCAGGGGCAAGCACACGTGTATCTGGTATACATGTATGTAGCACCCCCCGTGTCCTGCTCCTCCCAGCCCCAAGCAGTGCACTCTGCCAGCCTGCAAGGGGATACCCATGGTTTCCTGCGTTTCTCCTCTTTAGAGGAGAAAATAAGCATTCTCCCACAGCAATGGAAAACCCATATCCCTGTTGATTAGCACTTAGATGGGAGAGTCTATGCAGATTGCATAGTTTCTTTTTAATCAGCAGGTTTTAAACTTTATTCTTTCCTCTTGCACACATGCACACACCTGCGTACAGATGCTACATAACAGTCTGAGGGGTTTGGGTTTTTTTTTTTTTGTTTTACATATTTTAAAAGAAGTATACATTACTTCTGAGTAGGGTGGGTTAGTAAATGTATCATAGCACAGTTTCTAAAACTATCAAGATCTTGGGAGAAAATGAGTCTACGCTGCTGATGCATTTGTCTGTTACATCTTTGCTGCAAGCTTTTGGCTGTGCTGTATGTGAGAATTGGAAATGCTGCTTCTGAGTGTAAAGGTAGGAGCCTTTTCCACTTGAGCTGAAGGGCTAGGCCTGTCAGCCTGGAAGCAATGGCAGACCCATAAGCACTTGTACACCGTCTAGGCACTAACGGGGAGGGCAAAACATTTGTCTCTCTGAGTTATGTGAAGTGGGGTGCGACTAGCATGTTTGTGTATGTGAAAAGTATGAAAAAGAAATTTAAGCCCAATAAATATATAGTGTTGCACGTTGAAAACGGACCTGTTTCACAGGGCTGCGAGACGCTTTGGTCGCTGATTCGATTCGTTGGAGATTTGGCTGAATCAATTCAGAGATTCGGAAGGATTTGATATTTGAGACGGAGACTCAGCTGTAAATGTTTTTTGCTATATACCTCAAGGTGCCGGGCGGGTTGTGAATGCTGAGATGGAGGGATGGATGGAGCGTCCCAGGGGAGCATGGGGGGGATCCCCTGCATGATTGACAGCAGACCCAGAAGTGGACCAGGAGCATTTCTGGTCCACTTCTGGGTCCACCGAGGAGCATGATGGGAAGCCTCCTCCCCCCTACTCCCCAGCTCAGACTGGTGCCTCCTGGGTCCGAGGGGGCACTTGAGGTCTCCCCATGGCCAGTCATCAAGCCGGGGGGAGGGAGGAGGAGGAGGTCCCCTGCATACCTGTCAGACGCTCGTCGGGGACCCAGACACGAGCCGGAAGTACTTCCGGTCCACGTCCAGCTTTGCCACCAAGCACATGGTGGGAAGGGCCCCCCACGCTCCTGTCCGCCCCACCATCTCAGTGCTCACAAGCTGCGCCTCGAGGTATGTCGAAAACCACACAAAGCTGTGGCCTTGTTCCCTGTGGTGAACCCTGACTGCGACTGTTGCAGCTTCGCACAAACCTGGTTGCCTTGCAGGTTTGATTACCCTCCCGTCCCCACCCTTGATCTGTGCCAGCAAAGCTATCTCCATGAAATGCGGGAGAGTTACTTGTGGTCGGGGCATAGCTAACCCCAGAGCCTGGGGGTTCCCTATGGAGGGGCTGGCATTATGGTTTTCTGCATGAATTCCCTCTCTCTCCCCCCAACACACACACACACACATACTCGTTCTTTTACCTTTATTAGTGAATTCCCTCTCAGATCTCCCTCATCCCAAGCTTGCTGGTTTGAGTGTATGGATTTAAACTCTCATTCACAGGCTAATTCATTAGAGTTTCTTTTCTTCTTCAATGCAGCACTGCGACACTTAGAAACGGGGTGCATACACCCATTGTGAGAGAGGGCAGGGAAGGACTAAGTAATATCCTTTTCTTTCTGCATCTCCCTTCGCATCATTCCCCATTGTCTCTCTCTTGTATTATTATAGACTAGAGTGTCAACCCGCTTCTCTTGTTCCCCAGGGAGCCAGGGCAAGCTATGGCCAGGGCCAGCCAGGTTTAGAATTGCTATCAGCTGTAACGTCTTCTGCGCCAATCCTCCACTGCTGAATAAAGAGAAGTAGTTGCAAACTTGTTGATGCCTGAAAATCAAACTTTCAGGCTTTGTTCCCTCTTGTTCTCAGTCTGTAAGGCACCCCCTTTTCCCCCGGGAATATATGTGGCTTTTGCAGTTGAGTTATATTTAAACTTTTGTTATATTCAAAGGACAAATAAAGCAGTTAACAGGTGAGGTGTGTGTCTGGAGTGATCCACATGTGGCTTGTCTTCCTTGTAATCCTTATAATTACAAAATCATTTGTGTTTTAACCAGAATAAAAACACCATTGAAGGCTTCTCTGCTCTTGTCTCTCTTCTTTTTTGTCTGCGTTATTCTCTAACTCTCCATCGATGGCCAAGAGGGTCCCACTCAGTCGCTTGATAAAATCTTTTTGCTGTAGCCTAGGCAGCCTCTTAATTTCATGTGCTTGTGGGGGGCCTGCTGAATAAATAACAATTATCTGACCCACCAGTTTTGTCCCAGTACTGGATGGGAGCGGAAGAGGCGTTGCTCCCATCTTCCACCCCGGAGCAGCTCATGCCTGGTGTTCTTGTTATAATATGTCAGGAGCATAGATTTGATTTTTTTCTCTCTCTAAAGCATGGAGATGGACTTTGTATATAGCCCCACAGCTCTTGAACAGGCATTTTTCTTTGCAGAATAAAATTCCTTCCAGGCACCACTGCCATGAGTAAACATGAGAGTGCCATTAAGAAGGGACTTGTAAGAACTGTTGTAATCTGGAGAATTTTGCTTTCTTCTCATTTTACTTGTTCTGTTCAGTTGATTTATTTGTTCCAAAATCAAAGGGACCACTGTCCCGTGTATGCTTTTAGCAAGCTGGCAGGTCTAATTCCTGAGCTTTCAGAAGTCTCGGATGCATATTCTGTGCAGACCCAGAGATTCTGGCTTAAAATAATATCGTCTTAGAGCAGAGCACAATTCCACAATGCAGAGTAATATGAAAAATGGATAAACAGTTTTCTTCCTTGTGTCTTACTGGAGAGCTGGTGGAGAGAGAGCAACGATGGATGTGGAAAGCAGTGAGATTTGTATGCGTTTCAGTAGCTGCTCACCATGAATGGTGCAAATATTAAGTACGGAAGTCTTTACTCTCCAGCCCCATAGGCAAGTTAAAGTATTGCACTACGTTCTGCCTTAATCACGTATCTGCTGATGGATGCCACCGTGTAGTGGAGGGCTGTGGCTGTCAGGGGTAGAAGGAGGATGAGGAACTAGAACAGCAGTGGGCAAAATATGGCCCAGGGGCCAGATGTGGCCCTCCAGGCCATTCTGTTCAGCCTGTGGGGCCCCTCAAAAATTTAGAAAATTAATATTTATCTGCCCTGGGCTGCCTGTCATGTGGCCCTCAATGGCTTGCCAAACCTCAGTAAGGGCCCTCTGCCCAAAATAATTGCCCGACCCCAAACTAGAACCAATGCAAAGTTTTGACTTGGTTCTAATTGCTTAACTTCTTTCTACCCCTGACAGCCACAGCCCTCCTCTATACTGTTCATATCCCGTCTTCATCCTTAACCAAACATCTGCCACAGCTGATGCCTATAAAATGCTGTTGGAGAGCTTCCGTGCATAGGTATACACACACATTTTTATATTTCTTTGCATTGATACTGCTACAAAGGAGAAGGAAATTGAAAATGGAGGTGATGAGCAAAGAATCGGATGAAATATGTACAAAGAATTAGAAGCAAATTTGCAAAGCAAATTAAATTCATCTCCTATCTTCTTATCTATCTTTAAAAAAACCCACGCACATCAGGCATCTCATCTCTAACTTTCTAAACAGCTCATCTTGGCATTTCTCTATCCTGTTTTCTTCTGTGCTATCTGGTTGACGACTATAGCACATGCTGGTTTAATAATACCCAGGCTCAGAGTGATGAGCAATTTATTAGCAGCTTGTGAGTGAGACATTGTGAGGGATAATCAGGAGACAGGATTGTTTAGAATCCTTTTTATAATAGCTCAGACTGGGTGAATTTCATCCTTAGTGTAACACCATTGAGTTCAGTGGTGTTAAATCAGGACTAAATTAGGCTAGATTTGATCTTTGCTTTGGCATTGACTCACTGTCATCTTGGGCAAATGACTTTATCAGTATTGGAGGTGCAAAGAGATGAAGTCTTTTTCAGCTCTGACAACACTTGTCAAAAAGAGAACCGTTATGTGAGAGAGCAAGTAGTAGTTTTGGTAGGAATCCTTTTGGTGTGTTTTAGAGCAGAACTTGACTTACAACAGTAGTCAGATAATCAGCACTATCAATTTAATTCAGTTCTTTAAGGCCAGTTTTCCAAGATGTTTCCTCCAGTGGACAAGAGGCACAACAGCTGTATTTATGTTTGTACAGGGGCATTTGGGTGCACAAACTGGGTGTGGAAGTATTCCTCTTGCATTTGTACTTGCAAACGTATGTGGGTGTATGAATGCATGCATAGATTTTTGCAGATGCAAGTAATGCAGGCACAATATCAGAGACCCATTAAAGCTTGAATATTTATGCAATCAGAACAGTATAGACAGTAAAGCATATGGTTCAAAAACTATGTTCCAGGCTAGTTATTTTTTGTGTGTTCGGTGTTGGTAATATATTGGCCACATCAGGGTCATTAAATGCACTTTGTTACAAGGGCAGCAAGCTTCTTTCTTTCCAGAAAGAAAATGGTAGTGGCTTCTTAAAAAAATGTAATCTGATGCTAGTGAGATTATTTATGATAATTTTATAATATGTTACGAAACATTTATGATGTTTTGTCATAATTTCTGACTCAGAGTTTTATGATCTGATATTGGTGATTAGACTGAACTTGTTTCAGTGATGAAAAAATAAATTCTTTAGGCTCTGAAGTGTTTTACTGAGGTGTGTTACCTCTAGAGATTTGGAAGAGAAGTATGAGGGGAGCCAGTAGACAGTGTAGCAGATAAACACTATGGACTACATAAGGTTTCATAGTTTCATAGTAGGTACGGTTGGAAGGAACATGAGCAGAACATCAAGTCTGACCCCCAGCCATGGCAGGAAAGAGTACTGGGGTCAAATGACCCCAGCAAGGTGTTCGCCAGCCTCCTCTTAAAGACCCCCGGGGAGGAGCCAGCACCACTTCTCTTGGAAGTTGGTTCCAGATCCTAGCTGCCCTGACTGTGAAGTAGCACCTCCTGATGTCTAGTCTGAATCTCCCCTCTGCCAGCTTGTGACTGTTATTTCTAGTCACTCCTGGGAGTGCTCGGGGGAACAGGGACTCCCCCAGTGCCTGCTGATCCCCTGACCAGTTTGTAAACGGCCCCTAGATCCCCCTTCAGCCTTCTCTGGTGGAGGCTGAACAGGTTCAGGTCCCGTAGCCTCTCCTCATAGGGCCTGTCCTGCTGCCCCTGATCATGCGGGTGGCCTCCTCTGAACCCTCTCCATGCTGTCCACATCTCTCCTGAAGTGCGGTGCCCAGGACTGGACACAGTACTCCAACTGCGGCCTGACCAGTGTCACATAGAGGGGGAGGATCACCTCCTTGGACCTGCTTGAGATGCATCTGTGGATGCATGACAAGGTATGGTTGGCCTTCCTGACCATGTCCCCACACTGTCGGCCCATGTTCATTTTGGCATCAATAATGACTCCAAGATCCTTTTCTGCCTCTGCACTGACGAGAAGGGGGTTCCCCAGCCTGTAGGTCTGCTGCTGGGTCTTCCTCCCCAGGTGCAGCACCTTGCACTTGTTAATGTTGAAACCCATCCTGTTCTCATCTGCCCACCCCTGTAACCTGTCTAGGTCTGATTCCAGCCTATTCTTCCCTTCTAGCGTGCCCGCTTCCCCCCACAACTTTGTTCAAATTCACAGATGTCACTGTGTTTTTTACCCCCTCGTCCAAGTTGCTGATGAACACGTTGAACAGTACAGGCCCGAGGACCGAGCCCTGCGAAACCCCACTTCCCACATCCCCTGTCCACTACCGCTCTCTGGGTGCAGCCCTCCAGCCAGTTAGTGATCCATTTGATTGTAGGTGTTGATGACTGTCTACTTTCTGAAGGCAGAAGGGATTAATGAAAAGAACCTTTCACAACTGCAGGTCCATGGGATTTCTGCTGTTCCTTCCCAGCCATGTAACTGAGAAAGCAGCTCCAAGGAGGTGTGTTTGCTGCATATCCTGCTTACTCATTTTTAACCTTAATCTGCCTAGTGTAAGTGCTAGGCAATGATTCAGGTACAGTTACCAAGCCAAACCTGGGACTTTGACTAAGGATGCAGCTCAGACCAGATCAAATGGAATGTGGGAGGTGGGGAACCCATGAACATGGGCTTCCCTTTCCTGAACAGATACACTAATTGCAAAGGCAGCATCCAGGTTATGCACAGCTGGGAAGATCATGGATGTTTTCCACTGTGTGATGCCCAAAGGTTACAAAATCTGCAGTGAGCTACATGCGAGATTACTTGGCAAAGAGTATACCCAGTAAAATGGCCGTCTGACAAGGTAATCTTCTAAACAGATCATCACTTGATGCAGCAAGTTCACTTGGCAACAAGACTGCCACTGCCACATTGCAATTGCCTGGAGAGGCAGCAGTGCCAGTCATCAGACATGGAGCTTAGTCGAGCAGAATACCGTCGTCATCTGCCAGCTGGGTTAAGAGAAGTGATGGTGGCATTTGAATTTGCTGAATTTGCAGATTGCCTAAAGGTCTGGCATGGAATGTGTGTTAAGTACTTCTCAAGGCAAAAGGTTCTGTACAGAAATTCAGAAATATGTTACCAGTTTTTGTGGCTCAGCTACGAATTCTTAAATTTTACAGCTCATTTGAAGATTTCTTCTGCCCAATGAAAACCGTATTCAGGGGCCTTTTAATGTCAGGTAGGATTTGTAAGTGCAACCTAGAGCCAGGAGCAGAAAATGAAATGAAAGGAAAGTACTATTAAAGGCATTGGAGAAAACTGAGCACACAACTCTTACAGCTGTGTCTGTAGTGACATAGATGAGCAATGGAGTAGTGCAGTGGTTTTCAAACTGTGTTCAATGAAACCCTGGGGTTCCACAATAGGTCACCGGGGCAAGGGACAGAAGCTACACACCAGATGACTTAAACCAGTTTAAGTCATCTGAAACTGGTTTAAACCTGTAACAGAACAGAAGTTCAGTGCACATAAATCAGTTTCAGAAAGTTTCAAAATGGATGAAGCTGGTTTAAGATAAACCTGGTTGAATGTAGTATCAGACTTAAGTGATTTGGGTCAAACTGGTTGATGAACTTCTGTTCCAGTCCTCTTCCTGGTTCAAGTTAAATCACAGTCCCTCAGCATCCCAGCATGCTTTCCAGCCCTGGGCTGGGCTGGGCTGTGCTGTCTGCTCCAGCAGAGAAGGCTTGGGACGTGGGGAGGCAGGGACTGTCACCCATACCCCAGGCAAACCCCAGCTGGGGGCTAGGGCCAGGGAGGGGGTTAAACTTCCTTTCCCCTGAGTACAAAACTGCCCTGCCCTGCTAAAAACTTACTGCTGGCTGCATCTGTGGACTACAAATCCCAGAGGCACCTGGAAGCAGGAAGAAGTGATGAGCAACCCTGCAAAGTGGCTACTGTGATTCTGGACTGCAAATCCCAGAGACCTTGGGAGCAGCAGAAAGAGGAAGCGAGCACACAGTCCGTTCTGGCTACATGCCAGAGAGCCATGCTCTAGTGCCCCCTAGCTTCTGGCCTGAGCCACTGCAGTTATGAGGCTGCATTTCCTGAATAAAGAGTGAATGTCTGACCAATTGCTTCTCATCTTAATCTCTGCAAAGACTAACCTGCAAAGAATGAATCAGTTCAGCCTTGGGTTTTTCTGTCCATCTGTCCTTAGCCTGGGGGTTTTGCAGACAGACTGGGGGTAATGGCAGAGTGGGTTGAGAGTTGGTGTGCTGCTGTTGCTGTGCCAAGTTCTCTGGCTCCATGTCAGTGTTTAGGATAGGGGTAGAGGTCCCATGGCAGATGAAGTGATATAAAAAGGTTCTATGACCTCAGAAAATTTGAAAACCACTGGAGTATTGTATGCTTAAGATCAGCCCCCAGGTTTCCATACCTTATACACTGTTTCTGATAGGAGTTTGCCTGAATAAGGACTGCAAGAATGTGAGCACCATACTGACAGCTAGCGTGGGGAAACGCAAGAAAGATTTATCCAGTTATCCGGTACTGTAGTTACCCAGTGAGCTAAGATTTTTGTGGCATGTAGGCCAAGTACAGACCGTCAGAATGATCCAGGCTGAATTGATTCAATCTTCACAGTTTGGTCTAAGATGTGTAGATTGAACCAATAAGCAAGTGAACAGACATCTACTTTTGATTCCAGAAATGCAGCCACATGCCTGCAGTAGCCCAGGCCAGAAGCTGGGGGGCTCTAGAGCATGCCTCCCTGCTTGACTGAAGCAGACAGCTTGGGCCAACGCTAACCCAACCACACTGTGAGGAGGGGCTTGTGAGGGAGGTGCAAAGCATCCTGGGATGCTGGGGGACTGTGAATTAATGTCTTAATCTGGAGGGGATCTGGGACAGAAGTTCAGTAAACCGAATTAACCTAAATCAGTTAAGTCTGATACTGCATCCATCCAGGCTTATCTTAAACGAATTTTGGCTGTTTTGAAAGCCATTTACGTGCACTGAACTTCTGTTGTGTTACGGATTTGAACTGGCTTCTGATCGCTTGTACCGGCTTATGTGTAGTTTCTGTCTCTAGCCCTTAGTCTAGTAGGGAATCCTGTAACATGGGATTCCTAGAGCAGTGTTTCCCAAACTTTTTCCAGTCCAAGGCACACTTACATTAATAACATTTTCCGCAGGACATGGCCCCTCCCCCTGCCCTGCCCACAATTCTTTTTTGACCACATACAAAGTCATTAGAGTAGTGCGATGTACGTCTCGTGTTTGTACACCAGAACAGCAACATGACAACACACTTTGGTTCCATCCACAAAACTAATTTATATAAACGTTTCATATTTATATGTTCATATATGTGTGTGTGTGTGTGTGTGTGTGTGTATGCGTGTGTGTGTTTCATTTATTTATTTTTCTAATGTATGACTTTTGTGCCACAGCACACTAGTTGGGGAAACGCTGATCTAAAACAGTCCTATAAATATGTATCAAAATCTGCATGTTTTTATAGTGATTTCTACACAGGGCATTATGATTCAGTGGACAATACATCCCTTGTCCACGGAGTATTAACATTATAAATATTAAATTGTAAAAGACTCTCAAACCACCTTAGGTAGATAGATTAATTAAGCCTTTAGTGCAAATGTTATGCTTTATTTCTAGCTGGGTAAACTTGAAATTTAAGATGTGAGAGGCTTTGCTCAGTCTTGCTGAGTGGCACTGACTGGATAGATCCCAGCACTGTCAGCCCTCTACCTTTAATCCACCCTTCATCCCAGCGATAGAGAGAGAGTAAAAGAGATATCTGTGTGAACTTGGCTAGTGGTTATGAGGCGAGATGCCTGGCGGGGCTGGTACTTGACCATGACGGGGAGAGTTTAAGTGCAACACCGGAGACTAGCGACAGGCGTCCATTCGTAGGATATCGCTGACTCCTGGACAGAGGTGCTACTCGCGTTACAGGCTATTCCTTGTGCAGAGCTTGGTGGTGGGGAGAGAAGAGGATGATCTTTGCTCCTTCTTCAGAAGAACTACAGTACGAGTCAGAATACTGGATGAACAGTTGATTTTTGTTGAGTTTTCTCATTCACCTGTGATTTTGTGCACCTGATTATTATAGGATGCTATAGATTCTGGCCTTTCGTCTAGAAGTGCTCAGTTCCTAAGGTTTTTATTTTTTTGGATGCAATGCTTGAATGTATAAAATAACGCCATTAGTTGCTGTTGGTGTGGGATCATATAATTTGATAGGGTAGTAAACTTAGTTGATAGGCATTGTAATCCACTTTGTTAACTGTAGTGCCCTTGTCACTCATAAATTTCTGGATTTAACTGTCCTGTTCGCTGTGCAGTAGCCATAAGTATGAAAGCCAGTGACAATCGGTACTGTTTTTAACAATCCGAGTTAAGCTTCTACTTAGGCAGGTCAGCATAATTTGATTAGATTAGTGCAGCTAACTGAAGAAGTAAGCAATAGTTTCAAGTTTTTATCCAGTATGAAAGCTGCTTTTCATAAATGTCCAGAGCTCTAGGATTGACAAGCTTGTTTGTTTTAACTATGCTTTGCAGAAAGCAGAGCAAATGAACTTTTAGAAGTAAGCTTTCACCACCGGCCTCTAAAATTTCGGCTCAGGCCGTGTCCAGGGCTTCTCTCTGCCACTTTGTTCTGCTGCTGCGGTGGAGAAGAGGAATGAATATAGAGCTGTCATCAGCAACACACAATTCCTCTCGTGGGTGTAGCAAGAGCACCAGTAATCCAGAACTGCAGAATGGTCCATGGAGGGATACTTGCAGCTCCAGTAGGTCGGAGCAGCCCTGATTTCCTCGTATTATACTGTGACTCAGACTAGTCACTACCTGTCTGGAAGATTAGGGGAGAAAAAAAAAAAGTGCCTGTAAGCTATTTTCATTCCCTGTCCTCACACCAGCTGGTTTCTGATGAAGTTTGAAGGGTTTTATACCTGCAGAGCCCTACAGTTGTGTGTAGAAATAACAGTTGCACATATATACTGGGCACTTGGATGCCTAATGCAATTCTGCATTTAACTCTTAAAAAAAACCCCTTAAACCTAGAAAATGACATTTGTAAAAACTTAGGATTGTAGAATTGAACCTGGTTTCTGAAGCACAGAAGCCCCTTTAAAGCTGTATCTCTCATAATGCACCTAGAGAAGAATTCGTGAATATTGTACTGGTTTTCACGCAGGGGAGAGCCATCCCACAGCAGCCGTGGACTCCAGCTCTGTGAACCTGAGGGAGTACGGTGGTGGTAGCATGTACAGTTATGGAAGTGGAAGGGGGCTGACTGCCGGTTATCCTGCAGAAAGGACTGTTACATTGGTTTTTAAACTGGAAAGTACTGGCTTGGCCACAGTGAAGATGCAAGTCCCCAGGGGATAATTCCTGTCACTCGTGCTACTGTGTATTTTACACCCAGCTCTAGGAGGAAGGCAAAGCATGAATCAGTTCTTGGATTCTGCTGAGAATGGTGGTGTGTGAATGTGAACGCTCACACGCACTCTGGATGTGTGAAGAATTATTCCTAAAGAAGAATGTGGGTCAGGGAATGTGCGTGGGTGATTGAGAGAAAAAGAGTTTTTAGCTCGTGTAAGAGAAATATCAGGCTTGGTATTCATATTCCTCAATTCTGTCTTAGCCTCAGGGGCGGTAAAACTGAACCAGTACACTAGCTAAACAAGGTCCTTGTCCCGTAGATCATGAAGTCTGAATTGGAGGAGTACGCTTTTGTTAACAGCTGGGGACTCAGCCCAGTTACACATTGTGTCCTGGGTTCCTGGATTCGTGAGATGTTATCTTGCTTTAGTTTGGTCCTCAGGATCTCAGATGGTGATGGGTGCCTCAGGGGTCTGCCACTTGTCAATTATCATTTTTGCTTGAGGTGCCAGTAGAGAAGATGGGGAATGCAAATGATTGGAGAGTGTGTCTGAGCATCCGGACAAGCATAGCCGAGCCAGTACAGTAGACAAATAAAGTCTCTGCCCGAAGAACTGAGCATCAGTATCAGTAAAGTCTGATGTTTCTTATGAGAACGTTATCTGGAGTGAATAATGCTGTCATTCAGGCCACCTAGTTATTATCTGAAACCAAGCCTTTGTGGAATTACAAGTGAAATGTTTAAAACATAGCTCTGTCCCTTGGCTGGAGCAGTTCAACATCTACCTATTACTGAAAAAACGAAGTTCACGGTGCAGTGATGCTAATGCTTTCATTAACAAAGAGACATATCAAAAGCAACCAGGATGATAAAATCTCTCCTGTGTTGCGCTGGATACGGTTTCAGAACTTGGAGGGGTAGGAAGCAGCGTCCCTGCTATATAGATGATGATTAAGTCGATGTATCAATAGAGTGTATAAGCCAATCAGGTTGTCCTTTCAGCCTAGCAAAGATGTTAACCATTCTGCAGGTCAGTATAGATAATATTTCATTTAGTATAAAGGAGATTGAATTGGGATTTTGTTGATTAAAAACAAAGGGCTATAGCTTGCCCTTTTAAAAATAATGTAAATGTTGCACATCTGTGCATGACCCTTAAGGAGAAATTCTATAGAATGTAATTGAAGCATTATTTATTCCGTTGGCTCTTTTCGGGCCAGCTCATACAATTAACTCACACGGAAATAATTCTACGGCCTGTCTTTTTAAAAAAATAAGCTACAGAAAGGCTCTCGCTCTTTATTAAGTTGCACAGGGGTTTTTTTCCTAACAATTTCAATAGAAACCGTTACATTTCTTTAGAACCCTGAAGGTAGTTAATCAAGATTAATCTGAAATCTATAAACCAATGATTCCCAACCAGGGTACCATTTCAAGAATGCCTTGAAAACCATTTAGGGGTGTTTTAGTGTGCAAACATGATTCACAAGATGAACCCAGTGATTTCATATAAGAATCCATAGTGTTAAAATTTATTCTGTCCTGTTGTGGTCTTTTTGGGGTTCGTTGGTACAGAAAAATAGCTGTACTATTTTTCCGTAGTCAAACAATGAGTGAAAACTAAGAGCTTGCATTTTCTGAGGGATGCCTTGAGCCTAAGAAGGGGAATGCCTTAGGTCTAACCAGGGGTGCCTTGAGTCGAGAAAGGTTGGGACTTACTGCTTTAACCCCTGCAGAACCCTATACATCCAGTCCTATTACACTCTATAGGGGTCAGTAGCCTGGGCCTGATCCAAAGCCGTTTGAAGGAAACATTTTGTAGTAGGTGCCTATGAGGGAATGAACACAATTTGGCCTCCAAAGATCGGTGTTTTAGCTGCTGTTGGTTAGTTGGTGTTGTTTCTTCTAATGGGCTGTAAAACGAGCTTTTCTTGTTGTCCTGTGGTTTAATTCCTTTTAGATGAACTGCAGTGACAAACAAGGATTCTGATGCATTCAGATTCAGATATATGTGTGTGTGTGTACACAAACACGGACTCACACAAAGCTAGAATCTTACCTTGTCTTGTGCTGGGCTGCTTATTTTCCACCTGCAAAGTGGAGACATTTCCCTGCCGGCTCTCAGAGCTGTCGGTTTGATTCATTTCTGCTCTCAGAGGAGGCAGCTCCAGAGGAAAGGGTGGTTAATTTTCACATTTGTAGAAAGCTGAAAGAAATGGAGCAGTATTGATATTTACTGAAGTTTGGAAAACCCTGATTCCCTGGGTGGAGCAGGTGATTCTGTTATAGCTAGTTATGGTAGAGATGTTCTCTGCTCAGTGATTTTTACCTTAGACCAGGGCTGTCAAACATTTGGGCTAGGGACAGACATTACACACAAACTGGTGTAAGTGGTTTAAACCTGTAACAGAACAGAAACCGGTTTGAAAATGGCTGAAACCGGTTTGAGATAAACCTGGTTAAATATAGTATCAGACTTACCTGATTTGGCTTAAACTAGTTTATACAATGTCTGTCACAGACCCCTGGCTGGTTTAAGTTAAATCAGAGTCTTCTAGCACCTGGCATGCTCTCTCTGCTGGGTGTGCTTGGCTTCCCCCAGCCCTACACCCCCTCACTGCTCAAGCAGGAAATCTCCTCTTCCCTTCCTCCTATCTCCCACATCATGGGAGACCCTAGCCATGCGGTATGTTAGCTAATGATTAGCGGTGCCTCTGTGTGTGTCTCTCTCTCTCCAGTTTCACTGGGGTAGGAAAACAGAACAATGACTACTAAGGGCTGTTTGGAGCTAATCAACAGGTCAGCTGGTAAGCTGTCTAAGAAGTTTGAAGTAATGGAGAGAGACCATAGTTTTGCTAATTGGGTGATAAAGACTGTTATCACTATCAGCCCTCATGGCTTGCTTGCCTGTCAGTTTGCTGCAGCCAGTATGACAAAGCAGGGAGGGAGACTGAAGAGCCGCTTTTCAACAGATGCTGTACCCCACTAGCCTCAGAGTGCTAGCCTGGCGCTGGGGGCTGGCAACACTCCTGCCCCCTGAGCAGCCAGCAGGTAAAAGCCCGGGACCCTGTAGGCAGACCTCCCTAATGAGAGAGCCCTGCTGGGGGCTGGCCGCGTTCCCCACAGCTCAGCTCAGCTTCCTCCAAAAGGGAAGGGAGGGCTGCTCTGGCACCACCTCCCAGCTTCTAGCCTGAATTTCTTCAGTCCAGAGAGAATGTCTGTCTGGTTTCAGACCAGTTCAGCCTAGCCAGGTTAGACTAACCTGCAAAGTTTGAATTACTTCAGGCTCAGGCTTCTTTAATGTCTGTCCCTGCCCGTGGTCTTCAGGCCAGATACGGCTTGTGATGCTGTTCTGTTTGACTCACCAGACTACTAGTAAGCCAGTGAATTTGGGGGGTGTGGCTAGTGATGGACGAGGCCTGCCATGGAGTCTGAGGATCTGGGGCACTTGTGGACATGGCAATCAGTGGTAGGCTGAGTGAGGGTTGTGGCGACACAGCCTTTACTTGTTCTATAGCCACCTGGCTAGCCACTGCTTGTGCCACTTCTGCTATGGCCTGGCCCGTGGCTGCTTGCCCCACTTGGTGTCACTGCCATGGGGGCTGCCGCCGCCATGCTGTTTGCTGCCACTGTTACATCCACTCTTGCTGTCACCTTGTGCCTCGGGCTGCATTTAGCCTATGAGAACCCAGGGCAAAAGGTGAATTTGGCACCCATGTCTTCAGCTTAGTCCTTCTGCCCTTCTTTTGATTATTATCCTCAGACGCCTTTGAAATGGAAATATCTTATATCCCATTCATATCTTCGTTTCAATGGGACAATTGAAAAACAAATTACTGATCGGCACACTTAAATCTGATCCTGAAGCAGTTTCATGTCAGCGTGACTTGGACTTCAGTGGAATTGATCTGGATTTGACCTGGAGTAAAGGAGATTAGAATCAGACCCTAAGTATGTCTGGCAGTAGAATCTGGCATTCAAGGCATGTATAAGGTATATGACAACGTTATTCGATTATCAGAACCAGAAAGCGCCCCTCACATGCACCCATCCTCAAAAACTGAATCTATTTGCATATGCTAAAAAGAAAGGGGCATAGTTGGCTGTTTTCCAAATATAATCCCAAATTCTATTACTTAGGAGCTTCCTGCTGTTTTAACTACGTTTGGCAAGCTGAACTTCAAACAAAGGCTCACACCAGCTCCTGGCCTTTGATTATCAAGTGCAAAGACAGAGGGTAAGAGAGGAGCAGTACTTACATATATACATGAACAAGGAGATGCTTCAAAATGAAGAAAAGGAACAAAACAAAAGCCAGTTTTACTCTAGAAAGGAAAGATGGCAGGACTATTGGAAAGCCAAAAGGAGCCTCCAGAATTGCCGTGAGCTGCAGCTTTGCTAGGAAATGCAATTCACATCCTCAGACAGGTGGTTTATCCGAGGGTGAGAACAGCTATTTAATCATGGTGCTTGCAAATGTAATCTTGAGGACGTCCTTAGTCCACACTCGGATGTTATTGTTGGGGCTTACAAGGACTAATATCCTGAAAGAGTTGTGGCTGCATAGAGCACCAGACCGAGCTGCCAGGCTTTACGCAATAGTTCCATCTCTACTGCCGACTCTGAACTTGGTTTGCCAGCCTGCGTTCTTGCAAAGCTTTCCAAAGGATCCTTGTGTTTTGCTGACAGCTGTGACAGGACAGAGGTTGACTCCTGTCGAGTAGTCACCTGTGTGGCATGTACTCATGGAACCGATGGGTGTTGTTACATAGGGGTTACCGTTCGGAGCTGTGTTGATTGCTATTGTAGGGCATGTGTAGATGAAACGGGGGCCCTAAATTGAAGCGGTGGGTTTTTAAAAACACAACTTCAATTTAGGGCCCTTTAAACCCCTGTGTCGTTGACACACATGAACTTACCTGCCTCTCCAGCGCCAGGGAGGGGAGGGTGAGCTGCTGGTGGGTGGAGTGGCCCCAGGGCTGCACGGAGCCTCATGCTTCACTCTACTGTGAACTCCTCTGAGGAGTTTTAGTTTGCTGCGCCCCAGGTCATTTAAGGTGCATTACGCCGGCAAATTTGCTACACCAGCTGGAATTACTGTGCAATACACCTCCGATGTGTGCAAACACCAGCACCGTTAAAGTAGTACAAAAGCATTTCACCTGATATAAAGTGTCATGCACACATGCCCCTCTTTTCGTCTATGTATGGCCTTAAAAGCGATCTTCACTTCTTCCTGCCTAATGCTGGATAAGGTAGAAGGGGTAGAAAGGAAAAAGGGTTTGTGCTTCACTGGAAAATGGTTTGTCATTGGCAATAGCTGTCAGCTCCACACTTCTCCTTCACTTGCATATTCCTCTTCATTGGGAGCCAAAACGCTTTCAGTGCTGTTACAAGAAGTCAATAGTAGCTGCTGTATTTAACACGAATTGAGGGGGATCTCCAGGACTGACAGTTCATCTTGGCTATATTTTCTATAATGTAGACAAACTGATGAAACGGCCATCTCTCTACCAGTCATCTTTTATAGACTGAATGGAGCTTCTGCTTTTATTTCTAGACCAGAAACATCAGTCAGTTTCAAATAGCATCTTATTAGGGATCTGAGGAAGAACATACAGATGAGTTGAACCAAATATAAATATATCATCCTTTGCAGCATAAATATCCTTTGCAGCAGATACGTGAATGATAGAAGTCTATCTATTCAGTGTAGGACCAATTTGTGAGCAGAATACATCAATGGTGAAAGTTGTGACCAAGACTAAGGCTAAGTAGCCATCAGTGTGGCTGCCCAAGCACTTATCAACTTGACAATCTGGAAAGTGAATGTGCACAAAAGATGAAAGGAATTCTTACGCAAGAGGTAAATTTAAAAATCAGTTTTGTGCTAAAACTTGCCTGAATTTTCTTTTTCTTTTTTTTCAACAATAGCATGAAAAACACTGAAATGCCAAATAATTAAAATTAAAATGTGCAAACTGCATGTGAAAGAGCAGCAGCAAAAAAAGCTGTAAAAGTGTCATGTTGCCAGTGCAGAGAGAGCTCAAATTGGCATTGGAACTTGCAAGGTTTGTTCTGGTGGTTGGTGGAGAAAGGCAGAAAATTTCCAAGTGTGTATTTGGAACTGGCACCCCAAGGATCAACATTTGACCCATTAAGTGAGAAGTCCATTGGCCATCCAGTGAGCTTATCACTGGTTTCTGCCTTCGGGCAGGGAAGTGATGGATGCAAAAGTACCTTTATGCCACTTTCTGGACTTCTTCTAGTTGTGAGTCACAAAAGCAGTGCTCATCCCGGAAAGATTAAGCCTCAATGGTGTTTAAAAATACTGTACATTTAGATAACATTTCTTATCCAGGGCTCTTGGAACTGCTCACAATTAATGGAGGTCTGAAGCCTCCCTGTGATGCTGGCAAGAGATACTTGGATATTAGGGCTAAGTACATACAGTCAAAAAGCTCAGGCCTGAATCGATTCATTCTTTGCAGATAAGTCTAAACAGCAGCGATTAAACTGAAAAACAACTGGACAGACATTAATTTTTGATTCAGAAAATGCAACCACATACCTGCAGTGGCTCAGGCTCAAAGCTAGGGGGGGAATAGAGCATGGCTTTCTGGCACATAGCCAGTGTGGGCTGTGTGTTTGCTTTCTCTTCCTGCCGCCACCGAGGTCTCTGGAATTTGCAGTCCAGAATCACGACAGCAGGACTCAGCAGGGTTGCTCATCTCTTCTTCCTGCTTCCAGGTGCCTCTGGGATTTGTCTACAGTTGCAGCCAGCAGTAAGTTTTTTAGCAGGGCAGGGCAGCTCTGTACTCAGGGGAAGGAAAGTTTAATCTCCCTTCCTGACCCCAGCCCCCAGCTGGGGTTTGCCCAGGGGTGGGTGAAAGTCCCTGCCTCCCCATGTCCCAACCCTTCTCTGTTGGAGCAGACAGCACATCCCAGCCCAGGGCTAGAAAGCATGCTGGGGGACTCTGGTTGAACTTAAAGTAGGAAGGGGTCTGAGACAGTAGTTCCATAAAACTTGGGCTTGACCCAAATCACTTAAGTTTGATACCACATTCAATCAGGTTTATCTTAAACCAGTTTCAGCCATTTTAAAACTGAGTTATGTGCACTGAACTTCTGTTCCGTTACAGGTTTAAACCAGTTTCTGATGACTTAAACCAGTTTGTATAACTTCTGTCCCGAAAGTATTTCACCGGTTGCAGAAAACGAGAGGGAGTTTCGGTAGCTGGAACATAGGTGGATGGAATCCAGGCTAACAAAAAGCTCTATCAGTTCCTTAATGACCATGACTTCTGTGGACCTAGTTTGATGCGTCTTTTAAAGGACATAACCTCTATCTGCCCAGAGTGCACCAGCCTCACCCTACCTCAGACTAGTAGGGAACTAAGCCAGGTTTTAAAATGCCTGCACAGCTTCCAGGTGCAGGCGGTGTTCCTGTGGATTCTGCTGCCTGGTTTAATTTCTCTCGGTTTGTGACCATGGAGAGGGGCACAATATGAAGCTTTTGTTCTGTGAAAAGGGATCCTAGAGTTTTGAGAAGTTGTGTTGAACCACAATTAAAGATTTCACAAGGCAGACATTAGTTTGCAAGACTAAATGTAAAGGCTAATACATTATGAAATATGGTGAAATTTAATGAATATGGGCACAGAAATGCCTATTGAGAAATGTCTTAACACACAAACGTTTAACCTGTATACACTTGTGCTCATGAAGCACGTATTTAGTCCCAGTAAATAAATTCAGTAGAGCTACAAGTGCCTATGATACTGATCACGCGCTCAGCTGCTTGCAGTATTCAGGCCCACAAGCCTTTGTGGATCTGTCAGGTTCTCACTGCCCTAATATGCAATATAAAGCCATCCTGATATCCCTACAGAAAGTCTCGTAATTCATTGAAATTGCTTTCCAGGCTGACTGACTGTACTTCCTGATTTTCAAATATTGTAACTTGAGTGTTTTATATAAATATGCTGAAAGGAGACAGTTTGTTTATATTAAAGACTATTAGGCTCTTAAATTGTGTTTGGAGAATAAAGCTGTTTGTTTAGATAAGTCCTCAAGAAGCCTTTGTGACCCACACTCTTTATTAATGTTTTGGATTCCCCTGAAGGAAGTAATCAATAAATTTGATGGCGTATTTATTTATTTAGTTGTTTATTTGTCCCACCATAATGCTTAGGAACCCTTGGTGTGGATCAGGATTCAGTGTGCTAAAATAAAGTAAAATTAAATGAAATTCTTGTGTAGATACCCTCAGTTTCAAGTTTCAGCCCAGAGGGACATTAAGTGTCTGAAAGAACTCCTTCCTGACAAATAAGATTTCGAATACACGGGGCTCTTTTTTTTTCTTTTCTTCATTTGTGGGATGGAGGAGGTCAGGTCTCCTAATGTAAGAATGCAAATAATTTGTTTGGCTTTGTAGCCAATGGGACTCCCCAGAGGTTAAACATTACCCATTTGATTTTTGATTTTTATAGTTGCATAAGAAACTGTCCCCTGAATTCAATTTTTGTCTGAGATGCTCCAAATAATGTTTTCCTCATCATTATTGGTACCAGTTTTTCCCTCATAGTCTGTCTCTGTTGCTCTGCCACAACTAGAGAACTGCTTATTGTGTTGTATGCAGCACTCTACCTTGCTTACCCAGAAGTATAAGAGTTTCTTTTGTTCGTCAGAAACTGCATGGGAGCGGCTGCCATTACGACATGGACCATTTTCAGCACAAACTAGTTGTGGAGGAGAGAACGGAGCCTCCTAGAAAATTCTCACTTCTAAACTGTCCCAGGTTTGCTGTTGAGGATTTTAATTAAAACAAACAAGTGCTAATGCAAGAGTTAAATTCATTTTTGCCAGCAGGAGGGAGCAGATTCTGGTTCAAAGGAGCTTGAGCAAAATGGCACCATCCAAAGTTCCTACATGCTCTCCTTTCCCTGGAGGCTGCCTGCTCTGACCACATATACCGCGAAATGTAGTCTGATATCATACTGTGTGGCATAAACAGGTTTCCACAAAGGCCAGGAAAGAACACACCGAGCCCTTCTACCCCATCATTTAGCAGAGTAAAGGAATTTGGATCTTTTTCTTCTGCAGCGTTAAGTATAGAGAAGCAGTCCCTGCTTTCTCCCGTAGACCAGAACTTCAGCTCAAAGTCAGTGGAACTGGGCTAGTTTACGCCTGTTGAGGGTCTGGCTTTGTAGACTGGGGCAGGCAATTATTTCAGCTGCAGGGCCACTTAACGAGTATTGGTGAGCTGGCAAGGGCAGCAAAGGTAGCTCTGCCCCTTGACAGGTGCCCTGCCCCACTGGTTGCCACCTTGGGACCGGGAGTCCTGGCCCCTAGCCCCTGACCTTTGCCACCAGAAGTCCTTCCCCTTGCCCCCAGAAGCACTCCTTTCGGAAAGGAGGTCTGCCATCTTGGACCTAGAAAAAAAACAACAAATTGTGTACTAAAAATCAAACATTGACAATAACATTTAAAATTTATTTAAAAAGAAACATTTTTGTCTCAATTTGTGTGCATTTGCATGGTATATATAGAAGTGATTGCATAATGGCTCAAAATCAGGTCTTACTCTTGTATATTGTGGCGGTGTGAGTATGGGGTTTGTAGGGGATGTACATATGTGTACGTAGGGTGTGTGGGTATTTGGGGTCTGTGGGGGGATGTTTGTGCGGATGTGTGGATGGGTATGGAGTTTGTGGGGGGTGTATGGATGGAATGTATGGATGGAGGTGTGTGGGGGTATATGTGTGTGTGGTGGAGTGTGTGCACACAGCAATGAGCAGGGCTTCTCCCAGAGGCACGTAGGGGTGTGTGTGTAGGGAAGGGTGTGGCTTGGTACAGTGTTTGTGGGGTATGTGCTTGTGTGTGGGGGAGGGTGTGGTTATGATGGGATATGTATGAGAGCCCCTCCCTCGCGTGGCCCCCTGAGCACCTGCCTCTGCCCTGCAGCACCCCAGAGCCCGTGCTCCCTGCAGCACTTCCCTGCCACCGCCAACACTGCATAGCCCCTGCACACCCCTCGCCCACTCCGGGCTCACCCCGGCCTGCCTCGCACCTGCTGTGCGCCTCCTTCCTGTGTCACATTCTGCTGTCCCCTGGGGATGCAGGAGGGCTAGGGTGGCTCCACAGCTGCACTGCCTTTCTAGGAAGTCCAGATGGCAGCAGGTGCTTCCAGCTGCCACTGCTACTGGACCCAACCCTGTGGTACCGGTGTTGACCCACGTTACACAGTCCCAACCCTGCATGCGCCATGCCTTATTCAGGCTCTCCTATCCAGCTTCAGCAGCGGGTATGTGCATGTGGGACAGCTCGCTGTTGCCAGCCATTCCTGCTGCAGCTGCCCGGAGCCTGTGCCAGGCTACCCTGTGTCTGCTCTGCACTGCCCCTGCTGCCCCACTGGGCAGCCTAGAGATGGTGGAGACAGTGGCATAGGCGCAAGGGAGCTTGGCGTGGGCTCTGGGTGTCTGCAGCAAGAATGGCCAGCAGTGGCAAGGCGAAGGGACTGCTTTATCCTACACAAAACAATAGTTTCTATCCCGCACTGTTGAGTCTTTATGGGCATAGGGTGCGCGGGGTCGGGGCTGCACAGAGCACGTCCCCACCAATACTATAGGTCTGGGGCCAGAAGCAGAGGCAGGTGGAATGAGCCGCTGCCACCTGGGCACCTTAGCAAGGCAGTCTAGATGCAGAACTGCCCCAGCCCTGCTGCGTGCCCAGGGGGAAGCAAGACTCACCACGTCTGGATGGTACCTGAGACAGGTAGGACCAAGGGACCTGTGGGCTGTATTTTGCCCACTCCTGTGGTAAAATCCTCTGCCTCAAGTGCTTAGAAAGGCTTTTATCCTGCTTGAGCTAATTAAATAATATGGCACGGTTGAGAAAACACTTTGGAAGCTTTTTAAGCAGCTCTAGGTTATTCAGCACCAACATAAAATAAAATAAGAAATGTCAGAGTTCCCCATGGATCTGGTGGAGAGAAGAGCAAATGTTTAATTGGACCCAACAGTATAATTTCTAGGTCTTGTGTCCTGAAACAATTTGTGGAGCCCCTCTCTAGTGCTTCATGCAGAACCGCCTGGTTGCCTGGCACTAACGTCTTCAGGTTCTGTCAACTCGTTTCATAAGAAGACAGATGATTGTATTTCTCTGATATAACTTTTCCATGTGAGCGATCATTGCAATGTCCATGGAGCTCCTGAATGGAAGGGGAGGTGGGATCCTGGGTGAGAGGGGAGACAGCAACTACTTAGTCTTTATTTATTTATTTATTTTGCGTTAGTAGTAGTGTTTGCTCTGACCGGCTTGGAATGCAAGCATAATTTTTCAGACCACTAAGTGCAGAAAGTTGATCACAAGTTTTGGATGGTGGGGAGAAGGGTTGTTGGAGTGCATATGTTTAGGCAGAGGCCATTGTGCCTGTTTAATCTCTGATCAGATTCAGGTATAGCAAATGTTAAAGAGATCTCTGTTTTAAATAGGTGTGATCCTACTAATGATACGTGCCAAATGCAGCGTGTTGATTTTACTGGTTTTAGAGTAGAGGTGACTACCCAAGTTCAGGTACCCTTTGTTTCTATCCTGGTTTAAGCGGATGAATATATTTAGCTGATTCTCTGTCTTCCCTGTGCATAATACTAGGTCACTTCAACAAAATGATAAGGTTGAATATGGTGAAATTATAGGGTGTTGGTCAGACTGGCTTTCTGGAGAAAACCTCTTCACTGCTAGAGTTAAAATGCTTAGCCCTGTCTATATTGCAAAGTGAGTTCTTTCCACATACACTGCTTTAGCTTTATTTCATGTATCCGGCCAATCAATTGTTGTGACTTCACTAGTAACTTTGCAGGGTCATTGGATGCCACGCATAAGAACTGGAAGTCAGTGTAAGTAAACCGTAAGTCAGTGGAGTGCAGTATTACCATGGATACTTATTCCAGAGAACTGACATATTATTATCTTGTATTACACCAATTTGACCCCAACAAACACAAAAGCTATGTTCCCATTTTGCTGGCACTGTACATAGAATTAAGGAAAACGGTTTTTGCTGTGAAATGCTTTTAATGTAAATAGAAGAGGCAAACAAAACAAGCCTTATCTTCATTTTACAGATGAGCCAAGTACAGACAGTCAGAAAGCCCAGAGGTGAACGATTCAATCTTCTCAGGTTAGTCTAAGCTGCATATATTGAACCAATAAACAAGTGAACAGACATTCATGTTTGATTCCAGAAATGCAGCCACATGCCTGCAGTGACCCAGGCCAAAAGCTAGGCAGTGCTGGATAATGCCTGGAGCAGAGATCTTGAGCTAACACTACTGCACCCACCCGGAGGGGGAGGCTTTGTGAGGAAGGTGCAAAGTATCTAGGGATGCTTGGGGACTGTGACTTAAGTTAAATCTGGAGGGGATCTGGGACAGAAGTTCAGTAAACCGATTTAGCCTAAATCGGTTAAGTCTGCTACTACATCCATGCAGGTTTATCTTAAACTGCTTTTGGCCATTTTGAAAGCAGTTTGTGCACACTGAACTTCCGTTGTGTTACAGATTTGAACTGGTTTCTGATCACTTATATTGGTTTATCTGTAATTTCCGTTCCTAACATTGGAACAGGGAGAGAAGGTGGCATAGGGTCACACTAGGGAACTGCAGCAGCCGCAGCTGGTGCTTTAACCACAAACTCCTCTTTCTTAATCTTTAAGAAAGCAGCCTCTCCCTTCAAATTCATCTAGGAGAACTTGAGCCTCTTGTTGTAGTTTCCCTTTCACCCAAGTTTAACAGCCCCTGTGGTAGAGTAGAATTACAACAGCTCAGGAGGGTGCTGCCACAAATCATGTTGAGGGATTCTGTCCAATCCCTGGAGAACACAATTATTGCCATTGTTGAGAAATCCTTGGCTTTCATGGACTAACACAATTAAAATCCCATGTTACACATGTTCTGTTTCAGGACTGGCAAAGATCAGAGCATTTGCTTTTGGGTGGACATTGGATAACAGTCGTCATAGAGCCTTTCATCTGTGGTATCTTATGAAACAGGTTAAATATTACCACATCTGCTGCACTGATGTGGAAGCTTCAGTAGACAGGTTAATTGTTAAGATTTTAAAATGGAAGTTAGAGAAGACAGTGCGGTTATAGATTTATTTTGTTATTATTGCTGTTATACATGGGCAATCAATCCTTTTATTTTATATTTAATTCTATCCAATATTCCTTGTATGGGATCCAAAATGTAATATTAGGTTTGGCAAACTCTGCTGCAGTCTGAAATCATCTCCCTCCTGTGTGAGTATAACCCATGTTTTCAGTCTATAATCTGGACCGAGTCTCTGTTTCTGATCATGATGTTTAATTCCTAAGCAGAGAGCATCTGTCAGTGAGCCTATCTACTTGAGCATTGAAATTTGGAGACCGGGGCCCCATTCTCTTCCCTACTACAGACTCGCTTGGTGAGTGTAGGCAAGTCTGTGCTTCAGCTTGTCCATCAGTAATAGAATTAAAGATACTTACTGCTATACAAATGAAAAAAAAATACTGTATGAGTTCTAAGGATTATTACCGCATTTTTTATTTTAAGGTGTGGTGCAGGGCCAATTAGTAGATTGCAGCTACCATGCTGGCATGTGGTTTGCCAGCAATCCCAGAAGGCAGCCCAGTCTAGGAAGCCGGAGTGCCCCTTGGATCAGCTGCTGGCCAGTGTGCTACTGTACCCTACCCTTCTCAATGCAGACTTTGGCAGAACATGTTGGTGGCCTCTGAGATGATCTCTAGCACCCTTTTTGGCTACGGATAGATGTTCAAAAAGTCTGAGCCTGAGTTGATTCAATCTTTGCAGATTAGTCTAACCTGGGTAGGCTGAACCAGTTTGTAACTGGACAGACATGCTCTCTGGACTGAGGAAATTCAGGTACATGCAGGCAGTTGGTCTGTCTAGAAGCCAGATGGTGCTAGAGCAGCCCTCCCTTCCCTTGCAGTGCTGAGCTGAGGTGGGCACGGCCAAGCCCAGCAGGATGCTTTGATTAGGGAGGTCTGCCTGTATCATCCCAGGCTTTTCCCTGCTGGCTGCTGAAGGGGTGGGAGTGTTGCCAGCCCCCTGCTAGCACTCTAAGGCAAGGAGGGATGTGCAGTGCATGCATCTGTTGTTGATATGGAGCCTTTCAGTCTCCCTCTCTCTGCTTCTTTATATGGTCTGCGGTAAACTGACAGGCAAGCAAGCCAGCATGGGGCTGATAACAGTGTTTATCACCTCATCAGCAAAACAGTAGCCTCTCTCCATTAGTTCATACTCTTCTTAAACAGTTTACCAGCTGACCTCTTGATTAGCTCCAAAAATCCCTAAGTGGTTTGCCTGTCCCAGTGAAATTGGAGACACACACAGACATTTCTCAACATTAGCTAGCATACCACATGCCTAGGTTCTGTGGGGCTGGGGTCTGTGTTGTGGGAGAAGGGAGGGATCAGGGGAGAGGGAAGGGCAGGGGGAAGTCAGGCAGACCCTGCTGGACCTGCAGTCTCTGCTGGAGATCCAGCCATTGAGCAGAGAGGAGGAGCCAGCTGTGCTGTGGAGCAGAGAGCCCTGCCCAGGCGCAGCCTGGTTTGTCTTAAACTAGCAAGGGACCTGGGACAGATACTGAATCAACCAGTTTGAGCCAAATCAGTTAAGTCTGATATTACATGCAACCAAGTTTATCTCCAACTGGTTTCAGCCATTTTCAAACTGGTTTATGTACATTGAACTTCTGTTCTGTTACAGGTTTAAGCCAGTTTCTGATCACTTAAACCAGTTTCTGTGTAATGTCTGTCCTTAGCCTTCATGACTGCTTTCTGGCTGGTGCACTTGGAGGAGACACTGATATGTCTGGGAGCAAGTGGTGTGTAAATGCAACAGGTCATAGTGTCTTTTTGCCATTCTGTCCTCATGTGCTTTTCTAGGGCAAGGCAGAGAGAGGTTTTAATTGCAGTGACACTGTGCAGTGCAGCATATTGAGGAAGATAATTGCTTCCTAAAGTAGCCAGTGCATGTGGTGTCTCAAAGCCAAGGCTGAGACCAAAAATAAAACTCAGTTCCACCACAGGATGCAAAGTACGGTACTTGGAATTTCAAAGGCCAAAACCAATGCCTTGCATTGGGTTAACTATTACAATGATCTGAGAAAGCAAAACTGCTGACTTGGATAGGGGCTTTGTAACCTGAACTGTTGCTGCTGTTCCTAATGCTCCAGTCATACAGTGCCTCCCCAAGTGAGCAGGATGCTGCCCAACTCAGACCCTGTAACATTTTATTCTCATGCCAGGCCTTTGCTGCTGTTTCAACCACTAGAGGAAGGATGCATGAGGAAAGACCTTTAGCAGCATTAGTGGAAGAGATATGTGACATACAGGGCACATATAAGCTGAATAATTTGGGAAGCAGTAGAGAGGGAGCATGCCTTATACCTGCTTTTGAGAGAAGCATCTCCTCTTTGCAGAGCCTGCTGCCTGAAGCCTGCAGGTGCATCTGGAAAAGGTTGAGATCCTGGTTACCAGCCTGAGCACCATTGTGTGTGCACGCCCAATGACCTGTTACTGCTCACAGGGCCTGACAGACTCTCTGTTGATTTCAGTGCGCTTTGGATCAGACCCTGGGAGTGCTACAGGAAGGATTGCGTCTGGAAATTGGATGGGAATCCTAGGGAAATAGAAGCCGTCTTGCCTTCTTCCTATGCACAGTAAAAACAACTTACTAAACCTTGCCCTGTAGAGGTCAGACTGTGATTTCCACACAGGCCATGCTGGCTGGAGCATGGAGTTTTGGGAGAGTCTTTAAGACCCTGGACTCTAACTCCCCACTTACTCAGTGGGACCAAGATGCCAGCTTTGATCTAAAGCTAGCATTGTGTTTCTGTCTAAAAAGGACACAATAAAACCTAGGAGAAATGCACATATTATGTAACATTAAATAGAGCACTAACTGTTTGATTATTGTGCTATTTCCTTTTTATTTGTAAATTTCCTTTCTCTTCTTTCATCTGCCTTCCACAATCTTTAAAGGCATGTTTCCTACATTTAGGCTAAGTACAGTCAAAAAGCCCAAGGCTGACACAGTGAATTAAGGCTAGTTCAGTCTTTGAAGATGAATTGAAACTGTATAGATTAAACTGAGAGAGAACTGAACAGACGTTCACTTTTGATTCAGGGACTGCAGCCACATACTTGCAGTGGCTCAGGCCAGAGGCCAGGAGGTGCTAAAGCATGGCTCTCTGGCACATAGCCATCATGGGCTGAGTGTTCACTTTCTCTTCCTGCTGCCCAAAAGGTCTCTGGGATTTGCAGTCCAGAATCACAGCAGCAGGACACTGCATGGTTGCTCATCACTTCTTCCTGCTTTTAGGTGGCTCTGGGGCTTATCATCTACAGTCGCAGCCAGCAGTAAGTTTTTTTGCAGGGCAGGGCAGCTCTGTATTTGGCGGAAGAGAAGTTTAACCTCCCTCCCTGGTCCCAGACCCCAGGTGGGATTTGCTTGGGGTGGCAGTCCTTGTCTCCCCACCCCTCTAACCTTTCTCTGCTGGAGCAGACAGCCCAGCCCAGCCCATGCCTGGAAAGCATGCTGGGATGCTGGAGACTTTGATTTACCTTGAACCAGGAAGGGGTGTGGGACAGAAGTTTCAACAACCAGTTTGACCCAAATCAGTTTACTGTGATACTACAGTCAACCAGGTTTATCTTAAACCAGTTTCATCCATTTTGAAACTGGTTTATGTGCACTGAACTTCTATTCTGTTACAGGTTTAAACCAGTTTCTGACAGCTTAAGTCAGTTTATGTATAACTTTTGTCCCTAGCCTTAAACAGCCACTGCAGATTCCAGTCTGTACAATGCAAAAGCCTCAGAGCCAAAAGACGAGTGCAGCAACCATGGAGACAAAAGGGCTCATTGCCAGAATTCTGGAAGAGCAAGTTGGTTCATTTCTATGCTTCCCACTGCAAACAAGCCCAAGAATCACATCCACTATAAATATATTAACAAGTTATAAAAGTGGTCATCATAAAAACAGCTGCCCAAACCATGCATGCACTTTCATAAAAGCCACATGCTATTAGTGGTGGAAGGAGGTGTCAGGTCACAAGGGCTTGAAAGCATATACTGCTTTTGCCCTCAGAGAACATGTGCTGGTGTCTGTGGCTGGTAGTGTATTTCTTATAACTCAGGTCATGAAATGCTGAAAGAGGGTGTTAGGTAAGAGGTGAAGTGCCACAATATACAGAGAACTAATATTGTTTAAAGGGACAGTCCTCATGGTTAGATCCATGCGATTTGTAATGATGGTCACTAAAGTTTCGGTGTTTGTTGAGTTGCTCTGTATTTTAGCATGTCAGTTATTCTACTGAACTTAAAGAGGGCATACATAACCTCATGCATTCAGTTGAACCATGTGAGAGTCCATGGATGATGCGTGCCCCCAGAGGCTGGCAGCGGCTGTGTTGGCAGCGGGGATGTGGCGGCAACAAGTGGGAACCACATGCGGGAGGCTGCGGTGCTGTCAGTGGCGAGGACGGGTTGAGCGGGGACCCCAGTGCGTGCAGCAGGGACGGTGCGGGGCTGTGGCGAGCGGTGACCCGGGACTGCTTGCAGCCGCCATCCGCACCGTCAGCAGTGGCGATCGGGGACTGTCTGCAGCTGCCGGCAGCCCTGTTGATGGCAGCAGTGGGTAGCGACCGCCCGCGAAAGCCAGCGGCAGCTTCAATGGCGGCCAGTCTTGGGGAGGCATGTGCCCCTCCATGCTCCGCCTATGCATTGCCTATGTGAGAGTCGTTGCAGATGGGGCATTAGTTTATAAAATCTATAGGGTAAGGGACTGTGCTTATAGTTTATTTAATCTAATGCATCAATTTATGAGGCTTCCACTGTTGTAAATCTCTCTTTCTTTACAGCAGGGTCCTGGTACCAATATTAAATAATAATGTCATTATTTAAATTGAATTAAATTAAACAGAGAGGCAGGCACAGCAGAAGGAGCCACGGGAGGCGCTCCCATGACTGCCCAACCCAGCCCCAGCTTCCTGGAAGTTAAAAATAAAAGTAAAGCCCCACGCTCTCCGTCCGCAGCAGCCTACGGGGGCTCATGGCAGAGCCTTCACGCACAGCAAGGGGCCCTGGGGGACAGCGGGAACTGCCCCCTCCGCCTGGCGCCCGCGTGGCAGCCGTTGCTTCACACGACTGCAGTGCAGCTCGACGGGATGCTGCGCGTTGTCTGGGAGCGGCGGTGGCTCCACCTGTCAGCCCAGGTCTAGCACCGCGGAGCCCCCGCTCCCAAGCAGTGCACGGCACCCTGCCGAGCCACGCTGCACCTGTGCCATGGGGCAGCTGCCACGTGGGTGCCGGGCGGGGGGCAATCCCCGTGGCCCTTTGCTGCCCTGTGCTGCACAGGGGGGCTCTGCCATGACCCCTCAGAGGCACGCGTCGTAGCTGCTGGACCTGGTGAGTGGGGCTGGGCTGGGCAGGGCAGGGCAGCCATGGGGGCTTCTCCCATGGCTCCCCCCGCCCAAGAGAACCTGCAGCTGCCTGGCCGTGCCCGGCCAATCCGAATCGGCGCTGAATTTCCAATCCTGATTCGGCTGGATCAAATGGGGACAGTGACTGGAATCGCCGAATCGAATCGCTGTCCTCTGAATCAGCTGCATCCAAATCTGAAATGAATACTTCCCTATTTGCACAGTCCCAGTTTACACCGTTAGAACGCTGTTGATTTTGATATATCTGATCTCTTGATATGTACACCACAGAAAGAGGGGACTCGGTAGCATGCTTGGGATCCTTTCAGGGTACACTTACACGTGCAAGTGGTCATTCTTGTTATTCCCTGTTACTATCCAAGCAAATTTCCTTGCTTACACGAGCTACCTTAAGTTTTTAAGAACTTTGTGTCGCTAAATTTTCAGTTGTTTACCACCAGAACGTGCATTTCACAAAAGGCTTGGGGCTGGAATTTCATTCTTCTTTGTTACTCTGATGTAAATCAGGAATATTGAATTTGATGGAAATGCACTGTTGTGAATTAAGCACTCAGTGCTTCCATCAGGCAATGCGAACATATCTGTCTATTTCCCCTCCTCCTCTTCCCACCCTCCCCCAGAACCCCTTGCTGCTGAATATTGTGATCGTTACCTGCAAAGAATTACAAAATCAGTCAGTGAATTTACTGTCTCTTCTTTCTTTTCCATACATCTTTATTGTTTTTAGTTACACTGTAGTCGCATATTACTTCTTGCTGTGTTTGTATTTACTTTTATGTGATTTTTCTTCCCCAAGAAATTTGGGCTAATTATGCTCCTTTTACAGGGCTTTATAAATGACTTTGAACCCTCTTCCATGAAATCATGTGTGGGTTACTCCTGCTTGGATCTGCTGGGCTTTAATCATATAATTATGGCTATTAGTTAGTCAGTGAGGTTTCTTCAGTCAGTAAAGCAACTAAGCTGGGTATCTGAAAAATTAGGTCCATAGTAGTTAATATTAATTGTATAGATCTCAGTGCTTTCTTATAAGTAAATATAAAGGGGCTGATACTGTTGTGATTTATACTGGTATAAATAAGAATATTGCCTATATCATTTGTGTGTAAATTACTCTCTTTATCTTTAGAAAAGTTAAGGTTAAAAAATCTGCACTCTCTTAAATTACAAGCTAAAATTTGTATTTACAATGTTAGTCTTGTAGTCAGTTGTGCCACTCGTGCCCCGTTTTGTTGTTCTTTTTCTTGTTTTCTTGTACAAATGAAATTGGGTGCAAGTGATTGTTTGCTAACCAGATTTCATTTTGCATGACAAATGCTCCTAAGTATTTGGAAAAGCGTTTGTCCAGCCAGCACCATTTCATCCAAGTGCTGGAATGCAGCATTGAGGCTTTTCTGTTGCTGTTGATTTTATCACATAAGGACTAGTTAAAGCTAGCGCTTAAATGGCTGCCCAGCAAAAGGGAAAAATGCACCGCAACTTCTATACTCCTTAATGAAAGGAACTGGGAGCCAAATTTCAAGCTCTGCCGAAGTCAGTGAACAGTGCACATTTCTACAAAATCTTGTCCTGAAGCACAAAGCAACTTCCTTTCACCAGGCATAGTCACCTCTCATTATGGGCAATTTACATATTAATTTGCATTTTTCAGCAGCCAGCCAAATATCATGGAAACCATGGACAAAGGAAGTGACATGTTAATAAAAACAAGTTTTTGGTTTTTTGTTGAGGTTTTTTTTTTTGCCTTCTCCAAAAAATCTTTCACTATAGGAGGGGCCTTGTATGTAGGGGCCCTCAGCACATGGCCCATGCACTGAAGTGTAATTCTCTCAGTCTGGCAATGACAGTTGTACACCTTAGACAGGTCTAGCTTAGTGCACTATCTGTGAGGATCATGTATGTCTACAGTGTATGAGACGATGAAAATTAGGGTTACTATACATCTGGGTTTTCCCAGATGCATCCTCTTTTTTGTATGCAGCATAGAGGGCCAAGCAGGTTTTTTAAATGCAAGCCAGATGTCCAGGTTTTTGTTTAATCATTCGAAGGATCCCCACTGTATATATTAGAATAGGCTTATTCAGAATTCACTAATGTGCTTTGCTTATTTTAGCTGGTGATTTGGCTGTACAACAGTGTTTTACATAGAGAATTTGTATTAAGTTGCGTAACACTTTAGTGCACAAACGGGATTGTGGTGATGATATAAATGTGTACCTACACACGCTCTTCACCCAGATTTTTTTTTCTGATATGATTCCTAGCATATCCCCAGGACATAATGTGGACCCTTGGATGAACAGTGAGGTGTGAGGAAAAATGTGAGAAGTATATAAAAAGTTTGATCCAAAGCCCATTAATGTCACTGTGTATTTTTTCCATTGGCTTTCATGGGCTTTGAATGATGCCAGGTGCGTGTTTAAGATGGACCAGCGTTTTGGAGTGACAGGCAAGAGAGAAAATGATGTGAAGTCAGTGCTTTTTCAGGGTGCCGCCAACAATATGGCCATCACAGCCTCACTGATTCTGGACAAGTCATTTCTTTGCCAGCTTTTTCCTCAATACAATGGGGACAATACTACCTTAATTTTGAGAGGCAGCATGAACCTGAATTAACATTTGTAAGGGGTTGCGACTTTAGGAGTTGTGACAGTAACTGCAAGTTGTGCGCCTAAACACAGCACAGCGTTTTTTTACTTACTGCAATTCAGGCAACATGCATAATTTAATTTAAAGTATGTATTTACACCTGGCATGAGTTGGTCATATACATGTTGTCGTGTATTTCTTTGTGGTAACCATGTGGTTCCCTTTGTGACCTCGTTTTAGTTGTATGCTAATCACATTACGATCCTTGCTCCAAAATTGATCCAGATTCCACATTTGAACGTCACCACGTACACTGCGAGCAGCCTCGTATGATGCTGGCAACAGAGAAGCTGGTGCGTCTTCTCCTCTCCCTCTGAGCAGACCTCGGCAGCTGTCCATCCAGCGTTAACGGGGTTACCAGCATCACTCATAGTCCTATCGATTCAGAAGAATTCACTTCTAAACCGGGTCCTTGGGAGGCTGAGGGTAATTATGGCCCATCTCTTTCATGGGATTTCTGAGATAAAAAACAATGGGCCTGATTCTGCTCCTACGGTTACCATTGTAAAAGAGGGAGGGATTTCACTGAAGTCTGGTATGGGTGAGAGGAGAAACAGACCCAACTAACGTAAGAGATCTGGCTGCATTGTTAGCAATGACGTAGGCTACTAAACGGGCAGATTTCCCGCAGGCAAAAATCAGCACAATTCCGTGGAAAGTACGTGGAACCGGGCCGAGATATTGCCGATCTGCAGCCAAGAATATGTTAGGAAAATCAAATTCACTCCCTTTTTTGAGAGAGAGGTGTAATTAAACGGCAGTGTTTCCTTCTCATTTGAAGTGCCAGGTTCTGAACTGGTAGAAAGTTCCTGTGGGTGGTTTATTGCCAGTGTTGTTGAGGACTATTTAAATGACAATGTCAGAAAGGTGCGAGGGTGTACGAACTACCTGGGTTAAAGGCAGTTCAGGTGTAGCTGAGATGCATTCATAGCTTTAATGGTTTAACTGCAAAGGCCTGTTGGGCCCATGTGAAATGACTTCACTCCAGTTCCACGGTGTCTTATCTAATTGCATCCGGCCCTAGGTCACCATGACCCCAAGCAGCCTGAGAAGTAAAGTAGATTTTGCAGGCTTGTTCTGAGCCTCGGAGATGAGATAGGGGATTTTAAATAAGCCTAAACCAGCTAAATCCCTTTAAGTAGCTGTAGGATTTGGGTCCCGAGCACACGATCCTTTAAAACTCCTAGCCTGAACTTTTCTCCTAGGAGAGACGATGGCCGAAGCGGAGCGAAGTGCCTGCATGCTGGCAGGCAGTGTGGAGGAGCTCATCTCTCCTCTCAAGTGATGTGGGAACTCGATTCTCCAGGACAGTTAAAGTAGTGGCTTTCATGAACACTTAGTTTAGCAGAGAGAAATTTTTGAAACCAAACTGAGCTAGTTGCTTTAGTGGGAGTTGGAGAGGTTATTTAACAGGAAAAGAAAAGCCAGCTGTCTCAGAAAAGGAGATCTCTCTTCTTTCTGTAGTATACTTTTTGGGCTAAGGGGGTTTTAAATGAACTGGCAGATACCCACAACAGGAAGAGCTCACAAAGATGGGTCACTTCACTAAGGGAACCCATGAAAGCCTGATGATACCCTTCCTCTTTTCTCCTTTTCTTCCCATTTTGTTTTCTTTTGGGGGAAAAAGAGAAAGAAGATAAGTCTCTCTGAAAGATTTTCCTCTAGCCTTTGTTTCAGCCATATTTAACAGATATCATAAGCACTTGTAGCTGAGTAACAGCCCTGAGACTGGCATGAATATTCTGACATTGCAAAAGCAGTAAATAGTTACAAATAAAGGGATGGGAAATATGTGAGAGAAGACCAGGTTTTATGTCACAAAATACTAAGTCCCAAATTCTGTGTGGGTTATCTAAGGTGTATCTCCTCATTTCTTCATAGTCTGCCTGTAGGAATCGCAGTACATTTCCCTTTAGCTAGCTTTGTGCATATCTGAAGGCAAAATGAGATCTCGTTTAGGGATCTCTGTTTTATTTTGGTGTTCTAGTTCCCTTGTAAGATGCTTTGGTGGTCTTATCCATCTTTTTTTTTAATTTTTCTATTTTCTTGTTATAAGCTGCCTTTATTGGGAAATGCGGGCTATAAATTGCATGCGTGCATGCATAATGCATCTCAAGCAAAACCAAGGAAGTGATTCTTGTGCTTTATTCAGCATGGGTGACTCTGCAGCTGGAATACTGTGTCCATTTCTGGCCTTCGCACTTCCACGAGGATGTGGAAAAGCTAGAGAGAGTCCAGAGGAGAGCCACCCATACAATGAGAGACCTGAAAGGCAAGCCATACAAGGAAAGGGTGAGGGACCTGGGTCTCTAAAGTATAAAAAAGAGAAGGCTGAGAGGAGACTTGATAGCAGCTTACCGCTACATCAGGGGAATACATCAAGGGCTCAGCAAACAACTGTTCACCAGGGCACTCCTGGGGAAAACCAGGAGTAATGGCCACAAACTCCTGGAAGATTGTTTCAGGCTTAACACTAGGAAGAACTTCTTCACAGTCAGGGTGTCCAGGCTCTGGAATAAACTCCCTTCAGAGGTGGTGCAATCGCCTTGCCTGGAAATCTTCGAGAGGAGACTGGACGGTTACCTCGCTGGAGTCGCCTGACCCCAGTTGTCTTTCCTGCCTAGTGCAGGGGGCTGAACCCAGTGATCTTGCCAGGCCCCTTCTAGACCTTGCAATCTATGAATCTATAAATAAAATAAATTTTAAAAAGTGCTTTAGTGAGTTCAAAAGCAGTTGTATACCTTGGAGTAGAATTTTGTCTAGTGAGCATATGCAGTTAGAATTAGAGTTAGAATTTTGTCTACATGGGCATATGCAGTGGCAGATGTGAACTGTAAATCTTGGCCTGTGTATGACTAGAGAAGATGAGAAATAACCAAGTCAAGCTGGCATTTGCTTTGTGTTGCATCTGTTTCTCCCTTCCACTACATCGGCTTTATATTGGTGTGTTGATCTGTGCATGTTGATCGTCTATGATCTTAGATCTTTAATGTTGATCTAAGTCAACGGTACTTTTGCAAAAGATAATCTACCCATTTCTCCCAAAGACGTACAGTCCTTTGTGAGAACGGTCTCAAATTGTGTCCCTAGAACTTTTTTTTCAGCCTGTGCTTTAATGGAGGCCCATCCTGTCCTTATTGAACATGATGGCAAACTCATTTTGTTCTCAGTAATAGCACGTTTGGCTGCCTATACACATACCTGGGGGGGCGGGGGGGGCATTTTAATTAGAGCGATTCCCAGACAGACTCGCTAAGAGTCTTGTTGGGCATGATGGTCATCTCCTTGGAGGGTTTTATCCATCTCTGGGCTTCTTACTACTTTGCTACCATGGATGTCACAGGTAAAATGTGTCTATGAACCCATCATCAATGTGTCCATACACTGTGGTCCAATTAATGCATCACTGTTCTGTTATCAAGCAGAGAATGAGAAGGTTTGTGCCAGTGTTGCGTAACGACCACCCCAATATCGCTGTATCGGCAGGATGCTAATCGCTTTCTAACTTTTAGTTTCTCTGATGGCTATAACCATCAGTTATATGGACAGGATGCCTAGTACACCAAGTTCCTGTCTGCTGAGGCCTGTGTTGGCTTTTTTACATTCTTCAGGAGCAAACAGCACCTTTTCTTTTTCTCCTCCATTTCCCCTTGGAAAAGCTCTGGGCAATAATCTTCAGAAGAATTTAGTTTTAGTGCTTTGCACATGCAGCCTAGGAGAATTCGTGTGAGCGTGGTTTTCAGAGGGAAACAATGGAGCAGCATAATCCCATAAAAAGAGCTCATTAGAAGTTAATAGGAGAGTATTTTGGTGGTTCTTTGCATATTTAGAAGCTGTTTTTCAATTTGAATAATTCACAGCATGAAAAGGCCTCCTGGGATTTAAGTCAAAAAGCCTTTTGTTAGTGAAGCAAAACTCCCATTGAACTAGCCACTACATCAGCTATTAACAGACTTCATTTACATATGATAATCTTTCCCTATACACGTACACATCAGAACAGAGTCACTGTTCTGAAGGAATCATTTCTCTTCCAGGTAGTCTAGCTATGAAAACCATATATTGTGGCGTCAGGTCAATTTAGAAAATACGCCACAAACCCAGTGCTATCCTTCTTGGGGGCCACCTACCAAATGTTTTTTTATGGAAAAATTCCTTAGAAAATGATAGAAATTCCTTAGAAATTGATAGGAAGTGACAGGTTTTCCATAGCTCTTTAAACTACTCTCTAAGATTCAACAGCGTTCTCAGCTGTGGCACTCCACTCCCTGCAGTTACTGGGACCCAGAGACCACAGCTGTGGGGCTGAGAGTCCCCAGCAGTTACAGGGTTTGCAGCCCCATCTGAGGAAGGTGCATCTCCCAGCTGCAGGAGAGACCCTGTTACATGTGCAGATGAAAGCTGGATAGCAACCAGCTATGAACTTGGTATGCATTTTCAAGGTCTAACTTCATAGCTGGTTGGAGCGTCTTATTGTTCACTCAGTTCTTTGCATGTGTACTGGTCTCACAATAACTGCACAATTCACCAGTTAATTGTGCAATACCTTTAATATGTAGAGGAGGCCTATATGTGTCCAACTTGAGATATTTTAAAGCAGGCAGGTTCTGATGACCCAAAGCAGATCAAGCTCTATTCACCTGTCTCCAGTTGAGTCCTAAATAGAGAAACATCCAAGTAAATAATCTTTTTTTTTTTTTTTTAATTTTGCCTGTTTGTAAAGTTTTGCATGTGTAAATTTTACCTTCCAGCTTACCAAAAATGTGATATGTATCCATTTGAGAGTGGTGATAAAGCTAGCAAATTGTCGGGCACAGCGTCTATCTTAATGCTAACCTTTTTTCCTCCGTGTATCTTCAGGAACATGACATCTCCTGGGAAGGCTTTCAAGAGAAGGAGCTAGTGGACTGTATAAGCATCATCAAACAGCTTTTGGGATAACAGCCAGTCCTAAGGACCTGTGACAGGAAGCGCTTTCACTTCACCTTGGCTCCACCTTTTAGATCCTTTTGGTGCCTCTCTACCAGCTGCTGAAGGTCAGAAAATCACCAGACATGTCCATAGCACTCAAGCAAGTCTTTAATAAGGACAAGACCTTCCGTCCCAAAAGGAAATTTGAACCTGGGACTCAGAGGTTTGAGCTCCATAAACGAGCACAGGCCTCTCTGAACTCAGGAGTGGACCTGAAAGCAGCTGTGCAGCTGCCGAATGGAGAAGACCAAAATGACTGGGTGGCGGTACATGTGGTTGACTTCTTTAACAGGATCAACCTCATTTATGGAACGATCTGTGAGTTCTGCACAGAAAGGACCTGCCCTGTGATGTCTGGGGGCCCTAAGTATGAGTACAGGTGGCAGGATGACCTGAGGTACAAGAAGCCCACAGCGTTACCAGCACCTCAGTATATGAACCTTCTCATGGACTGGATCGAGGTGCAAATCAACAATGAGGACATATTCCCTACTAGTGTGGGTAAGTCCAAACAAGGCCTAGAGGAGCCGTAAATTGCAGTTAGCTCTGTGTACCTGCACTGTTCCTTCTCTCTTCCTAACTCTAAAGAAACCTTGAATCCAGTTTACTAGGCTATGGAGTGCTGCCAGGGTGGTGCCAGGTATTGGAGAAGAATAGGACATGGAATGATTAGGTTTAATCCTCCCAGCTGCTCCTTCTCCCTCGTAAGACTGACAGTTAATGACTAAGGGTTAGCAATACCAATGCACTGTGAGTCTACCGAGGCACAGCTCTGAATCTACTTCTTTCCTTATCAGGTAGCTGTTTACTTTAATACAATGTATTGGTGGTACTTGACCCTCTGGCCCTACTGCAGCTGCATCTACACCAGGAGCACTTAAGCAGAACGGTATACCGACCTTCCAATGCAGATGAATGACATGGGGCTGGTCCGCAGGCCAGATCCAACATGGGATTGGCATGTAAGGATGATCCACATGTACAGTCTCACTGCAGAGTGACCCTGTGTGCCCATGGAGCCATGTCATCCAGCCTACAGGGCTTCCCAATGTGTCTGGAAATTTGGTGGCGGGGAAGCAGTGGCAGCATTAATTAGTGTTTCCATAACTTGCTTGGGGAGCCTCACGGGCCTGGAGGGCTGGTTGACTTGGCCCTGCAGGCATCTCTATGCTCCACAGCTACGTGCTCAGTTAGGATGCTTGTCTAATCAGAATGGGGGTGGTCCATATCCCTGGCTAAGGCATAATTGCTTTCACACATTACAAGGAAGTGCCATGTCAGAAGTGCAATATAGACAATTGTGCACAATCCCTCGTCCCTCTTCTGTTTCTCCATCCCAAACAGAGGTAGGAGAAATGGGTGAGTGGAGGAAATTCACCTAAATCTTGTTTTATCTAAACCGGCTTTGTCTATACCCCAGGCTTCTGCTGGTCTTACTGTGCTGGGTAAGGATTGGAAGAGATTTAATTCTTGACCAGCATAGCTGTGCTGGCAGAAGTCCCTAGAGGAGATGCCACTAAATAATGGAAGAACTGTGCTTTTACCGGTAGAGTTTGTTTCCTTTGGTGGCTGGGGAAGCGGAATGTGTTTTCCAAGCACATTTAGCTGGTGCAGCTGCATCTACACCAGGAGCACTTAAGCAGAACGGTATACCGACCTTCCAGTGCAGGCAAATACTGCTATAGACAGAACTGAGGTCTTATCACTGTTACCATGAATAAGTCTTACCATTGTTGCCGTTAACTAAGGGTCTGATATTTTTTTACTTGGTCACTTTTTAGGATACGGTTGTCCTTCATGGGAAATTTTGTTTTACGATTTTTTGAGTCTAATTACCTTGTTTCAGGCAGCAAACCTGCGTGCTTGTCCGACTCGCAGAGACCTGATCTGCCGCTGTTCCAGTACTTGGCTAGCATGGGGTAAAGTGTAGACAGAGTAGAGGGGAGGAGTGATGTTGAAGTCAGTTGGTTAGGATATTATTCAGGCTGCATCAGTTTAATCCATAGGTTTGTCAGAAGGAGATTGTGCTCATGAAAACAACATGTATGTGTAAGCTCTGACCTTTAAATTACCCACTAAGCTGCTTTGTACATAATTTGGGTGGGCAGACTTGTGGTTTGTGTTCCAGCCCTTGTCTCTCTTCCCATTCTTCTCATTTCATCTCAGCATGAAAAGTGGTGGTTACATGTTATAACCTAACCTCCTTTAGTTCATGGCACAGCAGGAAGAAAGCAGGTTTCAGAGGAAGCTCTGCCTTGTTTTATAAGCTGTGAGTAGTGGTTTCAATTTTTCCAGGTCTGTGCTTTCTGTGCTTTCTCTGAACTTTACGTGGGCTTTGTTGTTGTATGGTGGTTCTGTGTTGGCATACTCCAGCATGTTGCTTCCTGTTGGTAATATTACTGACTTTGTTTGTGTCCAGAAAATATTTGTGGTCAGTCGTCTAGCATGGGAAATAGTAGATAACAGGCTGATACCTTACACTAAACCCACAAATAATTTATAGTAAGGTTTCTGCTCCAGGAGCTCCCTTTTGACAGAAACAAGTCTGAAGGAGCTTTTTTATCCTCAAAGCTTATATATTATAAATCATTTGTTGGTACAATAAGAGGTTTCATGTTTTCTTCTTTTCCTGCTTTGTTGTTAAATTCCAAGAGATACAGACTTCTCAGTAACAGTATCAGTTAACTTGCCTCTAGAGGACAGATTCACGCCTGCGAGAACAGCTCCGAGCCCTTTAGGAGACCACAAAATCCTATTGCTTTTAATTCATTCCAGTATGGAAAGTTAAATGTAACAGATGTATCACTAAATAATTTCATCCCAATAACCCATTCTTGTTGTACTTTGCATCAAATAAGAAGTCGAGGGAAGGGAACAGGGACAGTGTCTTTCAAATGTCAGAGATACCAAGAACATGCGAGTCAGAAATAAGGGAGAACTGCCAGTATCAAACATCTCTGAAACTCGAGCCTGGGGCTCCCACCAACCAAGCGAGCTGAGAAGGCAACATCCGTTGCCTGGGATGGGCTCCAAATTTAAGGAAGATGACCTAGGGTCTGAGGTTTCAGGTATCCTCACTAGTTACCCTGGGGAGGGGGATATATATTAAATCTTAAAGGAGCAAGATTATGGAGAGGAGAGAAGTCCCAAGAGGAAGAGAAAAAGAGGAGGGAGAAACAGAAACCTGTAAGAGGGAGTCCCAGGGGAGAGGTGGTGTGGGTTTCTCTTTGTCTCTCCCTTTCTCTCTGGAAAGACCCAGCAGAGTCGTGTGGGGAGTTCTTCTACCGGGGTCCTGGGACAAGATCAGCAATATTGGCCTAAGTGGGAAAGAGGTGTTGTGAAACAAGAGCAGAGATCGGGGAGAGAATACAGCTAAGGGAGAGAAGTCCAGAAGAGAGCAGAAGATAGTGTGTAAATTATGAGCATCCATGCACCTGAATGGGGATTGCAGGCATTGCCCCGTCTGTAAAAGGGAAATAAAAGTACCAGACCACTCCATGCTTAATACATTGCTTATAAAGGTTTTATATATAGTACATTAACTAAGTGCATCTGCTATTCTGTATGTGGATTTCACTATCCACTGAAAAACGTTTTTGTGCTCTGGCCGTTGTTGCCTGAGTCAGGGACACGCCATAGACCCGGCCATCTCTTCTCCTTATTCTTTCGACTGACTTATTTCAGTTATCTTTATTTTAATTATGAAAAATGAATCAAGGTGACATTCTAATCACTCATTTCATTTTTTAAGTAAATGAAACTGATCTTGAAAGTGTACCAAGTAGGATCTCAAAGCCAAAAAAAAAGGTTACATATGCCATTGTTAGCATGCTGACTTCAAGGCACAGTGCAGCGTTACTTCATGTGAGGCAGCTTTTATATTACCGGCACCTTTGTGATCATACAAATTTAAAAAGGAGTTCCACAAAAAAGAAATTCAGCATTATTAAATATTTGGTTGTTCATGGAGGGATTTGTTTTCTCCTTTGCATCTCTGCAGTGCTCACTTCCCAGAGGATTCCTTTGAAAAAAAAGTGTGTCCTACGTACAGGATTTGGTCTGCCACTTCCATTAGTAAATGAGTATGCTTAAGGGAGTCTAGGCTGGGATTTGAACTGGCAGTCCATAGGAGCTATACACATTTTCCTTGCCTAATCTAATTAAATTTGCCCTTTTGTTTGCAGCAGTCCTTAGAGTAGGATTTCCAGAACTACAATTAGGCATAGCCTTATGGAAGAACTTCTTCACGGGAATAGAAAATAATTTCAAGAAGGCCAGTCCTTTTATTTCTCTTTATTTATTTGTATTTGCTTTTCCATTGTGGTTCAGAAGAATTGTAGCCAGGAACTGAATGAGTTAAAACAAGATGAACAGGTTATAACACAGACACTTGTGTATAGTTGCACTGTAATCTAGACCACTGCCACTTAGCAGGTCACAGTCTGCGTGTACTGCCTGTGGTCTATGGTTGTTTAATTCTGTGCCTTCCTTAGCCCTTCTGGTCCTTTTACTTGCTGATCTCAGACTCTCTGCCTCCTGCTAGCAGCTGCTGCTGATGATGATACCCATGAGAGTGACTTGGAGGATGAGTGCAGTAGCTGGGATAGTAATGGAGAAGGTGATTACAGAGTGGTGAGAGGTGAGGGAAAATGCTTGCTGTAGATTAGGGACACTTCAGATGGTCTGTGAGCTTTAAAGGGTCTCTTGGGTGATTATTTCATGCTCTGAAGGAGTCCCCTTGTCTTTCTCCATTTGTGCTCAGTTTCTTTGCATAAATATTTTAGTGAAGTTAAGGCATATCTCGCACTCACAATTCTAGAAACTGAAGTCCTCTATTTAGACAAAGATTTCAGGCTCCTCACAATCTAGTAATAGTGTGCACTGATTCTGGATGGATAGTTCAGTGTCTATGCCCGGTGAACATTATCTTATGGAAGCTGTAGACATCAGTACCAAATTCACATCAGTTTTGGGACTGGTTTTTGATGTGGAAGCGTCTCCAGTAGAGACCACCGACTATTTGTGAACCAGCAAATAGCTATCAGGCAGCAATGCTTTTCACTGGTACCTAGGGGAGGCTGCTTTCAGACTGAAGATTTAGCAGAGCTGTTTATTCAGTTGCTTTCTTCCTTTTTACCCCTTTTCACCCCATATGATATATGCAGCCAAGAGAAAGCCTTAGGCACATTTTTACATCTTAAGAATAGTAGATCCTGGGAACAGCTGAAGTATTTGTCATCTGTGATTGTGATTAGATCCAATGTGCTGCAGATCTGGATAGTGCCTCTCTGCTCACCTCTATACACACACAAGCAAGGAAATTTTTATTTGGTTTGCTAATAACACCTATTGCAAGAAGGGCTGGCATGGTGCAGGCACCAAGGCCCAGAGAAGGCACCAGGCCATAGGAGAAGTGCTTACGGCACAGCCCTGCCAGATTCCAACAAATCTTCAAATTGTGCCAAATACCTTATCGCAAGAACATGAAAAAGGAAAGGACCTATTATTGTTATGAAAGCACATATTCTATATCCCTAATCTTACTATGTAAAACAGGGTTATAACCACTCACCTCTGGTGCTGAAAACAGTAGCCATGGCCGCCTGCAGTTCAGCATGGGTTGCAAAACTGCTCAGGATCTTGGATAAATGCTCTGATAGCTCGTCAAATAAAATATCTTTGCTATGTTTTGGAGTATCACAGTGATTCATTAGAGAATGGTATCCCTGCTGCTGTTGAATCCTTACAAGATGCTTAAAACAAATGAACACAAGCAAGGACTTGAGTCTCTTATTGTATTTGACAGGTTAAATTCAGCTGTTAAATGCTGTTTACATTGTATGGATGTAATCCCCTTCGCATTCCTTTGGAACTCCCCACTAAGGAGAAAATAGCTTCTTTAAGTTAAACTAATCTATTTTAACAATTTTCATTCTGCCTCTAGCACCTGGGTAAACATCATAATACACTAAAGTCAGAGGCATACAGCGTATCTGGTGGCTTGATTAAAGTATTACTCTAAAGCATTTCCACCTTGTCTTGCCACTGTCTTTAATTTACAGAACTGAGTATGCAGGTGTACCTTGACTCTCACCTGGTCCAGAGTGCTTGGGGCAGCTAGAGAGCATCTGGATCCTGATCCTGGAGAGCATGGCTTTCTCCTTCCCTACTTGTAAGAGGGAAAGCAGGAAAGGAGGGAGATAGTTGATTCTTCAAATCAAACCTTCAAATCAATTCCTTTATTGTCCTGCTTTGCCATTCTTTTAAGGGTGTTGCAGGGTGCCCTGCAGAGTTAGTACTGTTAGCTGTGCAAACGTGGGTCACAAGATGAACCCAGAGATTTCACGGAGGAATCCATAGCGTTAAAACCAGTCTGCCCTGTTGCGGTCTTTGAGTTCTTTGCAGCAGAAGAATTCCTTCGCTGTTTTTCTGTAGTCAGAAAACGGAAACAAAAGCTAGCGTATTCCACGGGGTGCCTTGAGTCTAAAGAGGTTGGAATCCACTGGGCTAGACAATCTCCAAAGTCAGTCTCTCCTAATTACCGTACTTCTTTACATGTCACATGCCCCTGAATAAGACGTGCATCTCGTCTGGGAAAGGCAGAATGAAGATAAACACGTTTTTCCTCCTAATCAGACGTTCAGAGTCAGTTCTGTAGGCAGGCAGGGTTCTTTGGGTAGAAGGGACTTTTATTAGATCAACGGCCCCAGAATCGGTTTCCTTATTTAAAGCATTCAGCCCCATTTTAATCACTGATTTTAGGGAAACAGATTATCATGGTATGTCAGTAAATAAGGTTAGGTAGCTGTAGAGGGTTTGGCAGATCACTGCCATTCATCCCCAGTCAGGCCATTTTAATCAAGAACCACTGCCTTGGCTCTTTCAGTTGGAAAACGAAGTCCAAGACTGGAGACATTGCCTGATGTGAATTTGTGAGTGTTTAATATGGAAACATTATACTTCATAACAAATGTGATGCTATTTAGGGATTAGATATAGTCTGGTTTAAGTGACTAATAATTTCACTGTACAGCTATTAATTTTGAGAAGTGGGACACCTTTGGTCAAATTCTGCTTTCTTTTACACCAGGATAACTAAATTGATTTTGAGACAGCTGCTCTGGAGTGACTGGGACCAAAAATTGGCCCCCTGATCCTTCCGGTAGAATGTGCCTTTTAAAGCATTCTTCAGGTCTGCAGTGCTACAAGGTATTATTGGCACTGGAACAAGAGATGTATAAAAATGGCATTGTTAGGTCCCAAATGTATTGTCTCTTAATGACTTTCCTATCAGCGTTGCCAAAATGAATGTTGTAGAACTGCCAGGCTTGCAAACTCAACCTGAAATTTGAAAATCACACTGTTCTTTCCACTGAGACCACTAACAACACATCACCACTGCTTACTACCCTCTTCAGCCAGGTAGCAATCTTCTGAAGGCTCGTAACAAGTTTCTGTGCCATGGAAAAAGTTGACGCAAAGAGTCAGGTCTGTGTACAGCATAGTTCATTCCCTATGCCAAGTGTAGGCAATGTTTTTGGCCAGTTCCAAAAAAATGTAATGCCTACCTTGTAAGGTGCCAGAAAAACGAAACCAGGGCGGGGGTACAGGGCAGGATGCTCTGCATGTTAATATACTCAATAATCACTGTAGCAGGGCACTAAGGTACCTGCTACTTGGAGAGCCAGGATAACTCCTCAGGTGCTGGTTCCTGAGGCAACTAAAGGGAACTAGTGACCCATACCTGCCTAGTCAGCTGACCAGAAGGGGCAGGGCCTGGCTCCTATATAATGGCAGGCTGGAGGCCAGGAGGCAGTTTCCTGCTGGCAGACAAGGGGGAAGAAGCTCTGCCTGAGCAAGCAGAGCGAAGAACCCTGAATGCATCAGTTGTGAGACTGGTAAAGGATGGAGCATCCTAGGGGTGGCTGGATGAACGTCATAGCCGGACAACTGGAGTTATGTTGTAACCCAGGGGCTTGTGTTTTGTTTGCTGGTTGTGACCGGCGGTTTGGGTGAGGCTAAGAGGGGATGGAGGAGGCCTCATAGGGGACCCACAGTAGTGTGGGAACCCTAGCCCCAGAGAGAGAGAGGGGGCAGTGATTGCTCAGCACCGGAGAGGGCGCAGAGAGAGACGGGGCCGCGGAGAGCCCGAGCGCCGGAGAGGGCGCAGAGCGAGACGGGGCCGCGGGGAGCCCGAGCGCCGGAGAGGGCGCAGAGCGAGACGGGGCCGCGGAGAGCCCGAGCGCCGGAGATGGCGCAGAGCGAGACGGGGCCGCGGAGAGCCCGAGCGCCGGAGAGGGCGCAGAGCGAGACGGGGCCGCGGAGAGCCCGAGCGCCG
>JAGPOW010003395.1:36422947-36465731 GCA_030014935.1 Caiman crocodilus
GGAACAAGATAAGACAAAGAAGCCATTGTTCTAAGTACAGTGATCATGTCCTTAAGAAGTATCTACCACTGCAAGGTCTTGCTAAGGTATCATAATGTTGCTATTACTTAACTTTGAGCTTTTAGAAAGTGCTAGTTCAGCTTAATAAAAATATGCTGTTATGAAGATCTGTGAAGCACCGCCCAAGTCTTGCTTTTGTTAACCCTGTAGTCTTGCCTTACTGTAAAAAGTATAAAAGATCACCCCACTCTTGAGGGGGGCCATTTTGCCTTTTGCTGGCTTTATGGTCTTTGCTCGAGCAAATAAGCAGCTGTCAATTCTTTACCTGCGTTGTCCCTGTTGCAGCTAGATAACGAACTCTAGGGAGTTTTCTCCCACCACAATATCAACTGAAGCTTACCGCTTTAGGCCTGATTCTTCACACCAGTGTGCCTTACTGATTTCAAATCCCCCTGACAGTGGAAACTTGACTTTTTTTTCTTCTGTACCCAGACTCCTCTAACTCTGCTGCCCTTTTTCTTCTGTTCCATAGTACCAGCAAATCATTAGTTCCCGTGTCCCATGTTCTGTCCTTTTAGGCTAGGGACAGACATTATACATATATCGGCTTAAGTGATCAGAAACTGGTTTAAACCTTTAACAGAACAGATGTTCAGTGCACATAAATCAGTTTGAAAATGGCTGAAACTGGTTTGAGATAAACCTGGTTGAATGTAGTATCAGACTTAACTGCTTTGGCTCAAACCATTTTATGCAAGGTCTGTCCCAGACCCCTTGTTGGCTTAGGATAAACCAGACACCCTTAGCATCCCAGCATGCTCTCTGGGTTGGGCGTGGCTCTCTGCTCCACAGCACAGGTGGCCCCTCCCCTCTGCTCCCTGGCTGTCTGTTGGTTTCTTAATGGGGTGCTAAACACTGTTATCAACTTGCCTAACTCGCAAAAATTGAATCGATTCTGGCTAAGGCTTTTCTGAATGTCTGTCCCCAGCTAAACTCTGTTGCTGTTGATTGTTACCCAGGAGGTGCTTAGGCACTAGAGTGATGGGGAGCAATAAATAAAACTGAATTGGATGGATATACAGATGAGTTATTTTTATTTGTTCAGATTCACTTCCTGTTAGTTCTTGCTTTGGCCACATGGTCCCATGGTTCCATTACTGTCTCGTGATGATTAAATCAGCACTGGTCTGCACCTACTGCTGGCTAGAAAAGCCTAATCTCAAGGGAAAGGTTCTCTCAGATGTCGTCTTTAATGTGCTGCACTTCACCATACTTCAAATGGCAGCCTCTGAACCACAACTGACCATTAACGTTTGAAAACTGCTATGGAAAATCTTCTTTAAAATGTCTGTTATATGGGTCAGATCTGAGACAACCTGTTGGTAACGAGTGAAAGAGTTACTTTTTCTTTGATACTGTTATCCAATATTTCTTGGGTTCTGTGCTTGAATAAAGGCCTTTTATGAATTTTGCTGAATGGGCCTTGGAAAATATGGCCACTGCTAACACAGATGGGTTATTGTACCTTGTCTTATATTTATGATGCTTAGTGCACCTTAGCAAGAGCAGTAATGTATTGTATCCTCTTCTTGTTTACCTTCTTTGTGCAAGTGGGGTTAAAGACCCACAGAAACTAATAGACTGCAGTGGGTTTAAACATCTGCAGCTGAGGCTGGAAATCAACCACCGGTCCTCATGCATCCTGTTCACGTGCTGTCATATTTCTGGGTTTCTCTGCATTTACACACAGCTTCTGGCACTGTTTTTGTGCTCAGGCTGCTCTGATTGAAATCCAGCAGCCAATGCAATGAAGAAGTACAAGCAACAAACAGAATCCATGTCCCCTTTATGCCACTTGTCATTTTAAGCCAATGGATGAAACAGTATTTTGGCGGCGTGGCTGTGGCAAAGCAAGTTCATTTTATTGCACACAAAGAAGAGAGCAGATGAGTCATCGAAATAATGTTTTGCTGTTACTTGGTCAAAATGAAGTAATGCTTTTTCATTTCTGAAATGACAGAAGATTCTGCCCATGCATTAGAATTATCTGTCTATTTGTTCCATCCTGTGGCAGTGTGGGTGAATCTTTTTTGGGTGTATCACTAACTGGACAAAGCAGATTCCATAGGCTCTAGGAGTGCGGTGTTAGAAATAAACCGGCTTGCTAGTAGACTAACCAACATGACTAACTACATTTGTTTGCTCATGTTTCTGTCTCACTTCACAGATAAAGATTGACTGGGGGTGAGGTTAAACATAGAGCATACTAAATCTGTGAAACGTTAAAAAGCATTAAAGTTAGAATGTGCTGTGAGCAGTTGCATATTTAAGGGTTAGTGCCATTTCTTGCCTCCAGCCTTAGTCACTAGTCTGTAGTCTAACTTGTGACTAGGGCTAGGGACAGACGTTCAAAAAGTCTAAGCCTGAATTGATTCAATCTTTACAAGTTAATCTAACCTCCCTACGTTGAACCAATTTGCAAGTGTAGAGACATTACCTCCGGACTGAGAAAATGCAGGCACGTGCCTGCAGTGGCTCAGGCTTGAAGCCGGGGGTAAGGCAGCCCTTTCTTCCCTTCCACAGTGCTGAACTGAGGAGGCGTGTGGCCCAGCTCCAGCAGGATGTTCTGATTAGGAAGGAGTGTAAACCCCCACCCTGCCTGCACCATCCTAGGCTTTTCCCTGCGCAAGGGGTGGAAGTGTTGCCAGACCCCAACACCAAGCTAGCACTCTGAGGCAAAGCGGGAGAGGGGTGGTACATGCTGGTGATCCTGGATGATCACCAACATGAATATCTGTTGGTGATCCTGAGCTTTTCAGTCTCCCCTCTCCCTGCTTCTTCATACTGTCTGCAGAAAACCTGACAGGTCAGAGAGCCAGCAGGGAGCTGATAACACGGCTTTAGCAGCCCATCAAGAAATCAAAAGCCTCTCTCATTAGTTCAAGTTCTTAAACAGCTTTTTTCATGGAAGGAATGGAGGGACATTACCAGCTGACCTGTTGATTACCTCCAAAAATTCTTCAGTGGACACCGCCCTGTCTGCCTTTGTCCTGTCTCATTGAGATTGGAGACACACACACACATACACACAGACACCCCTCAGCATTAGGTAGCATACCACATGCCTTGAGTCTGTGTGGCTGTGCTGTGAGAGATGGGAGGGAGGGGGGAATCCCTGCTTGAGTGGCAAGGGGATGGGGAAGGGGAAACCAGGCAGACCCTGCTGAACCTGCAGCCTCCACTGGAGCTCTGGCTAGGGAGTGGGAGAGTGGGTCGCAGCCCTGCTTTCTGCAGCAGATAGCCCAACCCAGCCCAGGGCTGCAAAGCATCTGAGATGCTGGGGGACTCTGGTTTAATTTAAATGAGGAAGGGGTCTGGGACAGACATTACATGAACTTGTTTGACCTAAATCAGTTAAGTCTAATACTACATTCAACCAGGTTTAACTTAAACCAGTTTCAGCCATTTTGAAACTGGTTTATATGCACTGAACTTATGGTCTGCTACAGGTTTAAACCAGTTTCTGATTGCTTAAACTGGTTTATGTGTAATGTCTGTCCCTAGCCTAGTCTTGCAGAAAGGAGCATCTTTAGGAGCTAGGACATCTGGGCTTTATCCCTGCATGGTGGGGAGGGGGTGGGGGGCTCTTGGGAGCAGTGCATACTGGGATGCTGTAGGACTGAAAATTGCTCATTGTGTCTCCATGGAAAAGATTGAAATTACACTAATATGAGTAGGTAGTACAGCTCAGCATTAACACGCACCTGAAGTAGCATGACTTTGAGGAGCTCAGAAGGTACTTAGCATGACTTAATGAGCTTTAATGTGTATATGCTCATGTTTTAAGTGCCTTTAGTATGGTTTAAGTGTAATGTGTAACTTCACCCTGACGTAGTCCCTTTTGAACTGTCAAGCCTGTGCCACCAAGAGGAACTTAAGTGGGCATCACTCACAGCCACAAACACACAGACCCCTTTATCGTGGGCTTCTGTGCCACCACAGAACTTACACATGGAGCAAGAATACAGCGATACTAAATTGCTTTCAACATTTTAAATGCTTTTGGTCTGCGATCTAGAGCTTTGTGGTTATGAACGTAACCTCAGAAAATTCCTTTTAGGTAAGGGAAACCATGCAGCCTAGTGTTGGTTCCCAAAAGACTGACAGAAAACACTTTTCTAACCTCAAGAGTTATTTCCTCCACAGGCAAGCAGCAATAGGAGTTTCTTGTAAAACAGAACTTCATAATGATCAAGATGCTTCTCTTTTCAAAGAGTGGCTTCATTTGCCTGATTCTCTAGCCACATCTAAAGTTGGAATGATGGATAAACAAGTGGTTATGTTGTCTGACGGATAGGGATTGTGCGTGATTTGTAGTGAGCCCCCATTTAGGAATGACGGGTGAGGAGTGGAGAGAAGGAAGGGCCAGCAAATAGGTAAGGCATCACAGATGGGTGAAGTGAATCACGTTTACCCCACAGCTGAGACACAGCTCGTCGTCTTCCCGCTTCGCAGTCAGCCGTGTGCCTGAGGAACACTGACATGAGTTGTACCCATGCACACACTTGAAAAAGCTGCTGTGGAAATTTTCACATTCTTCTTCCAGTAATCTGAATCAGGGCAAGGGAAGCAGACAAACATTTGGAATCCCAAGACGGGGGAAATTGAAAGTTTGGCCATAGTTAGAAGATGAATGTTAGGGACAGCTTTTTTGTTCCTTAGATGCCAAAATGCTTGTGGATATGGAAAAAATGTTCTTTCTTTCAATATGCAGATGACTGATTAAACCTAAATACTTTACAGTTTGCCATAAAACATGTCAATTCAACCTTAACTTAGTGCAATAATGGTGTAAAAATAGTGTGATTCAAACCGTATCGACTCAAATTAGCTTTAATCTGCCTAATAATAGAGAAATCCATAAAACTTGGAACTATAATACATAGGAATTGAGACGCTTCCAAACCACATGCATGGATGAGATCAGGCCTTTTAAAAAGTGCCAATGAATATTTGGGCATTAGAACAATAAGACAGCTTAGGAGTTATATAGACTTTAAAATTAGTTACATACCAATGTTGTCTTCCAATATAAGTTGCAGTTACATAGTTCGTTTTTTTAAAGCAGTCGTTCTCAAAGTGTTCTGCAAAGTGAGATGCATTTAATTTTATCCATTCTTCGCAAATTTTAAAACTTGAAACTGATAATTCATAAGGCCAAAATACTTGTCTATCTGTGCTTGGAAATGCAGGCCCAATGCTTTTTTTTTCCAGGTCCCAAAATAAATAAGTAGCAGAGTCAGTGTTATCAACTTTTGCCATGCAAAGTGAGATGCATATAATTTTATCCATTCTTTGCAAATTGTAAAACTTGATTTTTTTCAAGATAATTTGTGAATTGCAAGTACCTCATCCATAATTTTTTAACACTTAGAAACATTGCCTAGAGCTCAGGTTTCATTAGTTGTAATCTCAAATTTTGCTTTTAGAGCAGTCTGCCTCTGCTCTACTAAAACCTTTAGGAATCTCAGATTATTATTAATTTGAAAAAATCTTTTATTCTTTGCAAAGAGAATCTCTGCTGAGACCCTTGCCTGTAAATAGTGCTAGTGAGGAAGATGGCTATATTGGAGGGAGTAGAGCAAACTACACCAGGCAGGGACAGATTAGACACTGACAACTTGCTGCAGATTCAGAGGAACTTTCTGACTATGAGAGTAGTCAGGATTTGGAACAGGCTACCGAGAGAAGTTGTGGAGTCTCATGTGGGGACTTTGAAAAGTAGATTAGACTTGGATGGGATGGTTTAGTCAGGGATGATTCAGCTTTATGTAGGGGACTGACTAGATGATCTCCTGAGGTCCCTTCCAGACTTACTTTCCTATGATTGTGTGAACTTTATATTCAGGACGGGTCAATTTTTCTATTCAAGGAGTTGATGATATTTTTCTGGCAGTGGGCTGAAATGACCCAGCTTGAATTTGAGGCAAACTGGCACCGGGACCCAGCCACCTCTGCATGCTTCTTCATGCATGTAGAACCCCAGCCCCCTTGCCCCCTTCACCAAAGTCTACGTTGCTTGTTTGCATGGTATGAACAGAACCTCCTACCTCCAGATGCTGCTAAAGCCACTGTTCCACAGCTGGATCCAAACAGGTCATGGGTTGCTGACTAGGGCTACACTGATAAAGATTTTCTTGGCTGACACAGATGACCATTTATTAACCAGCTATATCAGCTGATACCAATCCGATAGCTGATTTACAGGAGTGCAGCCCCGGAGCTTGGAGAGCAGCATCCTGACGGTAAGTCTTCGGGGGAAGGGGTATGGAGGAGGCAGATTGAGGCCCCCAAGGAGCTGCCCAGCCAGGGCAGTGAATGTGACCCTGGAAGCAGGATGCAGCCATGGGAGGTTCTTCCAGGGGATGTGGGGGTCTACGGCGGGGGGAACGGCCAGCTCCCCACTGCTGCACGCATCCCTGGGGCAGGCATGGGTGGCATGTGCTGCCTGGGTTTGTGCGCAGGGTGAGGACAGTGTGGGCTTGGGGCCAGGGGCAGGGGGCCTGGGCTGGGGCTGTATTCAGGGTGGGTGGTGGCAGTGCTGGGAGGAATGGCTATGGAGAATTTTGTGGTGGCTATAGTCCACCCCATAGCCACCCTTCTTGCTCTGCCGCTGCCCACTCTGCCCCCACCCGCCCTGAGCACCGCCCCAGCCTAGCTTCCCTAGTAGGAAGAGGCAGGCACAGTCCCTGGCCCTGAGCCTGCAGCATACAGCCCACCCTTGCCCCATGCACACATCTCCCCAGGCCTCTCCCAGGGGTGCACACAGTGGCAGGAAGCCACCCCCTCCCCATCTCCCTGCGCCCTACAGATGAGTAGCCTTCAGCTCTGTCTTGATCCTGGGGTCGCATTCCCTGCCCTGGCTGGGCAGCATCTGCCACTGCCACTGCCCCGCTCCCTCCTTCACTTTGGGAACCTTGATCTGCCTCCCCCAATTCCCTTCCCCCCCCCAGACTTACCAGCTAGACATTGCTCTCCAAGCTGCCCAGCTGGATTTCTGGCCTCGTGCGTGGAGGCTGAGCGTGAGTGTCGTTTATTGGTGATGTTATCGGCTACATCAACCAAAAAAAGCCAATTGCCAATAATGTTAATTTTCCTTTTATCGGTGCCAATCCGATATGCCATTGATTTATCGGTACACCTCTATTGCTCTGACCCCTGTTCTATTCTGCGTGAGCTGGGAGGAAGAGTTCTAAAGGTTTTGGACCTGATTCTGCTGTCATTTACACCACAGTAAATTGAAAACAGCTCCATTAATTTACAACGGTGTAAAATGGGTGCAAAATCAACATGACGAAAAGGAATGTAGGGCGTTAATATTCTTTACAGCTGGAGAAAGGATGTTTTAGAGCTCTAGCAGTGACTTTGACTATCACTTCCAAGCAGGGACAGGCAGGGTTTGGAATGAAAGATGCTGGCTGCCTAGCAATCAAGTTTTTGGTCATCTTGTAACTTGAGCTATTTGATTTGCCAATTCATCTACATCAACTACTGAGCTAGCACAGAGACTCGCAAACGCTTTTCCTGTTCCAACTTATGGAACGACCAATAGCTCTGGAGCGGACGAGGGAACAGGGCAGTCAGTCGAATTGTTTTTGGAAAGGTCAGCAAAGAAAACAGATCATAGCTTGGTGATACCAGAGAATCAGTTGCTGGTGTGAAACGAAGCATTTGTGAGCAGCATTGCAGTATGTTTTACCTTGGACACACAATTGGATCAGAGCACTCGGGACTTTCCTTTGAAGCAGCAGCTGCCTGACATGAGTTAGGAAGCCTGGCAGTGAAACAAGCGATGACATAAATGTTCAAGCTGAAAAAATCTTACTGTGGAATGTAGCCTTCAGCTGAAATTAAGGTTTTGCCGGTTATCTCTCTTATCTGCCTGTGCTGATCCTAGCATGCCTCCTATTATGAGATTTCGGCTGTTAACACAAACACACGCAACTTCTTTTCATTCCTCTTTTTTAATTAGATATTTTTTACAGTTCCGTTTACCAAACAAAAGCTGTTCTTCCACTATCAATGCTTCCACAAATCAGTACTACCGAGAGTAGGATGGGTTTAGTAGCTGTGTTGGTCTGAGACAAAAAGAAATGCAATAGAAGTCTTCGTTCAGAGATTATGCCTTTTATTAAACCAGCTGAGAAATCACAAAAAAATTAACTTTTTTTGCAAGCTTTTGGGCGCACACGCCTTCCTCAGGCTCAGGGAAAATTAAAGATGATGTAAAGTCCCCATAGGTAGAATATAAACTTCATTTTTGCACACAGGAAGCTGAAGGTGGAAATTTGTTCCTCTGGGTTATGAGAGTGTCTTTGTGAGTTGCTCTTTGATGTGCCTTATCTCCTGCCTCATCTCCTGCTTTATCTGTACATCAAAGAGCAACTCACTAAGATACTCTCATGGACTCTGAGATCATTCTTTGTTAGCATGTTCTTTGCATTTATTCTCATTCCTGTATAATAATTTATTTTACCATTTTTTTTTTACTGTTAATAATGCAAGATGTGATGACACAATGGGGGAATTTATTTAGAAGCTCAGATGTTATTGATTGGCAAATTGGATTTAGGCACAAAATGTCTTAAAGGCCTATAAAAAATCAACCCCTAAGAATAAATAATTCCGTACCATAACTGGAAGGTTAATCTAATGATTTCTGTTCTTGCAGAGTATGGTAGATAAACTGTCAGGTATTATTAGGAAAACATCACTGAAGACGAGGAAGGGGTCCCAGGTCTACCCATTGGTCTCTAGTTGCCGACCCTTTAATGAACGGCAGGAGGGTGAGAAGAATTTGCCCAGCCTACAAGTCACTTCAGGCTCCTATAGATGGGCAGCGAGGCTGCTCTGATGTGCTGTAAATCCAGATTACTCAAGTCTGCTGGAGTGCAGAAATGAGCGTGCTCCGGCAGCCTCCAGTGTCACCGGTATCAGAGTCCCCACCCTGAGAAATGGTAGTGGGGCGCTTTAAACTAAAGTTCATTTGATGAGCTTCAGTTCAAAGCACCCCACTGTCATTTCTCAGCACAGGGACGCTGATACCCGTGATGTTCAGGAGCTTTTAATTATGTCTGTAACATCCCTACAGTTTATCTAAGTGGCAGAGCACTGCTGAAAGCGCTGGTATAGAGGATGGGACAGGGAAATGGGATTAGGTGCATCACTCCACTGAGTATTTTTGGTCAGAGGCAGCTCTGGGGAAGGAGCCCTACCATTGTTTAAAGCAGCTCTTGCAGGCCCCGTCAGTCCCCTGCAGCAGCCTGGAATCAGCAGTTCAAAATCTGATCTGAAACGTTTGCAATGCCTTCTTTTCCCTGTCACAGGGAAGTGCTGCTCTGGAAGGGGTTCGTGCAGTTGAGGATTTAGACTCAGGTCTGGTGGAGATTGCACCATGGCTCTCTTTCCCTGGGATCAAGGTTCTCCAGCAGGGTCTGTGATGTGTGCTTTCAGGACGGTGTGTTAGCTTAACGGATCCGCTTGCAACACCCCTCATCACCTGCGCCGTAATACGGACATTGATCTAGTAGTCCTTAGCTACATGCTGTGGTTTTCACCTGTCCAGTTTCTAAGCCCACAGGGGACACACCAGAGAAGCATACATGCTGCATGGGTTGCATCAGGTGCTCCCACTCTGCTCACTGCCGTGCACCCTCGTACAGTGCTGATTTCTCCCCCTTCCCAACTCTGGGTCTGACCATGGACTCACCCTTATCTCCCTGTCCCTGCCCCAGTGAGGCAAAGGCAGGAAGCAGCAGTCGAGGGGGAGCGGGAGCCTGGAGACTCCAGCTGCTCTTACTGCTGTTGCAGCCACAGTGATGGAGGGGGCAGAGAGAGGATGGGACAGTGGCCAGGTGAGAGCCCAGGGGCCGCACATTGCTCTCAGGGCGCTAGTTGGACGGCCGTGGCATAGGTGGACTGAAAGTGTTTTGCTTTCAAAGCCCTCTTTTGCACGACTTTTGTTTTCCTTTAAGGTCACTCCAGAAATTGAAAAGTTAGCAGTACTGTCTATGATTCAAATTCTACCTCTGCAGAGGCATTTAGGGCTCTCACTCAGCTCCTGGTGAGGTCTGTGGTTTCAGACAGCGCGTCCCTTTTGAGGTTGTATTTTATTCTGGTAAAATAAGTGTTACCCACGTAGCATTACTTGCGTAGGAGTCCTCTGATTTCCGTTAGGTCTGCTGCTTACCCTGTCTAGTGGGCAGTCATGGGTGAGAGGACGCGTCTCTCAAACTGTTCTTGCTCACGGAAAGACCTTACTCCTTCTTTTAACCAGCTTATGTGTTCCCATTGTTGCTGCACAGACTGGCCAGCTGCTTAGCCCTGGCTGGCCTCCTTTGAATTTGCTCTGCTCCTTGCTGGGTCTCTGCAGCGTAAACATGCTACATAAATCCAGACCTAGTTTGGCTGAGGTTCAGTGCCTAGGATTGGGTCCTGTGAAGAAAAGAAGCCCATTTCATTGAAAATTGTAAGTAGACAGGATCAACCTCCCAACCCCCTAAAACGGGGATGTCCAGCCCACGGAGCCGTTTCACTGGGGTACTATGGGAAGCGGGGCCTGCTGCAGATTCGGGGGCCTGTGTTTATAGTCATGTCTTGAGGTTGTGGCCTGACCTTTGCCAGCGTATGTCCATGGAGAGGCAAGAATGGCTGTCTTTCCATGTGGCTTTCCAAGATACCGTGCTAAGAAAAATAGGCGCTGCTCTGATTTCCCATTGGGATTCCTAGTGACTGAAAACTAAGTGGCTTGCAAAAACTAAGAAATGGTTGCAAATACCAGCTATTGCAGAATCTGGGGCCCCTTGGCGCTGGTGGTCATGGCTGTCTGTGGAAGGAGGGCAAGCAAGGGTAGTGCTGACATGGCCCTTGTCTGCCCTGCAACTGCTGTCCCTATCACCATTCCTGCTGCCGGTCCAGTCTCACGCCACACCTCAGACCAGATCTGAAGTATACATGAGGTCTGTGGTCTGTCCAGATTTATGGGGTGAGTTTGACACCTCTGCTCTAAAAAAATACTGAGCACATTCACCACCATCTATCAAAGCAATTAAGTTGTGGTGTTTAAAGGTAAACGCAGACATAAGTGTTGTGTCCAAAATACAGTCTTGTACAGCTTGGGCTATGGTCACTGTTCAGATTGTTTTTTTCTTTGGTACATAATGCTATAATCTTCTTTGGCAAAATAGACTGTTAATTATCTAGTACTGCTACGTTTTACAGCTAATAGCTTGGAAACAGAGGTAGAAACAGAAAGGATGAAAACCAATGAAAATCCATCTCGGTGTAACTGCCCTCCCAATAGATCAATGCTCAATAACCCATCTGATGCAAGCAGCACAGAGGATCACAAATCCCGGTAGCCAATAATTTTACATCATTGCTGCTGTTTGAAAGCAACGGTAACTCACTCATAAAATTGATAAAGAGAGATTAAAAGGATACTTCACATGAATACATGTATTAGAATAATTATTTGAAATGATCATTGTAAGTCCTATGTGTAATATAATTCCACAAGCTGTTTCCATATTCTCTGCCCTCTTTCATAAAGAATTGTGCTGTTTCCATTCTACCAAGAATGGGTGACAGTCTCTGCTTTCACTGTACTAGTAAAAAAAATTAATATATTGCCAAGGTTACAATTTAAACCCACTTTCTATTGGTGAAAATTCATACAAAAAGTATAGGGTAGTGGGGATCAGTTGTAGAAGTGATAAATAATACCTTTATTTTTTTCATATCGGTTGATTTAAGAAAAAGTTAATGTACAGCATTTTTCTACTCGAGTGGTATTTCATGCTTAAAAGCAAAGATAGAAAATGTGTCTAGTCTTTTGTTATGGAGTCGTCCCTTCTCTTCCTCAGAACTGAGTTTTGTTCCAGGACTATTTAATTACCCACGTTATTCTGAAAGTATTCAAATTCCTCTGGACCGGAATTAAACCAGCTAATCAGAAGGAAAATCCTCCCAATTCCATCCCTCATTCTGATCCTTTTGGCTGAAATCCTGTGTGCTGCACCGGGTTGTGCACTGTTAGGTTGAGGGGCATCTCTTGGGGCTCAAGAGACCAACTGGAGGTGGGAGCAGAGAACAAAATCCAGGTGTGGGCTGGATCAGGAGCCAGGAAATCGGTCTGAGAACGGGGAATGAGCAGCAGCCGAGTCAGGAAGCTGAAGGGTCAGGCAGACTGCAGTCAGTGGGCGAGCTGGGCCAAGGAGGCAGGAGATCAGGCAGAGAGCAGAGCTCAGGGAGGAGCCGTGTTAGGAAGCTGAAGGATCAGATAGCGCCTGAAGTCAAAGGGCACCTGGGCTGGGTACCCAGGAAAGCCCACAGAGGTACAAACTGTAATAAATAGCAAGGTGGTCAGTGTAGGGGTTGACCCCTGAACGTCTCCTCTTCCAAATCAGGTTTATATGGGAGGGAGTGAAGGGTTAGCTGACTATAGCCAGGGAGTGGGTGGGTGGCTACACCTAGATGGATGTTTCCGGCCCCCTTTTCCTAGTCCAGATGGTCAAGTGGAGAGGTGGTAGCCTGGGTGAATAGCTGATCTGGCCAGGGCAAGGTCCTGGGTTTGAGGTTGTGGCCTGACCTTTGTCAGCGCGTGTGTCCATGGAGAGGGAAAAAGAGCTGTCTTTCCACATGGCTTTCCAAGATACTGTGCTAAGAAAAACAGGCACTACTCTGACTCCCCGTTGTGATTCCCAGTGGCTGAAAACTAAGTGGCTTACAAAAACCAAGACATGGTTACGGATCCCAGCTGTTGCACTCAAGAGACAGACTTCTCCCTCTCAGCAGATGTCAGTTCCTTTTCGTACTCCGTCATCCCCACCAAGGTCTGGGACAGAAGTTTCATAAACTGGTTTGACCCAAATCAGTTAAGTCTGATACTACATTTAACCAAGTTTATCTTAAACCAGTTTCAGCCATTTTGAAACTGGCTTATGGACACTGAGCTTCTGCTGTTACAGGTTTAAACCCATTTCTGATCACTTAAACCGGTTTGTGTGTAACTTCTCTCCCTAGAAAAACAGCAACTGTAATGTCACTGAAAGGTAGCTAAAGATGCCAGTAAGAATTGCCATTCGCTTCCTACACTGGAGCTCATGCTAGAAGGACTGTTATCTCATGAGACTCCAGGAAAAAAAGACTCAAATTGAACATGTCAGTGACCTCCTTATTTGGAACATAAAGTACATTGTTTTAAAAATCAAAGCATTATGAAATTGGCATCAGCTTTGATGATCTCAGAGAAAATCAGTGGCTTAAATGATGTTTTGGAGCAGCTTTAAGCATCTCAGCACTGTATTTACTTTGGACGTGAGTTTTAAAGGTGGTCAGTGATTTGAGGGCTGCAATTTCTGGGTGTCCAGCTTGACACACCCTGATTTTTATGCATTTTGCACAGGTAGAGTTGGCTACAACTAGGACAGTGCAGTGGAGAATCAGTCCCAGCCTTTCCCTTTGCCTGCACTTCCAGCTACAAAAGCACTCTAAGCCTAAACACAACTTTCAGACCGGAGTGGCGAAGACAGCAACCTACCTGGTTTTAAGACAGAGCTTGATGAGTGAGCTGTGCGATCTAGTTGTCTTTTATAGCAGCTAATTGGCTTCAGTGACCCAGGAAGCCCCTTCTGGTCCAGTGCTTTACAGTCCAAGCTTTTCTTCTTTCATACTCTACATCCAACTCTCCGTCTGTGTTTTCCACACTCTTGTGTTTTCTCACTTGAGTTCTTTCTCAGTTATCCAGTTGCCTTTTGACCACCTTCGAGGTAATCTGTCCTGGCCACACACTTATTTTTATGGCTAACCAAAAGGGTTTGGAAAGATGAAAAATATCCATATTTTGTCTGTTTTCTTCAGCCCCCTTTTCTGCAGCCCCCATCCCACGGGTTTATTTTCCTCCTGCTCACACTGGTCACTCGTTCTCGAGAGTAGTGAGTCTCACTCGGGGTACTGTGGCACGCTGAGATCTTTTCAGGGTACCTTGGAGCGCTGCCTAGTTAAAACACCATTAGTTGTGCAAACATGAGTCACAAGATAAACCCAGAGATTTCACATAGGCATTTATAATGTAAAAAACATTCTCACCAGTTGTGCTCCGAGTTTTTGGCAACAGTAGAATTGCTCTGCTATTTTTCTGTAGTTAAAAAATGAATGAAACGAGCTGGCGTTTTCTGAGACGTGGCTTTATTCTAAAGAGAGGTGAATAAAGTCTGAGGAGCTTGAGAACCACTGGTCTAGGGGATTTGTATGGGGCACATCTGTTACATCTACCTCACTTCCCTAGCCATAGATTTACAGGGCCGCAGATGTCTTCTAAATCATCTTGCTTTTAAAAAACGAGGGAAAGGACTTTGTGGGAGAAGGACCAATCTGACAGGAGGTAGATTGGCAGAACAGGTCAAGGAGTGAGTTCCAGATTCAGGGATTTTATGAAGCAAGATGTGGAGATGAGAGAGAGAAAAGGATATGAAATGAAAGCAAAAGCACTGAGGGAGAAAGTGGAAAGAAGTGAAAGCAGAGATCTAGGCAGGAGCTACAGCCCTGATTCAGCAAAGCACCAAAGTATACGCGCTTAGAGTTAAACCATGTTTGCTCACATCCATCTGAGTTCAGCAAAATACGTAAAAACTGAATCCAAACACATGAAGTCTCACTATTGGCTTCAGTAATATTTGGATCAGGCTTTCAAGCATCTGTTTAAGTCCCACTGATTTCAGTAGGACTTAAGTACATGTTTAAGTGCTTTGCTGGATTGGACCCTAAATTGGGCAGTTCCTTGTGGATAAGGGCAAGAAAGGATGATGTAGCCAGAGCAACTATGGGTTTGTAGCCCAGAATGACAGAAACTCTTTTAAGGTAAGTTAATAAACGCATCTCACGGTGCAGTTTTTTTGTCAGTGAAATTAAGGAAGAACTTTGAAGCATGTGACAAACTGGCAACCAATACATTAGGCGGTGAGACATCCTTGGAGCTGTGCTGAAGAGCAACTGGTTTGAAAAGGTGGTTTTTTGGGTGCATGTTTGTTCAGATATTTACTTATTGACTAACTGGGTTGCGTATTTGCCCTTTGTTTTCTTTATCATTGTGAAACTGCCATCTGTACTCATTTCTATACCGTGGTGCTCACTACGCAGCTCATGGGGCTGCTAGCTGGAGTGGTGGCTTAGCCAACCAGCCTGAAAACAGCTGTGCTGTAGGCAGGTCAGTACAACTGGCAAGTCGCCATGGAGATCCCATGGTTCAGGGATTGGCACAGCTTTCATTTTAATCCAAAATTTCCTGCTAGGAAGGAAGGGAAAGTGTTGCAAACTATACACATGATTCCATCATCTCCATACAGCAAGGGCTTTTTTTTTGGTCTCTCTCTCTGCTCTCCGCGTCCGTGGGTGTGGAAAGACATCCGCAGTAATGACATCGGCAGTAATTCTGAGGTCAGGATGCTGTGAATACTTAGTAGGGATTAACGTTTGCCTGAAAGGGCCTCTGAATAGAAGTGTAGCAGAGCTTTTGAAAAGAACAATTCCTGACATACCACAGATGAATTAAACACAAGGTGGGGTGGGGGTAGGGGCAGTGATTAGATATTACTGTACAGTCACTTGGCGTTTTGCGTGCGTTAATATAGAGCGCATCTTCTAGCACCCAAGAGCATGTGATAACGGTAGCCCACATTTAAAGAATTGAATTCTGTTTTTTCTTTTAATTTTTGAGTTATCAGTGTTCATATTTTCAAGCTTTTCTCTGCAGTCAAGATGGCTAGAGCTTAATTTTTTTTTAAATAAAATGAATATTTCACATTATCACATGACTCCAGGAGCTTGGGATTTTAAAAAACCCAACTAAATATTACAGAATGTGTGATAATATTGTGTTACCCTGGCTAGACACTATGTCAGCATAGTCTAATAAGCACAGTAGTGGGAGCTGACCCTCCCCGTGACTTCTCTGAACGAAGAGGCCCTCTTTTAGAAATAGTTGGGTTTTTAGGCAGGTCATTTCATCTCTCCATCCCAGCTTTCTCATTTTAAAAATAACACCTGTTCAGGTACATCAGAATGACCGGCAGGAATTGGTCATGATTTTATATATGTGCAGACCACACACTAATAGAGCCAAACTTGGATGACCCTTACAGTGGAGATAATATCTCTACATAAGTAGTTCCATAAGCTGCTACAAAGCTTTTGCGTGAGCAGATGCTCAGTGTCAGGACTATAAGTGTTGCAGAATCTTACCATTATTATTTATTTAAAGAGAAACAGAGTGGTCGTTGAGCCTGAGGTAATTGACCACGAGTCCACTGAAGATAATGGAGTTAGCATCCTTCCGGCTGAATTTGACTCACTTCCTTACCTCGAGAACAGAGAAGACATTTCCCTGCTGGTGAGACACCGTTGTCCCTGTGAGCGTCGGATTGCTACTGTATAGTTTTCATATTGGCATTAATGTAGTCATTTTGATCAATGAGTGGCTATGGGGCTGCTCTATAACCAGAAGTTATGGGCTCAAAGGATGAATAAATGGGAGAAGTGTTATGACTTGCACTGTGCAAGGGACGTGACTGCATTCTCTTTGTGGTCCCTTTTGGCCTTAAAGTGCTGGAATATAGCAATTGTCTCTTATTCCAGATCAAGTGAAATTTATACTTTCACTTACGGTATGGATTGACCGCCCCAGAGCTCTTGGAATATGATCCACCTCTTTACTTTGACTGCTAATTAATGCTCCTCTGTCAGATGGATGCTAAATCTAAGAATACTGGACCACAAGGATTTCCCTGCTATTTAAGGTCAAATAGTCTTACGTGGGTGGAGTGGGTGAAGTGAACCCACAAAAATTCAGTGTTTTCCTACTGCATGCACAGAACCCTTCATTGCCATGCACAAACCAACTATTGCCTGCAAAAGATGACTGGTTGGGTTACTTCGTACTTGCAGATGTCAGATTGTGAGGGAACAATAAGCCTTTTTAGATAATTTCAGATTAAAACACTATATTAAAAAACTGGAGAATACATGGTTAAATTGAAGGCTGTGTTTAAAGGTATTCTTCCTTTCCATGCTAATAATTCATATATGATATGGAAATGAAATAGTCTCTGATACAAGGAAAAGCCATTTTCAACTAAATCAGTCATTTAAAAGTTGTCTCTCAATTGTCAGGAGAGTGGTTGCTGTTGTGTTTAAGTATAAACTGTGGACTCGGAAGAGAGACACGAGTGCTCAGTCCTTGCAGGGCATCAGTTTTGACTTCATTCCAGGTCCTGGCAGCAAGCTTCTTGCTGTGAAAATCTGAAGGAGTTATTGACACTGTTCTTTGAACAGCCCCACTCTGTCTCCCGCAAAGCTTGTTTGCTATCAGCTGAAGCACAGATGCTGCTGCTCAGGGCTCCAAGCTGGGAAGAAAGAAGGCAGGAAGCATGCCTTGAGCATGTGTGCTTTGGAGTCTTTTTGTGTATCTAGCATCAGAGGTGGATTTCTCCTTTGAAAATACATTTGTAGCACATTACATATCACTGGATATTACTTCCATGATGTTGAACTTCACAGAGTGTAACTTTGCCTAGGGGAAAGGGGGGGCAGGTTGATTTCTTTATTGTTAGGGTGACCTGATGTTTTCTGGCAGATACAACTGAGAATGTTTGGAAGGCAAAGGATTGGGGAGTTTTTAGTTCTTAACCATCCTGCAATAAAAATGTCAGTGGTTGTGCTTGGATAGCAGGGGATTTTGTTGTTGTTGTTCTGGTTTCTGCTGAAAGATGTGGTAAAGCAGCAGAAGGAAATAGCTTGTTTCCTTTAAGGACTTCTACTCTTGTTCTGGGGAGCAAAGGACTAAGTTTTCAAAAGAGTTCAATATTACCAACGCTTTTGAAGAATAGGAACTGAACTTTTGATGAGGTGGTCTCGTTACGGACACTGAAGTCTATCAGAACTCTACATTTATACTGTTGTGGCATTTTTCGTGTAGACCTGATTGTGGTCACTTGAGTCTTTCCCTCTGCATTGCCTAATTGTTGTCTTCCTTTTCTGTAGTATATTAATAAATATCTCTCTGGAGGCTCCTTAGTCTGCAGAGTTTGTCTGTATTCCAGGACTTATGCCATGCACTGATGTCCATGCCTTCTTGTCACCACGACTTATGCCCCATTAATGCACACCTATTGGCAGGTTAAATTGCCTCCTATGCTCTTCTGTGAGACGGGTCATTGTGCATAGTGAGCTATAACCTGCTCCCTAGCCACTCACTTGATATGGCTAGGGACAGACATTACACATATACCGGCTTAAGTGATCAGAAACTGGGTTAAACCTGTAACAGAACCGATGTTCAGTGCACATAAACCAGCTTGAGAATGACTGAAACTGGTTTGAGGTAAACCTGGTTGACTGTAGTATCAGACTTAACTGATTTGACTCGCACCAGTTTTTGTAATGTCTGTCTCAGACCTCCTGCTGGTTTAAGATAAGCCAGACACCCCCAGCATCCCACGTGCTCTCTGGGCTGGACGGGGCTCTCTGCTCCACAGCACTCCCCTGACTGAAGTTACCCCCTCCCTGCGAAGCTGGAATTCCCCCCTCCCCTCTGCCTTGCTGAGGAGGTGTCTGTGTATTAGCTAGCAGACCACATGCTGAATCCATGCTGAATCAACAGGTAAAATCAACAAGTGCCTGGTAATGTCCCTTTGTTTTCTAAACTGAGTGATAAACACAGTTATCAATTCCTTTCCCGGCTAATCACAGTGTCCTGCCAGAACCTGGCCACACCGACCTCAGCTCCATGCTGTGGAAGGAAGAGAGGGCTGCTCTGGTGCCCCCCAGCTTCGAGCCTGAGCCACTGCGGGCTCAGGCTTTTTGAGTGTCTGTCCCTAGCCTGTAGGATGGAGGTTGCAGGGTTGGTTGCCTGACCAGTTTTTAGTTCTTTTTGATCCATACGGTACTGCTCTATTTCTGTCTGTTTTCTCAACAGGGTGGATTAATTTTTGCTGTAGAAAACCCAAAATAAGCCACAGACACTTGGCTGATTTTAAGACACTGTTTTTTTTATCTTGAGATGACTGAGAATGAGGCAGTTTTAATGGTCTCAGACTAGTCCCCAGTGAAGATATGTTCAAATTCAAGATTATTTATCTTGTGATTTGGCGTATTTGGCTGTCTCTATACAGGAGAGACTCAGGATTACAATAGTGAAAGCACAGGGCAAGACTGGAAAGGATATGAACAGTGAATTGGGCAAGCTGCATGCTGTGTGCTGTCTTACATTTTGCTTATTTATAATCACTTCGTTCAAACAGATATATTTAGTACTAAGTATTCCTACAAGACCAAGGGCAGAAAGATCATCACTTCTAGTATGAGCCCTCTCACAGTGAAACATATAAGCATGTGCTTAGCTTTAAACCAAAGCTTAAATTAAACCTTGTTCCACAAAGAACATGTATTTAAGTCCACTGCTGGGTTGGAACAGGGCTCATTGCTAATACAGTAAGTGCAGTTGGCTGTATTGTGGGTGTCTACTGGTGAGTTATTAACTGTTGCTATCTGAACCTATAATTTTCCGTAGATAAAATGACTTGTAATGATATGACCTGCAATTTGATGTTGCTGGGTGCATATTGTGATCCTCCTCTGGTTAGTACAGGTTAAAGTATTTTTACATGAAAGCAGTCGTCAAGACTTCCAAGGCACCCCAAGCAATTACATGGTATTTACGCTTTTGTCAATGTTTGATGTTAACATCCTTATTGCTGTGGAGGAATTTCCAATTTAGATTTGTTACTGGATGGCCTTTCCACACTGTACATGGATCATATACTGTACATTTAGTTAATCTATAAGGTGCATCTCTACCTTGCCTTCAGATATCTTTCTGCCTTTGTCAGATGGTCCAGGTGACTCTTCAACAGGAGTTTATTTCTTGACTGGAGGTGATCTGTGGGAGCGATAAAGGAAAGGACTCCTCTTATCAAACATAATATTAAGAGAACTTATAAGGGTAAAGAATTAAGAATATTAATATTTCATAATATTCAGAAATCTAAAGGCATCCTGGTAGTAATGGGACAACCACATTACTTTTTCATTAAGGCTGAAAATCCCACGTTAGTTTGCAATAAAGCAAAATAGGATCTTGAATTGAATTAATTTAAATCTGTTTGCCGCCGTATGTCATTTGGCTTCTTCTGTTTTCTGTTTGTGGCAAAGGCTTACTAGAGTGAAAGGGAGACTTCATTGTGCTTTAGGTTAGGCTCTTAGTTCTTCAGGTTCAGACATCTGGACTATGAGACTATGGACATATATCTCAGTGGTGTTTTCTGAATGAATTTCAGCATTGTTGCTGTTCTGAGACGGCCACAGAGTTCACAGTTCCCTCTCTCCAGCTAGGTGAAATTTACTGTGGCTTGGATCTCAATCTCGGTCGCAAAGAGGAGCATGTAAAATAACACCTCAGCTGACTGAAAATGGTTGAGGATGCACTGCAGTAAAGAAAAGATCTTGAAATATCACTAGCATAGCAATTCCTCCAGATATATTTTAGAGAGAGTTGTTTGATATTTGAGGACCTTTGTTATATCTTCAGCTGGAAGATTCATTCAGTTTTATGGCATCTTCAACTGCTATAAAAGCAAAGCAGTAAAAAGCCTCCAAACATTTATTGCAGTACAACCAATCCAGATGCCATTATTGGGATACAATAAAACGACTGATAGTTAAACAGGTAATTTAAGTTTTAAAAACTTCTGTCGCTCTCATACATCGACCTTGAAATGAGCTGAGAATGCTAATGGTAGGATGTTGTAAATACACAGAGGTCTGGTTCTATTGTCACTCCCCAAAAGTCAGGGAGAGCACATTTTAATCTCCTTTTAATTCATGTAAATGTGCTTTAATTCCACTTCTTGTGCTGCACACTTCCTGTGCTCCTCTTCAGTTAAGTGACTATATTACATGGGAGAGCAAAATGATTCCTCTGTAGTTTGTGAAGGGCCTTGTGATTTTTTCCAGAGAAAGTCCCCATGTAAGTTTAAAATAATCTCCTGCATATATATATGCCAGCATAGGAACTAAAAGACAGATGGAAGTATTGGAGCTGAACTCAACAGACAAGGCATAGACAGACGTGCAGCTCCCTACTGTAACTCATAGTGCTTCCTGAGAAGCTGTATGAGATACAGTGATTCCCCCAGACCCAATAGGTGTTTGCTCTTGAGTCCCAGGGGTTGGGGCATTAAGCTGCAATTTGTAACAGCTGCAAGTCTGCGGCTGCTCCCCCTGCCCCATCCTGTCCCCCCTCCCAGTCCCAGCTCTCTTTCCAGAATGGGAGAGGAAGGGTTTTGGTCTGAGGTTTTTATAGCCAGTGCTGGAGAGTGCTTTCAAGGGCCAGATCAAATGAAAATTGTCACCTGGGCAGGATTTATGATGCTGAATCTCTTTGCTGAAACGGTCGGAAGATTTTTCAGAACTTTCCTGGAAAAGCATCCTAAATGGAGAATGTACCTGGTGAACAAAAATCAAATGTAAAAAATTATTCTGTTTTCCTGTCCTGCCATTTATGCAGAATATGTTTTTAATTATTTTTGTAAAATTAAGATTTCAAATACATATGCACATATTTAGTATGATTAAGTGGTTTTGGTAGGTAAAGGAATCTAGGTCCTTATGGCTAATTGCAGGAAATTGTTAAGTGCATATCAGAGATGGCAGAATGTTTTGCCTGCTTTTGAGCACATCTGCTGTCATTTACTGCTGTATGTACCTCCTCGGATCCTGAAATGTTCATGTTTCTCTTCAGATAAACCCAAGAGACACTGATACTGTGAAGTCTTCTAGTGCCAGCTGTTATTCTGAGTTACAATTTGGGAAGGGGTGAAGTTACTCCATCCCTGTGGGTAACAGATTTCTGGTAAAGTCTTGTGAAAACACGTATTTCTGCAGCGTGCATATAGGGTCGAGCCAAATTCTGCCAATGGGAGTGGAGGATGCTTTCCTCTCTGGGGTGGTTTGGAAGTCTACACTTTTACTTGCCTTTCATTTTGCTTTGCTGAAATGATGTTCAGCTACTGTTCAAACAAAGGGATTGCCATTCTTAATATCTGATTAACCTCCACATTCCAGGTGCCTCTCTGTCTCCACATGAGTGGGGATCTGAGACTCCAGTAAACTATTTCCCTATTTAAATAAGTTCCTCATAACCAGGGATCCTGATGGTGCCTGTTTATAAAAAAAATAATAATAATAAACAGAAAATAATCCCAAATTCTCTGATTAAAACCCCCCAAATCCATGTTTTTCAGCAATTAAAATGAAATGCCACTCTCTATATAGGTATCACTTGAACACAATGTTGTGTTGATATATTTACAATTTTAAAGCAATTTGGAAGCTTCCCAGTATCTCATTCATTATAACAAAATACATTCTAAATACCTACTTATTTTGGCATTTGAGGGGGGTGGTTTTTAAGCATAGGAAATCAGAGCTCCCTCTGTACTCTTCGCTTACCAGGATGCCGGTCCAGCTGTGGCTGTTCTTCCCCTCCGCCCACTTTGTGGCTTTGAGCAGCCCTAATATTCTGGTGGCCTGCCTCTGCCCACGACATTGCCCCTCACTCCCAGCCCACAACCCCCCGGCCCTGCTGGTGCCCCTCACTCTCACCCCACGCCCCTTCAGCCCTGCTGGTGCTTCTCATTCCCGACCCACAGCTCCCCAGCCATGCTGCCTCTTAATTCCTAATCTTCTGCTCCCTGTCCCCCAGTGTGTGGGGAATGGGCTGGGTGTGAGAGGAAGGCCAGGTGTAGGCACAGGCAACACGACAGGAGTTATGGGGGGGCACTGGCAATGCATTGGGGAGGTAGGGGGGCATGTGCCCCCCCCAAATTTCTGCATTCACAGTGGGGCATGGAGCTGCAGCTGGGCTGGACCAGATCCAGGCAGGAACCACCTCTGCAGCCTGGTGTAGAAAGGAGCACCACAGCAGTACCATGACCACCAAGCTGAAGCACGCCCTGCCCGCCCAGCAGCAGTAGGAGAAGAGCTCGGCACCGCCATTGCTGCTGCACCTCATCTTGGTGGCCCTGGCAGTGTGGCGCTTCCTCCCACCTGCTGAGCTGCGGAAGTTGCTCCTTCTCGGAGCTGGTCCAGCCCGGCTATAGACCCATGACCCGCACCCTGTTGTGGGTGCAGAAGTTTTGAGAGATGTGCCCCCTTTTTCCTCCCCGCAACCGCATATTACCTCAGCTCCCCGATCCCGCCTCCACCATGTCACCTATGCTACCTGCCCCACCCGCTGCATTGCAGTGTGCCTCCCCCACAAAGCATCTTTTGTGCCTCTTTCCCCCTCCCCCTATAGACTTACCTGGAGGGAGCTACGGGAGCTTCTCTCCACTGCTGCTTGGCTGCTACATGCATATGTGTGTGTGTGTGCACATGCATGTGGCACCCCCTGCCTCCAACTGCCTTCCTCTGCTCCCCCCAGCCCCAAGCAGCCCCTTGCAGGTTGGAACCCCACCAGCCTGCAAGGGGAAACCCACATTTTCCTGCATTTTTCTCCTTTAAGGGAGCAATCCATAATTTTCTCTTTTGAAAAGAGAAAATCCATTTTTTTCTGCAGTGAATGGAAAACCTGGATCCCTGCTCATAATCAAGCAAGAGAACATTGCATGTCTATTAAACTGTACATCTGTTAGATTTTACTCTTTGTCTCTTTGCATATTAAGAGCCAGTGTAGCATTCAGCTTTGGTGACCTACGTCGCTGCCTGTGAGATTAAATGGTCCTCAAATATCAGACATTATCTTCCACTGGAGATGCTTATAGGTGGTGACTGTGTTGGTCTGTAAACTTCTCTTTGATAAACTAATAAGCTTATGCTCTTTCTGTCTTTCTTTAAAGGGCAAGCTTTCCAGACTTCAGATAATTTTTGTAGTTATTCACCAATCAGCAATCTTGTACTGTTTGCATTTGTATATATAAATGTACGCAGCCACGAGCTATCATATGTCATTCTGTAAGTTAGCATTTGCAAGATGAATATTTCTTGCAAGATGAGTGTTGTATTCCTTTTGAAATCTCACTAATAAGGACTTATTTCCAGGATTTTTTTTTAATCTTTTCATTTTAAAACAGAGACCCAAAACACATCTCAATGGAAAACTTGCGTCTAGTTTGAGAATAACATAGCAGAACACAAAATGTGCAATGAATTAAGATGCCATGTGCAGAAATAATCGAATGCATGCATTTTGGGGGAAAGCTCAGCGAGCATCCAACTAATTTTTATTTACTTCAGCAGCCTAGCTTAGTTCATTTTTTCCCCTCAACTGATGTCAGGCTTTGGGGTACATGTCACCTTGAGAGAGTAGTTCATGCTATGCAGTTCATTTTTTCATAATGCATTTTCAGTACACTATCAGATTGTGGAAGATTCAGCTTTAGTTGGGCTCAGCCTGGGCAGGTGATAAAGAAAGCACCCTCTGAAAATAAATTAAACATGCTGCCATATGAATTCTGTATGTAACACAGAGCATCATAGAAGATAGATTAATCCATTATTACAGCATGGCCATAAATAAAATGATCATTCTGCAGCTGCTTTGGCAGGAGATAGTAGCAGGCAAGTTGTGTAAGAGGGTTTCTTATTGCATCCATAAAACACGATAAAGACAATTCATATGAAAGTGGCAGAATTTCTTCCATTTGTATGGCACATATCTAAAAGCATCTCCATTACCCTCGTATGAAATGCATTCACTGGAGAGTATTACAGGAAGAGAATCTGTGTAGAGGAAATGCTACAAGGTAAATTGAATTCAAGTAACTTTCTTTTTGCACATGCTATAATTTTTTTCTGTGGTTTAGGTAGAGGTGAAAATTTGGTAATATAAATCTTTTTTATGCCCTTTTTCATGTTGTCTAGAAGCATTTTCTGCAAATGCAGTCAGGTAGTGAGTATCTAATTGCTGGCAGTTGATTTTACGTTACAATAAATTGCGGTTAGGTACAGAATTAGACTATTTAAATGAAAAAATATCCCTAAACATAGTCATCCTTTTTTTTCAACTGCTTTCCTTCAAGTAGGCCAGAGGGAGGTACTTGCATGGCTTGATAGACCCAGCTTATAACTGGGTCAGTTCAAACCAGCCGTGATTTCATTGGTTTTACTGGGCTTGTGGCTACTTAGATAGCCAAACTGAGCCGTTAGCCTTAAGCTCTGTTGGCCTTAATAGCACTACAGTGGTAAGTGACCATCCTGGAAGTTCCTGTAGACCAACCTGCTTGACAGCTTTTTAAGACTTTGCTAGGGACCACAAAGAGGTAATAAAAGATGTCAGGAAGTGTTGGGTAGGCTGCAAAAACATTTCCAAATGTCACTGTCACCCTTTAGGCCTGATATGGCTTTAGAAAAACAAACAAAGCACAACATGCTCAGTGCCAAATCTGTATGTATATGGAACTGTATTGAGAAGTAATGCCAGTAATATATTGTTTTTGCAGGAAACAGGGTAAGGGAAGAAGGTCTTTTATGAACCATTAACTTTTATATGCAGTAGTTAACTTGCAGTTTGCTTTGCTTGATCTCTCCCTGAATCAAGTTGCATACGGACAAGAGATTTCCCAGATCAAACCATTGGTCTACCAAAGCTAGTATCCTCCTTCAAGGAGTATCTTCTGGCTGATGCTTGATACTGCTACAATACACTGAGCCAATTGTGTAATCCTGCAAATGGAGAGTGAACTATTCCTTCCTGATTACTGAAGACTTCATTGTATATCAAAAATAAACCCCATTTTTAGGGTCCAGCCCTTCTCCTGTTAAAAACAGTTGTAAAACTTCTGTTGATTTCAATGGGAATGGGATAACATCACTTCACTTTTTATTATTGCTCATAAAACTCCCCAGTTATTTAAATGATGTCTGTAATCTCCAGTTACTGCACCTGATCCTGAGTTCACTTAGGACCTGATCTAGAGACAATTGAAGTCAATAGACAGCTTTCCATAAACATTGGATCAAGTCATTATGCCAGACCTGACCGCGGTAGAACTCCTATAGGCCAGATCTCATTGCAGCAGTGTAAATCCTGACTAATTAGATCAACTGAAGTGAAGTCACCTTGGATCTGCACTGGTGTAACTAGGAGCATGTTCTGTCAAACTGACTTAAAATAGTCCAGATGATGGAAAATTATTATTTTTATCCTGCAAGACTCACGGCCCCCATAATTGCAGAACTGCTAGAAAAGTGCTAAAATGGCATGGTCTTGTCCTGGAGCAAATTGGAGAGGTACACCGATATATTGGGACCAATAAAAGGAAAATTTACATTATCGGCAGTCAGCTTTTCCTGTCTGATGTGGCCGATAATGTTGCTGATAAATGCCACGTGCATGCTGCTGCTTTGCCCAGGCGTGTGGCCAACCCAGCAGCATGGAGAGCAGCGTCCAGCTAGTAAGTGTGTTGTCAGGCAAGGGGTGTGGGAATGAGGCTCCTGTGGGAGGGAGAGAGTGGGGCAGGGGCAGGTGTTGCCCACCTGGGCTGGGCTGGGGTGTGGGCAGAGCCCCGTCGGCTCATCTGGGAGGTGTGGGGAGGAGGGGGGGCAGCTCTCACTTCTGTGTGCAATCCTGGGGGATGCATGGGGGTACATGCCCCCCAGATCTGTGTGTGGGGTGAGGGCAGGCTCCTGCTGAGGGCTAGGGCCGGGGGCAGTGCCAGGATCTTCCTGGCGAGCGGGTTGGGCTGGAGCTGTGCTTGGGGCGGGCGGCGGTGGAACTGGGGGAGAAGACTATGGCAAATTTTGGGGTGGCTGTGTCAAACCCCGTAGCCCCTGCTCCCAGCACCACCATTACCCGCCCAACACTGCCCCGGCCCACAACGGTAGGCTGCCCTCACCCCACTCAGATCGGGGGGCATGTGCCCCCCGTGCCGCCCCTAGTGGGTTGCAGAACAGCAGGAGCCACTCTCTCCCCCCGCACCCCTTCAGATGAACTGCTCAGGGTCTGTTTTACACCCCACCCCAGCGGGGCAATGCCTGCCCCAGCCCCTTCCCCACTCCTTCCCTGATCACAGGGGCATTGATATGCTCCGCTCCCCTCCCTCCCCTCCCTCCCCCCGCACCATGGCCCTTCCCCCCCCCAACCAACTGAGCTGGACACTGCTCTCCGGGCCGTCCAGTGTGGGGTGCGAATTGAGGCGACTGCCCCAAGCCCTGCATCTTGCGGGGTCCCACAAAGGTGGACACAGTGGCTGTGCACTGGCTTCGTGTCCAGCTGCTTGCTACCCCACTGCCACCGCTGCTGGCAATGGTGGCAGCATCTTCTTTGGGTCCCGGGCACGTAGGATCAGAGCGGAGACGGGGCCCCGCATGGGCTGATTTGCCCCAGGCCCCTCACCCTGAGTTACGAGCCCAGTAAATCTTTATTGGTACACCGCTAGCAAGTGAGGAGCTAATAGTTCTCTTTTTGCCCAGCTCCTGCGGTCTTTGTTTTCTGTCCTCAGCCAGGATGCTGCTTCTGTTCCTCTGTTCTTTTGCTAAAGGTGACGCTTTCAGGTATTTTTTTCCTGCAGAATCAACTTCAGGCTGCTGTTGGGGATCGTTGGCATAGAACTGAGTTCATTTATCGGTGCCCAACCTGATCCAAGCACCCAAGGAGAGGTTGAAGTATCGAGGGTGGTGCCTGGCTTCTTCCAAAGCTTTGAATTTCCTGTGTAGGTTACCACTAATGCCTTATAACTCGGAGGCTGCTTCCCATTCCCTCAGTGCTCAGCCAAGGGAATTGCTTAAGAGGGGAAGCATATTGTGACAGGATCATTGTGATGTTGTGTTCTCATGTTTTAACGGTGTCATTGTGTTGTGACAATGTTTTTCATATCTTTCTGCAAAGCATTTTGAGTATTGATAGTTAGGTCCCTTAGCAGTTCTGGAGATGGCATATCCTACCACAATACTGCGAGTGTCAAGCAGAAGGAAGGAGTTAAATATCAGTACTCAATATGCTTTGTGGTGTTGGCTGACAAAGCTCTATCCTGCACTGACCTGACATTATTTCTGCCTCCCTGCTTGGGACGCTGCAAAGGTGCCACGTGTCCTAGGCCTAAGGGTTGATGTCCTATATCAGTTATCAAAGGCTGGCAGACGGTCTTTCACAATGTAATTGAGCTGGTTATGTCCATTGCTTTACTGCTCTTCTTGGATGATCTCTGAGCCTAAGAGCTACAGGGTCAGTTTCAGCATTAATAAAAATTTCACCCAGTTTGTGATTTTGGTGAAGCAGAAGACGCAGTCCATTAGTTTTACATCAGAGTTTTAACTGACAGACAGTGACTATCGCTGGTCCTGCGTCACTCCTGTAGTACAGAGGCTGTACTTTAGAGTGAAAAACCAAGGAGAGTTTGCAGGTGAGAACCTGGAAATCCTACCTTTTCCTATGTTGCTAGAGCAGGAGGGGAGTTGGGTTACACCACCTTTCTTTAAAGGCCTACCTTTTAGAAGCAGGTGTTTGCCCAATAGATTTGCCAACCAAATCTGGCTGTTAATTGCATTTAAACTTTGAGCACAGTGTTTTCATGTGTATACGTGTGTGTTTAATTACTGTATCAGACTCATCTGTTTGAAAACTGAAAATCCTTTCCAGATTCAGAAGCCAATTGGACCCAAGTTTAGTCATTTGTATTGTATCAGCATGCTTTTTCTCTTTTTCCTCCCCCACTTTCTAGTCCTGCCTTAGAAATCCTATTTTAACATCTGGTGACTGCCCTATTGTATTACCCCCATATTTACCCTCGTCCTCCATTGCAGTGCCTGCACTGTTCATTATACTGTTGTATTATAATTGGAACACTTTTAAATACTGAGCCGTTAAGTTTCAGACGGATGCCTTCGAAGCATAGTTGTTGTTATCACTGAAAGCCTGGACAGGCCGTAAAACACTTTCTCCAGTTGCAATGGGACGTGGTATGCAGGCGAGCAGAATGTAATACTCTGAAGTTAGGATTTTGTCAGGACGTCACGCTGACTATCTTAACCCAAAAAGTACCCATGAACTGTTTGATGATCATAAGTGGTCCAAGTGTTAGTAGCCCAATATTAGAGTTTACTAGTGATGGCCTAGTATCATCCTAGAGCATTCATTCAATGCTGACCCACAAGGCACTGGTACCTTTTCCTGTACTGGTCTCTTAACTGGCAAAATAGCTGTGAAAGAAACATAGTTATGGCATAAGCTGGCACAACTCCCTGTGAAGTTTTAATGGCATACTGGGCTGAATTGGTAGGAGTGTTGCCAGCAGATCAAGGGAAGCACTTCTTCCCTTCTGTTCAGCACTGGTGAGGCCACATCTTGAGTACTGTGTTCAGTTTTGGGCCCCTCACTACAGAAACGATGTGGACAAATTGGAGAAAGTCCAGCAGAGAGCAACAAAAATGGTGCACATGACTTATGAGGAGAGGCTGAGGAAACTGGGTTTATTTAGTTTGGAGGAGAGACAGAGGGGCTTTGGTAGCAGCCTTTGCCTGCCTGCAGGGTGGTTCCCAAGAGCCTGGAGCTAGACTGTTCGTAGCGGTGACGGATGACAGGACGAGGAACAGTGGTCTCAGGATGGGGAAAGGGAAGTTTAGATTAGGTATAAGGAAAAACTTTCTTACTAGGAGGATAGTAAGGCACTAGAACAGTCTCAGACAAAGAATCCTTTTTAGGGTCTGCCCTTTAAAAGCAGGGCACACGGGTGTCCCTGGAGAATGAGCCAGACTTTAATATTTAGTGAGTTATTTTTGTGATCGTAAGCTTCTTTACCACATCAGAGATAGGCAATAGAGTCCCATGACATACCGTTGCAATTAGAGACAGAGTCATGTGTCATCTGGGGCCATGAGAAATATTTGTGTGGACAGTGAATTTGGAAATACGCTATGAGTTAATTCAGCATGGGCAAAAGGGATCAGCTTGGTGGCCTTGAAGGCTAAATGTTCTCTATACATATTAACCCTTGCAGCATTGACACTACTAGTTAAACCTTTCCTCTACTGACCTAGCTCAAACCCCAGTTTGAGAGGACTGCTGGGAAAGCTGGGGAAGACTGGTGCTCGAGCCCATTCGGTTTTTGGCATCTGTCTAGATTGCCACGTATGACCACTTCTCCACTGGCAGGCAGAACAAGGTTAAGCTTTCAGTTTGGCTCAGCTTTCACAGATGCATGCAGAATATACTAGGAAACTAGGCTACACTCACCATTTTTAAGGAGTGGTTTGCATTTTCCAAGGACAGATGATGGCTAGCCAGTATATAACTGAGTAAAATTAACCTATTATAGGAAGAACTTATTTGAACCTATTCCCAGACAAAAAGTGGGCAGCCCATGTGTGTTACTGATATCACTCTCTAAAAGTCATTATTTCACGATGGCAGCAGTGCTGATGCAGTGTGGTTTGACGAGAGCAACACTGCAGCTGCCTGTTTATCTACACATCTGGTGCTTGAATGGCTAATAAATAAATAAATGTTGACTCTATTAGTTGTTGCATTTGTCTTATGTTAGTATTTATGATTTAGGTTTAATATCCCTTTGATGGGTGGCAGATGTACATACAGAACATTCATCAACCTTAAGTGGAGCTTTCTTTGTATATTTGCCTTCCCCCTACTCTACTGGCAGTAACGTAACTAGAAGTGGGTGAGTGGGCCAACAGCCTTGGGCACTGGTTTAGACCAGTCAGGGGCGAGAAGACTGAATTGCAGCAGCAGGAGCTGGTGTCTTTTAGTCTCCAAGGCAGGTAAGGCTGATAATCCTTCCTGCTCTCCCCTGGTCAGCATCCTCGCCATAGGACAATGCGGGGGGTATAATCTCTGCCCCTGGTGGAAGTATACTTGTTACACTTTTGCATAGTGGTAGCATTGTATTACTGCGTTGCAGTGGTCACTAACCCAGGGATCCCAATCGACAGGTAGTTCCCGGAGCCTCCTTGGGGCAATCCTGGGCTGGGGGAACAGCTGGGTGTGTATGCATGTGCACACCTGCCACCCCCAGCCCCAGCAGGTCAATCTGTGGAAGAGGGAAGGGGAAGGGGCCAGATTGAGGCCTCTGCAGTGGACAACTGTGTGGCCCAGCCAGGAACAGGGGAAGGCAAGTAGGGCCTCAGCTTGGCTGGGTCATGGGAGGATTAGAGCCTGGGGTGCTCCAGAGGTGCAGGGAGACTCCCTCCCCATCTCTGCAGGGGCAGAGGCTGCTGCACCTCAAGTCCCACTGCAGCTGGCCACGTGCTCGGCAGTGGGGACTCGCATGGGGGTGGCCCTGGCCCAGCCGGGTCTGTGGCGATCTGGTTGACCAGTGGTATATGGCGGGGGGCTCCTGCTGATGGGTGCAGCCCAATGGAGGCCCCAGGGGCCCGTACCACCCCCCCTACGCGCACACACACCTCTGCTTGGGGCGCAGCAGGCAGCCTGAAGGAGCACTCGCCTCATCCTGGGAGTGGTATATCCTGAGGTGCCCTTTACTTCAGTATAAAAAGGTTGGAGACCACTGCTTTATTGTAACGAAAAGTGCATAGAACAAGCAAATCTGGTTGTCACAGGGACACAGGATCAGACAAGGGGGAAGCCTCGGTCAGAGGCAGACCCCAGATCAGAGAAAAGAAGGGGAAAAAAACCTGCTGCAGCAGGGGCCCGGTACAACAAGGGGACACGTGGAAAACTGCCTAAGCAGTTAATCAGATGGTGAGGGGCTTCAGAAGGGACATCTCCAAAGGCCACGTGTCACCAGACCATCTGGGTCCAGTCAGAGCCCGAGGTGCTTGTTGGAGAGGAAGGACGTGGGGACCAGGAAGATATCAATAGGGAATAATCGCTAAAGATCTTGAGGCTCGTCTAGAAGGCTGGCGTATGGCCAGGGTGTAGGGGAGGTTGGAGCCCCGGAGACATCCCCTGGGAAGCGTGACCACTCTGGAGGCACCCTCAAAGGGGACCCCCTTCAGTGAAATACCATCCAAAGTCGTGGCAGATGAGTTTGGGGGACACCCCAAAGGTAATCGAGGTACCCTCTGGGGTCTATGCAAGGTTCCCTGGCGAACAAGGTCAGCTGCCTGGGCAGAGGCAGCGCGGGAGCAAGCCTTCGAGCAGAGATGGGCACGCTGGTATTCTAATTCAGCCATAGACATCCAATATGACTGAAAGAACGACAAAGACCTTTGTTAACAGAGATAGAAAACAAAACGCACTGAAAAAATCTGTTAATGTTTGGGATTTCAAGAGGAATATTGCAGAAAATAAAAAGAAAGATGCCTATTTCTGTTTGTTAGGAACTGTGTAATGTAGGGGTGGGCAATTATTTTGAGTGGAGAGCTGCTTACTGAGTTTTAGCAAGCCATTGAGGGTCACATGTCAGGCAGCCCAGGACAGACTAATACTAATTTTCTAAATTTTTTAGGGGTCCTGCAGGCCAATAGAATGGCTTGGAGGACCGCATCCGGCCCGCAGGCCGCATTTTGCCCACCCCCGAACTGTAACGATATACATGTAGTCTGCCATCTCCCAGTAAATTTATCAACAAAATGAATGGATCAAATAGGAAAATTGCCCAGTGACATAGTAAAAAGTGTTATAATTGTCTTAAAAATATATGCGTGGAACAAAAAGATCTCTGCGCATGGAAAACTGTTCCCAAAGTAGTGATTCGAAATAAATACGAGGTCTCAACATTACCTGCTGCTTGGATATGGATCTTGATTTATGCCCACTTATTAATCTTAAACTAGATCCATATGGGATATTATTTATGTTGTTTTAATGAGCAATGCCCAAGACATTTACATGTGATGATGTAACATGCTTAATGTTATAATTGGCTCGATGATGTAATGTCTTGCGGTGAAGCCCAAAATGAAAATCCTGGAGGGGAAAGACTGAGCAGTGCTTTACCCAGCGGGTCTTGTAGGTAGATGAGAAACGGATCCAAATGTGTCAGTTTTCACAGAGAAATCCCAAACCCTTTCACCGTGATGAAGACTGAAGATTTGGAACCATGGATGAAAGCAGGAAATAGTGTATGATCCTGGACCGTGTAGCCTGGCCTTAGAGACAGCCGTAGATTGCCTGTGTGGTTGTACCCTGGGACATGTGAAATGTCTCAAGTTTTGTGCTTGACACAGCTCAGGGGCTGAAATCCTACGGCCTGTGCTGTAGGGGAAGACTTGATCACAATGGTCTTTTTCTAGGCTTGAACTGTACTGACGTGGGAGAGGAAGGAGCTGCTCATGATCAGTGCAGGACACTTTCATGTATGGCAATTTACGATTTTGGCTCATCCAGCCTCAGTATTTGGATCCTTGGCTGGCATGAACTGACAAAATTCTGCTGACATCATTAAGCAGTGGAGCGTGCATCAGCTGGAGATCTGGCTCCGTCGCGCACAAAAAGAAATTTGATAAATGAAATCATGATGTTAAAAAAAAAAATGTGTAATTATTCCCTTCTCCTAGTGACCCATCAGCATTGTTTTCTGCCTTTTTCACATTATAAGTGACGTGGGGAATTGGGCGTCTAGTCTGTGTATCTGGTAAATTAGCAGGCAGGTTGTCTTCATGTAAAAGATATTATTAATGAGAGTCTTAATGCTTGTATTGGGGACCTAAATATGATGACAGTGAAGGCTGTGTAAGGAATACTTAGAGCAGGCAGATTACGCAGACACTTTAAAAAGCCTCCCTTTGATTCTCCCAGTTGCACAATGCAATTTGTGCTTGGGCATTGGACCCCAACTACCCTGTGAAAGAAGATTATAAATTCACTTTATTGTATGAATTGCCTGGCCACATTTCATATACACCAGCTGTATTTGACAGAGCATAGGAGAGTGATAAATTCTTCTGGCAGATGCAAATGACAGGAAGGAAGCAGCTTCCCAAAAGATACCTCCTTCTACCTACTGTTTTGAATAATACGGTACCTGCGGGCTCTATCAGAGGGCCATCCCAAAGTCCTTAGCACAATCTGGTTTAACAGCAATGGCTAATATAATAATGTCTGTCTCCCTCCCTCTGGGCATCTAATTCTGAGATCAACTCCTGTTGCTCCCTAGCCTAGACGCATCACATTCACACAGATAGTTGTGCTCAAATCCCAGGGTGGTAGCTGGAAAGAAATGTGTTTATGAAATAAATACCTGTCTTTTACGATAATACTTTTCTTTTTTCTTTCTATATGTGTAAGAAGAGGGAAACTAGGAAGTTTGTTTCTAAATATGTTAAATGTTAATAATGGTAATGACTCTTGCTGCCCAAAGATACAACCACAGGCTAAAAACAGACTTTGGGTTTGATTCAGGGCTGTCTCAGACTTGAGGCTGTCTTAGCCATCAAAACAGTCACAGGACCCACACCGCTTGCATGGCGGTTGAATTAACTGCTATTGTCCCTGGGCAAAGTGGTAATTCAGTTACTTCACAGATCCTTAATGGACAGGTTTGTCCATGTGTAGGATCCCAGGACAAACTCCCAGGTTTGTCTGGGGGGAGGAAATGCACCTTGAGGCAAGATTATTGCTCGCAGCTTGCCATAACAAGCATGTTGTAGAATAAGTATTAATGAGCCTGTCACAGTTTGGGAAGCAAATTGAAAAATTGAAACCAAACTCTGGACTGGGATAATTACATTCCACATTCCTAAATTCCCTATAAGGTTAAATTCTCCAAAATGTCTTTTTTTTTTTTTATCTGTTCCTGCCAGAACCTGTTAACTGAGAGCTGCAAAATGCTGCTGCAGTCTGCCCCGGAAGCGGCTGTTCTTCAGAATCCTGCAATACAGTCATCCCTGCATGTGCAATCAGTCATGACATGATTTAAGACCCATTAAGAAGGATCTGATGGTTAGGGTATAAAAGGGTGTCTGAGTGCGGACAACCTTGTCATTCCAGTTTGTCACCCTGTGTAGCTCATGTGCAGTTGCTGCTAGGGAGACAGCACTGCATTGTCATGGAACTGTCTCCTAGAACATATGTCATATGTCACATGTCACAAAACATGGCATCCTTGTCCTGCCTTTTGTGACATCTACTTGCTTCACTGCTTTGAGGCCCAGGCCACGCAGAACCAGACCTGCCATTCCCTAGCTACTGGGAAAGGCAGGGAAACCTGTCTTTGCAGTCACCTCCAGGTGTTTTCTCTGCATCTGCAGGCTCATCTGGACCACCCTGCTGCATAGCTTTTGGAGGCAAATTTCAAGCTTTTGAAGCTTCTTCCCTGGATATGCGTAGCAGGCCTTGGAGGATTGCAATGGGCAGTCTGCCACCTGAGCAGCCTGGTGCACCCCTGTGATTTAGACCTTCCTACCAGCTCTTTCCTGGCCTCCCCTCCCTGCCAGTCTCTTTCCTGCCACGACTTTGATGTTATCTTTTGGTTTGTTGGGGAGACAGTTCCTGGAACCTCACTGGTTCCCTGGATAGTCAGTTCTGCCTTCATGACTAGGTCTGCCCCACCTAGGGTCTATGCTTTCCCCCTCTCCCAAGCACTTCCCCTTTAATGGAGTGCTCCCTCCAGCATTCCAAGCACCTACCAAGGCTTCACAGCTCTCACAGGCTTGCCCCCCTTTTTCTCTGGCTGCTCCCTCAGCCTTGGTCCACTGTTTAGGACTTTGGCTCCCTGGCATCAACTCTGACTTAGCAACAGTCCCTCCTGGGATCCTGTCACACCCCATCAGCCTCAGCCTATTTAGCTTGGGGTTAGCTTCTGTTGCTGATAGTAGGGTGTGCCACACAGGCATCCCTACCTGTGGCCTCCTTCTCCCCTGTAGCCATAGCACAGCCCTCCTGTGAAAACTCTAACACAAAACAGAGACCTCACTACTCCTAACTTAACCATAAGCCCCTCTGGGGCTCAAGCCTTACTTCCCAGCAGGCCTGGACACTGGCATGGGTGAACTGGGCAGCCACCCATGCCAGAAAAGAAAGGGGGCCTGTGAATGGTAATTTTTTTATTATTATCATCATTATCTCTGAGGAAGTGGGGCCTGATACTAAAAAAATTGCCCAGGGCCTCCAGGAGTCTAGGTGCAGCGCTGCTTTCCAGGCTGGCTTGCTTCCGGCCCTCTAGCCCCAAAGTGTCTCTGTCATGCTGGGTTGGCTCCTTGTTGCAGCCAACTCACTCCTGGGCACTCCCTGTCCTTGCGCAGCCAGGGCCAAACTGCCCTTCATGGCTAGGGACAGACATTACTCTTAAAATGGTTTAAGTAATCAGAAACTGGTTTGAACCTGTAACAGAACAGATGATCAGTGCACATAGGTTTCAGCCATGTCAAACTGGTTTATTTGAAATAAACGTGGTTGAATGTAGTATCAGACTTAACTGATCTGGCTCAAACCAGTTTATGCAATGTCTGTCTCAAGCCCCTTGCTGGTTTAAGATAAATCAGACTCCCTCAGCATCCTGGCATGTTCTCTGGGGCCCGGTGGGGCTCTTTGCTTCACAGCAGAGCTGGCTCCTCCCCTCTGCTCCCTGGCTGCAGCTCCAAAGACTTGCAGATTGCTGTTCCCCTCACCACTCCCTGCTAAGCAGGAATCCTCCTTCCCACCTTCCCGAGGAGGTGTCTGTGTATTAGCTAGCAGACCACCTGCTGGCTATGGGCCGTACTGAATCAACAGGTGACTGGTAATGTCCCTCTGTTGTTTTCTTAATGGGATGATAAACACTTATCAATTCCCTGCCGGGCTAATCAGAGTGTTCTGCCAGGGCCTGGCCACACTCCCCTCAGCTGAGAGCTGTGGAAGGAAGTAGGGGCTGCTCTAGTACCCCCAGCTTCTGGTTGAGCCGCTGCAGACATGTCCCTGCATTTCTAGGATTTTTGTCAGGTTATAAACCTGATTTAGCCTAGCCAGCTTAGACTACCCTGAAAAAATTTAATCAATTCAGGCTCGGGCTGTTTGAATGTCTGTCCCTACCCCCTGTGGTCTGAGAATGGTTTAATATGCCCAAGTCCATTCTTCCAGTTGTGTGACCAGTTCTTCTGCACCCAGGGGCCAGGTGCAGCTAACTGCACCATTAATCATCTGTCCTTTGTAGTCCTTGGCTCACTCTACCCGTGCAGTCACTACTTGCTGCCCTTTCAAGCCTCAAGTATCCTGCCCTCCTCCTTCCTAGTAACAGAAGTAGGGGTTCCCTATTACAATATATAACAATACCAATGAAATGTAGCCAGCTTTCAGGGGAGATGGTAGCACCCAGTCAGTGCACGACAGGAGTGGGGAGAAAAAGAAATCTCACCTGTGGACACCAGGGTAAATTTACTTATGAAAAGATTCAGGGAATCCTCTGAGTCCAAACACCAGTTGTTTGTCCTTTGCTAGTGAAAATGACCGCATCTGGGAGGAGTGGAGAGAAAAGAGAAAGGAAGCAGGGAAGACAAAGGGAGGGAGAAAGAGAGGAGAAAGAAGAGAGAGGAAAGAGGGAGGGGGGAGTGGAGGGTAGGTTGTGTGGATATGTAGGTGACTAATAAGCCCAATCTTTGAACAATTTGCTGAGCAGGGACAAGAGAGTGACGAGGGCTAGACACGAGAGGTTCTCATTTTCCTGGCCACACACTTCCTCACTGCCTCTGCCATGCAGCACTCCTTGAAGGTCAGTGCTCTGGTCTGAACCAATAACCTCCAGGATGGATAGTCACAAGTGATTTGCTCCAACTCGTTGCCAAAACTCTTTAAAGCAAGGGTGGGCAAAATGTGGCCCATGGGCCAGATGCGGCCTGTCAGGCCCACGGGGCCCCTAAAAAATTTAGAAAATTAATATACATCTGTCCCTGGCTGCCTGTCATGTGGCCCTTGATGGCTTGCCAAAACTCAGTAAGCAGCCCTCCTCCTGAAATAATTGCCTCTCCCTGCTTTACGGACATATTTAGGGTGTTCTTGTAATGTTTCTTTGGTGCAGCACGAAAGTGTACTCCATTTGACAGTTCGGCATATCAGATTTTCTTCAGCAGGCAAATGTTGGGCATTCTTGAAAGATAGCCAGCCCATCTTAGCTGCACCAGTTTCAGTAGGGTGCGGATACTAGGGAGAGCTGACCTTCTGAGCACCTCAATGTCCAGAATCTTGTCCTGCCACTTGATCTTTAGTATATTTCTCAAGCAGCACAGGTGGAAGTGGTTTCGTTTCTTGGCATGACACTGGTCCAGATTTCACAGGCATAAAGGAGGGTCATGAGAATGATGGCTTTGTAAACCTTCAGTTTTGTCAACATCCCGATGCCTCTGCGGTCCCAGACTGACTGACGGAGTCTGCCGAAGGCCATGCTGACTTTTGCTAGCCTTGCGTTGACTTCACTGTCAATGTGGACAGCACGGGAAAGCGGTCTGCTGAGACAGGCAAACTTGTTGACCATCAACAGTTGTTGGACTTTAACTGAGACGTGTGGTTCCTGGGGTGTTTTGCCAAATGCAGGTTAAAACATCACTTCAGTCTTTTTCATATTGATACTGAGTTCAAAGTGGCCTCAGGTTGATGAGAATAGGTCCATGGACTGTTGCATGTCAGCCAGTGAGCCTGTGCGTAATAGTTATCAGCGAAGAGGAAATCACGAAGCATGGCCGTCTGGACTTTGGAGCTCACTCAGAGCCTGCACAGGTTGAAGATGCCTCTGTCAAAATGGTACCTGATCCCCGTACCAAGGTCATCATCTTGGAAGGCATCTGACAGCATGGCAAAGAATACCATGCTGAAGAGGGTAGGTGTGAACACACGGCCCTGCTTCATGCCGTTTGTGGCCAGAAAGTGGTCAGAGCATTTGCCATTCATAAGGACTCATGCCACCCTCCCGTTGTGGAACTGTCTTAACCATATTGATGAATTTTCCAAGATATCTGTCCTTCTTCATGATTTTCCTGAGGTCTTCATGGTTCACTGTGTTGAAGGCTTTGGTTAGGTTGATGAATGTGAGGAGAAGGTTGATGCTCTATTCGTGGCACTTTTCTTGAAGTTGCCAGGCCACAAACACCATGTTAGTGGTTCCACGTCCTTTTCTGAAGCCGGATTGGCTCTCAGGCAGTAGGTCGTTTAGCTGGTTGATCAGCCAGTTGAAGACGACTCCTGCAAAAATCTTGCTGGCGGTCGAAAGGAGGGAGAAGCCCCTGTGGTTGTCACAGAGTTGGTGATTTCCATTTCTCTTCTACAGGTGGATGATGGAGGCATCCCTGAATTCTTGAGGAACCATCTCCTGCGCCCATGTACTGCAGATCTCAGTTAGTTTCTCTGTGAGGTTTTGACCACGTAATTTGTAGACCTCTGTTGGAATTGCGTCGGCTCCAGGAAATTTGCCACTAGACATTTGTTGTATGGCTTTTTGGACTTCTGCAACTGGAGGCGGAGCTTCAAGCAAGGTGTTGATGGCAACTTGAGATAGCTTGCGTATGGCATCCATGTTGATGGAGGAGGTCTTACTGAGGACGCCTTGTCAAGAAGCTGACCTACCTGCCTAAAGGAATAAATGACTGACTGATGGTGCTCAACACCCCCTTTCTGCTTGGCAAAAAGTGTGCCACTGTCATCAGTGCATATGCCTCTACCATGACCAACTCCAATGAAGTCAAAAACCAGTTCTACAGTGACCTCCACTCTGTGATCGCTGCTGTACCGAAGTCTGACCGTCTCATCCTCCTTGGCAATTTCAATGTCAGCATTGGCTCTGGCTGCCAAGTATGGGATGGCATCATCGGGAAGCACGGGATTGGAAGCTGCAATAGCAATGGTCTTCTACTCGGACTATGTGCTGAACATGAGCTCCTAGTTACCAACACTGTGTTCTGTCTCCCCAACCAGAAGAAGACCTCATGGATGCACCCTCACTCCAAGCACTGGCATCTCATTGACTATGTCATTGTCCAAAGGAGGGACAGACGCGCTGTCCATGTAACCAAATCAGTGTGTGGTGCCATATGCTGGACTGATTATCAACTTATCTCCTCACTAAAGATCATGAGGCAAACGAGATACCGTCCACAAAGATAAAGTGGACTGAAGCGGCTTACCACTGCAAGGCTGATAAATTGACAGCATCAGGCTGTCTGTTATGAACCATATGAAAGATCAGCTTCACACTACACCGCTCCTTTCCAGCTCCGTTAAAGCCAACTGGAAGTGGCTCTGTGAAGCTATACACTCTGCAGCTGTTGAGATCCTGGCACCAAGCATCCACAGACACCAAGACTGCTTGGATGAAAATGATGAGGAGCTACAACAGCTGCTGGAAGAGAAACAACATCTCCACGGAGCCGACCTCTGTGATAAGTCTGCAGCAGCACAACATGCCTACAGCACAATACAGAAGACCATTCAACGAGATGCGGGGCACGTGGTTGAAGAACAAAGCAGACAAGATCCAGCATTGTGCTGATCACAACAACGCAAAGAAGTCCTTTGATGCCCTAAGGCTGTCTACTGTCCGCAGGTCCTCAGAGCCTGCCCTTTGCCGTCCACCAGCGGAACCACACTAATTGACGAGTCCAGGACTTACATACTCTGTGGTGTTCGATGTGCCTATTAGGTGATGCTATTGCACCCTGCTTAAGTGCATGAAAAATTATTAATACACAACATGGGTGAGCTCTTCACAGGATTTTTTTTTTTTTTTGGTGAGGGGTCACTTTGTTTTAAGGTCATCTTTGTTAGGAAACTGGGATGTGTGCAGTCTTGCCTAGTAGTTACACACCCAACGCACAGGTGCTATCCAGTTCAGCTCCCCAGGGACTTGCGAGGGTGGGGAGGAGTCTGGAGAGATGTGGCTAGAACTGAATTTGGGAGCTGAAACCAAGGTCAGGACAGGTGAGTCAGAAGCCAAAGCCAGACAGGGTAAGCTAGTGGTTAATCAGGATCAGAAGCCAGAATAGAAGGTCAGACTAGAAGCTGGGGCAGAGAACCAGAATCACAGAATACCGCGAGTCTTACCAGAATCAGAACTGGGAGGTCAAAACCAACAAAGACGTGCACAAAAGCTCAGGAGCAAGAACTTGCAGCTTTGCCCAGACGAGTATGCTGCGGCCTGGGTCTGGGTTTAATTTACAATTGCATATGCCAAAGTATAGATGCATTACTGGGTGTTTCAAGACCTTGAGAATGGTAGAATGGGGTTGCACTTAGGCACTTAAGTGCACTGGTTGAGTAGGATCTGGCTTGATATCTTCGGACTTCAGGGGCCAGGCTAGGCACTCTGCACTTTTAAGCGTCTCCCAGTAGACAATGTGGACAGCGCGGGAGTAGCCACGTTCTCTGGCTGGATTGTTACTACGCTAGTGGAGCAAGGGAAAGAGCTTCTTGGCTGGTGGCAACAGAACTGCTTTCAGGCAGGAGCAAATGAAGTAGCTACAGAAAGTTGTTCCTTGTTGACTGGATCATATAAATGTTGGGCTATAGATTAAGCCAGGTCTTTGCTAGAATTTGTTTAGTGATATTCCAACCTTTTGCATTTTTTTTCTGCGATGTCAAAAAGAAACCATCAAGCAAATCTGTTTGTGTTCCTTCAGTGCTGTACCTGAGTACTCACAGGGCCCAGGAGGCATGCAGTTGATCTCTGAGAGCATACAAGGTATAATTTAAGAGCAACATTATTTTATCAGTGTATCTAATAGTATTCTTATAAAAAAAAAAAATCAACCATCTGTTTAGAAAGTGTAATCACCAGTTAGTCTGTTTGTCTTTCTCCTGGCCCAGTTGGTATACACACAGGAGGGCAGCATGATGAAGGAGAAGAATAGTAGTAGCCCAGTTTATCTCCTGCTTGCAGCTGTCAGCTTATTTTGGGGAGGAACAAAGTCCCGCAAAAGGGAGATTGTTTTCCTTGGCACTTGGGGAAGACGCTTCCTTAAGGAACAAACTGGGATAACATGAAACATCTGCTTGGAAGCTTTGATGCTTTGCAGCACAGCTTCCAGAAGCAACAACTCAGAGTATCGCTCACACGATTCTTGTGCGGAGCTGGAGGTGAAGGGAGAGGGGGAGAAAGAGAAAGGTAGAGAAAGGTGAAGGTCTTTGCTCAATTATGTACGTCCAGCGTTCCTGGGGAGGATGTGGTGGTGAGGGGGAATTTATAGTATATTCCCTGCTGCTCATTATAAAACGGGGTTGTGTTTGAAGCTGTCTGAAATGGTATGTTCTTAGTCCCTTTGCCAAAGGGTGTCTGTTTTCTTTTCTCATATGTATCTTTTAAGCGAAATGTTGAGAATGAATGATTACTGATGTGTAGAACAGTTTTCACATGTGCAGTGCTGTTACAGTGCACAACCAGCAAGGGACTTGCCAAAACTCTCCCAGATAGAACTAACGTTGAACCACAACCACCGAGTCCGGGACGTGGACCATTTTGCTCAGTGCGAGTGGAGCTTTGGCATCAAAGAACACTTTGCTGTAACAGGAATTCATTTTTGTTGCGTGTCATGGAGCAGATATAAGTCATTCAGGAATCTTGCACAGATATACAGTCCATGTTATGAGTCTGAAATGTGCCACCTGATTCGTAAAAGCTAACATTTTCAGGCCATCTCTTGACCGACTGTTTTGCCTGCAAAGATGTAGGGAAAGAGACAGTCAGGAGACAAATTGTGTATTGGTACTTTTATAGTGTTTTCCCTGTAAACCATGGAAAAGACGTGCTTTAAGCCCTTTTGGAATTAGTATCATAGTATCTAGAGTCGGAAGGGACCTGGGCAGATCATCTAGTCCGACCCCCTGCCTTGGCAGGAAAGAGCACCGGGGTCAGATGACCCC